>CM057341.1:38360357-38960357 GCA_030015575.1 Agapanthus africanus
AACCCTAACTGGAAAAATATTCTTTAAATCTTTCCGAACAAAAAGATTGTGCTCTGTAAAGTGGAGCACCGTTGGATTAAAAATCTAATAGTGATTAAAAATCACCAATTTATAGAAAAATTCTATACAAGGAAAGATTTCCCTGAAATTTGAATAGCAGATAAAGGATCTTTTGGATTAAAAATCCAATGGTGAATAAAATTCACTGAGTGATCTAAAAGATCATGTCGGTTACAAAATCAATTAAAATCTTTCAATGAAAGATTGACAAAACAAATTGATTCTTTTCTTTCTCCTATAAATAGGAGCCAAGAAGAGAAGAGAAGGGATCTACTTTTGAAAGAGAAAAAAAGAGAGGGGAATTTAATTCTCAAGAGAGAAAAAAAAGATCTCTTCAGAGAAAGGAAACCCTAGATGAGAAAGGGGAAAGAGATCTAAGTTCCATAAAACAAAGAGAATTTAATTCTCAATTTAAGAGTTTAACTCCTTTGAATAAGAACTTAGTTCTTCTTCTAGTTGAAGATCTGCAGAAGCATATCTCCCCATAGGTTGAGAATTTAATTCTCATCGGGTTGAGATCCTACCATGCAGATCCAAAACATAGAGGGGGAATTGAGTTTAGAGAATTTAATTCTCTCAAAACAAAACTAGGGTTTAACCCTATATGAGAATTCAATTCTCCTAAAATTGTAGGAATTTAATTCCTTCAAGATGGACAGAACTAGGGTTTAACCCTAATTGAGAATTTAATTCTCTCAAATTCACAGGAATTTAATTCCTCTTAAAATGAAATTAGGGTTTCACCCTATACAAGAATTTAATTGTTTTACATATATAGGAATTTAATTCCTCTAAAACAAATTAGGGTTTAACCCTACAAAAGAATTTAATTCTTTCAAAAATAGGAATTTAAGCCCTACAGAATCATAATCAGGGTTTAACCCTATAGAGAATTTAATTCTTAAAGATAAAGAGAATTAAAGCATGCAAAGAATTAAGATCATGTGACCCCACGTGACCCCTGAAAAAATCCCCAAAAATGAGATGGAAAAAACTTTGAGGCAATGCCTCACGTGCTCCCACGTGACCTCCAAAACAAAGAGAATAAAAGCAAAGGAAATGTTGACTCTGGGCGTTCTCACGTGTTATCATGTGACCCCTAATAAATGCCTTAACGAATCAGTGCATGAATGCCTATCACGTACCCACACGTGATGGCCAGGAAATTAAAAGTGTTTAACACTTATTCGCAGATTTGAGGATAAAACAAAAGAGGTCTGGCCCCACATTTAGTGCGCCCTCACGTGTCCCCACGTGACCCCTAACAAATCCCTTTAATATCCAATGGATGGATTCCCATCACGTGCTCACACGTGACGGCCTTAAAAACTAAAAGTGTTTTAACACTTATTTATTCTGAGAACAAGATAAAGGAAGACTGGTCCCCACCTTCAGATGCCTCACATGGCCCCACGTGACCAATCCCATTTTAGTGTTTAACACTATTTTTGAAGCGTTTTGTTCTTAGTGTTTAACACTATTTTCAGCGCATCACGTGGGAACACGTGACCATAAAATATATGTTAGTGTTTAACACTATATTCAAATCAACCCTAGCCTAAATTGGCTAAGTCCTTCTGAGGCAAGACCCCCCTTTGATTGAGCCTCAAATATACTCTTGTCTTCCAAGATTGATAATCTCATATGGCATATGAGTGCCCAGCACTCAACAAAGACAAAATGTTATCAGAGACCTCAAACTCTTGTTTAACATTGCTAAATAATGTGGGCTTGAACCTAGACAAGTGTCTAATGGGCCAACAAAGGGCCAACACTTCAGATCTAATTGGACTAAGCCCAAATTAGCCATAAGTCCTCAATTCAGATTTAACTGAGCCAATGTGCTCATAATCTAATTATTTGATCTTAGTTCCAAATTGGACTACAGATCCCCAAGCAACCTTGGTTCAAGGGTACATCTCTTCACTCCTTTGATATTTGTCGTTGTAATTCCTCAACGTCTTCAAAGAGGTGACGGGTCCCGACAACCACACATTTCACAGACTATGACGTCTCTAAACTGGACTGTGGGGTCCTTAAACTCACGGACTATGATGTCCTTAACCTTGACTGTGAGGTCTTTAAACTCACGGACTATGATGTCCTTAACCTTGACTGTGAGGTCTTTAAACTCACGGACTATGATGTCCTTAACCTTGACCGTGAGATCTTTAAACTCACGGACTATGATGTCCATAACCTTGACTGTGAGGTCTTTAAACTCACGGACTATGATGTCCTTAACCTCGACCGTGACGTCTTAAAACTAACACTGGACTGTGAGGTCCTTAACCTCACGGACTATGATATCCTTAACCTCGACCGGGATATCTTAAAACTACCATCGGACTGTGAGGTCCTTAAACTCACGGACTATGATGTCCTTAACCTCGACCGCGATGTCTTTAAACTAACATTGGACCGCAATGTTCTTAAACTAATCGACCGCAATGTCACCAAACTAAATAACAGAGCCCAACTGCTCTCTTGTTGGATCTAAACGATCCCGTTAAGTTGATCTTAGTCTAAAATTAGACTAACGAATCCTTAACAAACGTTTAAGTTGATCTTAGTCTCAAATGAGGCTAACATATCCTTAAACCCAAACCCCTAAACCCAAATCTAAGAAAGATACGGATTTGGACTAGTCCACGCCCTACGGGCAACAACATAACTTAGTCTCCGTATACAATCCACGGGCAACCACAAACAAAACAAACACCCACGACACCAAGTGACCATATGGAGAAGGAGAAAGTTGTTACCGCGATGCAGTAGCGTAATTAACTGCAGGGGCTTGCGCCTGCAGGGAAGAGCGTCCCCACAATCAAAAACCCCTCAAACGAGGGGGAATCTGACGAAGTCTGCTACATCGGCCGCATCCATTTAAACCTTCGATGCACGGTGCCATAAATCAACTTGGCATCTTCGGAGAGGTGGACGGATAGCACCAATTAGTATCTGCCCCGAATTTCAGGCAAGATGTTTATCGCGTCTCGTCCGCATCTTTCGGAGAGGAACAAATTCTGGCACGCCCGGTGGGACCTCTTCCTCTTTCCACTCCACACTTCGTTTGTCGTGTTCGCGAACGAATCGCGGTTTGCTATGGTTGCCTGTGGATTCGAGTTACTAAGATTTGGTGTCTTACTACGTGCAGAAAACAGAAGATCAATGGCTTCAAACTGCACTAATTGCAACTGCAACTCTCGCTCCGTCCCGTCCGGAGGAGTGACTTATGGGCCCCAAGCGGCCTCCATCTTCGCTATGCCGGTGGAATAGGTGACTCAGGCCACCTCTGGATTGTTCTTCGGGACCATGATCCCGCCAACAAGCTTCAACGCACCTTTACCATCGCAAGAAGCTCCGAAGAAGTCGGTCTTTGATCGGCTTGCAACTACTGCGGCCCCTCTCAACGGGTCGTCCAAGTCCACTGCCTCAGTTTTCAAGAGACGGGGCCAAAGCTCAGATGAGCCTATGAAGAAGCCCACAATTCCTGAAGAGGTTATCCCGAAGCAGATAGCCATTCCTTCCCCTGAAGTCATCAAAGCGGCTTCCCCTGCTAAGGGGTCGGTCTTTGCAAGACTGACCGTTCCAACCCCCACTCTCGGTGAAGTCATGAAGGCCGTTTCCCCTGTTCGAAAGTCGGCCTTCGCAAGACTGACTATCCCTTCTCAACGGATGTCAGTCTTCGACAGGCTAGCGCCAATAACAGTCTCTCCTCAAAATAGGGGGTATGGAAAAGTTGATCCAACAGCGGAGGTGATCCCAGCCGCACGACATGCTCGACGTTGCCAGCTCCAATGGTGGAAGTTGATGCTGCTGTTCCAACTGGAAACAGTTTTGAACTACTTAACAGGGTACGCAAGAATTCTCCTACTGCTGTGCTGAAAAGATCTCCTCCACCTGTGGAGAAGGCCCCAAAGGCAAAGCTAGAGCAGCCCCTCAGCGGCTGTCCTCTAAAATTTACAAGGTCTGGCGTCAAGTCTAGGACTCCGTGGTAGATCAAAGCTATCCCCTCCGACAGAAAAAGATGAAGGTTCGACGAGAAGAGGACCACCCTGTCAAGCCACAGAAGGCGACAGCTATTTGGGTGCCCACTGCAACGACCCTCTCAACTTCGACCACCCACAAGAGGAGAAGGCCGGAGAAAATCCCTCAGTCTGCGAGGAATCGCAAGACCACTGAACCCAAATGCCCCAAGGCTGGGGGCATGGTGGTGCACACCATCTATATGGCATCTGGAAAAGAGGACAGCCGTATCTCCACGGGTCATCGACCGCTTACGCGATCAGTGACTAAGGCTCAGGAACAACAACAGCAAAAACTTCAGGAGATGCTGACTGCAATAGCCACACTCACTGGGCCAAATGAAAATCTAGAGACCTCGGAGCAACGTCGGGAACAAGAAACTGATACCGAGTTCTTCCGAAGAATACCCGAGAGGAAAGAAAAAGAGGCTGCGGAGCAGGCAGCCAATATAAAACGAATGGCACTTTTGTTCCAAGATATGGCTGGGATGATGTTACAGCCGGAACCCCCAGCTGAAGACCCTCCGATCATCGTTGAAGACGACAGAGAGGAGACATCGAACCCTCCTCATGCTCTTTCAGCAGCCAAAGAGGAGACCATTTCCAAGGCCGCTCTGGATGATTACATTGCTCAGCAAATACGAGCTCACCAGACAAACGAAGCGGCTGGACAGATCGTTAAGACTGGACTACCTTATCCAGGTTGGTACGACCAAATAAAATACCCACCAGGATACACGATCCCCAAATTCCACGTATATAAGGGGACGGGGAATCCACACCAGTATGTTGCTCAATTCAGGGCTCTGTGCGGTAATACTGGAGGTGAAGATAAGCTACTGCTTCGCCAATTCGTTGGCAGCCTGTCGGAGATAGAATTCGAGTGGTATTCTGAACTCCCGAATGACTCTGTCAAAACATTTGCAGAGATGGAGCTGCTATTCACCCGGCGTTTCGCGAGTGCTAGTGAACGCACCCCAATAACGGCATTGATCAACACTAGGGTGAAGCTAGGCGAAACATGGGTCCAGTACGCGATACGGTGGCGGAATCTATGGTCGAAGTGTGAATAGCGCATCGAAGAGGCGCCTGCAGTAGGCATGTTCGTAGGAACCCTCAATTCGCAGGCAACCATATCCTAATTCATGATGTTCTTCAAGCCGACCACCTTCCAGACCTTGATTGACAAGCTGGCCCAAATGGACCAGATGGGCCATAGGCCTTCCTCTTCAAAGACGAAGCCTTGGAATGAAAAGGACAAAGGGAAAGCAACCTTTGTCGCCAACACTCAACAACAACCGAGTGGCCCGAGATTGGTTGTTCGCGAAAGCAACAAGCGGCAATCTCTCGATGAGAAGTTGAGACGTCCTTACTCGTTTCCCCGGGATAAAACAAGGAAACTGTTTGAACTGGCAGTGCGCAATGGGCTCATCAATCTACCGGAGTCGAGACACCCAACGCGACCGAACGACGTCAACGATCCTAATTACTGCCCCTACCACCGAGTATTGGGCCATCCGATCGAAGACTGCTACGTCTTCAAAAACTGGGTTGAAGACCAATACCAACAGGGCAAGTTCGCACTATCCGAAAACTGGAAGGTGAATCCGCCACAACCACATGCTCCGAAAAAGATGGACATGCCGGGGGCATCATGCTCATTCATAAAGGAAGCTCCATGGGAAGTTGTTCTTTCGGCAAAAACTAAAAGAATGCTGAAAGATCTTCAAACATGTCCGGCGATCAGATGGAAAAGCCCGCAAGAGCCGGAGATCATCGACGGGATGCTGAAACCATGCCCAACATTGGGAGTTAATAGTGATGGTGGACAAAACATTCGGGCCCAGTCGTCAAAGTCTTCGAAGAAAAAGAAGAAGGTCAAAAAGCCCGCGCAGTTTGATGACAAGTGCATGGATCTGCAAAAGCATATTGACGCGGTGGAGGAATATAACCAGAAGACGCGGACCCCGGTCACACTCCAAGAATTTCTCAACAATATCCTTGAGAGTGGAGATAACGACAATAACGACGGGGATGACTCGTCAGAAAAATCTGAAGACTATGTGGCAAGTTGCTACATGATCTTTCATTCGGCGTTAACTAACGAAGAAGCTCACTCGGCGATAGAAGACAGCATAAAAGAGCTGGGGGCAGGACCGAAGCCAAAACCCTTAGAACCGTCTGACGAGATAATCGACTTGCTACTGAACGAAGCCTGTCAGAAAAGCAAAGCCAATCGAGAGCGCGAACTGGCTATATTCGAAAAAGCCCAATGCCGACGACTGGATGAAAAGGTTGAGACACCCCAACCAGATCGAAGCATCCCTATCGCCAGCAAAAGCAAGCTTAAAGTAAGGAAACGATTCGCTAGGGCCCTGTCAATAGGAATGAAGTTGCCCTATTTCAGAAGAAATTCTCCTGGCGGTATACATCTTGATGAATCGGACATACATCCTAACTTTTTCTTATACCATCAGAGGATTGCACACCCTACCGAGGAGTGCATAGAATTTAAAAACTGGTGGCAGGGATATGTTGCCCATCGACAACACGTTCAACGAGTGAAGCACAAGGCTCGTCGGGAACATAAAAGCACGACAGATGAGCGCAAAAGAGCCGCTGGCAACTGTCACATAGTCGACACCAAGGGATCGCAAGTTATCACCTTTGAAAGTGACTCTGACGAGGAAATTGCCCTCAGCCCTCTCTTCAAGGAATCCACCTCCGACACAAAAGATGCGAAGATTTGCGAGAAAATCTAGCTGCGTAATCGTACGTTGCCCTGAAAAATCTCGGACCTACGAACAACGGACCGAAATGTCCCTAAACTAACGATAGACCGCAATGTCCTAAAATTTGCAACTGACCGAGACGTCTATAAACTACTACGGACCGCGGCATCCCCAGGCTGACGTGGTAAAAAAAAGGACGGTACGTCCGTAAGCAAAATGGGCACGGATGAAAACCCGAAAAGGCTCCGTGAGTAAAAACAGCAGGACTACCAGCGTGTTTTGTGAAAACCCGAAAGGGCGCAATCTCGTTAAGAGACACTTGCAAGGTTCTCTCGACCCTGTAAGGAGAAACCACCTGCGTGAGATCCTTACGACTCACAAAGGAGAAATACACTTAGGAATCCTCACGATTCCTAAGGAGAAATTACACTTACGAGATCCTCACGACTCGTAAGGAGAATTCCCCTTTGAGACCCTCACGGCTCATAGGGTTCAAAAGCCTTAAGCTACAGGGACCTGAACCTGTTCTTAAGCTATCACAACCTCCAATGCTGCCCTACAAGCGGTTCAATATTGACCCTTGTATACAATCCACGGGCACGAATGAACATTTCCCTAACAGAGTCCTACCAGCGACTAGGGATATGCTCACACGGTCAATAAACACTTGTAGGTCCTCTCGACTTGCAAGGAGAAAATACTCTTATAAGATCCTTTCGATTTATAAGAGAACACACACTTAGGAATCCCCACGATTCCTAAGGAGAAAAAGCACCTATGAGATCCTCACGACTCGTAGGGAGAAATACCTTTATGAGACCCTTACGGCTCATGAAGTCAAAAGCCTTAGCTGACAGGATCTTAACCCGGTCTACTAAGCCACCTTTGTTCAAACCGACAAAGGCAAATGATGTTTCGCTCCTGGCAATATCCCAGTTGTAGCGATGCTGATGCCTAAATCGGTATCAAATTCCAAGTATTTTCATGGCAAATGATGATTCGCTCCTGGCAATATTCCAGTCGCAGCGATGCTGATGCTGAGATTAGCACCAGATTCCAAGTTCCACATCGCGATAAAAAATCAGCGAGCCAAAAATGCATATGAAATAGCCGAAATGATGGGGCAACTTGCAACGAAATCAGCAAGTAAAAATGTATGCATACAAAGACAGCCGAAATGATTGGGCAACTCGCAATAAAAAGCAGCGAGTAAATAAAACAAATAGCCGAAATGATTGGGCACCGTGAAAAATAGCCGAAATGATTGGGCAATCGCGATTTTCGCGATATTAAAAGCTGAAATGATAGAACATCGCGGAAAGAAATAAAAAAAATGAAATGAAATGAAACTTTCTGCCCTGCAGGTGAGATCACATTGACTCCTGTATACAATCCATGGGCACAAATAAGAAGGGAACCATATCGTTCCACCAGGCTTCGTCGAAGCGAAGCCAAATCTCGACGGTTCATAGACAACCTAAAGAAAATCTCGACATTCGTCGTGATATTGCAGACACAACGTCAACAAATGAAGCGAAGGAAGATCCCTAGCTTCAGGGTCTCAACGTCAACATCGACAATTTAAATATCAACACCGGCATTCTTCCTCCCTCCAATAGGATGCAGATGTTACACCAACAAACGGAGCCACGGCCAAGTCCCCTAGTTCTAAATCTCGACGGTTCATAAACAGCCTAGAGACTACCCCGGAACCATGGCAAAGTCCCCTAGTTCCAAATCTCGACGGTTCACAGACAGCCTAGAGACTACCCCGGAATCATGGCAAAGTCCCCTAGTTCCAAATCTCGACGGTTCACAAACAGCCTAGAGATCACCAACGGCGTTTCTCCTTACTCCAGCAGGATGCAGATGCGACGTCAACAAACGACCCCAGGGTCAAAAAAACGGAACCATGGCAAAGTCCCCTAGTTCTAAATCTCGACGGTTCACAGGCAGCCTAGAGATCACCAATGACGCTTCTCCTCACTTCAACCAGATGCAGACGTGACGTCAACAACCGACCTCAGAGTCGCAACGAAGTGGTGCCATGGCAAAGTCCCTAGTTCCAAATCTCAATGGCCACATCTACGGCCCGAAGACCAACAACGGTGTGCCTCCTCATTTCAGCAGGACACAGATGCTACACCATCAATCGGAGCCATGACAAAGTCCCCAGTTCCAAGACTCTACGATTCACAGACAACCTAGAGTCAACCAATGACCTCCCTGCCGGATCAACGCTCCGTCTCGAAAACAAGTCAACTAACCCGAGGAAATCAGTGTCCTTGGCAAAACCTCGATTCACGTCGACCCGCAGAGAAATCAGCGTCTTTGCAGGAATACCTCAACTCGTCTCAACCCCAGGGAAATCAGTGTCCTGGGCAACCTCCTCGATTCAGGGAAATCAGCGTCCTTGATGAGAGCATCTTGATTCGCGTCGACCCGCAGAGAAATCAGCGTCTTTGCAGGAATACCTCGATTCGTTTCAACCCCAGGGAAATCAGTGTCCTTGGCAACCTCCTCGATTCAGGGAAATCAGCGTCCTTGACGAGAGCATCTCGATTCGCGTTGACCCGCAAGGAAATCAGTGTCTTTGCAGGAATACCTCGATTCGTCTTAAACCCCAAGGAAATCAGTGTCCTTGGCAACCTCCTCGATTCAGGAAAATCAGCGTCCTTGACGAGAGCACCTCGATTCGCGTCGACCCGCAAGGAAATCAGCGTCTTTGCAGAAATACCTCAATTCGTCTCAAACCCCAAGAAAATCAGTGTCCTTGACAACCTCCTCGATTCAGGGAAATCAGTGTCCTTGAAGAGAACACCTCGATTCGTGTCGACCCGCAAGGAAATCAGTGTCTTTGTAGGAATACCTCGATTCGTCTCAACCCCAAGAAAATCAGTGTCCTTGGCAACCTCCTCGATTCAGGGAAATCGGCATCCTTGACGAGAGCACCTCGATTCGCGTCGACCCGCAAGGAAATCAGCGTCTTTGCAGGAATACCTCGATTCATCTCAAACCCCAAGGAAATCAGTGTCCTTGGCAACCTCCTCGATTCAGAGAAATCAGTGTCCTTGACGAGAGCACCTCGATTCGCGTCGACCCGCAAGGAAATCAGCATCTTTGCAGGAATACCTCGATTCGTCTCAACCCCAAGGAAATCAGTGTCCTTAGCAACCTCCTAGATTCAGGGAAATCAGCGTCCTTGACGAGAACACCTCGATTCACGTCGACCCACAAGGAAATCAGTGTCTTTGCAGGAATACCTCGATTCGTCTCAAACCCTAAGGAAATCAGTGTCCTTGGCAACCTCCTCGATTCAGGGAAATCAGCATCCTTGACGAGAGCAGCTCGATTCGCGTCGACCCGCAGAGAAATCAGTGTCTTTGCAGGAATACCTCGATTCGTTTCAACTCCAGGGAAATCAGTGTTCTTGGCAAAACCTCGATTCAGGGAAATCAGCGTCCTTGGCGAGAGCATCTCGATTCGCGTCGACCCGCAAGAAAATCAGTGTCTTTGCAGGAATACCTCGATTCGTCTCAACTCCGAGGAAATTAGTGTCCTTGGCAAAAACCTCGATTCAGGGAAATCAGCATCCTTGACGAGAACATCTCGATTCACGCCGACCCGCAGAGAAATCAATGTCTCTGCAGGAATATATGACGTCAGCAAAGCGGAACTGCGGCAAAGTTCCCAGTTCCATGACTCGACGGTGTACAGACAAACCAAAGTCAACACTCGACCTCCCTGTTGAAGCAATGCTTTGACTCGGGAATAGGTCAACTCATCAATCACTTACGAGTCCTCTCGACTTGTAAGGAAGAAAATTCTCTTGTGAGATCCTTACGACTCTCAAGAGAAAACACACTTAGGAATCCTCATCCTGAGGAGAAAATACACCTATGAGATCCTCTCGACTCGTAGGAAGAAAAGCCTTTATAAGACCCTCACGGCTCATAAAGTTGAGAAGTCTTAGGCAGCAGATATGAACCTATTTCTTAAGCCATCGCTTCTTATCTCGATTCAGGGAAATCAGTGTCCTTGGCGAGAACCTCTCGATTCGTTTCGACTTGCAAGGAAATTAGTGTCTTTGCGAGAATCTCTCGATTCGTCTCAACTTGCGGGGAAATTAGTGTCTCTACGCATAAAGAAAATTCTCTTGTGGGATCCTTACGATTCTCAAGAGAAAACGCACTTAGGAGTCCTCACGACTCCTAAGGAGAAAAGACACCTACGAGATCCTCACGACTCGCAGGGAGAAAAGCCTTTGTGAGACCCTCACGGCTCATAAAGTTGGAAAGTCTTAGGCAACAGATCCTAACCCTGTTTCCTAAGTCATCTCTACCTTATAAAGAATTCATGATGAACTGTTATCTACCATTTATGGGCCGCACTTGCCAAAACTACATGCCACTGAAATGGAGAAGTTACTCATGAAGCATATAAACTACTTCATGCCAGAGTAAGACATAAAGAAACAGAAGAGTGTAGCTCATGGATCTCAGGGTTTAGAATTATATCCCTTAAGATTCGAGATTTGAGTCAATGATAAATGACGACGCTTGTGTCCGCTCGTTATCTTCTCAGATCAAGATTCTGAAAATTATATACCAACCCGAAACTGGTCATACGCTATGAATTACTCTGCACTACTTCACCCACGTATATACTTACATAGGCAAAGTAGTGGGGGGCATTTGTTCCCGCCAAAAATTTCTGCGCAAAAGAGCCCAAGGTATCAAATGGCAGCGATACGTTTAAGAAAATATGAACCAGTATTTTCCGGGCTGTATTTTGAGAAACTACTGAATGCGAAATAGCTAAATTCTGATGGTATCGAAAGCGTCTCGAAAATTCCTTCTATTTGATATATTATAGGCTTCATAATTCATCCGGGATCAAAAGTTATGAGCAAATATGCTATGCACGTGTAATCTAAGGAAGAAAATGCAAACCAGTATTTTTCAAGCTGCCTTTTGATAAATTCCTGAATGAGAAACAGCTAAATTCTGATGGTATTGAAAGCGTCTCGAAAAATCCTTCGATTTGATATATTATGGGCTTCATAAATCATCCGGGATCAAAAATTATGAGGCATCACGTGCTCACACGTGACCGGGCATCACGTGCAGACACGTGACCATTTACAGGCAAAGGCTGTAGGCACTGAATAAAATAAATAATTGGAAATAATTAATCAGTGGGTTCACGTGCCAACACGTGATGGGCCTTTAAACCCACTGAAAAGAATTAAAGATATAATAAAACATTAAGGAAAAACCCCAATGGGGCATCACGTGCTCATACGTGACCAAGGGTCACGTGCTGACACGTGATGATTTCTTAGCTCTGTTAAAAGGCATAATTAAATTCTGAATAAAATGTTTAATCAAGAGGGTCACGTGCCAACACGTGACAAGTTCATAAACTCTTTAATTGATAGAATTAAATTCTAATTAAGAGGGAATCAAAAACCATAACTGGAAAAATATTTCTTTAAATCTTTCCCAACAAAAAGATTATGCTCTGTAAAGTGGAGCATCGTTGGATTAAAAATCCAATGGTGATTAAAAATCACCAATTTATAGAAAGATTCTATACAAGGAAAGATTTCCCTGAAATTTGAATAACAGATAAAAGATCTTTTGGATTAAAAATCCAATGGTGAATAAAATTCACTGAGTGATCTTAAAAGATCATGTCGGTTACAAAATCAATTAAAATCTTTCAATGAAAGATTGACAAAACAAATTGATTCTTTTCTTTCTCCTATAAATAGGAGTCAAGAAGAGAAGAGAAGGGATCTACTTTTGGGAGAGAGAAAAAGAGAAGAGAATTTAATTCTCAAGAGAGAAAAAAAAGATCTCTTCAGAGAAAGGAAACCCTAGATGAGAAAGGGGAAAGAGATCTAAGTTCCATAAAATAAAGAGAATTTAATTCTCAATTTAAGAGTTTAACACTTCTGAATAAGAACTTAGTTCTTCCTCTAGTTGAAGAACTGCAGAAGCACATCTCCCCATAGGTTGAGAATTTAATTCTCATCGGGTTGAGATCCTGCCATGCAGATCGAAAACTTAGAGGGTCAATTGAGTTTAGAGAATTAAATTCTCTCAAAACAAAACTAGGGTTTAACCCTATATGAGAATTCAATTCTCCTAAAATTATAGGAATTTAATTCCTTCAAGATGGACAGAACTAGGGTTTAACCCTAATTGAGAATTTAATTCTCTCAAATTCACAGGAATTTAATTCCTCTTGAAATGAAATTAGGGTTTCACCCTATACAAGAATTTAATTATTTTACATATATGGGAATTTAATTCCTCTACAAGAAATTAGGGTTTAACCCTACATAAGAATTTAATTCTTTCAAAAATAGGAATTTAATCCCTACAGAATCATAATCAGGGTTTAAGTCTACAGAGAATTTAATTCTTAAAGATAAAGAGAATTAAAGCATGCAAAGAACTAAGGTCACGTGTCCCCACGTGACCCCTGAAAAGATCCCCAAAAATGAGAAGGAAAAAACTTTGAGGCAATGCCTCACTTGCTCCCATGTGACCTCCAAAACAAAAAGAATAAAAGCAAAGGAAATGTTGCCTCTGGACGCTCACACGTATTACCACGTGACCTCTAATAAATGCCTTAACAAATCAATGCATGAGTGCCTATAACATGCCCACACGTGATGGCCAGGAAATTAAAAGTGTTTAACACTTATTCGCAGATTTGAGGATAAAACAAAGGAGGTCTGGCCTCACATTTAGGGCGCCCTCACGTGTCCCCACGTGACCCCTAACAAATCCCTTTAATATCCAATGGATGGATGCCCATCACGTGCTCACACGTGACGGCCTTAAAAACTAAAAGTGTTTAACACTTATTTATTCTGAGAACAAAATAAAGGAAGATTGGTCCCCACCTTCAGATGCCTCACATGGCCCCACGTGACCAATCCCATTTTAGTGTTTAACACTATTTTTGAAGCGTTTTGTTCTTAGTGTTTAACACTATTTTCAGCGCATCACGTGGGAACACGTGACCATAAAATATATGTTAGTGTTTAACACTATATTCAAATCAACCCTAGCCTAAATTGGCTAAGTCCTTCTGAAGGAAGACTCCCCTTTGATTGAGCCTCAAATATACCCTTGTCTTCCAAGATTGATCATCTCATATGGCATATGAGTGCCCAGCACTCAACAAAGACAAAATGTTATCAGAGACCTCAAACTCTTGTTTAACATTGCTAAATAATGTGGGCTTGAACCCAGACAAATGTCTAATGGTCCAACAAAGGGCCAACACTTCAGATCTAATTGGACTTAGCCCAAATTGGCCATAAGTCTTCAATTCAGATTTAACTGAGCCAATGTGCTCATAATCTAATTATTTGATCTTAGTTCCAAATTGGACTACAGATCCTCAAGCAACCTTGGTTCAAGGGTACATCTCTTCACTCCTTTGATATTTGTCGTTGTAATTCCTCAACGTCTTCAAAGAGGTGACGGGTCCCGACAACCACACATTTCACAGACTATAACGTCTCTAAACTGGACTGTGGGGTCCTTAAACACACGGACTATGATGTCCTTAACCTTGACTGTGAGGTCTTTAAACTCACGGACTATGATGTCCTTAACCTTGACCGTGAGGTCTTTAAACTCATGGACTATGATGTCCTTAACCTTGACTGTGAGGTCTTTAAACTTACGGACTATGATGTTCTTAATCTCAACCGTGACATCTTAAAACTAACACTGGACTGTGAGGTCCTTAAACTCACGGACTATGATGTCCTTAACCTCGACCGTGATGTCTTAAAACTACCATCGGATTGTGAGGTCCTTAAACTCACGGACTATGATGTCCTTAACCTTAACCGCGATGTCTTTAACCTAACATTGGACCGCAATGTCACTAAACTAAACAACAGAGTCCAATTGCTCTCTTGTTGGATCTAAACGATCCCGTTAAGTTGATCTTAGTCTAAAATTAGACTAACGTATCCTTAACAAACGTTTAAGTTGATCTTAGTCTCAAATGAGGCTAACGTATCCTTAAACCCAAACCCCCAAACCCAAATCTAAGAAAGATACGGATTTGGACTAGTCCACGCCCTACGGGCGACAACATAACTTAGTCTCCGTATACAATCCACGGACAACCACAAACAAAACAAACACCCATGACACGAAGTGACCATATGGAGAAGGAGAAAGTTGTTACCGCGATGCGGTAGCGTAATTAACTGCAGGGGCTTGCGTCTACAGGGAAGAGCGTCCCCACAATCAAAAACCCCTCAAACGAGGGGGAATCTGACGATGTCTGCTACATCGGCCGCATCCGTTTAAACTTTCGATGCACGGTGCCATAAATCAACTTGGCATCTTCGGAGAGGTGGACGGATAGCACCAATTAGCATCTGCCTCGAATTTCAGGCAAGACGTTTATCGCGTCTCGTCCGCGTCTTTCGGAGGGGAACAGATTCCGGCACGCCCGGTGGGACCTCTTTCTCTTTCCACTCCACACTTCGTGTGTCGTGTTCACGAACGAATCGCCGTTTGCTATGGTTGCCTGTGGATTCGAGGTACTAAGATTTGGTGTCTTGCTCCGTGCAGAAAACAGAAGATCAATGGCTTCAAACTGCACTAACTGCAACTGCAACTCTCGCTCCGTCCCGTCCGGAGAAGTGACTTATGGGCCCCAAGCGGCCTCCATCTTCTCTATGCCGGTGGAACAAGTGACTTAGGCCACCTCTGGATTGTTCTTCAGGACCATGATCCCGCCAACAAGCTTCAACGCTCCTTTACCATCACAAGAAGCTCCGAAGAAGTCGGTCTTTGATCGGCTTGCAACTACTGTGGCCCCTCTCAACGGGTCGTCCAAGTCCACTGCCTCAGTTTTCAAGAGACGGGGCCGAAGCTCTGATAAGCCCATGAAGAAGCCCACAATTCCTGAAGAGGTTATCCCGAAGCGGATAGCCATTCCTGCCCCCTAAAGTCGTCAAAGCGGCTTTCCCTGCTAAGCAGTCGTTCTTTGCAAGACTGACCGTTTCAACTCCCACTCCAGGTGAAGTCATGAAAGCCGTTTCCCCTGTTCGAAAGTCGGCCTTCGCAAGACTGACTATCCCTTCTCAACGGATGTCAGTCTTCGACAGGCTAGCGCCAATAACAGTCTCTCCTCAAAATAGGGGGCATGGAAAGCTTATGCAACAGCGGAGGTGATCCCAGCCGCACGACATGCTCGACGTCGCCACTGGCGCCGAGTGAGCAAGGCTGGGGGAAATTCCCCTTCTGGACTGACTCCGCCAGCTCCAATGGTGGAAGTTGATGCTGCTGTTCCAACTGGGAACAACTTTGAACTACTTAACAGGGTACACAAGAATTCTCCTACTGCTGTGCTGAAAAGATCTCCTCCACCTGTGGAGAATGCCCCAAAGGCGAAGCTGGAGCAGCCCTCTCAGCGGCTGTCCTCTAAAATTTACAAGGTCTGGCGTCAAGTCCAGGACTCCGTGGTAGATCAAAGCTATCCCCGCCGACAGAAAAAGATGAAGGTTCGACGAGAAGAGGACCACCCTGTCAAGCCACAGAAGGCGACAGCTATTTGGGTGCCCACTGCAACGACCCTCTCAACTTCGACCGCCCACAAGAGGAGAAGGCCGGAGAAAATCCCTCAGTCTGCGATGAATCGCAAGACTACTGAACCCAAATGCCCCAAGGCTGGGGGCATGGTGGTGCACACCATCTATATGGCATCTGGAAAAGAGGACAGCCGTATCTCCACGGGTCATCAACCGCTTACGCGATCAGTGACTAAGGCTCAGCAACAACAGCAGCAAAAACTTCAGGAGATGCTGACTGCAATAGCCACACTCACTGGGCCAAATGAAAATCCAGAGACCTCGGAGCAACGTCGGGAACAAGAAACTGATACTGAGTTCCTCCGAAGAATGCTCGAGAGGAAAGAAAAAGAAGCTGCAGAGCAGGCAGCCAATATAAAATGAATGGCTCTTTTGTTCCAAGACATGGCTAGGATGATGTTACAGCCGGAACCCCCAGCTGAAGATCCCCCGATCATCGTTGAAGACGACAGAGGGGAGACATCGAACCCTCCTCAGGCTCTTTCAGCAGCAAAAGAGGATACCATTTCCAAGGCCGCTCTGGATGATTACATTGCTCAGCAAATACGAGCTCACCAGACAAACGAAGCGGCTGGACAGATCGTTAAGACTGGACGACCTTATTAAGGTTGGGACGACCAAATAAAGTACCCACCAGGATACACGATCCCCAAATTCCACGTATATAAGGGGACGGGGAATCCACACCAGTATGTTGCTCAATTCAGGGCTCTGTGCGGTAATACTGGAGGTGACGATAAGCTACTGCTTCGCCAATTCGTTGGCAGCTTGTCGGAGATAGCATTCGAGTGGTATTCTGAACTCCCGAATGACTCTGTCAAAACATTTGCAGAGATGGAGCTGCTATTCACCCAGCGTTTCGCGAGTGCTAGTGAACGCACCCCAATAACGGTATTGATCAACACTAGGGTGAAACCAGGCGAAACATGGGTCCAGTACGCGATACGGTGGCGGAATCTATGGTTGAAGTGTGAACAGCGCATCGAAGAGGCGCCTGCAGTAGGCATGTTCGTAGGAACCTTCGATCCGCAAGCAACCATATCCCAATTCATGATGTTCTTCAAGCCGACCGCCTTCCAGGCCTTGATTGACAAGCTGGCCCAAATGGACCAGATGGGCCATAGGCCTTCCTCTTCAAAGACGAAGCCTTGGAATGAAAAGGGCAAAGGGAAAGCAACCTTCGTCGCCAACACTCAAAAACAACCGAGTGGCCCGTGACCGGTTGTTCGTCAAAGCAACAAGCGGCAATCCCTCGATGAGAAGTTGAGACGTCCTTACTCGTTTCCTCGAGATAAAATAAGGAAACTGTTTGAACTGGCAGTGCGCAATGGGCTCATCAATTTACCGGAGTCGAGACACCCAACGCGACTGAACGACGTCAACGATCCTAATTACTGTCCCCACCACCGAGTATTGGGCCATCCGATCGAAGACTGCTACGTTTTCAAAAACTGGGTTGAAGACCAATACCAGCAGGGCAAGTTCGCACTATCCGAAACTGGAAGGTGAATCCGCCACAATCACATGCTCCGAAAAAGATGGACATGCCGGGGGCATCGTGCTCATTCATAAAGGAAGCTCCATGGGAAGTTGTTCTTTCGGCAAAAACTAAAAAAATGCTGAAAGATCTTCAAACATGTCCGGCGATCAGGTGGAAAAGCCCGCAAGAGCCGGAGATCATCGACGGGATGCTGAAACCACGTCCAACATTGGGAGTTAATAGTGATGGTGGACAAAATATTCACGCCCAGCCATCAAAGTCTTCAAAGAAAAAGAAGAAGGTCAAAAAGCCCGCGCAGTTTGATGACAAGCGCACAGATCTGTAAAAGCATATTGACGCGGTGGAGGAATATAACCAGAACACGCGGACCCCGGTCACACTCCAAGAATTTCTCAACAATATCCTTGAGAGTGGAGATAACGACAATAACGACGGGGATGACTCGTCAGAAGAATCTGAGGACTATGTGGCAAGTTGCCACATGATCTCTCATTCGGCGTTAACTAACGAAGAAGCTCACTCGGCGATAGAAGACAGCATAAAAGAGCTGGGGGCAAGACCGAAACCAAAACCCTTGGAACCGTCTGACGAGATAATCGACTTGCTACTGACCGAAGCCTGTCAGAAAAGCAAAGCCAAAATCCTTACGACTCTCAAGAGAAAACGCACTTAGGAGTCCTCACAACTTCTAAGGAGAAAATACACTTACGAGATCCTCTCGACTCGTACGGAGAAAAGCCTTTATGAGACCCTCACGGCTCATAAAGTTGAAAAGTCTTATGCGATAGAACTAAACCTATTTCCTAAGCCATCGCTGCCCTACAAGGAGGTCCAAACTGACTCTTGTATGCTATCCACGGGCTACATTCGCCAATAAAATGAAGAAACTACTTACGGGACCTCACGACTCGTAAGGAAAAAAATACCCGAGTGAGATCCTTACGACTCACGGAGGTGATGAACACTTAGAAATCCTCACTATTTCTAAGAAGAATACACACATATGAGATCCTCAAGACTCATAGAGAGAAAAACCTTCTTGAGACCCTTACGGCTCATGAAGAAAAAAAAGCCTTAGGCTACAAGGATCCTAAACTTGTCTCCAAAACCATCAATTCTATGGCCATGCATAACTCCGCACTACTTCATCCACGTACATACTTACGTGGGCAAAGTAGTAGGGGGCATTTGTTCCCGCCAAAATTTTTGCCTAAGAGTTATTTTTTCCCTTAAAAAAGTGATAAAAAAGAAAGAGGAAGAGAATTCTCACAGTTTGACATCACGTGTTAAAAACGTGAGCGCTTATATGCAAAATATATAAGCGCTGAAAACAAATAACAAACAGGTCTCACGTGTTAAACACGTGAGCGCTCATACGCAAAACATATGAGTGCTGAATTTAAATAACCAATGGCCAAACAAGCCACACGGTTAAACACGTGAGCGCTCATATGCAAAGCATATGAGCGTTGAAAGTAAATAGGCTAAAATCCACATTAGGGATCACGTGTTAAACACGTGAGTTCTCTTTCCGCATTCTTTGGCAGCGCTCACATACAAAGCATGTGAGCGCCCCAATTTAAAATACTCCTATCTGATATAATTAAATTCTATGTAATAGAATTAAATTCTATTTGGGAAATATTTTCCCTGATCTTCCTAGTATGGAAAGATCTTTCTCTAATAAAGAATCTTGGATTTAAAATCCAATTGTGATAAAATATCACCAACTAAACCATCTGATAGAATTAAATTCTATATGGGAAATATTTCTCTGATCTTTCTCAAACTAAAAAGATCTTCTCTATTAAACAAAGAACTCTTGGATCAAAGATCCAACGGTGATTATAAATTCACCCATAGATCATCTGATAGAATAAAATTCTATCTTAGGAAAATATTTTCTTAATCATGTTAAACTAACAAGATATTTATATAATAGAATTAAATTCTATATTAGAAAAATATCTTCTTAATGTTGTTGAAATAACAAGATATTCATATAACAGAATTAAATTCCATATTAGAAAAATATTTTCCTAATCTTATTAAAACAAATAAGAAATCCCCTCTGTTAAACAGAAAGCCTTTAGATTAAAAATCCAATGGTGAATAAAATTCACCGATTTATCTAAAAGATCAATTGGATTGATTATAAAATCAATCATGATCTCTTAATTAGAGATTTTCTTAACAAATTGATTATTTTCCTTCTCTTATAAATAGGAGCAAAGAGATTAATCAAGAGGGAGGACGACCCCATAAGCTTTTAAAAAATATACAGAAGGCTCCTAAAAGCTCCCACAAAATAAGAGAGAATTTAATTCTCAAACAAGATCTTCTTTCTCAAAACCTTAGGTAAAAAAAATATCGAGATCAAAACATCTCCTTTACATATCATATCATATATAAGGGTTTAACCCTTCTCAAAGACCTGAGTTCTTTCTATGGATCTGAGATCCGCAAAACAAATCTCCCACAAGTTGAGAATTTAATTCTCATCGGGAAGATCTTGTTCTGGAGAATAAAAAAATTCAGGAAAGAACAAAATTAAAAAGAAAGAAAATGGAGTTCATAACACTCCAGGAACTTAGTTCCTTCAAATCAAGAACTTAGTTCTTTAAAGAACTTGATTCAAGATCCTCAAAATAGTGATCTTGGTGATCCTTAATGGTCAAAATACAATTAAAAGAGGTTTAACCTCTCTGAAAATTTGAACATGGAAAACATGGAGTTCATAATACTCCAGGAACTTAGTTCCTTCAAATCAAGAACTTAGTTCTTAAAGAACAAGATCCCAGATCTTCAAAATAATGATCTTGGTGATAGTTGATGGTCAAAATACCATTAACAGAGATTTAAATTCTATAAAAATATCAACAGAAATTAAATCTCCAAAAGAACTCAACGCCTCACGTGAAAAACAGGTGAGCGCTCAAGGCCAAGTTAGATAGCGCCTCACGTGAAACGCATGTGAGCGCCTAAAAAAGTTAGTGTTTAGCACTAGTGCAGCGCCTTACGTGAAACACACGTAGGCGCCACAAAAAGCTAGTGCTTAGCACAAGTGCAGCGCCTCACGTGAAACACACGTGGACGCTACAAAAACTAGTGCTTAGCACTATTTCAGCGCCTCACGTGAAACACACGTGAGTGCTGTATAACTGAGAGCTTAGCACTGCTGGGTAGTACAGAAACCCAGTCTTAGCCTAAATTGTCTATGTTTCCGGAGGTTAAACCTCTTTGATTCTTCAAGCGAGCCCATATGCTAGTGATTTCCAAACTGATTCTAGTCTCAAACATGACTAATGATCTCTCATTGATGATATCCAAAATGATATTCATCTCATATCTCGTAAGGTAATCTTAGTCTCAAATAAGGCTAATGATTCTTACATGATCCACCATGATCTTTTCCCTCAAATACGAGATTTGGTTTAAGGGTACATCTCTCCACACCTCTGATATACGTCGTTGTAATTCCTCAACGTCTTCAGAGAGGTGGCAGGTCCTGACAACCAACAACTCTTTCCATCCCACATTAATGCACTTCCAAATTGACGTGCACACTTCAAATCGGATCGTGCCCCAAATTGGGCGCATTTCATATCACCATCGTTCACTCCGCCACGTAACAAATACACGTACGTGCAAGATGGATGATAGACCGAAATGTCCCTAAACTAATATTCGCCTCAAATATGGCGATAATAGACCTTGATGTTCTTAAACTACAATAATTGAGCCCAAATGCTCATATGTTTAAGTCAATCTTAATCTCAAACCAGATTAATGATCCTTAAATAAACCAAACCCAAATCTAAAATATACGAATTTGGACTAATCCGCGCCCTACGGGCGACAATATAAACTAGTCTCCGTATACAATCCACGAGCAACCAAAACAAAAAAAAAAACACGACACGAAGTGAACTGCCGGAGCAGGAGAAAATGGTTATCACAACGCAATAACGTAATTAACCGCAGGGGCTTGCGCCTGCAGGAAAGAGCGTCTCCACAATCAAAAACTCCTCACAAACGAGGGGGAATCTGATAAAGTCTGCTACAATGGTCGCATCTTTCCAAACCTCCGATATATGGTGCCATAAATTAACTTGGTATCTTCGGAGAGGTGGATGGAGAAGTCCAAATAGCATCTGCCCCTAAAATTCAGGTCAGACGTCCCAACGTCTGAGTCCGGTCTTTCGGCGGTGAACACCTCGATTAATCGATAGCCCGGTCGTGACCTCAAAACATTTACAAGCATGTCGGCTACCAATTTCTTAGTTGCTCAGCGATGTTCGTCATTTGAAATTCCTCCGGAACATGTATGCGTCGGGTAGTATCTCTTTATAGCTCATAGAGAACTGTTCATAGATAACAAACGTGCAAACCTTAGCGTAACTTAACAGTTAAAACAATCAACAATTTGAAAAAACGATAATTACAATTTTTTATTACCAACATATGTGTTAACTCTATACCTCCGAGTACAAGGCGATGCATGCAATCTCCATTGGCATCTTTTATCTATGTAGGAACAAACCACCGTTACTCTCGAGCCATCGTTCTTAATGTAGTTGAAGTTGAATTGTTTCGTAATAGCAAATTGGCAAAGAGCCATCCCAACTTCGAAAGAACCCTTAAATATCTGAGATGTGCCCTCAATTACGTCATGCCACGCAATCGGGATATTATTCCTCATAATTTGATCATCTTGTCTCACCGGTGGTAAGCTTGACTCTAAGTCATGTACTTGGTCATACGCAATTGCTGGAGCGGAAGACGATGATGTGTATTGACTGTTACATAGAAAACTCTTATGTTAATATATTATTACTTACATCTATGTAGATATTACATGCAACTTATTAGATATTACAGGTAACTCTTTTCAGATGCTAGGATATGCAACATCTTAGAAGTTACATGCAACTATTTAGATATTACCAGTAACTGCTTAGATGTTACAGACAACTTTTTAGATGTTACAGGCAACTGCATAGATGATACATACAACTGGTTAAAAGTTGCAGGAAACTTCCATGGATATTCCTCTAAACAAAAATAAAGTCAAATAAAGACCAAACCAGCTCATAATGGCTTGAGTATCAACAGAAACCTGCATATGGATGACCTTCTCGTTTATCTCTTGGTGGATACAAACCATATTTATATAGTCATATTCAATTATCATTCTAACCACATGACCTCCATATTTCTCCATTTTATATGAAAACTTCAACTTATCAACCGGTATATCAAGTCGAAACGAGATGGTTCCTTTCAATTCAAACCATGTTGTGGCCTCTGAGATGGTTAAGACTGCTGTTCTCCGCCGAAAAACGTGACCGGGACGTTGGGACGTCCGGCCTGAATTTTGGGGGCAGATGCTAATTGGTGCTATCCGTCCACCTCTCCGAAGATGCCAAGTTGATTTATGGCACCATATATCGGAGGTTTAAACGGATGCGGCCGATGTAGCAGACTTCGTCAGATTCCCCCTCGTTGAGGGGTTTTTGATTATGAGGACGCTCTTCCCTGTAGGCGCAAGTCCCTACAGTTAATTACGCTACCGCATCGCGGTAACCACTTTCTCCTTCTCCAGATGGTCACTTCATGTCGTGTGTGTTTGTTTTGTTTTTGGTTGCCCGTGGATTGTATACGGAGACTAATTTATGTTGTCGCCCGTAGGGCGTGGATTAGTCCAAATCCGTATCTTCTTAGATTTGGGTTTGGGGGTTGGGTTTAAGGATACGTTATTCTCATATGAGACTAAGATCAACTTAAACGTATGTTAATGATACGTTAGTCTAATTTCAGACTAAGATCAACTTAACGGGATCGTTTAGATCCAAAAAAGAGCATTTGGGCTCTATTGTTTAGTTTAGGGACATTGCGGTCGATTACCAGTTTAAGGACATGGTGGTCCAGGTTAAAAACATCATAGTCCGTGGGTTTAAAGGGGCCCCACAGTCCGAGGTTAAGGACATCATAGTCCGTGGGTTTAAAGAGACCCCACAGTACGAGATTAAGGACATCATAGTCCATGAGTTTAGGGACCCCACAGTCCATGGAATGATTGGTTATCGGGACCCGTCACCTCTCTGAAGACGTTGAAGGATTACGACAAATATTAGAGGGGTGAAGAGATGTACCCTTGAACCAAAGTTGATTGGGAAAATCTGTAGTCCAATTTGGGACTAAGATCAATTAATTAGATTATGAGCACATAGGCTCAGTTAAATCTGAATTGAGGACTTATGGCCAACTTGGGCTAAATCCAGTTAGGTTTAAGAAAGTTGAACATTTGTTTGGGTTTAATTCTTCTTTATTTAGCAATGCTAGACAGGGATTTGGGGGCTCTGACAACATTTTGTCTTTGGCTGAACATTAAACCCTTCATTATGGCTCTGGATTTTTTAAGGTTCATTTGAAGGGGAGATTTGCCTCTGGAAAACTTAGCCAATTTGGTCTAAGATTGGCTTTACAATAGTGTTAAACACTAGGGAGTATTTGGCGATCACGTGCTCCCACGTGATGTGCTGAAAATAGTGTTAAACACTAAGGACGAAACGCTTAAAATAATGTTAAACACTAAAATTGAATTGGTCACGTGGGGTTACGTGAGGCATCTAAGAATGGGCCAAACCTCCCTTATTTTATTCTCAAAAACTGCAAATAAGTGTTAAATACTTATTCTTTGTAATCATCACGTGTAAACACGTGATAGTGCCAATGCACTGGGTATTAATTCCTCTGTTTTCCCTCATTTGCCCTTTTTAAAAAGGTGTTTGTCAGGGGTCACGTGGGGACACGTGAGGCGCCCTGAATCAGTATTGCCTTTGGCTTTATTCCCTTCATTTTTGAGGGTCACGTGTGAGCACGTGAGGCATTGCCTCCAAGCTTATTCTTTCTCATTTTTGAGGAGTCTTTTTAAGGGTCACGTGGGGGCACGTGACCTAGTCTTGTTCGTTCTTTTTTTACTCATTGAGGATGAGGGTCACGTGTTACCACGTGACCAGGTTTGACACTTGATCTTTACGTGCATGGAAAGTTTTAAGTCTCTTGTTTTAAGAATTAAATTCTCTGTAGGGTTGAACCCTAATTCTGTTTAGAGGAATTAAATTCCTATGGATTTGGAAGAATTAAATTCTTATGTAGGGCTAAACCCTAATTTCATTGGGAGGAATTGAATTCCTATGAATTTGGAAGAATTAAATTCTTATGTAGGGTTAAACCCTAGTTTCATTGGGAGGAATTAAATTCCTATGAATTTGGGGGGATTAAATTCCTTAAACTTAAATTCTCCCTCTAAGTTTTTGATCTGCATGGCAGAATCTCCCCGATGAGAATTAAATTCTCAACTTGTGGGGAGATCTGCTTCTGCAGAGCTTCAACCAAAGGAAGAACTAAGTTCTTATTCAGAAGAGTTAAACTCTTAATTTGAGAATTAAATTCTCTTTTGTTTTATGGAGCTTAGATATCTTTCCCCTTTCTCACCTAAGGTTTCTTTCCTCTTCTGAAGAAATCTTCTTTTCTCTCTTGAGAATTAAATTCTCTTCTCTTTTTCCTCTCTGTTGTTGTATATCTCCAAAAAAAGCCCATTTTCTTCTCTTCTTGGCTCCTATTTATAGGAGAAAGAAAAGAATCAATTTGTTTAGTCAATTTTTCATTGAAAGATTTTAATTGATTTTGCAGCCAACACGATTTTTTAGATCACTCAGTGAATTTTATTCACCATTGGATTTTTAATCCAAAAGATATTCTGTTTGTTATTCTTGGTGAATTTTAGGGAAATCTTTCTTTGAATAGAATCTTTCTATAAATTGGTGATTTTTAATCACCATTGGATTTTTAATCCAACGGTGCTCCTCTTTACAGAGCATAATCTTTTTTGTTTGGAAAGAAATATTTTTCCAGTTAGGCTTTTTGATTTCCCTTTTAATTAGAATTTAATTCTATTAATTCAGAAGGCTTAAGAGCCTATCACGTGTTGACACGTGACCCCCCTGATTAAACATTTTAACCAGAATTTAATTCTGTTGTTTTAAAGAGCTAAGAAATCATCACGTGTCAGCATGTGACCCCTGATCACGTGTAGACACGTGATGCCCCCTCGGGATCTTTTCTTGCTGTTTTATTATACTTTTAATTCCTTCAGTGGGTTTTAAAGGCTCATCACGTATGGGCACATAACTCCTGTTGATTAGAATTCAGTTCTATTATGACAGAGTCCTAAGGAAACCTTCGCATGTCAGCACGTGACCCCTGGTCATGTGTGGGCACGTGATGCCCTATTAGGGTTTTTCCCAATATTTTATGAGGGAACAAATGCCTCTATAGTGTTGTTCTCAAGTGTTTGCACGTGAGTGCAACGCTGTCATCTTTTGTGGCCGTTGGATCTGCCTAGGGACGGGGGTGTTGGGGTAAAAATTTACACCCCGGTTGACCGAGTCAAAGTCATTGTCAACCCTCAAGCTAGGTGGGCCCAAGCCCAGATCAAGCGGGCCCATGCCCAAGTCGAGCCCGTGGCCAGCCTCTTCCATGCCAAAATATAGATCATGTAATAAATAATTTTTATGTAATTTTTTATACATGAATGTATGCAAAATGGGCATAAAGCTAATATTTTGTAAGCCCATAGTTTATGTGCAAAAAAGAAATGGCACATAAGCCATGGGATGGGCAAAATGCCATTTTGTAAAGCTAAAGGGGCTATATGTAAATATGTAAGCCTATAAAAGGCAACATAATGATGAATAAAGAACACTTTTCATTCCCCTAAAAAAAACTAGGGCTTGTGCATCTGTCCCCTTTCTGAAGGTTTCAAACCTTCTTCTTTTTTTTGTGAATTAAATCAAGAGTTTTACTCTCCTTTTTCCAAAACTAAATAGTTTTCCACCACAAAACCCACAAGAGGGAACTTGGATCTGTCATTAGATCTCAGAAAGAAGAGACTTTTAGACCTCACATCTCTTGATCCAGCCAACAGAGGAGGAAGAAGAAGAACCTATTTCCTCAACCAAAACAATTTTAGGAGTTTAACTCCACTCTAAACCCTATTTATGGGACTAAATGCCCCTTTTCTCGCCAGCGCCCTGCGCTCGAGCGCAAAGCGCCCACGTGCCGACACGTGGCGCGCTTGCGCTCCAGCGCCCTGCGCTCGGGCGCAAAGCGCCCACGTGCCGACACGTGGCGCGCTTGCGCTCCAGCGCACAGCGCTCGGGCGCAAAGCGCCCACATGCCGACACGTGGCGTGCTTGCGCCAAGCGCACAGCACCTAAGCGCACAACGCTCAAGGCGCTGGCCCCACGCATCCCTTGAATGCCTTTCCCCCCTCTTTTTATATATATATACATGTATATATACATATACATATGTATACATATGTACACACACATATACTTCACGACACTGTTCCTGTTAGAAAAAAATTTGTAACGGGGCGCTGCCCCGCAGCCCGCAAGGGGGCTGCTAGCCCTCTTGACCCCCAGCCCGCCATCTGGGTAGCGGGACCCCCGTAAAAACTCTGTGGGGCCCCCGATATATCCAAAACCCCCTTCAAAACACAACACTGCACATTGAGTTCGCATGACCAGTTTAACCCGTCAATCGGAGGTTCCCTCGCTCCAAAGGCGAGGGGTAATTAACGACAGCTTAGTCCGCGGCTGCCGGAGATTAGGATCCCCGCTATCAATAAACCCCGGCCTACCCTAGGCAGGGGAAATCTATAGTACGCCTGACAAGCGTGCGCGTATTCCCATCTCAATGGGGTGACGAAAAACACCCTACAGATTCTAGCACGCCCGGTGGGACCATCTCTCCTCCCATATTTCGGGTTAAACGTTCATGCAAACTCAGTCAATATACATACCTATATTTATACTGAAATGATGCTCTTTCATGCAGGTTTTCAAGCAATCACTTCCCAACAATGTCTCCAAAGATGAACTCAGCTCTCAGCACGGCTCCCGTCTCATACACGATGAAGATAGACTCCAGGACGGTCCTCCCGGCCAGTCTCGGGCGACAATGGGAGGAGCCGCTGCTACCATTCGGCTCTATTATGTTCATGTCAGTTGGCGCCATCCCAGCTCCTCAAACCCGGTGGTAGACAAACCGGTCTCGAAAGGTAAGAGGCCAAATGTGGTGGTCTCGAAGGCGCCCCAACTCAAACGCAAGTCGGTATCTGAACGAATTTCCTTGGCCCCAGCTGGAGGCAAGGCCATCAACACCAACAAAGTTACAACGCGTTTTGAGCAAGCTCCGGCGGTGCCCCTGACAATTGCTCGATTGGGTGTCTTCTCAAGCCTCCCCATCACTCAGCCTATGGTGGCTTTCCGAAGAGCAGAAGCCTGCCAAGCGCTCAAGGCGGAGAATCTGAGGCAGAAGCGGCTCAGATACAGAGCTAACAAAAGGGCTAGGGCTCCGGCCATGTTAAAATTTATGATTTCCAAAGCCCGGACCGCTCTGCGAAATCAGCCGCCAAAGATAATGAGATGGCTGGGTATGTGGATCGCACTGTCTACATGGTCGGACATGAAGAAACGAATCCTCCTCTTCTTTACAGCCATGGTGATGATATGATTGACGCTACCCAGCATCGACTCGATCTAAGTGATGAAGAGCCCGCTCAAGCCGATAAGCCAGAGGAGCCCGTGGTTCCTGTGGAATTGAGCTCGGGCAATAAAGATGACCCGGTTGTCATAGCCGGAACTACAGAACAAGCATTATTCCGATGGCTTCAGGGGCAGCTTCAGGACAGGGATAAGAAGATGGCCGAGGTCCATTCCAAAGTCGACGAGCTGGCAAACGTCGTGGCAGATCTCATGAACCAAGTCACCCGATTGCAATTACAGCAGAATCAAATTTTGGTTCATGAGCCAGGAATTGATACCCGGAGGCAGCCAACTGATATCCCCTTCAACCTAACAGCGGAGCACCTTCGTGAAAAACGGCCGCAATCAGCCTCCAGTCCCTCCGATACATACGCCGAAGGGGAATCGCCTGTGAAAGAGAAACTGGAAAAAGTCCATTCCTTCAAAAGGGAAAAAGTCCACAAGATATTCAGGGACGCCCTAAGAAACGGTCTACAACTGCCAAAATCAAAGAGACCGCAAGAAGCGAATATGACCGACGACCCAAAATATTGCCCCTATCACAGGGTGATAAGTCATTCCATTGAAGACTGCTTCGTCTTCAAAGATTGGGTCGAAAGGCAATACAAGATGGGAGAGATAGAACTGTCTAAAGGCGTGTTAGCAAACAGTCAAGCTACGACCGCCGATTTCACACAACTGGAGACCGAATCATTTCGGGAACCTAACCCTCCCAGACATGTACAGGGCAAACCAAAGACTGATCGGCCTCGAGGACCAGCATCAGTAAAGGCACCCACTCCAATGGAGAGAAAGAAGAAGGTATACTCCTTCAGGAGGGATGAAGTCCGCAAAATATTCGTGGACGCCTTGAACAACGGTCTGCAACTGCCTGTTCCAAAGAGGCCATATGAAATGAACATGACTGGCAATCCCATATACTGCCCATATCATAGAATGGTGGTCATACCATTGAAGATTGCTATGTTTTTAAAGATTGGGTGGAGAACCAGTACAAGCTTGGAAAAGCCTCACAGTTCTCGGATGTATCGGTAAGCCACATAGCTACGGCCATCAACACAGCTCCGCCAAGGTCAAAGTTCAAGGAGCTGGGATAAGCAAAGAGGACCACCACGTCGTTAAACTGGGAATGATAGACCTCTAAGTCTTTAAACTGGAAACAGATGACCACCACGTCGTTAAACTGGAAATAGATGACCACCAAGTCGTTAAACTGGAAACAAATGACCACTAAGTCGTTAAACTGGAAACAGATGACCACTAAGTCGTTAAACTGGAAACAGATGACCACTACGTCGCTAAACTGGAAACAGATGACCTCTACGTCGCTAAACTGGAAACAGATGACCTCTATGTCGCTAAACTGGAAACAGATGACCTCTATGTCGTTAAACTGGAAACAGATGACCACCACGTCGTTAAACTGGAAACAGATGACCACCAAGTCGTTAAACTGGAAACAGATGACCACTAAGTCGTTAAACTGGAAACAGTAGACCTCTAAGTCTTTAAACTGGAAATAGATGACCACTAAGTCGTTAAACTGGAAAAAGATGACCTTTAAGTCGTTAAACTGGAAACAATAGACCTCTAAGTCGTTAAACTAGAAACAGATGACCACCACGTCGTTAAACTGGAAACAGATGACTGCTAAGTCGTTAGACTGGGCACAACAGACCCCTAAGTCTTTAAACTGGAAACAGATGACCTCTAAGTCGTTAAACTGGAAACAAATGACCCCTAAGTCATTAAACTAGGGACGAAGGGAAATCCACTCATGTGTCCTCACGATGCACGAGGAGAACAAACCTTACGGGATCCTCATGACTCGTAAGAAAACACCTTTGTGGGATCCTTACGACTCACAAAGGAAAAACACACTTAGGAGTCCCCATGACTCCTAAGGAGAAAGTACACCTACGAGATCCTTACGACTCATAGGGAGAAAATACTTTTATGGGACCCTTACGGCCCATAAAATTGAAAAGCCTTAGGTGATAGGGACCTAAACCTGGCTCCTAAGCAACCGCTCCCAATCCCCAAGTGGCGAATGATGAGTCGCTCCTGGTACCATATTCCAGTGCAGCGATGCAGACGCCAACCAAATTCCAAATCCCATACCCCAACGGCGAATGATGAGTCGCTCCTGGTACCATATTCCAGTGCAGCGATGCAGACGCCAACCAAACTCAAATCCCAAATGGCGAATGATGAGTCGCTCCTGGTACCATATTCTAGTGCAGCAATGCAGACGCCAACAAAGTCCCGAAATTTTTCCGGCCCTACGGTCTGGATCATACATCCTGCAAAACCGTATACAATCCACGGACGTAAAATAAAATAAAAAAGCATAAAAATAAAAAAAGGCATGTCCACAAGCAAAATGGGCACGGATGAAAACCCGAAAGGGCTCCGTGAGTAAAAACAGTAGGACTGCCGGCGAGTTTGTGAAAACCCGAAAGGGCTCACACTCGTAAAAAGGAGATGAAATGCACTCGCAAAGTCCACTCGACTTTGTGAGGAGAAAATTCCCGCGTGAGATCCTTACGACTCACAAAGGAGCAAAACCTTAGGAGTCCCCACGACTCCTAAGGAGAAAATACACCTATGAGATCCTTTCGACTCGTAGGGAGAAAATGCTTTTATGGGACCCTTACAGCCCATGAAATTGAAAAGCCTTAGGTGATAGGGATCTAAACCTGTCTCTTAAGCCACCAATTCCCAAATCATTCCGGGGAAAATGATGAGTTGCTCCTGGCATTATTCCAGTGCAGCAATGCAGATGCCAAACAAAAACCAATTCCCAAATCCTTCCGGGGCAAATGATGAGTTGCTCCTGGAATTATTCCAGTGCAGCAATGCAGATGCCAAACAAAAAAAACCAATTCCCAAATCCTCTTATGGCAGATGATGATTCACTCCTGGTACCATATTCCAGTATAGCGATGCTGATGCCAACCAAAATCACAATCAACAAGTCAACTTCAACTCCGACACCGCAGAAAGCGGAGCAAGTCAGAATCCAGTCTCAACACCGCAAGAAGCGAAGCAAGTCAAATTCACCCGTGACACTGCAGAAAGCAGAGCAAGTCAAACACAGTTCGACCGTCCAGGTCGTAAAAAGGGCAGTGCAGGCTCCCTACAAATCGGGAACCCAAATCGCTCCGGATCAGAGCGTCGACCGTCTACGTCGCAAAAAGGGCAGTGCAGGCTCCCCACAAACCGGGAACCCAAATCGCTCCGGATCAGAGCGTCGACCTTCTACGTCGCAAAATGGGCAGTGAAGGCTCCCCACAAATCGGGAACCCAAATCGCTCCGGATCAGAGCGTCGACCGTCTACGTCGCAAAAAGGGCAGTGCGGGCTCTCCACAAATCGGGAACCCAAATCGCTCCGGATCAGAGCATCGACCGTCCAGGTCGTAAAAAGGGCAGTGCAGGCTCCCCACAAATCGGGAACCCAAATCGCTCCAGATCAGAGCGTCGACCGTCTACGTCACAAAAAGGGCAGCGTAGGCTTCCCACAAATCGGGAACCTAAATCGCTCCGGATCAGAGCGTCGACCGTCTACGTCGCAAAAAGGGCAGTGCAGGCTCCCCACAAATCGGGAACCCAAATCGCTCCGGATCAGAGCGTCGACCGTCCATGTCGCAAAACGGGCAGTGCAGGCTTCCTACAAATCGGGAACCAAATCGCTCCGGATCAGAGCGTCGACCATTCATGTCGCAAAAATGGCAGTGCAGGCTTCCTATAATGCGGGAACCAGATCACTCCGGGCCAGGGAAACGTCTACCACGGACACTCCGTCTCGGAGGCGCGTCAAGCGCCGACCGTCCAAGTCATAAAAATGGCAGAATCGACCGTCCATGTCGTAAAAAGGGCAGTGCGTCCCAAAAAGTGGGAACCAAAGCAAGTCGCCTCCATGCAAAAGAAGATCCATCAATTTCATGCACACGACCCACATGTGCAGTGTGCATTCATTGATGGGGGGCAATTTGTTGGGGTAAAAATTTACACCCCGGTTGATCGAGTTAAAGTCAAGGTCAACCCCCAAGCTAGGTGGGCCCAAGCCCAGGTCAAGCGGGCCCATGCCCAAGTCGAGCCCGCGGCCAGCCTCCTCCATGCCAAAATATAGATCATGTAATAAATAATTTTTATGTAATTTTTTATACATGAATGTATGCAAAATGGGCATAAAGCTAATATTTTGTAAGCCCATGGCTTATGTGCAAAAAAGAAATGGCACATAAGCCATGGGATGGGCAAAATGCCATTTTGTAGAGCCCAAGAGGCTATATGTAAATATGTAAGCCTATAAAAGGCAACACGATGATGAATAAAGAACAATTTTCATTCCCCTCAAAAAAAACTAGGGTTTGTGCCTCTTTCCCCTTTCTGAAGGTTTCAAACCTTCTTCTTTTTTTTGTGAATTAAATCAAGAGTTTTACTCTCCTTTTTTCAAAACTAAATAGTTTTCCACCACAAAACCCACAAGGAGGAACTTGGATCTGTCATTAGATCTCAGAAAGAAGAGATTTTTAGATCTCACATCTCTTGATCCAACCAACAGAGGAGGAAGAAGAAGAACCCATTTCCTCAACCAAAACAATTTTAGGAGTTTAACTCCACTCTAAACCCTATTTCTGGGATTAAAAGCCCCTTTTCTCGTCAGCGCCCTGCGCTCCAGCGCTAAGCGCCCACGTGCCGACACATGGCGCGCTTGCGCTCCAGCGCCCTGCGCTCGAGCGCAAAACGCCCACGTGCCGACACATGGCGCGCTTGCGCTCCAGCATCCAGAGCTCGAGCGCAAAGCGCCCACGTGCCGACACGAGGCGCGCTTGCGCTCCAGCGCACAGCGCTCGGGCGCAAAGCGCCCACGTGCCGACACGTGGCGCGCTTGTGATCAGTCGAAAATACTGCATTTTTAACACGGCAATTTCCCTATCTTTTGCACTCATTTAGAAGTGTTCAGTATTCATATTACACGTATTAGCAAAACAGTCCTAAAATATCAGATTACATGTGTTAGACTCTAAAACCGGCACTATAAAGGAAATTGACCGCATTTCATGGCATCGCATCATCTATGTATTTGCGCAACACTTGTCTTGAGTCCGTGCAGGAAAATACGGAAGAAAAGCCAAAGAGCTGATCAAAATTACGCCAACTCAAAAGATGCAGATCTGGTAGCAATGCAGAAGTAATTACAAAATTCAACATATCAAAACAAGGCCCAGATATTATATAGCAAATCACCAGAAAAGATGGAAGCCCAAGGCCCACAAATAGCCGCGGATCTGCGGCAGGAGCCTTCTTGGGCCGCGGATCCGCGGCCGTTCCAAAGCTTCAGCTCTCCATTTTTGCAATAAAACTTTTCTCTAAAGGCCCACAGTCATTTCACATATGTCAAATTCCAGAATTCTCCAGAGTTTTCTGCCAGATCAGCAAAGATCATTAAGCAAGGCTAATCTTAATTAAGCTCCTAACAAACTATTTCTAGAAGCTTCTCCTCTAACTAACTTTTGGAGGGAAATTCAAATTTCCTCAACAAACTTTTGGAGGGAAACTTAAAATTCTAATCCTAGATCTAGGGTTTAGATGACTATAAATAGGAACCTAGATTTAAGGGTTGGGGTTGTTCATTCTTACACCATTTTCTTCCACAAGTCTAGTGACAAGAGTTGTGCGAAACCCTAACCCTAATTCCAATCAAAAGTCAAGATCCCGAGTACCAAATCAAGTGAGAAGCCTTCAACCTTTTATGAGCCGAGCCGATCTTCAATCGGGCAAGTGATCCAAGCCGATCCGCGACTCACGGAGACGAGCGAAGCCAAATCGACGATCGAGTTCTTCCTCTTGTAGTTCTTGAGCGAATGTAATGAAATTGTTGATATAAATAAAAGGTGAATTTCTTTAATCTTGCTTTCTTTAAATTCTTGCATCATGATTCGATCTCAATTTATGATTGTGGTTCTTGTTGTGATGTTCGAGTAAAACTCCGCTCGTAAAGGAGTCGAGACGATCAATAGAATGATGATGTAACAAATCTTAATACGATTCTTAAGTCCTACGAGTTTTGTAAACCCTAGCAAGTTCAAGAATCGATGACCTAGTTTCGTTGCGATACTTTCTTGATTGTTATCGCTCGAAATTAGAGATCTACGATCGTTTCTTGAATTTACTAGAGGCTAGAATGTGAATGATATCGACGAAAGAACAAGGGATAAGATGAAACCCTAGTTTAATAAGAAATCCATAATTCTCGATCGATCATCATCGATCTAGTATCAATTCATCGAAGGATAAGAATACGTAATTGTAAGATTACATCACATCTATAGATCCGATCGATTCCTACGAGCCTCGTTTCGATTCTTGATATTTGGTTGGAAAAATCATCAAACTATCAATTCTTGATTCTATCTTTTTCTTGTTATTAGATCTAGATTTTCTAATCCTTGAACTTCAAATACAAATCTTGAATTGTTTTGTTTTCTTTCCTTTAAAGTTTCAACTCATCTAAATCGAAACACGAACGATTACACTTTCCCTGTGGACGATCCGCACTTACTAACGCGCTACATTCGACACTGTTATTGATTGCGGTCAAATATTTTTTGTTGTGATTTCTTTACAATTTTCTCTAATACACAACGAGAAATTCTTAACAATCAAATGGCGCCGTTGCCGGGGATCATTTGATTCGATACTACACAACAAGAATTTCAATCAAGCGCACAGCACCTAAGCGCACAGCACCTAAGCGCACAGCGCTCAAGGCGCTGGCCCCACGCATCCCTTGGATGCCTTTTCCCCCTCTTTTTTTTATATATATACATGTATATATACATATACATATGTATACATATGTACACACACATATACTTCACGACACTGTCCCTGTTAGAAAAAAAATTCTAACGGGGTGCTGCCCCGCATCCCGCAAGGGGGCTGCTAGCCCCCTTGACCCCCAGCCCGCTATCCGGGTAGCGGGACCCCCGTAAAAACTCTGCGGAGCCCCCGATATATCCAAAACCCCCTTCAAAACACAACACTGCATATTGAGTTCGCATGACCATTTAACCCGTCAATCGGAGGTTCCCTCGCTCCAAAGGCGAGGGGTAATTAACGACAGCTTAGTCCGCGGCTGCCGGAGATTAGGATCCCCACAATCAATAAACCCCGGCCTACCCTAGGCAGGGGTAATCTGTAGTACGCCTGACAAGCGTGCGCGTATTCCCATCTCAATGGGGTGACGAAAAACACCCTACAGGGGGTAGATGAACCGTTTCCCGTCACATCCTATAAATGCAGGGGTCCCTTTAGAAGCGCCTCCACTTTTTCCATCTTCTTCCTTACTCGTTTTTCCTTCAAGAATTTAATTCTCTTTCCCAGAGCTCAGTTCTCTATTTCAAAAATTTCCAGAGTTTAACTCTGTCAACAAAAGATTTCCTTTTTCAGGTAAGGATCTTGAACGGCTGAAGAACTTCTTATAGAAATTTTCTTTGGATTTTAAATCCACACCAAGGGTTTTTCCCTTTAACAAGAACAGATCTTTTCAAGTTCTTTAAAATAATGTCCAATCTTTAAATAATAAACTCCATTTGTTAGGGTTTCTCTGATCTCAAGGATCGATGGTGATACTTGTCTTCTCTCTGGAATTTAATTCCATTCCAAAGAGCTTTAGCTCTGAAAATGTTTTCTGGGAATTTAATTTCTCTATTCAAAAGGAATTTAATTCCTCTAAAGAACTCGGTTCTTCACAGATATTTTCTTGGGATTTCTTTGCCCTGAGTTGTTTTTGCAGAAAAAATTTCAGTAGAGATTCTACTTGATTTTCGCAGAGTCCAAGATGGGTTTTTCTTTAGGGGAATGTGTAGAGTCATTTGAATTCATTGAGAATCTTCCCTTTATTCTCATGATGATTGCTCAGCCTCATTATTAGTGAGCCGCCATCTTGATATTGTGGGGCCCCTATGTTTTGTAACCAATGGTCTCATAAAATAAGTTCTTTGTCGCTTTCTTCCACTGTCTTTACACACACACACACACACACACACACACACACACGTGTGGGCTTCATTAACAGTTTCCTTTTCTTCGTTTCAGGAACAATGGCTTCCCTTCCATACTTCCCTTTCACCCACTCGGAGGCTGCCTTTCCTCAGTCACCGTCTGATGAAGATGTGATGGCGATGATTAGAGCTCATGGCCCTAATTGCACCAGCTTGCTTTTATGGGGAACCTGGTACGGTCATATCATCCGTGGTCGCCGCAGCTTTCTTTGTGAGATACCAACGGAGCCTACCTACCCATTTTTGCCGATGGAGCGTCCACGGACCGCCTTTGCTGTGGAGATGTTGAACTGGACCCCTACGGGACGGCTCGAGTCGTCAACAACTGGGATTCCAAACCACCCTGTGCCAGCTATAGACATCTTAAGGCGTCGTATCTTCCAAGGTGAAGCCCAGCCCTGGGGACAGGTTTAAAAAATAGGGCTTACACCTCACAACCCACGGGTTACCTTCTCTGGGCTGGTTATATCCTGTCTGCCCATCGTGCGCGACTGCAGAGGGTCGGGCTCTATCAGGCGGTGTACGCGTCTCTCTTCCACTATCAGTCCCCCCATGTCTAGTGGATTAAGACTTTCTTAAATCAATAGAATCTTCCCACCAACACATTCTTGCTAGGGGACCGCGAAGTTTCAATTTCTCTGGAAGAGTTCGCGAGATCTCGGGGTTGCCGATCAGGGGGATGCTCTATGAAGAACTGCTGCCTCCTGATGAGTATGTTTTCGAAACTGAGCCTGCTATGCTTGACGGCCTATCGACTGAAAATGCCATCCGCCACAAGCACCCAAGTCTAATCAAGGTTTTGGGCATTTTTGAGAAACTATTCACAGAGTCAGAGGAGCAGGGCGTCACTTTCAAAAGCTTTATCGCCTGCTTCCTTCGCGGAGACGTTCTATCAAAGACGGCTCCAAAGTTCGCGAATATTAACGACCCATTCGGGTTCGGTCTAAATAAGCTACCGGCTAAAGAAGAGGATTTGCCGCAGTTCTACATTCCAATCCTGTCGGCTGTACCTTTTGAGTCAATCGTAGCCCCTGGCATAGATGAAGAGACTTTCTTCGTAGGTTTTATCAGCATCTGGCTCAGCTGGTTCGCCGTTCCAACACACCGTCATTTCATGAGAGCCTCGGTCATTTACCCTGCCCTTGCCCATCGCATTGCTGAGGGGACGCGACTAGCCGTGGGCATTGCGGAGCTAGCACATCTGTATCATGGGCTAAGCGCCGCAGCCAATACTTCAACCCCAGGCATGAATATGGTAAATTTCTCTCTTCATTACTTTATGTCATGATTGAGATGCATGTGCTAGGGGCATTTGCCGCGCATCAGAGACCCAGCTTTTATGATGCCTACACTTTTCCGCGGCTCATGAGGTTGATGAATGCTTCTGCTCCTGATCCGACTCAATCTGGCGCTATTCGTGTGCTGCTTAGTCCTTATGATAATGTGGGCGGGATGGTGTTTAACGAACGAGTCCTCTCTGCTCCTTCAGGACCGATTCAGCAGCTTTTTGACTTGTCAAAAGAGGGAGCACCCTCCCTGAAGCCCAAGGAAGCCACGCACTTATATTCAATCAGACCGGGTTATCTGGTGTTTCGTCAAAACGGTGCGGCCCTTTTTATGCGGTACAACCCCCATCGCTTTGCACGGCAACTGGGATATGACCAGGGTGTCCCCTTTGAAGCGTTCACAGTGCAGCCCAGCCCGTCGTCGGAAGTTGTTCGTGACGCCGCTCATCACTTCATGCGGCTGAACACCGGCTCTCGCTTCGTGATTCCTGAAGCTGATTATATTCCTCGATGCGTGGGGGCTTTCACGGGCTGGTATCTCCACTGAGTCAGTCCCATTATTACTGAGGAGAGGAGGATGCTCCTCGGATATAGGGCTCCCATTCCGATTCAAGCTACGGGAGTCCCGCCGTGACCGCGGGCAGTGGTTCACCCTCCTTTGAGAGATACCGGTGTCGTGCTTATTCCTGAGGCGGCGGAAGTGGATCTAACTCCCACAGCTGGTATGTCGCTGCGCACTAGAGCTCAATCAAGGGCCAATAAGGCGCTAGTAGCAGTATCATCAGCTGCGGCGTCAGCAATAGCAGTGTCGTCGTCGGTAGCATCGCCGAGTGAGGACATTGAAAGTGAAGTAGGTCAACGCCGCAGCAAAGCACCGAGGGGAAAGAAGCGATCGTCTTCTGGTGCTAGTTCTGGGTCCAAGAGGCGAAGAAAGACGGTCACCAATCTACTCGACCTTTTAGTGGAATCCGAGCCTATTCTTCAGAACGAGCCAATAGCCATGCAAGAGCTAGATAGTGGTCTTCTTTTTCCGGGTTCATCTGCCGAGGAAGCCGCACAATTGGCTGAGGCTATAAGACACTCTCAGGATGAAGCTGAGAATGTAAGGGTTCCGAAGAGGCCTTATCCTGCCGTCATCTTCTACGAAGATCCTCCATCGATACAGCGAATATTTATAGGTCTTTTGGAAGAGGGAGGCGAGAGAGCCCTTAAGCAGCCTATCTCGGCCGATACCGAAGATGCATTGTCACTGTGGACTGGTGGCCACGAGTCTACCCTCGCACCCCGGCGAGCACACCTTCTCAGGAAGGAACGCCGGCTTGATCAAGCCATACTAGAAGCTCCTTTGCGCATTGGTATACTTATATATCCTTTTGTAGTATTTTGCACTACTTATATATATATATATATATATATATATATACATACTCCTTATCCTCGTGAAAACTTTGTAGGGACTTCGGCAATGGCGGAGGATCTGAGTTCAAGTAACGCCTTGCTTATGGACTCCGCAAATATCCCCGATGAGACACTAGTAAGTGTGGAGGGGGTCAATACAAATGTTGTTCCTGCTACGGAGCTCCCCTCGGTGACTCCCGTTCCCCCGGTGCTTGCTTCCCCGGAAGAGGCATCTTCATCGGCAGCGGATTCAATGGATCTTTCTGGGGACGGCCCGGAGGCTAAGGGATAGGTAGTCGGGGCCACCATCCTTTCATTGGAGCCTACAGTGGTAGCCGTTGCTCCTCAGTTGGAAGTTGTTATACTGGCTCACTTCCCTGATGATGTGCCTGGGGGCATGGAGGAGGCCACCGAAGCTGCTATCCCTCCAGTCCAGAGTGGGAGGAGCATCGAAGGTAGCCATCTATATTTTATTTTAATAATCTCTCCATTATCTGAACATTTCTGTCTTTTCAGAGCTACGGGGATTGGCGGCGTCCATTGTGGACTTGTCCCCCAGGAAGTCTTTCCAGCGTCTGCTAGAGATGGCCGCTCCGTAGGTGATATCCCCTCAACACATCGGCCTCTCTTCCGGGCAAGGTTAGCGTTATTTGCCTTCTCTTCACGGCATTATTATTATTTCATATAATGATACTGATGTCTTCTACAGTTCTAGAAGCTGATGACGAAGTTGAGATTCTTGACGGGCCTGAGGAGCCTTCAGACCCTTCTTGCATGACTGTGGGTAAGTAAAGTTTCGACACTTTTCCATCTGCTCTTTGCTTGCAAGTCTCGCTGATTTCTTTTTATGAATCTTAACAGCTTTGCCAGTTCTTACCACGCTGGAATCTCGCATTGTCATGCCGCCCGGCCCCTATGCTCTACGTGCTTCGGAACGGATGGCAAAGCTAAGCTTTAATTCCTTGTCAGCTCTGATTAAAGACCTTTGTGCTGGCAGTCTGATCACGGCCGAGGCATTTGCCGCTGAAGCCAACAGTTCTCTTCCCTTTCTTACTACTTACCATTATGAAACATTGGTGCAAGTCTGGGTTGAGTTCTGTCGTCAGGTGGAGGCTTGCTTGCATAGTCTTGAATGTCCACGCCTTCCTTCAGAGGTTGTGGCTGCAAAGGCGAGCTTACGGGGGCTGATTGAGCGGTGCGCTGCGAATATGCTGTCATGCGAGAAGAGCCCCAGCCAAAAATTTTCAGAGAGGAAGATGGCTTCAACTATGCTGGGGGAACTTCAAGCTAATCTTACGGCCAAGACCACTCGGGTGTACGAACTTTGGCGGGTGCTTCAAGAAGCTATCAGAGAGGTGGTAGCCATTGATAAAGCCGTCATTTTCACTCACGAAATGGTCGAAGCTCATAAAGTTACTGAAAAGGAGCTTGAAAGTCGGCTTGCCTCGTACCAGGCCCAACAGGCTCAAGCGGAGGCCCGTCTCTTGACAATAATAAATCATGTAGCCGAGGCCCAGCGGAAAAAGGATGAACTGGCAAACCTATTAAATCGTCCGCCGGCTTGAAGAATTGTATATTTTTTCTATTCTTCTTTTGTACATACTCCTGAAGGAGAGTATTTTTTTATTCTTTCATAAATTGTACTTTGTATTCATTTTGATTCATGAATAAAAGATATATTTTGCTTCATGATGGTGTGTCCCTTTTAGTAAATGCATCTTGTGGATAATCTATTTCGATTTCCTTATAGGACAGCGATGGCTTAAGAGTCAGGTTCAGATCTGCCTCCTAAAGCTTTCCAACTTTATGAGCCGTGAGGGTCTCATAAAGGTATTTCTCCTTACGAGTCGTGATGATCTCGTAAGTGTAATTTCTCCTTAAGAATCGTGAGGATTCCTAAGTGCGTTTTCTCTTGAGAGTCGTAAGGATCTCACAAAAGAGATTTCCCTCTTGCAAGTCGAGATGACTCATAAGTGGTTGTTTCCCTCCTTGTCGAGATTCGACTTTGGAGAGTGTGGTTCGTGAATAGTATACAAGAGTCCATTTTGGACCGACTTGCAGGGCCCCAGTGCTTAGAAAACAGGTCCTTATCCCCATTTCCTAAGGCTTTTTCCTACGAGTCGAGATGAATCGAGAAGTTCTCGCAAGAATATCCTAACGTCACAGTTAACCTCTGCTCTTTACGACAGAGGTCCATTAGGATCTGTGGTACTAGGGTTTTGCCTGTCGTACCGTCGCGTTGACTGATGTAGTTCTCGATAGGAAATCTTGCTGTTCAAGTAGCCTTGCGACTGTCGTGTCTCTGATCCCTTCGGGGGCTGGACAAGACGTTTTCAAGCAATCTTCCTAGGAAGTTTGACCGTCGGAAGAGCAAGCGTTGGGAATTTTGCCTTACCGCTTTTTACTTGAAGTTAGGCTCATTTTGCGGAGCCCCGATGAGTCATAACCACTCCGCGCTGGTGTGGGATGATCTCCGATAGTTTTTCGGGTTTTATTTGAGTTGTCGTCAAGACCCTGAAGCTAGGAATTTGGCCTTTGCTTCGTTTGCTGGCATTGCGTCTGCTGTAACAAGACGAATGTCGCGGTTGTCTCTAGGTTGCGGGTGAACCGTCGAGGTTTGGAACTAGGGATTTTGCCGTGGCTTCGTTGTTTGATTGTCGCGTCTGAATCCTGCTGGAGGAAGAACGCTGTGGTGACATCTCGTCTGCTGTATCGAGACGAACGTCGAGGTGGTGATCACTCCATGCTGGTGTGGGATGATCTCCGGTAATCTTTCAGGTTTTATATGAGTTATCGTCAAGTCCCTGAAGCTAGGAATATTGCCTTTGCTTCGTTTGCTTTGGCATGTTCGAATCCTATTGGAGGAAGAATGCTGTGTTGACATCTCGTCTACTGTATCGAGACAAATGTCTAGGTGGTGACCACTCCATGTAGGATGATCTCCGGTAGACTTTCAGATTTTATATGAGTTACCCTCAAGACCCTGAAGCTAGAAATTTGGCCTTCGCTTGGTTTGTTTTGGCGAGTCCGAATCCTGTTGGAGGAAGAACGCTGTGTTGACATCTCGTCTGTTGTATCGAGACAAACGTCGAAGTGGTGACCATTCCATATGGGATGATCTCCGGTAGTCTTTCAGGTTTTATATGAGTTACCGTCAAGACCCTAAAGTTAGGAATTTGGCCTTCGCTTCGTTTGCTTTGGTGTGGCAGAATCCTGTTGGAGGAAGAACGCTGTGGTGACATCTCGTCTGCTATATCGAGACGAATGCTGAGGTGGAGTTGGGATTTTTCCGTCACTCCGCTTTGTTTTGACCGTGAGGTCTTTTGTTGACGTTGCGTCTGCATCCTTCTGGACTGCGAAGGAACGCCGTTATTAACATTGCGTCTGGTATAACAAGACGAATGCTGAGATGGAGCTGGGATTTTGCCGTCACTCTGCTTTGTTTTGACTATGGGGACTTTCGTTGATGTTGCATCTGAATCCTGCTGGGCTGCGAAGGAACGCCGTTGTTGACATTGCGTCTGCTGTATTGAGACGAATGCTGAGGTGGAGCTGGGATTTTGCCGTCATTCCTCTTTGCTGACGTTGCGTCTGCTGTAACAAGACGAATGTCGAGATGGTCTCTAAGTTGTCTGTAAACCATCGAAACTTGGCTCTCTTTCGTATGGAGCCTGGGGGAAGGTATGATTCCCTCTTTGTTTGTGCCCCTGGATTGTATATAGGGATTGATGTGATCTCACTTGTAGGGCAAAAAGTTTCATTTTATATTTTTCTTTCCGCGATGCCCTATCATTTCAGCTTTTATATCGTGAAAGTCGCGATTGCCCAATCCTTTCGGCTATTTTTCGCGGTGCCCAATCATTTCAGCTATTTGTTTTATTTACTCGCTGCTTTTTATTGCGAGTTGCCCAACCATTTCAGCTATTTCATATGCATACATTTTTACTTGCTGATTTTGTCGCAAGTTGCCCCATCATTTCGGCTATTTCGTATGCATTTGTGGCTCGCTGGCTTTTCGCTGCGAGTTTGGGATTGGACACCGATTTCGGCAACAGCACCGCTACAACTGGGATATTGCCATGAGCGAATCATCATTTGCCTCTGTCGATGTCGAACAAAAGTGGCTTAGCAAACAGGGTTAAGATCCTGTCGACTAAGGCTTTTGACTTCACGAGCCGTAAGGGTCTCATAAAGGTATTTCTCCCTACAAGTCGTGAGGATCTCGAAGGTGCGTTTTCTCCTTAAGAATTGTAAGGAGTCTTAAGTGTATGGTCTCCTATAAGTCGTAATGATCTTACAAGAGTGCTTTCTCCTTATAAGTCGAGAGGACTTACAAAGGCTGTTCACCGTGTAAACATATCCCCAGTCGCAGGTAGGACTTTGTTAGGGAAATGTTTATTCGTGCCCGTGGATTGTATACAAGGGTTGATATCGAAACGCTTGTAGGGCAGCATTGGAGGTTGTGATGGCTTAAGAACAGGTTCAGATCCCTGTAGCTTAAGGCTGTTGAATCCTATGAGCCGTGAGGGTCTCAAAGGGGAATTCTCCTAACGAGTTGTGAGGATCTCGTAAGTGTAATTTCTCCTTAGGAATCATGGGGATGCCTAAGTGTGTTGCTCCCTTGTGAGTCGTAGGGATCTCACGCAGGTGGTTTCTCCTCACAAGATCGAGAGGGCCTTGCAAGTATCTTTTAACGAGATTGCGCCCTCTCGGGTTTTCACAAAACTCACCGGTAGTCCTGCTGTTTTTACTCACGGAGCCCTTTCGGGTTTTCATCCGTACCCATTTTTCTTATGGACATACCGTTTCCTTTTTTTTGTGTCAGCCTTGAGATGCTGCAGTCCGTAGTAGTTTATCGACGTCTCGGTCAATAGCTAGTTTTAGGACATAGTGGTCCATTATTAGTTTAAAGACGTTTCGGTCCGCAGAAGTTTATCGACGTCTTGGTCAATAGCTAGTTTTAGGACATAATGGCCCATCGTTAGTTTAAAGACGTTTCGGTCTGTAGTAGTTTATTGACATCTCAGTCAATAGCTAGTTTTAGGACATAGTGGTCCATCCTTAGTTTAAAGACATTTCGGTCCGCCGTTGCCATATTTAAGGCGAGTTTCTAGTTTACGGACTTTTCGGTCCATGGTGCTTTCTCTATGAATGAGCACGATGCCCCCGGCATGTCCACCTTTTTAGGGACGTGAGGTTGTGGCGGGTTCACCTTCCAGTTTTCGGATAATGTGAACTGGCCTTGTTGGTATTGGTCCTCAATCCAGCCTTTGAAGACGAAAAAATCTTCGATTGGATGGCTTACTGCTTGGTGGTAAGGGCAGTAATTAGGATTGTTGATATCGCCTGGCTGCAACGAACGTTTTGGATCCAGCAGATTGATGAGTCTGTTGTGCACTGCCAACTCGAACAGTCTCCTCGTTTTATCCTGGGGAAACGAGTAAGGACATCCCAGTCTCTCCTCGAGAGATGGGCGTGGACGCACGTTGTTTTGGTGAACAACTGGCTTTAAGTTGCTCGGCTGTTGTTGAGTATTGGCGACGAAGGTTGCTTTCCCTTTCCCTTTTTCATTCCGAAGATCCATCTTTGAGGAGGACGGTCTATGGCCCATCAGGTCCATTTGGGCCAGCTTGTCAATCAAGGCCTGGAAAGTGGTCAGCTTGAAAAACATCATAAATTGAGAGATGGTCGCTTGAGGGTCGAGAGTACCCACAAACATGCCTACCGTAGGCGCTTCCTTGATGCGCTGCTCGCACTTCGACCATAGATTCCGCCATCGTATTGTATATTGCACCCACGTTTCTCCAGGCTTCACCCTGGCATTGATCAATGCCGTGATTTGGGTGCGTTCACTAGCACTCGCGAACCTCTGTGTAAAGAGTAACTCCATTTCTGCAAACGTCTTAACGGAGTCATTCGGGAGATTGGAATACCATTCAAAGGCCGTCTCTGCCAAGCTGCCGACGAACTGGCGAAGCAATAGTTTGTCATCCCCTCCAGTGTTTCCGCACAGAGCCCTAAATTGAGTGATGTGCTGGTGTGGATTTCCCGTCCCCTTGTATACGTGGAACTTCGGGATTGTGTATCCCGGCGGGTACTTTATTTGGTCGTACCAACCCGGATAGGGTCATCCAGTCTTAACAATCTGATCGGCCGCTTCATTCACTTGGTGAGCTCGTATTTGTTGAGCGATGTAATCGTCCAGGGCAGCTTTGGAGATGGTCTCCTCTTTGGCTGCTGAACAAGCTGAAAGAGGGTTTGATGTCTCTGCTCGGTCGTCTTCGAGGACAATCGGAAAGTCTTCAGCCGGAGGATCCGGTTGTATCATCGTCCCGACCATGTCTTGGAAGAGAAGCGCCATTCATTTTATGTTGGCTGCTTGTTCTGCTGCCTCTTTGTCCTTCTTTTCGAGAATTCTGCGGAGGAATTCAGCATCAGTTTCTTGTTCCTGACGTTGCTCTGATGACGTTTCCGGGCTTTCTTTTAGCCCTGTGAATACGGCCATTTTCGTCAACATTTCCTAGAGCTTCTGTTGTTGCTGTTCTTGAGCCTTCGTTATCGATCGGGTAAGCGGTGATGACCCGTAGAAGCACGGCTTTCCTCTTTTCCGGAAGCCATATAAACAGTATGCACCACCATGCCGCCAGACTTGGGGCATTTAGGTTCGGTGTCCTTGCGATTCGTTGCGGACATGGGGGCCTTCTCTGGCCTCCTTCTCTTATGAGCTGTTGAAGTTGAGGGAGCCGTTGTAGCGGGCACCCAGACAGATGACATCTTCTGTGGTATCCCGGGATGGTCCTTTTCTTACCGAGCTTTAATCTTCTTTGGTCGGCAAGAGTAGTCCTGGTCAATCACCGATTCCTGGATCTGTCACCAGACCTTATAAATTTTAGAGGACAACCGCTGAGGGGGCTGTTCAAGCTTCGCCTTTGTAGTATTCTCCATATGTGGAGGAGATCTTTTCAGCACAGCAATGGGAGAATTCTTGCGCATCCTGTTAAGTAGTTCAAAGCTTTTCCCAGTTGGAACTGCAGCATCAACTTCCACCATTGGAGCTGGCGGAGTCAGTCCAGAAGGGGAATTGCCCCCAGCTTTCCTCACCCGGCGCCAGTGGCGACATCGAGCATGTCGTGCGGCCGGGATCACCTCCACTGTTGGATCAGCTTTTCCATGCCCCCTGTTCTGATGAGAGTCTGGTGTTGGCGCCAGCCTGTCAAAGACAGATTCTTGCTGAGAGGGAATGGCCAATCTTGAAAAGGCCGATTTTCGTGCGGGGGAAATGGCTTTGGTTACTTCATTCGGAGTGGGAGCTGAAACGGCCAGTCTTGTGAAGACCGACCCCTTAGCCGGAGAAGCCGCCTTGGTGACTTCAGGAGTAGGAATAGTTATCTGCTTCGGGATAACGCCTTCTGGTATTGTGGGCTTCTTTACGGGCCCGTTGGAGCTTTGGCCCAGTCTGCTGAAAACCGATGCGCTTGGTTTGGGCGACCCGTTAAGAGGGGCCGCAGTAGTAGTAAGCCGATCAAAGACCGACTTCTTTTGAACTTCTTGCAATGGTACAGGGGCGTTGAAACTCATCGGTAGGAGCATGGTCCCGAAGAATAGCCCAGTGGTGGCCTGAGTTACCTGCTCCACTGGCATCTTGAACAGTGAGGCCGCTTGGGGCCCGTAAGTCACTCCTCCGGACGGGACGGAGCGAGAGTTGCAGTTACAGTTAGTGCAGTTTGAAGCCATTGATCTTCTGTTTTCTGCACGGAGCAAAACACCAAATCTTAGTACCTCAATCCAGGGACAACCATGTCAAACAGCGATTCGTTCGCGAAACACGACACACGAAGTGTAGAGTGGAAAGAGAAAAAGGTCCCACCGGGCGTGCCAGAATCTGTTCTCTGCCGAAAGACGCGACCGGGACGTTGGGACGTCCGGCCTGAATTTTGGGGGCAGATGCTAATTGGTGCTATCTGTCCACCTCTCTGAAGATGCTAAGTTGATTTATGGCACCATATATCGGAAGTTTAAACGGATGCGGCCGATGTAGCAGACTTCGTCAGATTCCCCTTCGTTGAGGGGTTTTTGATTGTGGGGACGCTCTTCCCTGCAGGCGCAAGCCCCTGCAGTTAATTACGCTACCGTATCGCGGTAACCACTTTCTCCTTCTCCAGATGGTCACTTCGTGTCGTGTGTGTTTGTTTTGTTTTTGGTTGCCCGTGGATTGTACATGGAGACTAATTTATGTTGTCGCCCGTAGGGCGTAGATTAATCCAAATCCGTATCTTCTTAGATTTGGGTTTGGGGTTGGGTTTAAGGATACGTTAGTCTCATTGGAGACTAAGATCATGTTGGGATTCCTCAGCACCTAGCCTAGGGTTTGCAAGCATCACACATGCCACAACAAAAATTTGAGGGGGTGCTAAGCAATCAACCTAAAGATCATACTAGAAAGCTAGGGTAACAAAACTAGTAATCCAACATTACAAAGAGAAGTGATTGAAAATACAACCTTTGTAAATCCGATCCTTCACTTCTAAAGCTCCGTGTTGACGTCCCTTCGCTGCGATCATCGAGATACCGGACTCTAGTGATGGTTTCCTCGGAGAAATGAACAGGCTAGCTTGTTGACTTCGAGGCCGAAGATGATCTACGTCGAGGAGACTCAAACTCAAGCTCCCTCTTCACTTAGGTCAAGAATTTGTGAAGAGAACACCCTAAACTAAATGGCAAGTAGTAGAGGATGATGAAATAGGAAATGGGTTCACTTTAGATTTTGATTTCTCACTTTATTTCTTCACTTAGAAAAATCAGGCAAGGTTTTCTTCTTGATGAAGAAGAAGAAGAAGAAGAAAAAGAAAGAATAATGAGAATGAATAAACAAGTGAAGATCATTCTCATAATGCAACCATGGATGAGTTAGTTTTATCCACTAACCTTTGTAGAGACTAAACCATAGTTTAAGTTAGTGGTTTGGTTAATAAATATCTTTAGTGAGACAAAGTTAGTGGATTTGGTCAAATGATACTAAAAGCTTCATGAAGCTTCAAGCATGACAAAGGGCACACTAATTTTGAATTACAAAATAAATATAAACCTTTTCCACTAACTTAAATATGGCATAAGTCACTCATACACCCAAGTTTGCATGTATCATCAAGCACGATACAATCTAGTGCACAAACATATATCACATATACAACATGTGCACATTAAGTGAGAAAATCAATCTTAAGTGAACAAATACTAGTTAATGTAAAGTAATATATCAAATATAATTATACATTAAATCATTAAATCAACACTTGATTTAATGATCCGGTCATATCGCATATAACCGACTAATATCTAGTGTATCAATATATCGAATCAACACTTGATTCGGTAACCCGGCTATATCGCATATAACCGACCGATGATACAAATCGCAAGAATAGAATACAGTATCATATACTCGTATTATTCTCGGTCCCGCACATATCTCATATGCTCTCTTATTTCGTTTCGCTTGAGCCAGGAAACCTCTGTGTAGGACTCTAAAGACTCGTCAAGACGCCGGCAGTATGTGGTGATCATATCAGTCACCCACAAGCCGCAAGCGGTCTGCTAAACGTAACGGTCACCCGGGTATTGAGCGATCAGAAGATCAACGAGCAAGCCTGCTCACACTCCTGCGAATCCAATCAGTAAAACTTACCATACAGTCCGGTCTGTTCGTCTGATATGTCGTATATCTCGTCTAGGGGTGGTAAACGTCAGACCACAGTAGCTTGATAAGTCATGCTAATGTAAGGTCCATAACGTTCATGAAACTACTGATGACACTTACCAGTAAATCACAGCAACCCTGGCCAGGGATTTCCAGTTATGGCCAGTCGAGCATAGCGCAACATCAACCCCCAATACCGGGAGAGACGAATCCCCTCCTATCGCTCATTGCCTCTGTTCCCCGCCGAAAGACGCGACGAAGACGCGGCGGACGTCTTGCAGGTATTTCGGGGCAGATGCTAATTGGTGTTATCCGTTCACCTCTCCGAAGATGCCAAGTTGATTTATGGCACCATGTATCGAAGGTTTAAACGGATGCGGCCGATGTAGCAGACTTCGTCAGATTCCCCTTCGTTTGAGGGGGTTTTGATTGTGGGGATGCTCTTCCCGGCAGGCGCAAGCCCCTGCAGTTAATTACGCTACCGCATCACGGTAACAACTTTCTCCTTCTCCAGATGGTCACTTCGTGTCGTCGGTGTTTCTTTTGTGTTTGGTTGCCCATGGATTGTATACAGAGACTAATTTATGTTGTTGCCCGTAGGGCGTGGACTAGTCCAAATCCGTATCTTTCTTAGATTTGGGTTTTGGTTTGGGTTTAAGAATACGTTAGCCTCATTTGAGACTAAGATCAACTTAAACGTTTGTTAAGGATACGTCAGTCTAATTTTAAACTGAGATCAACTTAACGGGATCGTTTAAATCCAACAAAAGAGCATTTAGACTTTATTGTTTAGTTTAGGGACATTGCGGTCGATTTCCAGTTTAAGGACATGGTGGTCCATTACCAGTTTAAGGACACGGAGGTCCATTGTTAGTTTAAAGACATCACGGTCGAGGTTAAGGACATCATAGTCCGTGAGTTTAAGGACCTCACAGTCGCCTGTTAGTTTAAAGACATCACGGTCGAGGTTAAAGACATCATAGTCTATGGTTTTAAGGACCCCACAGTCCAGCGTTAGTTTAAAGACATCACGGTCGAGGTTAAGGACATCATAGTCCATGGGTTTAAGGACCCACAGTCCAGTTTAAAGACGTCATAGTATGTAAAATGTGTGGTTGTCGGGACCCGTCACCTCTTTGAAGACGTTGAGGAATTACAACGACAAATATCAAAAGAGTGAAGAGATGTACCCTTGAACCAGGATGAGTTGGTTGAAAGAGCAGATGTGCTTAGTTCCAGATAATTTGAGGACTTATGGCCAGAATTGGGCTTAGTCCAATTAAAATGTTTAACATTTTATTTTTGTTCTGGCTATTAAGCCTTTATTTGGGCTCGGCCCTTTTAATAATGCTAAGCATTGGGCTCTGACATATTTTGTCTTGTATTGAATGCATAGCATTCATCAGAACAGAACGTGTTCTGACAGTGTGCCCCGTGGCGCGTCAGGCGCTTTGCGCCAGTTAAAGAGCGCATTGCGCTTCTATCAGGTAGTGCACACGAAGATGACACGTGTCGCGCTTAGCGCTGGTTTTATTAGCGCATTGCGCTTTTAATTTATGAGCGCTTTGCGCTGATTTAGGGGCGCACCAGTGAGTGACACGTGGCGCGCTTGGCGCTGAGCGCCAGTCCATGAACGCGGTGCTCTATTTTAAAAGCGCAAAGCGCAAGTGGTGTCTATGGTTGACACGTAGCATGTTTTGGCGCTGAGCGCCGATCCAAGGAGCGCAAAAGCGCAGTTCATGAGTGCAAGGCACTTTTCAATAGCGCAAAGCACATCAGATCAATTTTAAAATCAAAGAACAAATTTTATGTTCTTCCTAAAGGAGGCTTTGCCTCAAGATTCAAGAGCAGAAGTTCTTGTTTATAAAAAGGGCTCTGCCTTTATAGATCAAAGATTTGTGAATGAAGTAAAAACTTCTTTTAGTTTTTTTATGATTAGATCTTTTGATCTTTTCTTTTTATCAAAGACCTTGATCTTTTGTAGATTTATGGTCTTTTTAGAAGATGATTCTTCTTTTTACGAGATGGTTTCATCTCTGTTGTTCAAGAACATAGTTCTTCACCTTGAATATGAAGAAAATGATCTTCTTTTTCTATGAGCTTTCTCTTGTTTTTCTCCTAGTTTGCAGAGGGTTTTTTCTCTCTTTTGTCTATATCTGAGACTTGAAATCTAGGGGCCTTTATATAGGGCCAATTGATTTGTTGAATCAGTTTTAAGATATCTTTCTCTGATTGATTTGGGAATATTTCCCACCGTTGGATCTTTGATCCTAAGGCTTCTGTTTTACAGAAGATAGTCTTCTTGTTTCAATAAGATTGAAAAATCTTTCCATAACAGAATTTTAGTTCTGATTAATTAATAATTTATTATTAGTAGATCTTTTGATCTAACGGTGGGGAATTTTTAATTCCAGCGCTGGTGCATCTTGCGCTAGTGCACCTACGTTCGACACGTGGCGCTCAGCGCAAATGCGCTAACGCACCCGCGTTTGACACGTGGCACGCAGCGCAGAGCGCAGCGCAACTGCGCAAGCGCACCCGTGTTTGACAAGTGGCACGCAGCGCAGAACGCAGCACAACTGTGCAAGCGCACCCGTTGGCACGCAGCGCAGAGCGCAGCGCAACCGTGTTTGACACGTGGCGCGCAGCGCAGAGCGCTGGATCTGAAGCGTTACTTCAACTTTTAAATTTTGAATTTTAAAACAGAGCTTTGCTCTGATTGGGGATGTGCTGCCTAGGGCGCAGCGCACCTGGCGCTAGCGCCTCTGCGTTTGACACGTGGCGCGCAGCGCGCAGAATCAGAAGCGTTGCTTCAATTTTTGAATTTTAAAATTCAAAATAGAGCTTTGCTCTGATTGGGGATGCGCTACCTAGGGCGCAGCGCACCTGGCGCCAGCGCGTCTGCGTTTGATACGTGGCGCGCAGCGTGCTGAATCTGAAGCGTTGATTCAATTTTTGAATTTTGAAATTTGAAACAGAGTATTGCTCTGATTGGGGGAAACAAATGCCCCCCCACCGTTGCGCTCACGTGGCGCACACGTGAGTGCAGCGGTGACAACATCTTAGCCTTTGGATCAACTCAGAAGTTGAAGAGGCGGTTCAGTGCCTATAAATAGGACCTTTGGTCTCTTAGATGATTTCCATCTTCTTCTTGAGAATTTTTGCTCAGAGCCTTGCTCTTCTGTTTAAGAACTTTCAAGAGTCAGAACTCTTTCCCAAACTTAGGTAAAATTAAACAATCTTAATAAATTAGGGTTTTTACCCATTAACAGAGCCTTACTCTTAATAGATCTTTGATCTACAGAAAACCCATTTAGGGTTTCACTAGCAGAGCTTTGCTCCATGGATCTTTGATTTAAAGAGAACCCTTTTAGGGTTCCATTAATAGAGCTTTGCTCTCTAAAAGGATTTTACTTATGATTTCTTAATTCATTAATGGAGTTTTGCTCCTTTCAAATCATATAGAAGAACTCTTAAGAGTTTTTCATGGATCTTGAAGATTAAAAATGGAATTTTATTTTTGATGAATTATATCATCTTCTCAGAGCAAGGCTCTCAATGTTCTCAGGGAATTTCTTTAAATTCCTCTCATAATTGATTTTGACAGGTGTCACTCCTGTCTGCAGAGCATTGCTCTCGAGGAGTTTAACTCCCTGTGCCTGTTTTTAATAAGAATTCGCTTAATCAGTCTGTCCGCTAATTTTGTTGATTTTCTTTTTCAGGAGTAATGGACACTCACATGTATGATCTCGACGAGATTATCTCTTACGGAGACATCCGCTCACTCAGCCGTTCTCAGAATCGAGAATTCACAAACGCCGAGTGTGCCGAAATTATGAGTCGCTTTGACGCATACAATGGTCGACTGCTTCCTCGACGCTCTTCTCTCCTGAAGTTTATTGTGGGAGCGATCTGGAAAGCGCTTCCTCTATTCTGTATCGGCGTGCCACTTAGGGTATTGGATGCCGCCGAGGATAAGGTGCATTCGGTGTATCTGATGAGCCTAATCTCGAAAAGAAGACGAGACAATCTTATCGATCACCTACACCAGGTTTTTCAATAGTCGGCCATACTTGCTGCGTATCGGAGGGTGGAGGACATCCGTGGGGATCCCGACGCTTGTGATCGCGAAAGAAAGCATATTAGGATGGTTCGAAATGCCTGGAAGATTCTGGACAAAGTCACTTTTGAGTTCCTCAATCCATGCCCTGGATCTGAGGTTTTGCCATTGTAATTGTTTTAATAATGTTTCTGTTTACTGCTTTCATAATTGTAAGAACTTTTTCGCAGTATGAATGGCAAGTTTCTCATTTCAGCTTGTTTTATTTTACATACTAAACCTTTTGCGCATGCATGAACGGGTATGCCTCAAACGCTTAATTAAATGCAAATCAAATGTTCTCCTTGTCGCTTTCTTCCCCTTACTGTGTTGTTTCCATGTGATTTTAGCACGTGTGGCCTGTAGATAGCATATAACTGTCCATCTTGAGCTCTTTGTGGGGTGGTGATGGCTTAGAAAATAGGGTTAGGATCTGTTACCTAAGGCGTTTCAACTTTATGAGCCGTGAGGGTCTCATAAAGAATTTTCTCCCTACCGGTCAAGAGGATCCCGTAGGTGTAATTTCTCCTTAAGAATCGTGAGGATTCCTAAGTGCGTTTTCTCTTGAAAGTCATAATGATCTCACAAGAGAATTTACTCCCTTACGAGTCGTGAGGATCCGCAAGTGATGGGTGAAGTTGTCCTTATCCGCATTTCACGGAGTCAGGAGTTGCTCTGGATACTTCCCACGGGTTTACTGCCGTGTTCTGCGAGGACCAAGCTCCGCTCTCGACGTTTCCCACGAGGTCAGGATTGACATAAGTCGCTGATCAGTCGAAAATACTGCATTTTTAACACGGCAATTCCCCTATCATTTGCACTCATCTAGAAGTCTTCGGTATTCATATTGCACATATTAGCAAAACATCTCTGAAATACCAGATTGCATGTGTTAAACTTTAAAACCGGCACTTTTAGGGAAATTGTATGTTTATCATGGCATCGCATCATTCTTGTATAGCGCAACTCTTCTTCCGAGAAATTGTGCAGGAAATTGCAGGAACAAAGCCAAAATTGGGAAAAGAGCTGATCAAAAATACACCAACTCCAAGTTTTGAGATCTGGTAGCAATCTAGAGGGAAACATGAAATTCAACATATCAAAACAAGGCCCATAAATCAGACCAAGAAACACCAGAAGTTCTTAAGCCCCAAGGCCTACAAAACGCCGCGGATCCGCGGCGGGAGCCTGCTTGTGCCGCGAATCCGCGGCGCTATGACGTCATCAAATCGCCAGATTTCCTACACGTGTCGCAGCTAACGGCCTAAGCTTCCAGAACATTGTAGAAAGGTCACGTGGCTCATCTAGAAGGCTCTCCTTAACAAACTTTTTGAGGGAAATTCAAATCTTGCTAACAAACTTTTGGATGGGAAATTCAAATTTGAAATCCTAGATCTAGGGTTTTGAGATCTATAAAAGGAGCCTAGATCTAGGGTTGAAGTTGTTCATTAATTCTTCTCTCTTCATCTTCCATCCACAAGTTGAGTGACACGACTTGTGCGAAACCCTAACCCTAATTCCAATTCAAGATCAAGATCAAGATCTCGAGTACCATTCAAGCGAGAGAGCCTTCAACCTTTAGAAACGACGCCGGATTTCATCGGAGCAAGAGATCCAAGCCGATCCGCGACTCAAGGAGCCGAGCGAAGCCGAAATCGACGATCTAGTTCCTTCCTTTTGTAAATTCAAGAGAGTTGTAACGAAATTGTCGATAAATAAAGGTGAAATTTCTATATCTTGCTTTTCTTTTGATTCAACATTATGATTCAATCTCAATTTGTGATTGCGTTTGTTATTATGATGTTTGAGTAAACTCCGCTCGTATAGGAGTTGTGACGATCAATAGAATGATGATGATTTAGATCTTTTTACAATTCTTAAATCTTATAATGATTGTAAATTCTTGTGAATCAAATGATCGATGACCTAGTTTTGGGATGATCCTCTCTTGATTGTGTTCAGTCAAAACTAGGGAACAATGATTGATCATTTGATTAACTAGAAGCTAGAATTTGAATGAGATTCATTGAAAGGATAAAGGATAAGACGAGGAAACCCTAGCTTCTTCGCAAGATCCTTAACCTCGATGAATTATCATCGATCTAGTCTCAATTCGTTAAAGGATAAGAACATGAAATCTTTAGATCGCATCACATCTATAGATCCGATCGATTCCTACGAGCTACACTTCGAATCTTGATTGTTGGTTGAAAATTATCACACATCTCAATTCTTGATTTTAATGCTTTCTTAGATCTAGATATTTTCTCTTTCTTGAAATGCAATTTTATAAATCATGAATTGTTTTCTTTTCTTTTCCCTAAAGTTTCGACTCATCTAATTCGAAACACGAACTATTACACTTTCCCTGTGGACGATCCGCACCGACTAACGCGCTACATCCGACACCGTTATTGATTGCGGTCAAAATATTTTTTGGTTGTGATTTCTAAATTCAATTTTCTATAAACATACACAACAAGAATATCACCAATCAAATGGCGTCGCTGCCGGGGATAGTGCGCTAATTGTTCGTATTTTGAAATTTGAGTTGAAAAGTTTATTACATTACAATTTTTAGATCTAAACTCGCACAAACCCTAATACGTGTGTTTTGATTTGATTGCGAGAAAATCTGGAATTATTGGAGCTGGAGAAAAAAATTTCTGATCATTCCAGAGAGCTAACAAGGTGAACAGAAGCTTGTACACAAAAATTGGTGCAGTGATCCCATTAGAAGACCGCGATTCCGCGGCATTAGGCTCCTTAAACCGCATTTCCGCGGCGCTTTAGCTGTATCTCTGCATCAAAATTCTCAGGTGACTTCTACCCTTTCTTATCTCCTTCTAAATCTGCTCCATTAACAATTTTGTGCAGGTTTCTTTGCAAATAAATCGCAGCGCCGCAAAAAGCAAAATAAATTGTGCGTGTTTTGATTTTTGGTTGTTTGCATAATTAATACGGACATTAAGGGGCAAAGACCAAATCCAGATTAGGTGGGGAGTTCATTACCCTTCCTAAGCCCCAAAAATCACAAAATTGCATCCGCATTTACCCTCATTAATTAAAAAATATCTAGAGATGACTCTGAGGACCATCGCGCTCACTTAGGACAGAAGAAGGCCGTGGGTAATTCATTGCTTATCCGCTTTTCTTTTGTGGTGTCTAAGGCAAGTGTGTCGAAGGCTAGTGGTTACTTAATTAGGCCCACTACTTACGTAGTGGAGAACCTCCCACTTACCTGGCACTTACCTGGCCACAGGAGAGACAAAGAGGCAGTGGAGGATTTATCCTCAGACTTGTCTTTTGGCAGTTAGGAGCGGTCTAGAGCCTGACCTAGGTGACCACTAGATTTTAGGGTATTGCTTGTTGCATTTGTTGTGATCGCATCATTTTTTCAAAAATCCGTATCAAATTTTCAAAACAAACACCAATCACATTCATTCTCTCCCCTAATTATAAATTCACGCTGCCACTTGTACTAACCCTTTTTAGTGCAAGATAGGCTGGACAACAGGATTCTAGTGCCTGTTTAGTCCGCGTCTCCCCGATCGACCCTAAAGTCGGTATTTCTACATTTACCCTTTCTTTACCCACCACCACACCCATATCGATGGATCCGACTCCATCGAACTTCTTTACCACTACTCTGCCGCCGTCCGTTGGTGCGCAGAATCCACCTCGCATCTCTCTCCAAGAGAGGTGCTATCCTACACGAGGTCCCCTTTCCACCTGTCTTTCCATTCCACCAGCCAACGGGGAAAATTTTCAGATAAAACCCCAATACATCGACCTTCTACCAAAATTTCACGGTCTCGAGTCTGTGGACGCATACGTGTTTATCACGAAATTTGAAAATGTATGCGCAATAATGGGTACCTCACAGCTTTCTGTGGATGCTATGCGTCTTCGTCTTCTCCCATTTACCTTGTGCGATTTAGCCGAGAAGTGGCTATATAACACTACCGCACATTCCATTTCAAATTGGGAAGAATTCGTCAAAGCATTCCTTAAGAAATTCTACCCACATCATAAAACAGCTCGAGTCCGTAGCGAAATATATCAATTCACCCAGCTTCCAAATGAAACATTTTCACAATGTCTTGAACGCTTCAAGGATCTGTTAGTCCAATGTCCACATCACGGCATCCCTAGATGGGAACTGTGCCAAATCATTTATGAGGGCATTAATCCTAACACAAGACAGACCCTTGAATTAATGTGTCAAGGCAACTTTATGACCAAAGATGATAGGGAAGCCTGGAAATTTCTAGAAGACTTCGCTGAAAAATCTTTACAGTGGGAGGGTGTGAGTCAATCGTCTAGGGCTGGTAATAACCAATCGGATGTTTCCATAGGAGTTAGAGCTGAAATTTCAGCTATGCAAAAGAAACTCGAGACTATGGAAAACAAATTTTTAGCCGCCGCCCTAAGTCAAATGTCACTCTCCAAAACTGTATGTGGATGCTGTTCTGATCCATCACATCTCACGGAAGAATGTCCACTTAATTCTCCGTTTCAAGGTCACGAGCATACCAATGCTGCTTTCCAACAAAGATCTAGAAACGATCCATTTTCTTCTACATATAATCAGGGTTGGAGGAATCACCCTAACTTTGCTTGGAACCAATCACAATCTCAAAACACGGTTCCAACCCAACACAATTTCCAAAGGGTCCCTCCACCACAACTGCAACCACCACTTCAATTGAGTCAGCACCCCTTCCAAGCACAAAACTTCCAAAATCTGGCTAACACTTTTGCACCACATGAAAACTCTTTGCAATTGACCGGTATAGATAATACCTCTGCACTAGCACAAACCTTGGATACTTTCATGAAACAATCCATCCAAGGGACGGCAAGTTTGCAATCTTCCGTCGAGAATGTAATGAAGATTATTGTCTCTCAAAATGAGAATATCAAATCGATGGAAGCACAAATTGCACAACTAAAAGTCGAAATGAGTGCAAGAGAGAAAGGGAAACTTCCAGCTCAAGCTTTACCCAATCCTGGCTATTCACATCGTGTGGATGAAATCACATTGAGATCTGGAAGAGTGCTTGACAACCACGTTGGGGAAGAAGTTGATGATATTGAAAATCCTATCAACACCCCGACTGAGACCTTCCCTCACACACACACTTCTACGTCTAATCCTTGTTCTTCTACCCCCACCGCCTTCTCACGAGCCTATTCTCTATTTCCCTCTAGGCTCGACACCTCAGCCCACCTCTTCTAGTTCTCCACAGAAGATCCCCACTCCTCTTTCGGGATCACGTCTACCCCCACTTCCTTCTCCTATGATGGACCCAGCGCTCATTGCTTAAGCTCCTTACCCGAATCGGTTAAGGGCAAACAAATCGAGTCCACATATGGAGAAAATTATGGACATGTTTAAGCAAGTTAACATCAACATCCCTCTCCTAGATGCCATCCAACAAGTTCCGTCTTATGCGAATACTCTTAAGAACTTGTGCACTAGGAAGAGGAAGACTCAAGTGCCCAAGAAGATATTCATGGCAAAGACTGTAGGCACGGCTTTCCCCAACAATTACCGAGGAAACGTAAGGATCCTGGATATCCTACGATTTCCATTTCTATCGAGGAAAAACACATCAATCGTGCTCTACTAGACCTGGGCGCTAGTGTTAACTTGCTTCCATACTCAGTCTATGAGCAACTAGGTATCGGAGAGTTGAAACCATCTCCTTGCACTCTCCAGATGGATGACCGATCAATCACCAAACCTAGGGGTGAACTGGAGGATGTGTTAATGAAAATCGAGGAATTTATATTCCCTGTGGACTTTATTGTAATTGATACACAGCCTGTAGCGAACCCACGGAATCAAATTCCGGTGATTTTAGGTCGCCCCTTTTTGGCCACTTCCAACGCTATCATCAACTGTCGTAATGGTTCTATGACCCTATCTTTCGGGAATAGGTCAATAGAGCTGAACATTTACAAGTTGGGAAGTGTACCCTCCGAACCTACTGCTCAGGTCTGTTCTGTCGACTTAATGGATGTCAACAGCAGCGAATTTGACGATCCTCATGATACTGATCTTGACTCTTTTCATACGTTATTGTTTGACCCAACTATGTATCATACACATACGGACTCTTCCACCGAGATGTCCGGGTCAACAATTAACACGGATTATGAACTGTTCTTAGAGTCTGAAGATCACCCCGCGCCTTGTGATGACATTATTCTTCGGGGTATTGATGGAACTTTTGAGGAGACCTTCGCTGAAGAACTCGCATTTTTGAATGACACGGGTGTTGAGATGAATCCACATCCAATCACTGAAATTGAACCTCCAACCCTTCTTCTGAACTGTAAAAAGAATGCGAGTAATCCATCACATTCACTGCATCGTCTCTCCAAAATGAGACGCACACACATTCTCTTCCACCACTTACCCTTTCCCCACTTCTTCTTCCACCAACCAGAGCACTGCATTGATAAAATTTTTGAATGGTTGGTGTTAACATTCGGTCTTTGCAAAGCTTGGCATCGACCACTGATTTTTGACCCCCCTCATGTGAATTTCAAAGATTAACATTGCTTAACTCAAGTTTGGGGGGTATATTTTCTGGCTCTTGAAAAGAAAATTTTTACAAAAGATGAGCCAAAAATAAGTTTGGGGGAGGATCTTCACTTAAATATTTTGCCCCCACTAATAAATTCCTCCTAGGCTTACAGGTTTTTCGAGATTTAGCTGATGACAACAGTGAGGACACTGTTGAAAACAAGTTTGGGGGAGGTTTGTGCTTATTTTCGCATCATTTGCATACACTTTGCATAAGTACAAAACATTTTTGAAAACCTATAAAAAAAATTTAAAAATTCAAAAAATAAAAATATTTTTGTACATAAATAAGATAATAAAAGATTAGATAGTGAAAAATTACATCCATGAGATTAGAAAAATTTAAGAAAACTAAAAAAATTAGAAGTTTCCTTATACGAACTAGTAATAAGTAGTTATGAGCCATTGTCCCAAGGGTTAGTAAGATGAAGGAAGTCACTAATCTGAGAATAAAAATAAGTCTGAAAAATAGTTTCTATTCTGGAAGCCAAACATTTTGAACGTTGATACCCTGCTATTCGCGCACTTACACACGTCTTGAAGCCCGGGATAGTAGAGGATACCTTGAAATGCTCTTGTCTTAAAGCCAATGTATGAAGGAAATAAAAAGAAAAAAAAAGTGAATAAAAAATATATAAAGTGGTGAGAAAAATGGACACTGGTTTTGTTATCGCCGAGGGCAATAAAAAAAATATATAGCAAGGGTGCCTCTTCACCTAGTGCCCTAAGGCCAACTGGTCTGGGAGTCACTGCTATGCCTGAGGTGGTGCAAGACGAGGAAAATACACCAAATAATCAAGCACATGAGTAATCGGTCGGTTAGTACCTCAAGAAGTATTAACGGTCGCATGAAAGTGTGTGAGCAATCCTAATATTCATTAATTAAAAAAAATACTGAGGCTGATGGGCAAGAATATGATAGCTTGAATTGAATTCTCCGGGTGTAGGGATGTCCTTTACACACACACAGGATGATATTATCGATGTTTGGAAGAAAGATAGGAATGAAGAATAAGATGATGTTTTATTGAGGGAGGACGTGATTTCTGACATCTTTTCATGATCATTAAGATAGGGCTCATGACAACCGAAAAGCTAGCTTAGTTGGAAACCCTAATTTTCAAGGATTTTCTTTTACAATTCTTTTCTTTAAATGTAATATTCATGATCTTTCTTTTATTATTGGATTTTGTGAGTGCAATCCGCTGAAAACCCTCAAGAAACAACACTCCTCCTATTAGGGACACCTAGAGGTTTAAAGGCTTGTTGCACGTGCTCAGTGCAATCGTGTTGCCTACGAAAGTGTGCTAGTTAGTTTTTCTCTTTCTTTATTTTCTCCTTCTCTTTTTAATAAAACAGCTCGATCGAGACGATCGAAAATAAGTTTGGGGGTATTTGATCAGTCGAAAATACTGCATTTTTAACACGGCAATTCCCCTATCATTTGCACTCATCTAGAAGTGTTCGGTATTCATATTGCACATATTAGCAAAACATCTCTGAAATACCAGATTGCATGTGTTAAACTTTAAAACCGGCACTTTCAGGGAAATTGTATGTTTATCATGGCATCGCATCATTCTTGTATAGCGCAACTCTTCTTCCGAGAAATTGTGCAGGAAATTGCAGGAACAAAGCCAAAATTGGGAAAAGAGCTGATCAAAAATACACCAACTCCAAGTTTTGAGATCTGGTAGCAATCTAGAGGGAAACATGAAATTCAACATATCAAAACAAGGCCCATAAATCAGACCAAGAAACACCAGAAGTTCTCAAGCCCCAAGGCCCACAAACCGCCGCGGATACGCGGCGGGAGCCCGCTTGTGCCGCGGATCCGCGACGCTATGACGTCATCAAATCCCCAGATTTCCTACACGTGTCGCAGCTAACGGCCTAAGCTTCCAGAACATTGTAGAAAGATCACGTAGCTCATCTAGAAGGCTCTCCTTAACAAACTTTTGGAGGGAAATTCAAATCTTGCTAACAAACTTTTGGAGGGAAATTCAAATTTGAAATCCTAGATCTAGGGTTTTGAGATCTATAAAAGGAGCCTAGATCTAGGGTTGAGGTTGTTCATTAATTCTTCTCTCTTCATCTTCCATCCACAAGTTGAGTGACACAACTTGTGCGAAACCCTAACCCTAATTCCAATTCAAGATCAAGATCAAGATCCCGAGTACCATTCAAGCGAGAGAGCCTTCAACCTTTAGAAGCGATGCCGGATTTTATCGGAGCAAGAGATCCAAGCCGATCCGCGACTCAAGGAGCCGAGCGAAGCCGAAATCGACGATCTAGTTCCTTCCTTTTATAAATTCAAGAGAGTTGTAACGAAATTGTCGATAAATAAAGGTGAAATTTCTATATCTTGCTTTTCTTTTGATTCAACATTATGATTCAATCTCAATTTGTGATTGCGTTTGTTATTATGATGTTTGAGTAAACTCCGCTCGTATAGGAGTTGTGACGATCAATAGAATGATGATGATTTAGATCTTTTTACAATTCTTAAATCTTATAATGATTGTAAATTCTTGTGAATCAAATGATCGATGACCTAGTTTTGGGATGATCCTCTCTTGATTGTGTTCACTCAAAACTAGGGAACAATGATTGATCATTTGATTAACTAGAAGCTAGAATTTGAATGAGATTCATTGAAAGGATAAAGGATAAGACGAGAAAACCCTAGCTTCTTCGCAAGATCCTTAACCTCGATGAATTATCATCGATCTAGTCTCAATTCGTTAAAGGATAAAAACATGAAATCTTTAGATCTCATCACATCTATAGATCCGATCGATTCCTACGAGCTACACTTCGAATCTTGATTGTTGGTTGGAAATTATCACACATCTCAATTCTTGATTTTAATGCTTTCTTAGATCTAGATATTTTCTCTTTCTTGAAATGCAATTTTATAAATCATGAATTGTTTTCTTTTCTTTTCCCTAAAGTTTCGACTCATCTAATTCGAAACACGAACTATTACACTTTCCCTGTGGACGATCCGCACTCACTAACGCGCTACATCCGACACCATTATTGATTGCGGTCAAAATATTTTTTGGTTGTGATTTCTAAATTCAATTTTCTATAAACATACACAACAAGAATATCACCAATTAGTCGCGTTCCACGTAACCAGGAATTTTGCTCTGGGTGCTTCCCACGGGTTCACTGCCGTGTTCGGTGAGGACCAAGCTCCGCTCTGGATGCTTCACACGGGGTCGTTGCCGTACTCTGCGAGGACCAGGATCCGCTCTGGACGTTTTCCACGGGGTCAGGATTGACGTAAGCCACGTTTCACGTAACCATGAATTTTTCTCTAGATGCTTCCCATGGGTTCACTGCCGTGTTCGGCGAGGACTAGGCTCCGCTCTGGATGCTTCACACGGGGTCATTGTCGTGCTCTGCGAGGACCAGGATCCGCTCTGGACGTTTCCCACGGGGTCAGGATTGACATAAGCCGCGTTTCACGTAACCAGGAATTTTGCTCTGTATGCTTCCCACAGGTTCACTGCCATGTTCGGCGAGGACCAGGCTTCGCTCTGGATGCTTCACATGGGGTCATTGCCGTGCTCTGCAAGGACCAGGATCCACTCTGGACGTTTCCCACGGGGTCAGGATTGACATAAGCCGCGTTCCACGTAACCAGGAATTTTTCTCTGGATGCTTCCCACGGGTTCACTGCCGTGTTCGGCGAGGATTAGGCTCCGCTCTGGATGCTTCACACGGGGTCATTTTCGTGCTCTGCGAGGACCAGGATCCGCTCTGGACATTTCCCACGGGGTCAGGATTGACATAAGCCGCGTTCCACGTAACCAGGAATTTTGCTCTGGATGCTTCCCACGGGTTCACTGCCGTGTTCGGCGAGGACCAGGCTCCGCTCTGGATGCTTCACACGGGGTCATTGCCGGGCTCTGCAAGGACCAGGATCCGCTCTGGACGTTTTCCACGGGGTCAGGATTGACATAAGCCGCGTTTTACGTAACCAGGAATTTTGCTCTGGATGCTTCCCATGAGTTCACTGTCGTGTTTGGCGAGGACCAGGCTCCGCTCTCGATGCTTCACATGGGTTCACTGCCGTGCTCTGCGACGACCAGGATCCGCTCTGGACGTTTCCCACGGGGTCAGGATTGACATAAGCCGCAATCCACGTAACCAGGAATTTTGCTCTGGATGCTTCCCACGGGTTCACTGCCATGTTCGGCGAGGACCAGGCTCCGCTCTGGATGCTTCACATGGGTTCACTGCCGTACTCTGCGAGGACCACGATCAGCTCTGGACGTTTCCCACTGGGTCAGGATTGACATAAGCCGCATTCCACGTAACCAGGAATTTTTGCTCTGGATGCTTCCCACGGGTTCACTGCCGTGTTCGGCGAGGACCAGGCTCCGCTCTGGATGCTTCACATGGGTTCACTGCCGTGCTCTGCGAAGACCAGGATCCGCTCTGGATGTTTCCCACGGGGTCAGGAGTGACATAAGCTGCGTTCCACGTAACCAGGAATTTTGCTATGGATGCTTCCCATGGGTTCACTGCCGTGTTCGGCGAGGACCAGGCTCCGCTCTGGATGCTTCACACGGGTTCACTGCCATGATCTGTGAGGACCAGGATCCACTCTGGACATTTCCTACGGGGTCAGAATTGACATAAGCCGCGTTCCACATAACCAGGAATTTTGCTATGGATGCTTCCCATGGGTTCACTGCCGTGTTCGGCGAGGACCAGGCTCCGCTCTGGATGCTTCACACGGGTTCACTGCCATGATCTGTGAGGACCAGGATCCACTCTGGACATTTCCTACGGGGTCAGAATTGACATAAGCCGCGTTCCACATAACCAGGAATTTTGCTCTGGATGCTTCCCACGGGTTCACTGCCGTGTTCGGCGAGGACCAGGCTCCGCTCTGGATGCTTTACACGGGGTCATTGCCATGCTCTGCGAGGACCAGGATCCACTCTGGACGTTTCCCACGGGGTCAGGATTGACATAAGCCGTGTTCCACGTAACCAGGAATTTTTGCTCTGGATGCTTCCCACGGGTTCACCGCCATGTTCGGCGAAGACTAGGCTCTGCTCTGGATGCTTCACAGGGGTTCACTGCCGTAGTCATTGCTGTGCTCTGTGAGGACCAGGATCCGCTTTGGACGTTTCCCACGGGGTCAGGATTGACATAAGCCGCGTTCCACGTAACCAGGAATTTTTGCTCTGGATGCTTCCCACGGGTTCACTGCCGTGTTCGGCGAGGACCAGGCTCCGCTCTGGATACTTCACACGGGGTCATTGCTGTGCTCTGAGAGAACCAGGATCAGCTCTGGACGTTTCCCACGGGGTCAGGATTGACATAAGCTGCGTTCCACGTAACCAGGAATTTTCGCTCTGGATGCTTCCCACGGGTTCACTGCCGTGTTCGACGAGGACCATGCTCCGCTTTGGATGCTTCACACGGATTCACTGCCATGCTCTGCGAGGACCGGGATCTGCTTTGGACGTTTCCCACGGGGTCAGGATTGACATAAGCCGCGTTCCACGTAACCAGGAATTTTGCTCTGGATGCTTCCCACGGGTTCACTGCTGTGTTCGGCAAGGACCAGGCTCTGCTCTGGATGCTTCACACGGGTTCACTGCCGTGCTCTGCGAGGACCAGGATCCACTCTGGATGTTTCCCACGGGGTCAGGATTGACATAAGCCGCGTTCCACGTAACCAGGAATTTTGCTCTGGATGCTTCCCACGGGTTCAGTGCCGTGTTCGGCGAGGACCAGGCTCCGCTCTGGATGCTTCACACGGGTTCACTGCCGTGCTCTGCGAGGACCAGAATTCGCTCTAGACGTTTCCCACGGGGTCAGAATTGACATATGCTGCGTTCAACGTAACCAGGAATTTTTGCTCTGGATGCTTCCCACGGGTTCACTGCCGTGTTCGGCGAGGACCAGGCTCTGCTCTGGATGCTTCACACGGGTTCACTGCCGTGCTCTGCGAGGACCAGGATCCGCTCTGGACATTTCCTACGGGGTCAGGATTGACATAAGCCGCGTTCCACGTAACCAGGTTTTTTTGACTTTATCCGCATTTCACGGAGTCGGGGTTTGACTCTTGGTCATTTGTGTACTGCCGAGTCATGGAATTAGAAGTTGTCGCTGTTCCACTTTGCTTGATGTTGTGTTTGTCGTAATGAAACGGATGTTGAGATGATCTCCAGGCCATCTGTGAACCGTTGAGATTTGGCTTCTTCTGATGAAACCTGGGGAGGGAAGGTATGATTCCCTCTTTGTTTGCGCCCCTGGATTGTATACAGGGATTGATGTAATATCACCTGTAAGGCAAAAATTTCATTTTTTCATTTTTTTTATTTCCGCGATGCTCTATCATTTCAGCCTTTATATCACGAAGGTCGCGATTGCCCAATCATTTCAGCTATTTTTCGCGGTGCCCAATCATTTCAGCTATTTTTTTATTTTTACTCGCTGCATTTTATTGCTAGTTGCTCAATCATTTCGGCTATTTTGCATGCATACATTTTTTTACTTGCTGATTTTGTTGCAAATTGCCCCATCTTTTCGGCTATTTCGTATGCATGTGTAGCTCGCTAGCTTCTTGCTGCAAGCTTGGGTTTGGACACCGATTTCGGCATCAGCACCGCTACAATTGGGATATTGCCAGGAGCGAATCATCATTTGCCTCTGTCGATATCGAACAAAGGTGGCTTAGCAAACAGGGTTAAGATCCTGTCGACTAATGCTTTTGACTTCATGAGCCGTAAGGGTCTCATAAAGGTATTTCTCCCTGCAAGTCGTGAGGATCTCGTGGGTGCGGTTTCTCCTTAAGAATCGTGAGGATTCGTAAGTGCATGATCTTCTGGAAGTCGTAAGGATCTTACAAGAGAGTTTTCTCCTTATAAGTCGAGAGGACTTACAAGGGTTGTTCACCACGTAGACATATCCCTAGTCACGGATGGGACTTTGTTAGGGAAATGTTTATTCGCGCCCGTGAATTGTATACAAGGATCAGCATTGAGCCGCTTGTAGGGCAGTATTGGAGGTTGTGAGGGCTGCTTAAGAACAGGTTCAGATCTCTATAGCTTAAGAATTTTGAATCATGTGGGCCGTGAGGGTCCCATAAGAGGGTTCTCCTTACGAGTCGTGAGGATCTCGAAAGTGTAATTTCTCCTTAGGAATCGTGGGGATCCCTAAGTGTGTCGCTCCTTTGTGAGTCGTAAGGATCTCACGCAGGTGTTTTCTCCTAACAAAGTCGAGAGGACTTTGCAAGTGTCCTTTAACGAGGTTGCGCCCTTTCGGGTTTTCACAAAACTCGCTGGTAGCCCCACTGTTTTTACTCACGGAGCCCTTTCGGGTTTTCTTCCGTGCCCATTTTGCTTATGGACATACCTTTTTTTTTTCTTTTTTCTCTCTTTTTTTATTCTAACGAGATTACGCCCTTTCGGGTTTTCACAAGACTCGCCGGTAGCCCTGCTGTTTTTACTCACGGAGCCCTTTCGGGTTTTCATCCGTGCCCATTTTGCTTATGGACATACCGTTTTTTTCTCTTTTTTTTGTATCAGCTTTGGGATGCTGCAATCTACCGTAGTTTATCGGCATCTCGGTCAACGTTTAGTTTTAGGACATAGTGGTCCGTTGTTAGTTTAAGGACGTTTCGGTCCGTCATTAATTTAAGGACGTTTCGGTCCATTGTTAGTTTCAGGACGTTTCGGTCCATTGTTAGTTTAAGGGCGTTTCGGTCTACCGTTAGTTTAAGCACGTTTTGATCCGTTGTTAGTTTAAGGACATTTTAGTCCATCATTAGTTTACGGACGTTTCAGTCCGCTATTAGTTTAAGGACGTTTCGGTCCGCTGTTAAGGAAGCCGGTTACTACTTATAGAGTTTGGGCTTAGGAAGATAGCGAGCGGACATAGTCGTCGTCATCTATCATTGACCTAGGCTATGACGTCAAGCGTAGTATTTTTTCAGGAAGCAACCGTTTATTGGCCTAAAAGGCCTTTCACCATGCATGTCCATAAGCAGATAGACCCCACCCTGGTAGACTTTGTCTATAATATACGGGCCTTCATAATTTGGCTCGAATTTCCCTTGTTTAGCATGATTGGGGATCATAGGTCTTTTGACCACTAGCACGAGTTCGCCTTGGCAGAATGTCCTCGGCCTAGTCAATCTTTCGTATGAGCGCGTCATCTTTGCTTTATAAGTCTCCAGATTTTGTTGCGCTATGAGCCGGGTTTCATCAAGGGCATCGAGCTCTTCAAGCCGAAGGTGAGCGTTCTCTTCATCCGTTAGCTCGTAATGAACTACCACTCGTAAAGAGGGTAGCTCTATCTCAAGGGGAGTACTGCCTCTGTACCGAATACCAATGCGTATGGAGTTGTGTTCGTGGCCGTTTTGAACGTAGTTCGGTACGCCCAGAGAGCTTCATGCAGTCTCTCATGCCAGTCCTTTTTATTTCGAGACACCGTCTTCTTTACAATCTTCGTCAACGTCTTGTTAAAAGCCTCAGCCAGACCGTTAGCTCAAGAATTATAGACCGATGAGTATCTCCAGTCTATGTTGTGTTGTTGTGCGAAGCGGCTGATTTTGTGACTTCTGTAGGCTGGCCCATTATTGGAGATGATTCGTCTCGGAGTGCCAAACCGATAAATGACGTGTGTCTTGAAGAAATGGAGGATATTCTCCGTCTTCACTTCCCTCAGTGGTACTGCTTCTGTCTATTTGGAGAAGTAATCGATTGTTGCCAAAATGAATCGATGTCCTCTGGACGATGCTGGTTCGATGGGGCCGATTATGTCAGTCCCCCACATTTCGAACGGCCAGCTAACCACCGTCGGATGTAGTGGATTCGGATGTTGATGGATAAAATCCCCATGGATCTGGCACGAGTGGCATTGCTTCGCATACTCGAGGCAGTCCTGGATCATCGTGGGCCAATAATAACCCATCCGTTTGATCTTCAGCTTCATCTTCGGCCCGGCTTGGTGAGAACCGCAGAGTCCATCGTGAGTTTCTTGGACGACTCTCTTTGCCTCTTCAGGTCCCAGGCATCTTAACCATAAAGAATCAAATGATCTCTTGTACAGAGTATCATTGACGAAGTCAAAAGACAGAGCTCGTTTCATAAGCTGATGTCTTGAGGATGCATCTTCGGGCGTTCGACGGGATTTGAAGTAGTCTATAATTACAATTGATAAAGCGTGTAATGGTTCCAATCCAAATTGGAGCCGGGCCGCGGGGGGGGGGGGGGGGGGTAGAAAACACAAGTGATACCTGGAAATACCGGTTTTCATATGAAGTGATGTAGAATCCTCTTCAGACTTGGCTTTTCGATCCTTTCGTTCCTTGATCTGTCAGTTGAATACGGTCAAGATAACAAGATAAATATAGAATGCATTCACTTAATAAATACCACATGTGACTTAAGGGAGTTTACCTTCCTTATGTTGGTCAGGAGTTTCATATGCTCTTCAGGCATCACAGATCTAACAGCATCTATACCGCATTTTCTCACAAGCATTTCAACAAGTAATTTAACCTGACAATGAAAGAGAAGAATGCATCACGATTACATTAAAACACGTTTATTACAGCCACATTTTTGTCATGGAGGCAAGGAGTTGATAGAGCATGGTAATTGTGGCATGGAAATCATATGTTCAAGGCTGCAAGCAACACAAAAAGGAAAGGTTGAAGGAAGCTAAGGGGAGATTAATTTTAGCTCATATATATCTTCAACCCCAAAAAAAAAAGCAAGTAATGAAATATAACTTTTCTTTAGAGTTATCACCAGTGCCGTGTAGGGCCCCCTGTTCAGGAGATCCATTCTCGTATATAATCAGAGGTCAAGAGAAGTTCAGAAAATACCATACCTTTGCTTTAAAATGGTTTTTAGCGTCATCTTGCCATCTCAACAACCCTTCAACCATCATTCCCAAATGCATTTGTAAGCCCTCAGTCTTGGATTTTGCTATTAATACCTTGATCAATCCTAAATTAGCCTGTCACGATTATGGAAAAGAAAAAACACAAATAACAAACAAAAGCATTAGCTAGCCATCAAATATTTGGCTAAAATATATTGGTCAAAAAATTGCATGAAGGAGATGATAGATACTCTGACAATTTCCCATTTTTTGCTTTGCATCAGACAAAAATAAGATGGAAGCAAGCTGAAAGCTTCATTAATGAGATCTGAGAACTCATATGCCAAGCGAACTAATCCTTCGACTGCTGCACCGATCACATGTGGCTTTCCAAGAGTCAACACTCCAGCAGCCTAGGTTCAGATAAAAACATCAAAAGTATAAAAATCCGTATATTAAATTCATAATAGTAAGTGGTTGCTCCATCTAGGTGCCTCAATGCACATACATTCATATATATATCATCCAAACAACATTACTGGTGGTTGCAAGATGAGAAGGGATGAACTATCTAATCGGTATTACCTTCTAAAAAAAGATAAGTAGGTTTTCTTTTCTTCCACCCTTCTCTACATCTCCGCATGCATGGCCAATCTCAACAGGCAAATCGTAAGCCCTGTTCCTTGTTTTTCTATTAGCCTGCATGCAAATTCCAGAGTTATCGGTAATAATTGAGATTGATGAACTAATTACGTAAAAAAACACTATAATTGCAATAGATAAGAATATGATCTAGCATAAAATTACAATAGATACATAAAAAAAACACTATAATTCCAGGGGGGTTTTGGTGGGGTGGGTGGGGTTGGGTGTTGGGGTTGGAAGAGCATACAGATAAAGAAAGCAGAGCAGAAGAGCATAAAATTAAAACAAAGGCGTCTTAGACACATGCTACCTGCCAAAGAACCACACAATTAGAGCTCATTGCAGTGAAGAATTTCACATCAGGACAGGTTTAAACTTGTCATTTCAAGTAACCTCAAAATTTTAGAAATAGAAAAGAATTATCAATACCCTCGAGCAATCTAGGTACAGTAAGCTTATGAATTGCAAAAGTCTTGCGCTTTAGAATAAATGTAAGGGATATATTCATTTGATAAGTTTGAAGCAGAGTACACGGACAAAGTAACCCAATGTAAAGGATAGCGGTGAGGCTTCTTTCTGAAAGTAGCTAAACATTATGAAGACGACACAAAATTCATCTAATTGCCAAAACACAGTTTAATCATGAACATTTCAATGGTCTCCTATGTCACTTCCGCTGCAGGCAAGCAATGACCTATTGCCATCAAGATCCTTGTAGCAAACTTATTACTCATCCCATTACGTTACATTTTCCCACTGATAACGATAACTGAGATGCCAATACGGTAGTAGATACCTTTAAAAAAAACACCTCTTTACACTGGTTGAAAGTAAATCTGTCAGGAAAACTTCATTTAATGATTGGCGAACTAGGACTCATAAGGGCAGCAAGAGAATATGGGGACAAGACCTGATTTAATCATCTTGAAGATAGTTGATGAGACAATATCATGGTTCTGGTACAAATATCCTTGCCGCACCCATAAAGGCTAATCCATGCATAACATTGCTCTTTCTTCTTCACCATTTGTATGTCCCTTTAAATCGAGGATTTTGTTAATACATAATGGTAAATTTGCTCTAATGCAAAAGGATGGAAAATTACCATTTCACGGAGTATAATTAGATATTACTTCATCTCAAAAGAAGTAGTTGATGAATGCAGTTTCATTACCAGGTTAGCACATGAACTTCAAACATATCGAGGTATATTTTCCTCCCATATTGGACCCTTAAATTATATTTCTATATTTGTTCATCAAATCGTGGTTTTCTTACCATGCTTTGAAATCTCGGCCCATCTCGATCAGAGACGGGCGATTCTGATCCCAAAAATTGATCGTCCAAGTTCCGAGACCGCTACCGTCTGAGTTCCGAGACCGCTACAGTCCGATATCGAATTATATTGGGTTTACCATTTAATTAGTAGGGTTTTAGTACCAAGTTATTAATGGTTAGTGGGTTCATTAATTGTTTAATAGATTTCTTATATGTTGTTGGGTTATTATGGTTAATTTGACACCATTAATACAGTGGTGTTGGATTTACCATTTGATCGGTGGGATTTTCATATTAAATTATTAATGGTTATTGATGGGCTAATGGGTCCATTAATTGTTAATTGGGTTTATTCCATGTTATTGGGTTATTATGGTTAATTTGACACCATTAATACGACTTTATACATCATTAAGTGTTAAAGAATTTGCCAAATTGTTATAGATACTTACAGCTAATTTATTTCTAAAAAATCTTCTTAAACTTTTGATTTTTCAAACTATATAAAATTCGGAATTTCTGATTCGAGACAGTAATACAGTCGAGACTGCCAATTCAAATCCCAAAAGTGACAATCCGATAGTGATTCCAATACCAATATATTAAACCTTGATTCTTACATTAGAACCCCAACTAATTTAAATTGCAGCTAATCAGTTCATTCCACAACCTCTTACTGATATCAATCACTTGAGGCATATTTCCTCATTTAACTCTCTAAGAGGGAACAGTTTTTGAAGGGGAAATGTTAGGATTTTCAAGAGAAGATAGACTTGAGCATTATAAGTTTATAACAGAGGTGATCAATATACAACCATTGTCAGTGATTAATGGAGGAGAAAAAAGTTGATGAAATGCTATGACTATCATTCTGAAGACCAAATTGGCCACCATACACAAATTATCTTGGTTTATGGTCTGCTATGTTGAACTCTTCCGTCATGCTGAACCCATAGGAGTTTGTCCTGTTTAATCCATTTATGGTCCAAGGCCACTGTTATTGATTTTCTAGTAGATTCTGTCTTGTTTGGTCCACCAATATGTCAAGCGTGCTGGACGGTTTCCCACAGATGGGTCATTGTGGATGGACAAAACGGATATAGGTAAAATGCCCATATTTAAATGGGGGATAACTTTGTGCCCATAACCCTATGGTCCCGATCCACTTACAACGGGCAGGTGTGCAACGTGTATGGATCAATGGGTCACCCTTAAGAAGGTTAAGGTTGAAAACTAATTAAAGTCGGCCATTTTAATTAAATTATAGTTACTACACGGATCAAAACTAGTACGTAAACACAAATTTGAAAATAAAGACACAAGCAAAGCTCTATAACAAAAGAAAATTTTAATCAAAAAGTTTCAAATGAAATTGGTTTGCATAACTTCAATGGAACCAGCTTCGTTGTTTAGAAGCTCCACCATAAGTTCTCTATCCTCAACTTAATATATGGGAGCCAAGTAGAACCCATGAACCCACAAGCCGGGTTGAGCCGGTGATATTTTTAAACAGGAGTCCAAGTACAGGAAATTTTTTAATGGGTTGTAAATCTTTGACTTGTGACCAGTGTTTTATGGGTCGGCCCATTATGGGTCATTCCTGACATCTCCACCCACCAAATAAGGCCCCATAGCCAATAAGATATCTTTGCCAGGTTGAAAATCTTGGCATGTGCCGGCATATTGGATGTCTGTACTCAAAGGATTTTGTTTGGTATTTTATATTGGTTTCTCTATATTAGTCCTCCAAATTCACGGTTCCTCGAATAATAGTAATTTTTGTTAGCACACCAGGTTACCTAACGTTCCTCCTCCGCGATATGAGGGCTCCAAAGATCAGTCAAATCTTTTATGTGACTTTTCTCAGATTTTTTTCTCACCCATTTTCAGACTGCGCTTTAGCGTAAGGATCAAGAACATTATAATCATTTGACATATTTAGATTGCAGCTTTGTCTCTTTTCTCCATTTCACACAGATTCTCGGAGTTATGGAATGCAAACAATCGTTATTTACAGATCTACCATTTGGCATCTTCTGGACAATAACATAAAGTTGTAATATAGGTAATTAGTACATTCTGGCAGATATCAAATTATTTTTATAGGCTATTCCCAGGAAATCAAAAACTATAGTAGCCTTACAGTTCCTCAAACACTTGTAAGTATTGAAAACTTCGATTGGTTATTCCAAGTCAAATAAGGACAAAAAAATGGGTAGGTGAGGGCTTTTTTCTAAGTTCTCGACAGAAATCTGTGTGTTACCTCTTTTAAGGCAAGGATTATTTCCATAAGAAAGTTAGTGATGCTGTCCTCCTTCCTTTGCTCTGATTCATCCTATTAAAGAAAAGGTCAAATTTAAGCTCCAAAGAAAAATCTCATGACATTACAAATATTCCAACTTAAGGACATCCTTGTTTACAGTTTACTCAAATAGAACAGAATGCATGAAATTTAAGTACCCAAAAACATAACAAACTTCAACACCGACCTTTAAAACACATATGATTAAGTAATATAAACTGTCAAGCCGGTGGCGTTTGGCTGAAAAATGGCATGAACTCTTAGGTTCTGACATCAAAGAGATTAGTTCATCCACGTTGCTTGAAAGAAATTCATCAGAGTCCTGGCCATATGATATGGATGTCACCTCAAGTTATTGCTTCTTTTCAATGCTAAAAAAGAATAAGCTTATAGCTGCAATTTACCAAGACAGGACAGGACCACTCAGAACACAGGTGATACCTTGAGCATGGTCGCGAGACTTTTGTAAGCAGTTTTCTGTACTAACTTGTCTTTATCCTGCAATTAGATAAATATCATGCATGGTCATCTTAACATGCATAAGTAGAAGGAAAGATAAATGCACATTTACATAAAACGAATGAATCGAGCCATTACCACCTGTAGTGAAGGTTTAATGGCCGCGAATAATACGTCATCGCTCCCTTATCCACTCCAGGTAGGAGAGAGACGGCTAAATCCAATAGCAGGCCCCTGCAAATGCAAGCAAAGTTTCACTAAATGGAACACAAATTCTTGTCCAACATACCAAAACATATTCACTGGCGTTGAATGTATATTGCTAAAAGTAACCTAGACATAACATATTACCATGCATGTGAAAGAGCCTCATTTGAAGGTTCATCAATATGCATGGCGCTTTCAAGCTGTTTCCTTTGTTCGCTGTTTCAGTCATGCATAGAAGTTTTAACATATCCTTCTTAAAAAAATTCTTCACTAATTTCTTATCTGATACAGAAGCAAGCTCATAAATGGTAGACTGAAATTCAAGAGAAAAAAAGTGTTCACCATGTTGCCCTCAGGAAAACAGTTCAAGTTGCATATGGTATTGACAGGGGAAAAAAAAAAGGAATACCTATGCTAAAAGAGTAAATAGTTGAAATAGGCAATATATGTTTCTTCTTCTTCCAAATAGGATAAAAACAACAAAAACAAAGTAAGAGTCTAAACCAAAAAATAATTCACACACAACAACAACAACTGAGCCTTTTATCCCAAGCATATGGGGTAGGCTACATGAACCAACATGAGAATCACGCCGGATCCAGCACATAAATCCTCTACCTCCACTCACTCCTATCGAACAATATACTTTCATTGAGGCCTTTGGCAACCAGATCGTTTCGTATCACCTCCATCCATGTTTTCTTCGGTCTCCCTTTTGCCCTTTTGTCATTGCCCATATCGAGAGTCTATTCGTCGAACCGGTGCTTCCATAGGTCTGTGTCGCACATGACCAAACCATCTTAGCCGGTTTTCCCGCATTTTCTCCTCCACAGGTGCTACACCAACTTTTGCACGAATATCCTCATTTCGCACCTTATCTTTTCTAGTGGTACCGCACATCCAACGAAGCATGCGCATCTCCACTACGTGCATCTTCTGTGTATGATGCTTCTTAGGAGCCCAGCATTCTGTACCATATAATAAGGCAGGCCAAATAGCGTTCCGATAAAACTTCCCTTTCAATTTTAACGGAAAGTTACGATCACACAAAATCCCTGTTGCACTCCTCCATTTCAACGAACCAGCTTGGATCTTTTGATTAACATCACTATCGATATCTCTATCCTTTAGGATGATGGAACCTAGATATCTAAACTAATCGCTCGGTGATATCTCTTGCCCTTCCAATGTTATACCAATATGGTTTTGACTTCTCTGTTTACTAAATTTGCAATGTATATATACTGTCTTGGACCTGCTCAATCTGAACCCCCGAGATTCCAATGTTTGCCTCCATAATTCCAATTTAGCATTAACCCCTGTTTTCGTCTCATTTACAAGAACAATATCATCAGCAAATAGCATACACTAAGGTAGCTCATGTTGGATAGTTCTAGTAAGCTCATCCATCATGATGGTAAACAGGAATGGACTTAATGCAAATCCTTGATGTAAACCAATTGTAATCGGAAAATCACTCGTTAGGCCGCCGCAAATTCTGACATTTGTCACTACTCCATTGTACATATCCTTGATTATATCAATATACTTGACGGGACCCCTTTCTTCATCATTGTCCCCCATAATACCTCTCTAGATAGCTTGTCGTACGCTTTCTCTAAATCAATAAATATCATATGCAAATCTCTTCTCCTCTCTCGAAAACGCTCGACAAGTTGACGAAGCAAATAAATAGGCTCTGTCGTCGATCGTCCAGGTATGAACCCAAACTGGTTCTCTGTTATCTTAATATCCTTCATTAGCCTGTGTTCAATCACTCTCTCCCAAAGTTTCATGGTGTGACATAAGTTTTATTCCACGATAGTTTGAGCAACTTTGAATGTCACCCTTATTCTTGTAGACAGGTACAATATACTTTTCCTCCATTCATTTGGCATCTTTTTTGTCTGCCAAATCTTATTAAACAAATCTGTCAGCCATTTAACGCCTATTTCTCCTAAGTATCTTCAAATCTCGATAGGAATCCCGTCAGGACCAACCGCTTGTCTTAAAATTAATTCACACAATTCCTAAAATTATCAAGCTTCAGATTCTACCAATACAGTTTGGGAAATAAGCAGAAGCTGAAAACTATACAATGACCTTAGACATGGCAGAACTATATACTATGATAGGCATGCAAACAGTACAGGAACCGGACACCTTAAAATATCCAAAGAATGGATTAGGACCGCATCTTATAATTCCTATGAATGGAATGGGAACACAGTAATTTAATTACCTGCAAGCAACCACCATTGTCCTTCGTAGATTTCAAGAAGACATCGGATAAAACTGACAAAAGTTCGGAAGAAACTGATCGTATAGCTTTCAAATTTTCTTCTGCGACATCTCGGGTATAACGTTCCTTTGCCTTCCTCTCTGGATCAGATAGATCATCATCCAGCATGATATAGTTTTTACCAACCACACTTTTGTTCTGTCGAATCAGAATCTAGTTGCCAAGAGAACACAGAAATAAATATAGGCAGGATATCACATATACCACAATGCAACTCTGCCATAAGCACCAGACATGAGAACTATACCTGAAGGCTGGAACAAATAATCCCATGCAAGTCAGACTCTTGGGGAAGTTTAATACATATAACTTTCTGAAGATCTTTGATGCTAGTAAAAGTATCAACAGGGTAGTTACAAAAGGCTGGCAACAAAGACCACAATTGATATACCCAGCCTTCTGCATTTCTAGCTGAAAATGTGTGTCCGTCTACCTCTAGCTGCCATAGAGTGTATAATCAAACTATGTATGCAGTATATTTGGCTTTAAAAAACAAAATCATCAATTTCTAGGAAACTTTTAGTGCTTTCTGGGATTTCTGCTGTGGGAATCTCACCATATCCAAAATATTATATGAAAAGAATTTTAGACAGGCACCAACAATATATTGCTTCAAAATTGGAAGCAACCAGATACTAGCGTCAGAGATGTCTTCAGAATCCAGATTAAGTGGAAGAAGGTTTAGGAATATCTCAGGCCCCATAGCCGCAATAGCTGACCCAACACATTCATGAAGCTGCATGTTTAATAGAGGACAACAAATTCATCAGACAGGAGTTTGCCAGTCATCGACCTTTAGCTTTGGCAAATTAATATGTGTGTGTGTGTGTGTGTGTCTGTGTGTGTCAAAATTACATTAATCATAATTATCTTGAGATTCCAAAACTATAGATGATGGATATAATTTTTTAGCTTGTCTTTCCTTCGTCATTTTCATACATCAGACCTACTCACAGTTTCTTCGCATATGAATATTCTCTCTTTATCCTGAGTCAATCCAAGAATGACTCGTATAGTTAAGACTTAAGAATCATGTGATAAGGTTATAAGGAAGTTTGAAACAAAACATCAAAACAAAAACCCGCAGGATTAAATACACAAAGACCTCAAAAGAAATGCCCTATGAGAGCTATATTTCGCCTCGAACAAGCATTATAGCACCCTAGAACCCCTACACCCTCAAGGAAAAAAGAACAAAACAATATATAAGGCTTTCTAATCAACAAATTTCGCCCGCAAAGAGTATCGTGAGACATTGCCAAACGGAGTATCAGATGGCAACTATTAAGATGAAAAATAACAATCAAGGAGCTTAACCATCGACGGGACCATAAGCAAAACAGAGATGCATCCTAGAAGAGGAGTAACAAATGAGACACTAAAGAGGAACAACAGAACATGCCGACAATGTGGAGCATCTGAATTCATTGAATGAATCTTGATTAAGAGAGTTCAAATTGTACAAACCATCTACAACGAATTAGTACGACAAGCAAGATACAAACCAAGAACATTCAAATTGTAATGTTCATTCGGGACTGTCACGCTCCGCTTTCCAAGGAACGGGCGCTAAAACGCGACTCGGTCCGCAACCTAACTATACCGAGAGATGACCCCAACTCGATATAAGTTACGTTAAGCGTAAAAAGAAATGCAGAACGATATACCAAAGCAAAAATAAATAAAAGCGATGCTTTTATTTCCATTAACCTCCATTTATTACATGGACACGAGATACAAAAAGTTTATTTCGTCACTTAAAAGGAAAGCAGGCCCTAAACAGGTGGGCGACAAGATAAAAGAAACAAGACGGCTAATCCGAATAATATGTAAAGAGCTCGGTGTAGTCCTCCGTCGTTGGTCCCACTTCCTCGACTATCGCTTGGTCCTCCTAACGGACGTTTCGGGGAAAAAGTTAAGGAGAAAACATCCATCAGCGAGATAAATTCGAATAGGATTTCAGGGTAAGGCGAGCGAAAAGAAGCAATAGTAGGTGTAGTGCAAGTCGCATATGTCGGTGTAAGTATATGTAAACGGATGTCACCAGGTATGTGTCAGGCTTAAGCATGGTATCGTCAATCTAATTACAAGGTACGGTTAGCTTGTTATAGCTTAGTTACACAAGGGTACCGACATACTCGGGAATATTCCGCTAGTGCCACGAAACATCAGACCGGATATATATATATATATATATATAGCGTTCCGTTTCACCCCCGGAACCATGGTTAACTGGAGTGGGCATCCTGAGACCCTTAATACAGCCTCACGTAATCTAAACTATCCCACCCCGAGTCTAAGTTTGTTATATAAAGGTACAGGTAGGCGTTAGCACGCGGCTCTACTAGGCATGGTAACATGAAGTTCACTTTCCAAATCAAGATCATCCGTATATCAAACTCTTCAATAGTAATCAAGGTCATCTATATATCAGAATTTTCAATAGTAATCAAGCTCATCCGTATATCAGAATCTTCAATAATACTCTATGCCTAGATTCGCGCGTCTAACTCTAACCGTACAAGATAGCATGGCACATAGAGTTCTTTGTATTCCGTTAAGAGTCTCATATAAGTTTTTGAGATAATAGGTGGGATAAATTAGCCACCCTCATAAATGGAAGACCCCGCGCTCGATGACGGGTCTCCCCCTTAGGCTACTCCACCAATGGGCTACTCCAAGCCCCACGAGTCTCATCCAAGTTGTATAGGGTATTTTTAAGAAAGTAGGATTTAATAAAAGTTCATGATATTATTATGAAATTACAATTTTCGGAAAAGTTATGGTATTTTATTGAAATAGGAATTTTTGAAAAGTTCACGGTATTTTATTGAAATAGAAATTTTAGAAAAGTTTATGGTATTTTATTGAAATGTGAATTTTAGAAAAGTTTATGGGATTTTAGTGAAAACACGGCATTTAGGACTTTAGGGGATTTTAGTGAAAATACAGCATTTAGGACTTTAGGGTATTTTATAAGGTTAAGGTATTTATTTGAAATATGCGTTTAGAAACTGTGGTATTTTGATGTAAATACGGGTGTAGAAACTGTGGTATTTTTATGTAAATACGAGTTTAGGAAATTCATGGCATTTTTGAGAAAATACAAAGTTTAGCGATCCTTAGGGTATGACTAAAAAGGGCAACAAACGTCTACAAAAAATTGGATAGCATTCCGACTATAACCGATGATTTGTCTGAGTGATTTTGGGTAGCATAACAACGTGTTATGGTGTGCCGGTGAACCGTTGAATAGGGTATCATGGTAAGTCATTACCACGTCTATCAATAAGAGGGGAAATCTAGTATAATCTTGATTAGAAACTAGTTACCGAAGTATTTAGGTTTCATCGTAATTTTTATATTAGAATTAGATTAAACAGTGAACAGAGATGTAGAAACCATGTTAAGATTTTTGGAGAAGCTAATAGCATGAGATAAGAGATCATGATTAGAAATGGCGACGAGATTGAGAGGAAAAGACAAAGGATCCTACCGGTTGATTCAGGTATCAAAAAAGAATGAAAAGCGCATTCTCGAAGCTCCTTCTCGCTCTTCCGATTGGTAGTGACTGCAAGCTTGGACTCCTTCATAATTTTCGGTGGAGTAAAGAATGGGAAAAGGATAATGAAGTGAGAGGTTAAGGCTTTTTAAAAGCGATGCATAAATTTTCAAATTTCAAAAACACACATCCTCTCATATGGTTAAAAAGACCCAGTCAAAAGCACAAAATCCGAACTTCCAGGATTTTGCTTTGACTTGAAAGGAAATTGAGATATTTTCAAAAAGAAAGACTTTTTTTAACAAAAAATTAATGCAACATCAAAGGTTCGATCCTTTGACCAATGGAACAACACTTCGACGTCTTAACCAAAAAAATACTAGTGCAACCATGCATATACTTATGAAGGAATGAATATTTATCAAGCTTCAAAGTGAAAGGATATTTATTACCAATTAAAATCTTTAAATAACAAATTTTCTATAAAAAATCATTAAAAATAATTTCTCCTCTTTATAAAAATTAATCTTTTCCCAAAATTCTTTTCTCTAACAAAATTAAAAATGCCTCATTAAAATATGATTATATATATTTTTAAATAATATTTCTCTTTAAATTTTTCTAACAAAATCTTTTTCTTAAAACAAAATTTCTTTTTCTTTTATTTTCCAAAACTGATAAATTATTTTCTTTAACTAAAATAGCTTTCCTTTTCCTTTTTCGAAAACAAATTTCTTCTTTATAATATGTGAAACAAAACAAAAAAAAGATTAAATTCAGACAAAAATTTTACTTGTTTTAAAACGGACACGGTCGTTACTGGGAGTTGTGTCAAGTTAAAATCTATCTAAATTCTAGACTCTAGCTAAGCAAAATTACCGCTAAGATGAAAGCAAAGATAGCACACGAGAAAATAAAATTCACAGGAGATGTTTTTGCAGCTTCCCTAGCCGCATTTCTATGTGACATCTTAAGCTGTTAACATCAACAGAAGCTCACTGGAAAATGCAAGTTTGCACTTGAATATACAAGTGACAAAGTACCAATGACTTCTTAAGTCTAAATGCATTGGTAATAGAATTCTGCAAAATGATAAAGTCTTCATGACAATACCGTTTAAACATGAGGAAAAAGAGAAGTTCAGGGGGTATGAACAAAGTGTTGCATATATGGATAAATACTTGCTTTCTGAAAGTAAACTCTTCATCCGGTAAATTCTGCAAATTTGCTAACCTCCTAACTGACTCCCCCATAAGATTTAATGAATATTTACCTACATTTCATGAAGGAAAGAAACTATAGCACAAGCCATATAAACAACAACCCGCATGAAAAGAAACAGGCAATAAAATAAACTTTGCAGTAATGTGAAGACCATGTATGCTCAACAACTTTCTACATAGAAGCAGATAGATTAAGCAGAAAATAACTCCAGTCATCTGCAGAAATATAACTCATGCTCTGAAAACAAAGCAAGTACAATTAGAAGTATAAGAATGAAGAAATACTAATGGACACAGGAGCAAAGAAAACTACCATTCTTCGCCATCACAGGTAAAGAAATTTTTTTACCTATAAAATGGAATCCCTATAAAGAGCAAATCTGAATTAAGGAAGCTCGAGAGGAGGATTAAACAAGTTTCTTACAGGTGTGAACAACTCAAAAATAAGTAAAAATTATTACTTGTAGAAATAGGCAAAGGAAGGTTACCACACAACAGCAGAGAGCTTTAGCGCAAGCCCTTTAAGGGCTTCCTAAAAGTGTGCCCGACGTACTAATACTGTCGCCCAAGAATGCTCAACTATGAAGTCATCAGTTATACTGAGTTCCTTAATCAGAGATGCTATCAATGATAAATTTTTTTAAAAATTTATCGAACTACTCTACACAACGATACTAAATGCCTTTCTAGCACACATCTGATAGGAGTTCATTTACTTTTAAGTCGTGGGGTTCAGTGGCAAAGTAAACAACCTTTATGATCGCATAGTTCAAGCTTATGCATCCAGGGAAGAAGCCTCTGAAATTCCCTAGAAAGATGAACATACAGTGAAGGAATGTGTTAAAGTCAGGATTCTTGTTCATGTTTATCCCCAGAATCAAATTATCCTCTTATTTCATGCAAATTAATCCTCCCCTTTCCTCTTGAGGTTATGTTGACATACAATCTAATCATAATGGTCAACTAATAACCTTGCATGGACCAGGCCCTGGTGCTGTGGCAAAATTCAACATGACAACTACATATGCAATATGAATAAATGACTTGTATATGAGGTGAATGATTCTTTTACACTTCTTTAATGAAATCTGCAACTCGGTAATTGCAATTTATGAAACATAACCAGAAAGAATCGCCCACAAAGCGCACTAAACCTTATTGCAACCATAGACAGAAGTGCAGCAATGATCAGGAAAAGCATACAAAACGACAGCAAATAAGAGGATTTGCATCAAAATCATTGAGATGTAGCCAAATGGGATAGTCAGGGAATGTTAATGCAGAGCACTTTCCGGCATGATGAACAATAGAATCGGTCTGCAAACTAAAATCCCATGCGGCTTCACTTACAAACAGTGATTCCAATAAGCAATACTAATCAAAGGATAGCTGATGATTCAAATATAAATTAGCCGATTCATGCACAGGACAAATTTAAATTTTCTAAAGAACCCAGTAAATTTTTTTGTTAAAGCATGAACCATTGTTTTATGGAATGGTTAATCCTATGCCAAATAAGATGAGAATTGATCAGATGATGAACAATTCTTTTGTACCTGTCTTTTATTTTAATATATAATATTTGGGTTATTTGACCCTCGTTTTAACACACACACACACATATTTATATATATATAGAGAGAGAGAGAGAATAATGGACAAAGGCCCTTTGAGGGTAAGTCTACCCTACATCGTTCTTTTCGACGATCGGCGCCATCTATCTTGATCCTTATCACCTAGATGTAGTCACGCCAAATTTCATATGATTCTAACACCTTTTCCCCGTTGATTTAGTAATATAAAAATTCTTAAAATGTTATATTATCATAAAACCGTTCATTTTGCACCCACTAAATCAACGGTGAAAAAGTATGGGAATCACATCAAATTTGGTGTATCCACCTCATAGCCAATGAAGATGAAGATGGAGGATGCCGATCGTCGAATAAAATGGTGGAAAGTAGAATCCTTTCAACGTTGTAGGAGGAAATCCTCTCCTAAGGTCTTTGTCCTCCATTATCCTCATATATGTATATATATATATATGTATGTGTGTGTGTGTGTGTGTGTAAACAATGATAAAGATAATAAGCAATGTCGTAAACAAGGTTTAAAAGGCCGATTAATCGCACTTAAACTGTTGTCAGACCGCATCGAATAGTGTTAGAGAGCAAATGACCACATAAGTGGTCGTATGCAAGATATGCAAATGAAAGGTCGTTTTACTGGCACATTTATGACCTGCATAGCCCACCAAATATCCAAAACACAATGTGTAATCTCAATATCCACTTAATAAAGACCTAGATTTATCCTCCTCCCTACTTGGATAATTTCTTTTATCTCTTCTCATACCTTTTGGGTTTTCAATACACACACAGAGAGACATATATATTAAAGTCGACTTTTGTGCAATTCGCACAATCCAATTATACAGCGTATAATCGGTTTATGCATTATGCACCAACAAGACGAATAGAGTATGGCGTGTTCTAGAACATTGATGATATATCTGTGGAAGCGATTCAGAAGTAGATGGAAATCAACCTCACAGTGTGGTGGTAACCAAAAAAGAGAAGAATATTGCGATAGGACCAAAAGACCCTCCCAATAGAACAATAACCAAAGCTAAAGCTGGTTATATTTAAAGAAAAGGTGCAGCTTGTGCCCTTTCTAGGATTATAACCCTAAGTCTACCCTCTTTCCAACCTTTAGCATTGCACCCAGCACCTCTTGATGCTATAGCTGGGCTTTCAACTCCATACTAAAGTACCTAAATATTTTCGAACCTCACAGACTTCTATAAAGGAATGCTACAAAACAATCTGTTGATAAAAGAAAGACCATACAATATAAAAGCAAAATAAGACTATCATCTTCTCAAAAATATTATGATCTCAAAGAAAAGTAGAGCTCTTTGATAATGGTCACAATTATGCAAGTATATTGAATGAGAGAGAGAAAGAAGGGCAAGAATTTAGCGAGAGAAAGAAGGGCAAGAATTTAGCGAGCAAAGAAATTGGCATTCAACAACGTATGGAAATTTGTTTTCAATAAATATAATATCATTTTATGGAATTCACTTCTCTAAATACCGGTAAGTTTCCACCTAGAGACAGGCCAAATTTGTATTCCGCATAAATATCTAGGCTCTTAAGAAAGATTAACATATGACTAGGTCCTGATTTGTACATGTAGTGTTATCATTATTTCAATAATACTAGCTGACACGAGCAGTTTAGGGACACTTCAGTAGACACGCAAAATTCAAGACCGCGAAAGGTGCATATAACCCTTCCCCTTCATCATTGGCACATTTGTATGAAAAAATTGAGTCTCTAGCATGTCAAGGAAAGGCATAGACTTCTGTTGAACTATAAGGCTATGGAACTATTGCTTTTAAACACATGCAGACGTTATCAACGTCATGTCTACATAACAGAGTTTCCATCTGATATATTAATGGTTCACAATGTCGGGCACTTCTAGACACTTGACATAAGCATGTGTTCATGTAAATTTCAACAAAAAAAAAATTGAAGACATACAAGGATATAAATTAAGAAGCCTTAGAAAGGAAATATGGTTTGTAATGAGTTACAACCTAAACAGGTGGACCTAAGAACATAACAATTTAGGTACACATTCATGTGCATTCCTGTAAGGGATTGCCAGGGAAACCATCTATCTGTTTTGTTAGGCGCTGGACGGTGAGGCCGTTGATGCAACTGCCAGCGACTATCTAAATATCTTATCTAGTGAACCATTAACATTTTCTAGACTTTTACAGTTTGAACTGCCTGATGGATTCAATCCCATTTACAGCACAAATTATAAAACGGTAGTTACTGCCTCTTTTTCTCTCTGCTCTTCGTAATAAATGGGAATAGAAGCAAGGACAAACAACAAGCAACCAATATGTAGGCTAACAAGCACGAAATAAATTTTGTCTGTTTTCCGAAAATTCCTTTTTCCTCTTATTCTTGTCTTACTTTCCTTGTTCTTCTGTATGCTTTCTCGGTTTCTTCCTATCATCTGTCTTTAGCTATTCTTCACTTTGCTCTTCTTTCTTTTCCTTTTCTCTTCATATTTTTTCCTCTGCATCAAAACATACTTCTACCTTCTCCCACAGCTTCTACTTCGCCACATTCTTGTGCTACATCAGTATTCAATTTATCTTCCTTCACCCACAAATCCACAATTTATCTGCTTACTAATTTTCTTTTCTCGGTCTCCTACTATTCTGTTAAAATGCACCATTGTACATTTTAATGAATATGTTATTTAAAGTATAAACCTGCTCAGGCATCACTAGGAACTAGAAGCCATGCACCATTTTGTACATAAGAACCATCAGAGCGCACACAGAGTATACAAAATATACACAATTTATTAAGGAAATTGTAGGTAAATGCTCAAGAAATAAGCAAATCTATGACTTTGTGATTGCATGTGTACTAGACAACAGAACTTCGTGCCGTCCCGCACTACAAACAATCGATTGCATGTGTACTAGGCATAATAAAGCATCTCCTTCAGATACGATCAGACAACAGGCTTTCCAAACAATCGATTACACTGCTTAATTGTGTGCACAATGCAGAATAAGAATGTATATCTATTATCCTGTAATACGTTTGTACTTTGATAAATCAATGCACATTTTATTGGCATTTCACATTTGACTTAAATTACATTTTTAACTTTTGAGCACTTTTTACAATAGTAGAAATCATCATCACAAATAATTCACTTTCTCAGACATGTTGTAAGACGTCATAAGATACACACTCCTTTTTCTTCATGACAGTAAATAGTATTTAAATAATAGAACAGCTCGGGCAATAAGATAAAGTATGAAAGTCAGATCAATAAGAAAATGTACCTAGTTGATAAAATGCTGCTGAAATAACCTGAAATGACATATCCCAGACATCAGTATATCTGTAACCAAGAAGCCCTTCCAAAGTGCAGCATATCTTTTGAATAATTGTCGGACCAGACTTTCTTATTCCTCCATTTAGCTTGATTTGCTCAACCCCCTGTTTCACCAAGCCTTCATCAATGCAATATGACATCAAACCTTTGAATGCCTCGGTAGCAGCACGTCTAGCTTCCTCATGCTCGCTAGCCAAATATCTGTCAAGAATTAAAGAATGGAATTACAATTTCTCATAAATATATGTGATCAAGGGCCCAAATATCGAAACAAACCTCCAAGAGTATTGAATATGAGAGGAAGCTTCACAATGCAGATTTTCCTATTTAGACCATAAACCTTTTTAGTTCCAATATGCAACAACCGTGCCATGGATGCCATCTCATCTGCTACATTATCTTTTTTAGCAGTATATAATGCCAATGAGCACAAAAGATCTAGCAGCACCACTGATGCAACCTCTGAAGTTGAACTGCGGCAAAAAGTCTGAAGAATCTCCATTATAGTCCTTGTGACAATTGGTTGTTGGAGCTCCACTCGTGACTTGCAATATTTCAATACATTTGTTGATTATTTCGCAGCCAGGAGAGGAAGGTAATCCTTCAATGCATCTAATATATACAGGACCTCCATAGCTCCTCTAGGCCCTTCTGTGTCTGAAGTGGTAGGGTTTGATCCACCAGCAGGTAAGTGGAATCTCTCAAAAACATTTGTAATCCCTTAACTTGCCGAGACTATAGCTGGTGATCCTTGAAAGCTTTGCAGGACATCATAAAGACATGCATGAGCCTGTTTCCTCACCTGTATTTCATCCACTTAACTTATCAAAACATCTTGGACAACTTAAACCTCTAAAATAACTGGCATAATATCAATAGAGAACTAAAAGGGTTTAATTGATTCATATCAACAAAAAAGGAGAAATATGAAGTGTCATCAATAAGCGAAAGAAGAAAAAATAGAAGAAGACCAGTTCTAATGAAATGTGCTCTAGTTGGCATACATAATTGTTAATCGTATTAAAAGAACTCAAAACAGTGCAAGAGGATAAGATCCATAGAAATGCTCAGAAAAAGCAGTGGTTAGGACTGTGATTAGTTGGAAAGATAGGGTATTCAGCTCTCGTAGCATGTTACTTTATTTGAAATTTCTTGTGTGCTGCAGAATGTGATTGTATCAAATATAAGCTACTCAAAGGTTTTGTCAAGTTAGCTGGTTTAGTTTAAAAAAAAACTATGACTTCATACTCTACCTTCCACTTAATGTACAGTTTCCTTTTCTTCGTCCCACCTAATTTTTTAGCGACACTCGGAAACATAAAGGTAAACTTCGAGACCAACAACTTCTTATTCAGAGCTATGGAAATAACCATAATGTTTAAAAATAAAATAACCAGAACCAATTTTTTAGACATCGATCGGGAGTAAAGAATTCTGTCGACAGAAAAGATATACCCATTCATGATACAACATTTTGATCAGGAATGGAACAAGCAGATGAGTAGAAATTTTGGAACTATGGTTGATCCTTACATACTAGGAAACTCACATTTAATTCACAAAAAATAAAGTTTAGCGTTTACAAAAGCAAAGAACAGGACTTTCCATAGGAGGTGCCTGATACAATATAACTGTGATATGCTGCCGACCACATAAGGGTTCCACAATTTTTATGAGCATAAATATACTCTTTTAAGAAGCGCGTCAGGAGGCTGAGTATGGTTCATAAATAAGGTGGTAGTCCCTCTTGATGGTCAATTGCCACAGGGGAGGGGGAAGCTTAAGAGCTGTAGAATGTTTATTAACGTTTAAGGTTTTGGTCTCTGCTTAGAGGGTGTCTTTGCAGGAGGAAAAAATGAAGCCTCGGAAGACTATTAATAATCATCATTACTTTGATCCAACCGAATTACACTAGCGCTTATATAGGTACAAATTGATTTACTTGCGCTAGGGGATGCAAACATTTTAGAGTGATCCGTGAATTGGATAAGACCCCGGATTTGATATAAGACCAAGGTTGTAAAAAAGCGCTAGGCGGAGCTGAGCAGTTGAGTACCGTCTAGCGCTTAGCCGCCTAGGCGGATTTTTTTATAAAATTAGACGCCGCCAAGGAGGTTTTCTTATTTTAGTTAAAATTATATTTAATATATATTCATATTGAAATTTCAGCAGTATATTGACACGATGTATGCAATTTCAACAGTAGAAAAAGAAATATATTGATAATTCAGCATAATAATCGATAACATATTGATGCTTTAATATTAAATTATTAAGTAAGGGGATGGATATCTCAGTGTGTACTGATTATTAGGTATGGATTTGTGTCGGTATAGTGAAAAGAGAACAACCCCGACCCATGATGCTTCAAATATGACTTAACTTTTATTTCATTAAGCGGGCTGCCCGTTGAGCCGCTTAAGCACTTCAACTTAATTAAGCGGCCTAGGGATGAAGCGGAGCGACTTCGCACCGCTTCCGCCTAGGCGGATTTTTAGAACACTGTATAAGACCGATTCAATGTGAAATATCTCAGGTCAGGGTTCAGCTTACAATGGATTATTTGGTGAGTGGTTTGATGGTTTCTATATTAAATTGTCATTGATCTCGGCAATGAATTAATCATCATGAAGGGTCTTGCACAGACAATTAGGCTATATCAACACACCCATCGACAAGCTTAAAATTCTATAAATATTTGAACAATATCAAACTTTCTGCTAGCTAAACAACAATCTCCACGAATTACCAACCAAAAAATCAAAACTTCCCAAATTACCTTGGGCCGAGGATCCGTAACAAATCCAAGAACAACCCCATACACCACCGAAACCTTCGCCCAATTCCCCTTCCCCCCAACCTTCATCAAACTCGCCACGCACTTCAACCCCGCCTTAACCCCGCTCACCGGCAGCGATCCAAACCCCAAAACCATGACCGCCATCTCCACCACCGAGTCCCACTTGATCCTGACCACCGCTGCCAGAACCCTAGGCACGACCATGGAGAGGAAGGACAGCAGCGCTGGCGTCACCGGGTCCGGATCGCGTGAGAGGCGGTCGAGGGAGGAGACGGTGGCGCCGAAGAAGTTAACGGGGGTTTGGGGGATCTTCTGTTCCTTGAGGGCTTGGGCCATGGTGCCGACAGCGGAGCAGAGGTGGTTGTGGTCCTCGTCGGCGGAGTTCTGGTAGCGGGTCAAGATCTCGGATGCGATGTCGGGTTCGGGCGAGGAGAAGGGGAGATCCGAATCCATGGCGGTGGGAGATGCGGCTGCCATGGTCGGCGATTGAGAGGCGCGAGGGGTTTAAGTGTTGTAGTTTTCAGAGAGAAAAGAAAAACATATTATTTATACCCGGTCTGCTGACTCGGGCTTTTCATCGATTTTATATCCGACGCAAAATTTAACCATAAAGGGTTTCAAATATTCATTGGGTTTTCGAGTTTTATTGATTAAACAACAATAAAACAATAAGAAAAGGTTCCTAAGATATTTTCCTGGATTGAATGAAAACACTGAAAATGCATAACTACATGATGGAGGTCGGGATCTCCCTTGGATGTTGTGCTCCGTCGATCTTATGACCAACGGGACCGAACGGTTGAGATTTGTGGTGAATCTTGGGTGTGGATCTTATTGATTGTTGTTGACGGCAAGCTACCTCCAAAGGAAGTCCCAAGGTGAGAAACGACCGTAGGACCTTCCGGCGATCAAGTAAGTACCGGGAAATAATCGAGCAAAGTAACGGCGTATTGGATTGAGTTCGAGTTATCTGAATCGTCTGGAGGAGGGGTTTATATAAGGGTCGCCTAAGGCGAGCTGATGTGAGATTCTTGTTATGCCCCGCTTCTCAATAGATGGAAACAGTGTCATGGCGAGTCCGCGGCGTATTTATTTCGAGAAGATTATTTTCCGGAATAAATACACTAAGCGTAATGGAGCAATATAAAATGACAAGGAATAAACATGAGATCTAAACTTCAATAACTTGAGCATTTACAATACATGAGTTCAACTGAAAAGAAATACAGTACAAGAAGAGAGGTGTCTAAACAGGTGGCATACATAAACTGAAAAAGATAGTTGGTCTAGTTCTGGGTCGTGATCTGGTTGTGCTCCTTCTCGGTGATGTCCACTTCCTCAGTCTCCACAGTATCTGACGAACATTCCAAGAAACAAAGATGGGTGGAATGCCCGTCAGCGAACTTTCGCTCGGTAAGCCCCCAAGAATTGAGTGTGAAGTATAAAGTATAATGATAAAGAAAATATATATCATAAAGTAATGGACTAGGAGATATGTTGTTTAAATGTGTCATTTAATATAAGTATGGTATTTCTATTTAACATGCAATTCTATATAGATCATGGCCGTGGGGTGTAGTTACAGTGAGCATGAAGTATGTGTCCTAAAAGGTCTTTACATGGGTCAACTAATGCAACGTAAGTTCAAGAGTGAATGTCAACCAATCTCAAAAGTGTTCTCGAACCCAACAGGCTGTAATCCAGGGGTAAGAAACCGCATGTCCGAATCAAGTGTTAGTAACGGGGTTTCAACCTAGTGTTGAAGTATTTCAAACTCAACGGGCTATAATCCAGGAGTAAAGAAACACAGGTCCTCATGATAGTTTGCTTGTGTTAGTAGACATGGATTCATGATCTAGGGGGGCTTCTGAGATTTCGTTGGATTCACACATGAACTACCCCAACACCCCGTGTATTCTAGCTTACGGTTAAAGTTACCAGCCTTACTCGAATCCATGAATACATCAAGTTACAAAATTGAGCTCATGTCAATATCAAGCATTCATGTCAAGTGTTCATGTATTCATGTCAAGTTGTATTCATGGTTCGAGTCAAGTCAGTTTCAATAGCAGCCATTGTGTTCTGGTATTCATATTACATTCATGTTAAGTCATATTATTCTAGTATTCAAGTTTTGGTATATTCACATTGAAGTGTTCTGGTTCAAGTTCTTGTTTGATTTTGGATTCAAGTTTGAATTTGGACTCAACTTGAGTCAGATACTTGTAAACGGATTCAACTCTTGAATTTCTTAGGTTCGGGAGTCATCAGCAACTGCTGCACACGGACGGCAGGATTTGTGTCTTTTTCCAAGACAATTGTCATTGATAACTCCGTTAAATTGTTTACCTTAAATAGGCAAGCACTCACTTGCTCCGGCTCACTGAGGCTCAAGAGAATTGATCCCGCTTAAAGCTATATTTACTAAGTCCTTAAATGTTGTTTTTATATATCTCGATGGGGTTTTATGAAAAATATTTTTAATATAGTTAAAAAGTAAATATTTTTAATATAGTTAAAAAGTAAATATCGAGGGTGATTAGTATTAATTAGGGTTTTCATGAGCATGGATTTTAAGTACTGGGTATTTTAGTGATAATTACTTAGCTTGGAAAGTCCATGGTATTTTATTGAAAAACCTGTCCTTTTGGTATCTTGATAGTATTTTATTAACATTTGTTAATCTTTCATTTAATAGAAAAACATATGTTTATTATATTTTGAAAATATGAATTTATAATTTTATATAATTTTTCTAAAAATTAATTTTATTTTATTTAGAAAAATTCGTATTTCTTAAAAACCGTATTTAAATCCTTTCGAGATCGAATGCTCCGTGAGAAGGTCTGCATCTCGCTCTGCTATCCCCAGGATGTGCGGTAATCTGCACCATCCATTAGCGGGTCCCCTAACAAGGGCTGAAGATGCATAATTGCAAAGGAAATGAAATACCGCTTTACAAGAAACCCGGTTTTAGAACTATGTGGTATCTTATTGTAATGTTATTCTTCGAACAAAAAAAGATACATACAAATATGTATCGTTCTATGAACCCAAGTGTGCGTGTGGGGTAGGTCGTTACCCCGTGAAGTTTTCCTAAAGGTATTGTTAAGCAATTTTGTCGAAAAGATGTGATAGCAAAGTTCAAGGTATTTTAACGTAAAAGTTCAAATATGGTTATTTTAACGTGAGATTCTTGTTTTAAACTTGATTCTAAACATTGGTATTAAGATTACAAGTGAAGTGGTAAAATTGATTTGACCAAATGATAAAAGAAAATGGAGTTATAGGTTTTTAGAAAAGATGATATCGGCAATAACACCACTTTTACCGATTTTAATTAAAAATAAAATTCAATGAAGAGAAAGAGAGTTTGGGAGGGACTTACCAATTGAATATGCCAAGAAGGGTTTAAGGAAGAGGAGTGATGCTTCGAAACGTCGTGGGAGCTCCGGAATTGGTTTCGATCTTTGCCGGAACCAATTTCTCGCTAACTCCGCTTTACTCCACTTGCACCTGGAAACTTTTTAGAGAGTTTTGGCTAGAATTTTCAGAATGGTGCTGAGCCAAAATGTGGAGTGGTATTTATAGTGGAGAATTAGGGTTTAGAAATTAAAATTGTGGATTAAAAAACATTAAAATGGTGTTAAATTGTGAAATGAAAGGTCTTTGTTTGATTGCAGGGAAATCAAACAGTGCAGATGAGTTAAGGGTAGCTGAAGAGGTGTGTGTGCAAAGTACGGAGTACAATGGCTACCATCCGACCGTCCCCACCGGCCCGAAGCCTATTTCCGTGGGTCAATCTAGGGTTTTAGGTCTCGAGATTCGTGCCACGTGGATTATTCAGGGTTTACTCCATTTTCCACATGTTTGGTTTTTCTGAACTTTTCATTTCCCTATGTATTGCACAAGCAATCTTTTGGACTTCCAAAAACTTAAAAAAAGGTCAGAAAAAATAATTGTGTATGATGGGAATCGAACACAGGGGCTACGTCACAGCAGTGCAAGGGTTTTACCAGTGAGCTACAAGTTGTTTCTTGCTTTTATTTAATAAAAGTAATTTACAACTCAAACTTAGACTGTAATACTCTTTTCTATATATTAACAGAAGAATTCCGTACAAAGATTTCGGAGTCATTATATAAACAGGACGGGGACCTCTGCCTCGAGGTGCCGTCGGGGCTATCCGTGGCCGACGGCCTGTTGGCGGATATGGAGAAAGCGGCGGGGGCCAATATACCTCGGGGCACTATGAAAGCCTAGGTCGCTGCGATAGCCCAAGAGGCCGTCCAGATTGGCGATTTTTCTGTAAATTTTCTAGTAATTTTTTCCCTGTTAAGTCCCTGACGAATGTTGTTCGCTTTTTTCTGCAGATCTTTCAACATTGTGCCCTCCTGGCTGCCATAGAGGTCGAAGAAGTTACCCCGGCGATAAAAAAAAGGCGTGGGAGACATCTTCGCGTGAGGAGGAAATCTTCGCGTGAGGAGGAAATCCTCACCAAACTGAAGGGGACGAGGACAACGCCGCTTCCCTCGAGACACGGTTGCTCTCGGAGCGGATGAAGGCCACCAGGCTGAAAGAGTCCCACCGGGCTCTGACTGAGTCCAACCGGACCCTCCAGGCCCAGGTCGGCGAAGTCAACGAGCTCTTTCATATCATGAAGAAGCAAAGAGACTCGTTCAAGGAGGATGCCCGGGTGGCCAACGAGGCGGCGAAAAAGGCCGAGGAGAAGGCGGAGAAGGCTGTGGAGGACTACAAGATGACCGACCATTTCTACATCGACCTCGCTGACTCTGCGGCCGTTGGGTGGCATAATAACATCGACGCCATTAAGGAGATAGTGCTCGGGTTCGATGATCAGGAGCTCCGCACAAAGTACCCCCTCCCGGAGGAAGAGCCCATGGGCGAAGGCGCCGGGCAGGCGGGCGGCGTCGAGATCTTGGCCGGGATGACAACTTGAAGCTTCCACTCTCCCCGCTCTCTCTTTTTTTTCTTTGTTTTCCATTGCAAGCCCTCGGGTAATTTTGCAATAATTTTATAAAGATGAGGAGCTCATAATACCTTGTACATAATTTTGACATCAATAAAGTATTTTTTGCTCGTCTGTAATGTGTCTGATTGGAATATTTTTATTTTTATTTTTCCAAGTGTGGATAGACCGATACCCCTCCTCACCCTGGAGACAAGGTAACGTGAGTCGAGAGAACACTATGTTTATTCTTCCAAGTGTGGGTAGACCGGTGTTCTCTTGGAAAATCTAAAAACTTAGACTGAACTTTGCAAAGCTCGGTGACATCCCCTCTTCGGATTCGAGTGGAATTAGAGTTAGGTCGGCTATCGATCGTGGACAGGCTTTCTTTACTTGGGCTATGCCGGAGTCTGCTTACTTCGAGTATGCGTGTCGGGTAGGGGTCTTCCTGCTGGTTTAATGTGAGGTCTTAGGATCCATCGTTTAGACCGGGCAGGAATTTGTTCGTCATGAATAGGTGTGCCTCGGCGTCGAGCAGGAGTCTGCTCGTGCGGGGGCTTGGGATTCACAGTTTAGGCTGAGCAGGAATCTACTCGCTGTGAATTGGCAGGAAAGAAGCTACCCAGCGGGCTCGTGAGAGGGCTTTCGATCCATAGTTTGGGCCGAGCAGGAATCTGCTAACTGCGAATTGGTCGGGCAGGAAGGTACCCAGCGGCCTCATGAGAGCGTTTCTGACTCGCAGTTCGGACCGAGCAGAAATCTACTCGCTGGGAGTAGGCCGGGCAGGAAGCTACCCAGCGGTCTTATGAGAGGGCTTCATATCTACAGTTTAGGCCGAGCAGGAATCTACTTGCTGGAATTGACAGGGCAGGAAGCTACCCAGCGGCCTTGTGAGAGGGCTTCAGATCCACAGATCGGGCCGAGCAAAAATCTCCTCGCCGTGAATTGGTCGGGCAGGAAGCTACCCAGCGGCTTTATAAGAGGGCTTCTGACTCGCAGTTCGGGCCGAGCAGGAATCTACTCGCTGCGAATTGGCCGCGTAGGAAGCTACTCGGCGGTCTCGTGAGAGCGCTTCAGATCCACGGTTCGAGTCGAACAGGATTCTCCTCGTCGTGAATTGGTTGGGCAGGAAGCTATCCAGCGGCTTTGTGAGAGGGCTTCTGATTCGCAGTTCAGGCTGAGCAAGAATCTCCTCTCTATGAATTGGTTGGGCAGAAAACTACCCAGTGGCCTTGTGAGAGGGCTTCAGATCCACAGTTCATGCTGTGCAGGAATCTACCCGCCGCGAATTGGTCGGGCAGGAAACTACCCAGCGACCTTGTGAGAGGGCTTCCGAGCAATGGAAAGTAGGACCGCCTTCACGTTGACATTTGCGTCTTCCCGATTCCCGGTGCCACATGGTGCATGACAGGTATCTTGAGATCCGCATGTATCTCCTAACGGATCTTGCGATCTGCGCGTATCTCTTGACGGCGTCATTCAATCTGCCCGGATCCACGTGAAAAAGAGACGACCAATGGACGGAAGCCGCATGGCGATGCCTCACCCGACAGATGCGATACTCCATAATTCACGCCTTGACGAGAGAGAATCTCGACCGTAGGGGAATTTTCGCTGAAGCTGTAAATAGAGGAATCTTGGCCTCTTCTTAGGCACTTCCATCGATTTGCTTTTAGTTGTCTTCGTCCCATGACTTTTTTTCCTTTCTCCGACCTTCGTAGTCAATCGTTTTCCGATGGTCGGAACACCTACAACATCCGAGATATCGTATCCCGTGAAGACGTCTACTATTATGACTATGATAGTTCTGAGGTGGCAAACGATGCTGTGATAGGTCGGATAGAACATCACTATGGGCGGTTACTCCCATGCCAATCGTCTCTCCTGCAGGTGCTCGTCTACGCGATCTGGAGGTCTTCCCCCGGCCTTTTCAGAGCGTTTTCCCAACAGGCACTGGAGGAGGCCGTCGACAAGATGCGCACAGCCCATGAGTTGGGCCTGATCTCGAAGAGCAGACGAGATCGCTCGATAGATATCCTGTGTCGATCTTTTCAACCGAGATTGATCGTAGCTTCATGCACGACGGCGGGAGTCCCCAACGAAACTATAGCTGCTCGGGTCCACAGACATAGGCAGAGGGAGCGATGGGACACTGCCTGAGCTCAGCTGTCGGATCTCTGCTTTGAGTACCACGATCAATGTTTTCAAGACCATCTTCCTCCTTTGCTGTAATCGTTAAGTGACAAAATAGTGTTTTCTTTTGCGAGCCCCCAAGCACTTTTGTAGGCTGAAGAGCCGAGAATACCTCTTATTAAAAAAAAATTCTTTTGCTTATGAATTTTTCTTTACTCAGAATTTCAGAACATCAAAATTTTTTGTTTTTATTTCTATTTTTCCAAGTGTAGGTAAATCGGTGCCCCTCCTCCAATCCTTCACCCCGGAGTCAAGGTAAGATGGTCGGAGCGAGACTTAGTTCGGCTACCTACAGGCGCACCCGCGTTTTATTCACCTAAGTAAAGGACTGGCCTGAGATACTTCCCTTGTCTCCGAGTCGGGCTAGAGACAGCCTGTAGGCTCGAGCGAAGGCTTCAGACGCTCAGTTTGGTCAGGCAGGAAACTGCCCGTTTTGAATGGGCGCGACGGGCAGGAGACTGCCCGCCGGCTTTGCACGGTGTCTAGGTTTAGAATCGGGAGAAACAGTCCGGATTGCAGAGAAGCAAGAATCTTTATTATTAAAGGGAGTGTAAGTTTAGCGATACAATTTAAGTTTTTCGACATTATACGGCCATGGAAGGTCACGTCCCAAGGAAACTTGGAGGCGGTATGCTCCTCCGGGCAATACCTCGGTCACGAGGAAGGGTCGTCCCAGTTTGGAGAGAACTTGTGCAGCTTCCCTTGGTCCTCGAATTCGTAGCGCCGGAGGACTAAATCTCCTGATTTGAACGCTCGGTGTTTGACCCAAGCATTGTAGTGTCGGGCGGTCTGCTGCTGATATGCGCCATCCTTATTTGCGCCCGGTCTCTCTTCTCCAGCAGGATATCCAGGTTGCTTCGAAGGGCTAAGACGTTTGCTTGTCGAAGTGCTCAACTCGATAATTAGGTGTACCGATTTCTGCGGGGACTATTGCCTCAGTGCTATAACAAAGAGTGAACGGGGTTTCCCTTGTGGGTGTCTTCTTCGACGTACGCAATGCCCACAGTACCCGAGGAAGTTCTTCGACCCATCCGCCCTATCTTCCTTCCAGGCGGGCTCTAAACCCCGGATGACACCTCGGTTTTCTACCTCGGCTTGCCCGTTGCACTGGGGATGAGCGACAGCGGGGAATTTCATCAGTATGTAGTAGTCGCTGCAGAATTCTCTGATTTTGTCGTTTTCGAAATTAGTTCTATGGTCGGTGATGATGCACTTCGGAATTCCAAATCATGCAATTACGTTGTTCTGCAGGAACTTCACTGTGGAGGCGACATCCAATTTTCTAATTGGCGTGACTTCTATTCATTTTGTAAAGCAGTCTACGGCGACGAGGATATATTTATACCCTCCTATTCCTGTGGGGAGCTGGCCAACCATGTCCATTCCCCACAGTGCGAACGACCGAGGGGAGCTCAGCGGAATTAGCTCTATGGTTTGTAACCAAGAAATGCTAATGAAAAGTTGACATGCCTTGCACCTTCGTACGAGCTTTTCTGCATCGGCATGGATAGTCGACCGATAATAGCCCTGTATCAATATCTTTTGAATCAGATTGTTGGCCCCCTGATGTGCGCCTCCGACTCTTTCGTGTATCTCCTGGAGAACATACTCAGCTTCGTTGGAATCGACGCAATGTATGATTTTTTATACAAGTTATCTTTGCTCCATACGAAGTGACGGGCTTTCATGCGGAGCCTACGCGCTTCCGTTCGGTCCCTGGGGAGCATTGCATCTTTGAGGAATTCCACTATGGGTTTTCTCCAATTCGGGATACTCCCCTGAGTGGTGTAGACTCTGTGTATCACTTCTGCGTCTTCAATGCTGGATCGCGGCAGGACTTCAAATAGGATATTCCTCTTATGATTGGCCAAATAGGAGGAGGCAAAATTGCTCAAGGCGTCGGCTTCGACGTTCATACTCCGGGGAACCTGCTCCACTTGGACTTCTTCGAAATTTTTTCCGTAGCCTTTTTACTTCGGCAAGATATTTCGTCATGAGGGGTTCTCGGGCTTTGAATCGTCCAGTCACTTGGCTGACGACTAATGTAGAATTGCTGAGAATTCTGATTTTCTTTAGTCCCACCTCCGAGGCGATTCGTAGGCCGGCCAATAAGGCTTCATACTCCGCGGCGTTTTTCAAGGCCTTGAAGTCGAACCGCAGAGAATATTCTATCTCGGCTTCATTGGGGCCGCAGATGAACAGCCCAGCCCCACTTCCTTCCTATGTGGAGAAACCGCCCACATCGGATCGAGCTTTTCTTCGACTGGGTGTTGTGGGTTTGAATCTCGTGTCGGTGCTTCTTCTTTGTTGGGAATGATGCAATCAACCACGGAATCGGCTAAGGCTTGTGCTTTAATAGTTTGCCTTGGTCGGTACTGGATGTCAAATTGCGATTGTTCCCTCATAAAATACAAGGAAAAACCCCAATGGGGCGTCACGTGCGCACACGTGATCGGGGGCCACGTGCCGACACGTGATGGCTTCCTGAAAGCTCTGAAATGATAAGAATTGAATCCTAATCAAATGGGGTCACGTGCCCGCACGTGATAGACCTTTAAACCCACTGAAAAGAACTAAAAGTATAAGAAAACAACAAGGAAAACCCCCAATGGGGCATCACATGCCCACACGTGACCAAGGGTCGCGTGCTGACACGTGATAATTCCTGAGTTCTTTAAAATAACAGAATTAAATTCTGGTTAAAAAATTAATCCGTGGGTCACGTGCCACTACGTGATAGGGTCTTAACAACCCTTTGAGTTAAAGGAAAGAAAACCCTAAATGGGGCATCACGTGCCCACACGTGACAGGGGGTCACGTGCCGACACGTGATAGGTTCCTAAAGATCTTTAAACTAATAGAATTGAATTCTAATTAAATAATCAATCAGTAGGGTCACGTCCTAACACGTGATAGGCTTTTAAACCTTCTGAACTAATAGAATTAAATTCTAATTAAGGGAAATCAAAAAGCCTAGTTGGAAAAATATTTTCCTAGATCTTTCCAAACAAAAAGATTGCGCTCTTTAAAGCAGAGCCGTTGGATTAAAAATCCAATGATAATTAAAAATCATCAATTTATAGAAATATTCTATATAAGGAAAGATTTCCCTGAAATTTGCTAGGAATAACAGACAAAATATCTTTTGGATTAAAAATCCAATGGTGAATAAAATTCACTGAGTGATATAAAAGATCACGTTGGTTACAAAATCAATTAAAATCTTTCAATGAAAGATTGACTAAACAAACTGATTATTTTCTTTCTCCTATAAATAGGAGCCAACAAGAGAAAAAAAGAGGAAGATACAACAACAACAGAGAGAAAAAAAGAAGAAGAGAATTTAATTCTCCAGAGAGAAAAGAAGATTTCCTCAGAAGAGAAAGAAACCCTAGGTGAGAAAGGGAAAGAGATCATAAGCTCCAAAAAACAAAAAGAAAATTTAATTTTCAAACTAAGAGTTTAACTCTTCTGAATAAGAACTTAGTTCTTCCTCTGGTTGAAGATCTGCAGAAGCAGATCTCCCCATAAGTTGAGAATTTAATTCTCATCGGGGAGATTCTGTCATGCAAATCTAAAACTTAAGGGAGGACCTAAGTTCAGAAAATTTTATTCTCCCAAAAAGCACATAGGAATTTAAATCCTCCAACAAAAATAGGGTTTAACCCTTAATATAAGAGCTTAGTTCTTCTTTATGGTTGAAGATCTGCAGAAGCAGATCTCCCCATAAGTTTAGAATTTAATTTCCATTGAGAAGATTCTGTCATGCAGATCCAAAACTTAGAGAGAGAGTTGGGTTTAAAGAATTTAATTTTTCCAAATACATAGGAATTTAATTCCTCTAAATAAATTAGGGTTCAACCCTACAAAAGAATTTAATTTTTAAACAAAGAACTTAAACTTTTCATGCACGTAAAAGCATCAGTATCCAACCTGATCACGTGTGTCCACGTGACTCCCCTCCTCAGTGATCAAAAGAGAACGAATGAAATTGGGTCACGTGCTCCCACGTGACCTTTGGATAAATTCCTCAGAAAAGAGAGAACAAAGAAAAGGCAGAACAGACTATGGGCGCCCTCACGTGTCCCCACGTGACCCCTAACAAATCTTATTAATATCCAGTGCATGGGTGCCCATCACGTGCCCACACGTGATGGCCATGAAGACTAAAAGTGTTTAACACTTATTTGAATATTCTGAGAATAAAATAAAGGAATCTTGGCCTAATCCTAGGGCGCCTCACGTGTCCTCACGTGAGCGCCTCATTTTTCTAGTGTTTAACACTATTTTCAGCATTTCATCCCTAGTATTTAACACTATTTTAAATGCATCATGTGGGAACACGTGACCGCCGGATATGTGCTAGTGTTTAACACTATTTTCAAACCAGTCTTAGCCTAAATTGGCTAAATCTTCCAGAGGCAAGACTCTCCTTTTGACTGAGCCTCAAGTACACCCTTGCCTTCCAAGATTGATCATCTCATATGATATATAAGTGCTCAGCACTTAATAAAAGACAAAATACGGTCAGAACCCAGACTCATGTTTAGTATTGCTAAATAATGGGGGCCTGAACCCAGACAAATGTTCAACAGTCCAACATTTCAAACCTAATTGGACTTAGCCCAAGTTGACCATAAGTCCTCAATTCAGATTTAACTGAGCCCGTGTACTCATAATCTAATTAATTGATTTTAGTCCCAAATTGGACTACAGATTTCCCAATCAACATTGGTTCAAGGGTACATCTCTTCACTCCTTTGATATTTGTCATTGTAATCCTTCAACGTCTTCAGAGAGGTGACGGGTCCCGATAACCAATCATTCCATGAACCGTGGGGTCCTTAAACTCATGGACTATGATGTCCTTAAACTTTATAGACTATGACGTCTTTAAACTATGGACTGTGGGGTCCTTAAGCCCATAGACTATGATGTCCTTAACCTCGGACTGTGGGGTCCTTAAGCCTATGGACTATGATGTCCTTAACCTTTACAGATTATGATGTCTTTAAACTGGACCACCATGTCCTTAAACTTGTAATCGACCGCAATGTCCCTAAACTAAACAATAGAGTCCGAATGCTCTTTTGTTGGATCTAAACGATCCCGTTAAGTTGATCTTAATCTGAAATTAGACTAACGTATCCTTAACATACGTTTAAGTTGATCTTAGTCTCAAATGAGACTAACGTATCCTTAAACCCAACCCCAAACCCAAATCTAATAAAATACGAATTTGGACTAATCCACGCCCTACGGGCGACAACATAAATTAGTCTCCGTATACAATCCACGGGTAACCAAAAACAAAACAAACACACACGACACGAAATGACCATCTGGAGAAGGAGAAAATGGTTACCGCGATACGGTAGCGTAATTAACTGCAGGGGCTTGCGCCTGCAGGGAAAAGCGTCCCCACAATCACAAACCCCTCAACGAGGGAGAATCTGACGAAGTCTGCTAAATCGGCCGCATCTGTTTAAACCTTCGATATATGGTGTCAAAAATCAACTTGGCATCTTCGGAGAGGTGGACGGATAGCACCAATTAGTATCAGCCCCCAAATTCAGGCAAGACGAACCTACACGGTTTCGTCTCTGTATTCGGAGGAGAACAGATTCTGGCACGCCCGGTAGGACCTTTTCCTCTTTCCACTCCACTCTTCGTGTGTCGTTTTTGCGAACGAATCGCGGTTTAATATGGTTGCCCTTGGGTTCGAGGTACTAAGATTTGGTTTTGCTCCCGTGCAGAAAAAAGAACATCAATGGCCTCCAACTGCTCCAACTGCAACTGCAACTCCCGTTCCGCCTCATCTGGAAGAGTAACCAACGGGCCCCAAGCGGCCTCCCTTTTCATAATGCCAGTAGAGCAGGTGACTCAGGCCACCACTGGGCTGTTCTTCGGGACCATGCTCCCACCGATGAGCTTCAGCGCCCCTATACCATTGCAAAAAGCTCAGAAGAAGTCGGTCTTTGATCGGCTTACAACTACTGCGGCCCCTCTCAACGGGTCGTCCAAATTCAGTACCTCGGTTTTCAATAGACTGGGCCAAAGCTCCGACGGGCCCGTTGTTCCCTGATAAAAACCAGGAAATACCTCAATGAGGTATCACGTGCTCACACGTGACCAAGAGTCACGTGTTGACACGTGATTGTTTCCTGTGATCTCTACTTTGTAGAATTAAATTCTAATCAAACAAAAGTGTAAACAAAAACAGCTAAGGAAAGGCCCCAATGGGGCATCACGTGCTCACACGTGACCAAGGGTCACGTGCTGACACGTGATGGTCCTTTAGCTTTGTTAAAAGGTAAAGTTAAATTCTGAATGAAAGAGGGTCACGTGCCAACACGTGACAGGTCTCTCAGCTCTTTAATTGATAGAATTAAATTCTATTTCAATGGTCCAACGTTGAAATCACGTGCCAACACGTGATGGGCTTTAAAAGCCTTATGAGTTAATAGAATAAAAATTCTAATTTAAGGAAATTAAAGACCCTAACTGGGAAAGTATTTATTTAAATCTTTCCAAACAAAAAGGATTATGCTCTGTAAAGTGGAGCACCATTGGATTAAAAATCCAAGGGTGATTAAAAATCACCAATTTATGAAAGATTTTATACAAAGAAAGATCTCCCTAAATTCCACCAAGAATAACAAACAGAATATCTTTTGGATTAAAAATCCAATGGTGAATAAAATTCACTGAGATCATATTAGTTACAAAAACAAACAAAATCTTTCAATGAAAGATTTACTAAACAAATTGATTCTTTTCCTTCTCCTATAAATAGGAGCCAAGAAGAGGAGAAAGAGGATAGAATTTTGGGATCTTGGAATTTCCTGAAAGAAAATAGTAGAGAGAAAAGAAAGGAGAATTCAATTCTCAAGAAAAGAAACCCTAGGTGAGAAAGGGGAAAGGGATAAAAGCTTCATAAAACAAAAAAGAGAATTTAATTCTCAATCTAAGAGTTTAACTCTTCTGCACAAGAACTTAGTTCTTCCTCTGATTGAAGATCTGCAGAAGCAAATCTCCCCACAAGTTGAGAATTTAATTCTCATCGGGGAGATTCTGCCATGCAGATCCAAAACTTAGAGGGAGAATTGAGTTTGGATAATTTAATTCTTCCAAAAATAAAACTAGGGTTTAAGCCTATATGGGAATTTAATTCTCCCAAATTCACAGGAATTTAATTCCTCCAAATAAAATTAGGGTTCAACCCTGCATGAGAATTCAATTCTTCCAAACTCATAGAAATTTAATTCCTCCAAGACAGAACAAGGGTTTAACCCTATATGAGAATTTAATTCTTCCACATTCATAGGAATTTAATTCCTCTAAAACATCATTAGGGTTTAACCCTACAGAGAATTTAATTCTTAAAATAAAGAGACTTGAAAGACTTCCATGCACGTAAAAGAACTTGGTCACGTGATGACACGTGACCCCAATCCACAGTAATTAGAAAAGAAAGAATAAAACTAGGTCACGTGCCCCCACGTGACCCCTGAACAAATTCCACAAAATAAGAAGGAAAAAGCTTGGAGGCAATGCCTCACGTGCTCCCACGTGACTTCCAAAATAAAGAAAACAAAAACAAAGGCAATGCTGGCTTTGGGCGCTCTCACGTGTCTTCACGTGACCCCTAATAAACATTCTAATAAATCAATGCATGAGTACCTATCACGTGCCCACACGTGGTGGCTATGAAAACTAAAAGTGTTTAACACTTATTGGCAGTTCTGAGAACAAAACGAAAGAGGTCTGGCCCCACCTCTGGGTGCCCTCACGTGCCCCCACGTGATCCTTTCCTTTTTAGTGTTTAACACTATTTTGAACATTTCATTTCCAAGTATTTAACACCATTTTAAATCCAATCTTAGCCAAATTGGCTAAGTTGTCCAGAGACAAGCCTCCCCTTCAACTGAATCTCAGAATTATGACATACAAAGTAAAATTCAGAGCTATAATGTTTAATACTTAGTCAAAGACAAAAATGTTATCAGAGCCCTCAAACTTTTGTTTAGCTTTGCTAAGTGATGAGGGGCTGAACCCAGACAAATGTCTAATGGGCCAATAAAGGGCTAACATTTCTAACCCAATTGGACTTAGCCCAAGTTGGCCATAAGTCCTCAATTCAGATTTAACTGAGCCAATGTGCTCATAATCTAATTAATTGATCTTAGTTCCAAATTGGACTGCAGATTCCCAAATCAACTTTGGTTCAAGGGTACATCTCTTCACTCCTTTGATATTTGTCATTGTAATCCTTCAACGTCTTCAGAGAGGTGACGGGTCCCGACAACCACACATTTCACGGACTATGATGTCCTTAACCTTGACTGTGAGGTCTTTAAACTCACGGACTATGATGTCCTTAACCTTGATTGTGAGGTCTTTAAACTCACGGACTATGATGTCCTTAACCTCGACCGTGATGTCTTTAAACTAACACTGGACCGTAATGTCCTTAAACTAACATTGGACCGCAATGTCCTTAAACTAAACAACATAGCCCAAATGCTCTTTTGTTGGATCTAAATGATCCCGTTAAGTTGATCTTAGTCTAAAATTGGACTAACGTATCCTTAACAAGCGTTTAAGTTGATCTTAGTCTCAAATGAGACTAACGTATCCTTAAACCTAACCCCCAAACCCAAATCTAAGAAGATACGGATTTGGACTAATCCACGCCCTACGGGCGACAACATAAATGAGTTTCCATATATAATCCACGGACAACCAAAAACAAAACAAACACACACGACACGAAGTGACCATCAGGAGAAGGAGAAAGTGGTTACCGCGATGCGGTAGCGTAATTAACTGCAGGGGCTTGCGCCTGTAGGGAAAAGCGTCCCCACAATAAAAAAACCCCTCAAATGAGGGGGAATCTGACGAAGTCTGCTACATCGGCCGCATCCGTTTAAACCTTCGATACACGGTTTCATAAATCAACTTGGCATTTTCGGAGAGGTGGACGGATAGCACCAATTAGCATCTGCCCCGAAATTCAGGCGAGACGGACCTGCGCAGTCGCGTCTCCGTGTTTCGGCGGGGAACAGATTCTGGCACGCCCGGTCGGACCTTTTCCTCTTTCCACTCCACACTTCGTGTGTCATGTTCGTGAACGAATCGCGGTTTGATATGGTTGCCCTTGGGTTCGAGGTACTAAGATTTGGTGTCTTGTTCAGTGCAGAAAACAGAAGATCAATGACTTCAACCTGCACTAACTGCAACTGCAACTCTCGCCTCGTACCGTCCGGAGGAGTGACTTATGGGCCCCAAGCGGCCTCCATCTTCGCTATGCCGGTGGAACAGGTCACTCAGGCCACCACTGGATTGTTCTTTGGGACCATGCTCCCGCCAATGAGCTTCAGTGCTCCTGTACCAACACAAGAAGCTCAGAAGAAGTCTGTCTTTGATCGGCTTACAACTACCGCGGCCCCTCTCAACGGGCTGCCCAGCTCCAACGCCTCAGTCTTTGACAGACTAGGCCAAAGCTCAGTTGGGCCCATGAAGAAGCCTGCGATACCAGAAAGGGTTGTCCCAAAAAGGATAGCCATCTCTGCTCCCGAAGTCGTCAAGGCGGCTTCTCCTGCCAAAGGGTCGGTCTTCACAAGACTGACTATTTCAGCTCATGTTCCAGGCGAAATTGTCAAGGTTGTTTCCCCTGCCCAGAGGTTTGTCTTTGACAGATTGGACGTTGCGCCTCAACGGACGTCGGTCTTCAAGAGGCTGGTATCAACAGCGCATCACCAGAACAGGGGGCATGACGAAGCCATAGCTGAACCAATTCCAATAGCTCGACACGCTCGACGTCGCCACTGGCGCCGAGTAAGGAAGGCTGGGGGCAACTCCCCCTCTGGGCTAACTCCACCAGCCCCAACGATGGAAGTCAATGCTGCTATTCCAACTGGGAACGGCTTCGAGCTGCTTAACAGGGTGCGCAGGAATTCACCCACCGCCGTACTGAAAAGATCTCCTCCATCTATGGAGAATGCTCTAGAGAAGAAGCCGGAGCAATCCCCTCAGCGGCTGTCCTCCAAAATTTACAAAATCTATCAAGATTACTCTCGCCGACAGAAAAAGGTTAAGGTTCAGCAGGAAGAGAACCGTCTTGTCAAGCCACAAAAGACGACAGCTACCTGGGTGCCCGCTGCAACGGCCTCCTCAACGTCAACCGCTCAAAAGAGAAGGAGGCCGGAGAAAGCCCCTGTGAACATGGCAAACCGCAAAGACGCTGAGCCCAAACGTCCCAAGTCTGGGGGCATGATGGTACATACCGTTTATATGGTTTCCGGAAAAGAGGAAAACCGTGCTTCTACGGGTCATCGACCGCTTACCCGGTCAATAACAAGGGCTCAGGAACAACAACAGCAGAAGCTTCAGGAGATGCTGACTGTAATAGCCGCACTTACTGGGCTAAGAGAAAATCCAGAAACCCCGGAGCAGCGTCAGGAACAAGAAACTGACATCGAATTCCTCCGAAGAATGCTCGAGAGGAAAGAAAAAGAGGCTGCGGAACAGGCAGCCAATATAAAACGAATGGCTCTCTTGTTCCAAGACATGGCTGGAATGATGTTACAGCCGGAAGCTCCAGCTGAAGACCCCCGATTATCATTGAAGACGACAGAGGGGAGACATCGAACTCTCCTCCGGCTCTTTCAGCAGCCAAAGAGGAAACCATCTCCAAGGCCGCTCTGAATGACTACATTGCTCAGCAAATATGAGCTCACCAGGCGAATGAAGCGGCCGGCCAAATTGTTAAAACTGGGCGACCATATCCAGGCTGGTATGACCAAATAAAGTACCCGCCAGGATATACAATCCCTAAATTTCATATATATAAAGGGACAGGAAATCCACACCAGCACGTTGCTCAATTTAGGGCTCTGTGCGGAAACACTGGAGGGGATGACAAACTATTGCTTCGCCAGTTTGTTGGCAGTTTTTCGGAGACAGCATTCGAGTGGTATTCTGAACTTCCAAACGACCCCGTCAAGACTTTTGCAGAGATGGAGCTATTATTCAGCGATTCGCGAGCGCTAGCAAGCGTACCCTGATTACCGTGTTAATTAACGTCGGGATGAAGCCAGGCGAAACTTGGGTACAATACGCAATACGGTGGCGAAATTTATGGTCAAAATGTGAGCAGCGCATCGAGGAAGCGCCGGCAGTGGGTATGGTCGTGGGCACTCTGGACCCTCAGGAAACTATTTCCCAATTCATGATGTTCTTCAAGCCGACCACGTTCCAAGCCTTGATCGACAAACTGGCCCAAATGGACCAGATGGGTCATAAACCGTCTCCTCCAAAGCCGGAGCCGCGGAACGAAAAGGGTAAAGAGAAGGCGACATTCGTTGCGAATACTCAACAGCAACCCAGTGCCCCGAAACTAACGGATCAACTAGAAGAGAGACGGCGATACTATAATGAGAAAATGAAGCGTCCTTATTCGTTCCCTCGGGACAAAACGAAGAGACTGTTCGAACTGGCGGTGCGCAACAGATTCATCAATCTGCCGAATCCGAAACGACCATTGCAGCCCGGCGAGGCTAATAGTCCCAATTATTTCCCTTACCATCAAACGATAAGCCATCCAATTGAAGATTGCTTCGTCTTTAAGGGATGGATCGAGGACCAATACCAACAAGGCAAGTTTGCGCTGTCCGAGAATTGGAAGGTGAACCCACCACAGCCACACACTCCTAAGAAGACAGACACACCGGGGGCATCATGCTCTTTCGTAGAAGAAGCTCCATGGGAGGTCACTCTTTCGGCCAAAACTAAAAGAATGCTGAACGATCTCCAAACATGCCCGGCGATCAGGTGGAAGAATCCGCTGGAAGCCGAGATTATCAAGGAAATGCCGAAGCCGCGCCCAACTCCAAAAATTGGCGGTGATAGTCAAAGTGCTCACACCCAGCCGTCAAAATCTTCGAAGAAGAAGAAGAAATCCAAGAAGCTCGTGAAGCCTAGTGACAGGCGCACGGACCTGCAAAAACAGATTGACACGCCGGAAGAGTATAACCAGAAGGCACGGACTCCAATCACACTCCAAGAATTTCTCAGTCACGTCCTTGAGGATGAAGATGATGGAGAAGACTCATCGGATGAATCTGAAGATTACGTAGCAAGTTGTCATGTGATCTCTCACTCGTCGATAAACGATGAAGAAGCTCCTTACACAGAGAAACTAGGGGCAGATCCTGAGCCGGAACTTCTAGGGCCATCAGACGAAATGATGATGTATTCCTGAATGAAGCTCTTCTTAAAAGCAAAACTACTCGAGAGCGTGAGATGACCATATTTGAAAAAGCCAAGCGCCAGCGACTGGACGAAAGGGTTGAAACGCTCCCGCCAAATCAAAGTACATCCGCCGCAAATAAAAGCGGGTTCAAAACGAGGAAGAGGTTCGCGAAAACCATATCAACAGGAATGAAGCTGCCACCCTCCGAAAGAAACATTCTTGGTGAAGCGGAAATGCAGCCTAGCTACTGCTTATATCATCGAAAGATTGCGCACTCTACCGAAGAGTGCAACGCTTTTAAAAGATGGTGGCAGGGATATGTTGCTCACAGGCAAAATTTCAAGCGGATGAAACGCAAAACTCGTCGGGAGCAAAGAAGTACGACCGAGGAGCGTAAAAGAATTACCGGCAACTGTCACATGGTCGACGCTGGGGGTTCGGGAGCGACTCTGATGAAGAAATGACTCTTGGCCCTCTCTTTAAAGAATCCACCTCGGGAAAAAAGGAAGAACCGAAAACCTGTGAAAATATTCAGCTGCGCAATCGTACACTGCCCGAAAAGAATCTCGGGCCCGTGAATAGAAAAGATAAGGGAAAAGAAAAAGTCCCTGAAGATATCGCCCTAGATGACCAAGCCGTCAAAGAGCTGACCGCCAAGGACCCGCCAAAGAAAAATAAGCTGGACTACAATGTTCTGGCACACCTGAGAAAGATACCCTCGCAGCTCAGCATTCTCGTCGCCCTTCTGCTATCAAAAGAAGCAAGAGATTCTTTGATCAAGGCACTGCAGGAGCCCGAGCAATTCCAAGTTTTCCTCGCCGAAGAAAAGATGAAAGACGAGCGGGAAGAAGTACACACGGCCGATATTACCTTCGGTGATGAAGATCTCCTCCTCGGGATGTGCGAGCACAACCGTCCCCTTTATGTCTCCGGATACTGTCATGATATCAAGATAGGCAAAATCCTGGTCGATAATGGGTACTCTGTCAATCTCCTCAATATGAGAGTATTAAAGGAAATTTGCATGAGTGTTCAGCACCTCGCTCGTGATAAAATCACCATCTCCGGGTTTGACTCTCAGTCATCACGAACGCTTGGGTCTGTAATATTGACACTACGCTTCGGGCTGCTTATCACGGACATTAAGTTTCATGTCATCGACGCCAAGACATGCTACAATGCTTTGCTCGGCAGGCCTTGGTTACATGAGTACAACATTATCCTTTCTACACAACACCAGTGTATGAAGTATTTCAAGGACGGTCTCGAGTATACCGTAACGGGAGAGTTGAACCCATTCTCCGTGAATGAAGTCCGAAAGTACGAATATGCAAAATACTTCTTACCAGACTTTGAGGATACAGAAAGATGTCACAGACCGAAGAACAAAGCCATCACTACTATTCCGATCTTCGGGAGTGATACCGAGGAGGAAGAAGAGATAGTTTATTCAGGGCCGCCTCAATACAGCAAGCCAGGACCGTCCATCCCTATGTTGAACTTCGGCAGCGACTCGGAAGATGAGGTCAATGCTGTATTCTCTGCTCGGCCGTCGATACAAATCTCCGCCGGCAAAGATCAAAGTTTGCAAGTTGCCATGGTTCCACAAGAGCATTACAAAGAGCTCGAGGCACTTGAAACTTATAGTGTGCAAGAACTGCAGACATTCTACGTCCCTCCCAGGCGAAAAGGTGAAAAGGCGATCCTATTCTACCGATCCGGGGAAACCAAAGTGGAAAAAGAAATTTGGTATGGTGCGGATTCTACACTTAACAGGCTCCAGCCCATCCGTCTGCCTAGATATTACACAGAAGGCCTGCAAAGGCTGCTGAAGCGCCAGGGTGTACTCTTCAAACAGACCACTCGATAAGCTCGGTTCTACAATAGGATTTGGGATGTCCTTAGAACTCAGCGCGAGTTGCCCAACGGGAGAATGGAAATAATCGGGCTTGGATATGTTCAAACCAGAAAACGAGAGCGAGTCCATGGCAGCTACGTCATACATGACTTCGACGAAGAAGGAGACATTCTGTTAAGAGACGCTGATCCTGAACCAAAACAAGGTCCTGTCATCAAAACGCCGAGTCCGTCGTTTGAAAAACGGATGGACAAATTGATCAGGGAAGCGGGTCAAAAAATCCGGGATGACCATAACCGCGAGATGGCCATTTACGAGAAAGCCAGGACGTAGCGCCTTCTTCAGCAGGCCGTGGAAAATGACAATGCTCCTCGTCGTTAACCCGTCATACAGAAGACCCGGCACAGAGGCAAAAATAAGCCAAAGAATGGAAGAAACGTTCGACAGCAGCCCAACGGGTCTAAGAAGCCACGCGAGCAAGGGTCGAGCAGCCGGGATCCATCCCTTATAAAGAAGATGGGCCGAGAATATTCTATTCCCCAAAATAAGACAAGGAAGATATTCGATCTCTTCGTAAAGCATCAAATGATGACACTTCCGGAGTCCAAGCACTCCGAGCAAGCGAACGAGATCTCCCACCCAGACTATTGCTCCTATCACCGAGCAGTAGGACATCCTCTCGAAGACCGCTTCACCTTCAAGAACTGGGTCGAAGACCAATATCAACAGTGCAGGTTTGCGCTATCCAGCAGTTGGAGGGTAAGCCCGCCATAGAAGCATGAACCGAAAGCCACGCGTATAACGAGAGTAGAGCCAGATCAACATCAATCTTGGAAGCAATCTCGTACTTGTCATATGATAATGTTGTCAGGAGAAAAGCCCGAGAATACGGATGAACTCCCCTGGTTCTTCGAAAATGATGATGACGAGGTAATCTCAGAGTTTCCACCGGCGCCAAAGGAGCCGGAAGATGGGATACATACTACCGCAGATAACTTCAAGAAAATTGATTTGGGGACGGCAAGTGACCCGCGGCCGACGTTCGTCAGTGAGTTGCTGTCTGAAGAAAGGGTGGCTACGCTAAAGGACATGCTCATGCAGTATAGAGACTGCTTCGCATGGAACTATTAAGAGATGCCGGGACTCAATCCAGAGATTGCTGTCCACAGATTGGCGATTTCTCCGGACGTCAAGCCGATCAAATAAGCACCAAGAAGAATGCGGCTCGAGCTTGAAATGAGCATCAACGCCGAGGTCAAGAAGCTAATCGACTCTGGCTTCATCCAAGAGGTTCAGTACCCCGACTGGATCGCCAACATTGTTCCAGTGATGAAGAAAAATGGGACGGTGCGCATATGTGTGGACTTTTAGGATCTCAATAAAGCCTGCCCGAAGGACGACTTTCCAGTACCAGTCACTGAGCTAATGATAGATAACACATCCACTCTTGAAGTCTTCTCCTTCATGGACGGATCATCAGGATATAATCAAATAAAGATGCATCCCGAGGACCAGAAGCACACCGATTTCCGGACCCCTTTGGGTATATTTTGCTATAAGGTGATACCTTTCGGTCTAAAGAACGCCGGTGCCATCTATCAGAGGGCCATGACGAAGATCTTCGATGACCTCATACATGAAATCGTCGAATGCTATATCGACGACCTCGTAGTAAAAAGCAAATCATACGAAGAACATCTAGAACATCTGAAGATCGTATTTCAACGCCTCCGGCAATACAACTTGAAGATGAACCCCCTTAAATGTGCGTTCAGAGTTTCCTCGGGCAAATTCCTAGGATTCATCGTACGACACCGAGGCATTGAGATAGATCCGTCAAGGATCAAGGCGATTATGGAAATGCCTCCGCCAAGGACTCTCAAGCAATTGCGGTCTCTCTAAGGGAAGCTCGCGTATATCCAGCGATTTATAGCCAATCTCTCAGGCAAGTGTCATCCTTACAGTCACCTGATGAAGAAGGGAACCCCTTTCATCTGGGATAGCAAATGCTAAAGCGCACTGGACGAAATCAAGCAATACCTGCAGAATCCACCAGTACTGGCCGCTCCCGTTAAAGGAAAACCTCTCGTCCTGTACACAACAGCCCTCGAAGGTTCCTTAGGCGTATTATGGGTACAAGAAAACGACCAAGGGAAGGAGAGAGCCCTTTATTATCTGAGTCGAGTGCTCCTGGGGGCAGAAAGCAATTACTCTCCTATTGAAAAACACTGCCTAGCATTGATCTTCGCAATAACAAAGCTCAGACATTATGCGTTGGCACATAAGGTCCATCTCATATCAAAAGTGGATTCTCTCAAGTATTTGATGTCGAAGGCCATACTAACAGGGCGGCTTGCTAAATGGGCCCCGCTCTTAATGGAGTTCTCGATAACTTATCGGCCTCTTAAGACAGTGAAAGGCCAGGCTATTGCTGACTTCCTCGCTGAGCATCCGATACTCGCCGGTTCTCCTTTGAACTGCGAGTTGCCAGACGAACATGCGGTTGACACGATCGACGGGGAGAAAAGAGAGAATGATACCCAATAGGAACTTTACTTCGATGAAGCATCTTCTATGAAGAAGCGCAAACAAAGCACGCCCATAATCAAATCAGGAGTAGGCCTCATCTTCGTAACTCCACAAGGAGGGATAATGTGCTTTGCTTTCTCTTTAACAGAGCCGAGAACAAACAATGAAGCCGAGTATGAAGCTTGGATAGCAGGTCTCGAGATCGCAATCGACATGGGATTGAAAACCTCCTCATATACGGAGACTCCCAACTGGTCGTTAGTCAAGTAAATGGTGACTACCATGCAAACCAGAGTTGGTGAAATACGGCGAGAGAGTACAGCGACTGCTAATTAAAATTCCTTCCTACACCCTGGAAAGCATACCACGTGCGGAAAATAGCAAGGCGGATGCATTATCCAAGCTCGCTAAAGAACCGGCTGACGAGAACCTCGATGACGTAAGGATCATTGTGCAAAGCCATCGGGTTCTTACACCGGCAGAAATATCTCCGGAATCGTCCGAAGAAAAGGGAGCGACCAAGAAAATGGCCCTGCAAGTAAAAGACCAAGAAAAGGTTGAGGATTGGAGAGAAGTCTTTATAGACTACTTCAAATCCCGTCGAACACCTGAAGATGCGTCCTCAAAACATCAGCTCATGAAGCGAGCTCTATCTTTTGCCTTCGTCAATGATACCCTGTATAAAAGATCAGTGGATTCTTTGTATTTAAGATGCTTGGGACCTGAAGAGGCAAAGAGAGTCGTCCAAGAAACTCATGACGGACTCTGCGGTTCTCACCAAGCCGGGCCGAAGATGAAGCTGAAGATTAAAAGGATGGGCTACTATTGGCCCACGATGATTCAGGATTGCCTCGAGTATGCGAAACAATGCCACTCGTGTCAGATCCATGGGGACTTTATCCACCAGCATCCGAATCCTCTACATCCGACAGTGGCTAGCTGGCCGTTTGAAATATGGGGGACTGACATAATCGGCCCCATAGAACCAGCATCGTCCAGAAGACATCGATTCATTTTAGTGACAACTGATTATTTCTCCAAATGGGCAGAAGCAGTACCGCTGAGGGAAGTGAAGACGGAGAATATACTCCATTTCTTCAAGATACATGTCATTTATCGGTTCGGCACTTCGCGACGGATCATCTCCGATAACGGGCCACCCTACAGAAGCCACAAGATCAGCCGCTTCGCACAACAGCATAATATAGACTGGGGATACTCCTCAGTCTATAATCCCCGAGCTAACAGTCTAGCTGAGGCTTTCAACAAGACCTTGACGAAGATCGTGAAAAAGACAGTGTCTTGAAATAAGAAGGACTGGCATGAGAGACTGCATGAAGCTCTCTGGGCGTATCGAACTACGTTCAAAACGGCTACAAACACAACGCCATATGCATTGGTGTTCGGCACAGAGGCGTTACTTCCCCTCGAGATAGAGTTATCCTCTCTACGAGTGGCGGTTCATTACGAGCTAATAGATGAAGACAATGCTCACCTTCGGCTTGAGGAGCTCGATGCCCTTGATGAAACCCGACTCATAGCGCAACAAAATCTGGAGGCTTATAAAGCAAAGATGATGCGCTCATATGAAAAATTAACTAGGCCGAGAACGTTCCGCCAAGGCGAACTCGTGCTAGTGGTTAAAAGACCTATGATCCCCAATCGCGCCAAGCAGGGGAAATTCGAGACGAACTATGAAGGCCCGTATATCATAGACAAAGTCTACCAGGGTGGAGCCTATCTACTCAAAGACATGCATGGTGAAAGACCTTTGAGGCCAATAAACGGTCGCTTCCTGAAGAAATACTACACTTGACGAGTCACGGCCTAGGTCAACAATAGATGACGACGCCTATGTCCGCTCGCTATCTTCCTAAGCCCAAACTCTATAAGTAGTAACCGGCGACGGACCGAAACGTGCTTAAACTAACGACGGACCTAAACGTCCTTAAACTAACGATGGACCACTATGTCCTAAAACTGGTTGTTGACCGAGACGTCAATAAACTACTGTGGATTGCAGAATCCTAAGGCTGATACAAAAAAGAAGAAGAATAAAAGAATAAAAAAAAGGAAAAAAAAAAGAAAACGGTATGTTCATAAGCAAAATGGGCACGGATGAAAACCCGAAAGGGCTCCGTGAGTAAAAACAGCAGGGCTACCGGCGAGTTTTGTGAAAACCCAAAAGGGCGCAACCTCGTTAAAAGACACTTGCAATGTCCTCTCGACCTTGTGAGGAGAAACCACCTGCGTGAGATCCTTAGGACTCACAAGGGAGCAACACACTTAGGGATCCCCGCGATTCCTAAGAAGAAATTACACTTGCGAGATCCTCACGACTCGTAAGGAGAACCTCTTTTGAGACCTTCACGGCTCATAAGATTCAAAAGTCTTAAGTTACAGGGATCTGAACCTGTTCTTAAGCGGCCACCACCACCTCCAATACTGCCCTACAAGCGGCTCAATTTTGACCCTTGTATACAATCCACGGGCACAAATAAACATTTCCCTAACAAAGTCCCATCCGTGACTAGGGATATGTTTGCACGGTGAACCCCCTTGTAAGCCCTCTTGACTTTTAAGGAGAAAGCACTCTTGTAAGATCCTTACGACTTATAAGAGATCATGCACTTAGGAATCCTCACAAATCCTAGGGAGAAAATGCACCTACGAGATCCTCACGATTTGTAGGGAGAAATACCTTTATGGGACTCTTACGGCTCATGAAGTCAAAAGCCTTAGTCGACAGGATCTTAACCCTGTTTACTAAGCCACCTTTGTTCGTCATCGACAGAGGCAAATGATGATTCGCTCCTGGCAATATCCCAGTTGTAGCGATGCTGATGCCGAAATCGGTGTCTAATTCCAAGCTGGCAAAAAAAAATCAGCGAGCCAAAAATGCATATGAAATAGCCGAAATGATGGGGCAACTTGCAACAAAATCAGCAAGTAAAAATGTATGCATGCGAAATAGCCGAAATGATTGGGCGACTCGCTATAAAAAGCAGCGAGTAAAAATAAAACAAATAGCCGAAATGATTAGGCACCGCGAAAAATAGCCGAAATGATTGGGCAATCGCGACCTTCACGATATAAAAGTTGAAATGATAGAGTATCGCGGAAAGAAATAAAAAAATATAATGAAATTTTTGCCCTACAGGTGATATCACATCAATCCCTGTATACAATCTAGGGATGCAAACAAAGAAGGAATCACACCTTTCCTCCCCAGGCTTCATCAGAAAAAGAAGCCAAATCTCGACGGTTCACAGATAGCCTGGAGATCATCTCAACATTCGTCTCATTACAACAGACACAACATCAAGCAAAGCGGAACAGCGGAAACTCCCAGTTCCATGACTCGGCGGTGCACAGATGACCGAGAGTCATACCCCGACTCCGTGAAATGCGGATAAAGTCAACCCTTCCTGGTTACGTGGAACGCGGCTTATGTCAATTCTCACCCCGTGGGAAACATCGAGAGCGGATTCTGGTCCTCGCAAAACACGGCAATGGCCCCGTATGAAGCATCCAGAGCGGAGCCTGGTCCTCGCAGAACACGGCTATGACCCCGTAGGAAGCATCCAGAGCAAAATTCTTGGTTACGTGGAACACGGCTTATATCAATCCTGACCCGAAAACGTCCAGAGCGAATCCTGGTCCTCGCAGAGCACGGTAATGACCCCGTGTGAAGCATCCAGAGTGGAGCCTAGTCCTCGCAGAACACGGCAATGACCCCGTGGGAAGCATCCAGAGCAAAATTCCTGGTTACGTGGAACGCGGCTTATGTCAATCCTGACCCCATGGGAAACGTCCAGAGCGGATGTTGGTCCTCGCAGAGCACGACAATGACCCCGTGTGAAGTATCCAGAGCGGAGCCTGGTCCTCGCAGAACACGGCTATGACTCCGTGGGAAGCATCCAGAGCAAAATTCCTGGTTACGTGGAATGCGGCTTATGTCAATCCTGACCCCGTGGGAAACGTCCAGAGCGGATCCTGGTCCTCGCAGAGCACGGCAATGACCCCGTGTGAAGCATCCAGAGCGGAGCCTGGTCCTCGCAGAACACGGCTATGACCCCGTGGGAAGCATCCAGAGCAAAATTCCTAGTTACGTGGAACGTGGCTTATGTCAATCCTGACCCCGTGGGAAATGTCCAGAGCAGATCCCGGTCCTCGCAGAGCACGACAATGACCCCGTGTGAAGCATCCAGAGCGGAGCCTGGTCCTTGCAGAACACGACTATGACCCCGTGGGAAGCATCCAGCGCAAAATTCCTGGTTACGTGGAACGCGGTTTATGTAAATCCTGACCCCGTGGGAAACGTCCAGAGCGGATCCTGGTCCTCGCAGAGCACGGCAATGACCCCGTGTGAAGCATCTAGAGCAGATCCTGGTCCTCACAGAACATGGCTATGACCCCGTGGGAAGCATCCAAAGCAAAATTCCTGGTTACGTGGAACGCGGCTTATGTCAATCCTGACCCTATAGGAAACGTCCAGAGCGGATCCTGGTCCTCGCAGAGCACGGCAATGACCCCATGTGAACCATCCAGAGCGGAGCCTGGTCCTCGCAGAACACGGCTATGACCCCGTGGGAAGCATCCAGAGCAAAATTCCTGGTTACGTGGAACGCGCCTTATGTCAATCCTGACCCCATGGGAAACGTCCAGAGCAGATCCTGGTCCTCACAGAACACGGCAATGACCCCGTGGGAAGCATCCAGAGCGGATCCTGGTCTTCGCAGAACACGGCTATGACCCCGTAGGAAGCATCCAGAGAAAAATTCCTGATTACGTAGAACGCGGCTTAAGTCAATCATGACCCCATGGGAAACGTCCAGAGCGGAGTCTGGTCCTTGCAGAACACGGCTATGACCCCGTAGGAAGCATCCAGAGCAACTCCTAATTCCGTGAAATGCGGATAAGGGTAACCTCACCCATCACTTGCGGGTCCTCACGACTCATAAGAGAGCAAATTCTCTTGTGAGATCCTTACGACTTGCAAGAGAAAACATACTTAGGAATCCTCACGATTCTTAAGGAGAAATTACACCTACGGGATCCTCTCGACCTGTAGGGAGAAAATTCTTTATGAGACCCTCACGGCTCATAAAGTTAAAAAGTTTTAGGAGGCAGATTTTAACCCTGAATCCTAATCCATCGTTGTCCTGCAAAGAAATCGAGATAGACTATCCACAGAATACATTTACTAAAAAGGGACACAACATCGTGAAGTAAAACATGTATTTTATTCATGAATCAAAATGAATACAAAGTACAATTCGTGAAAGAACACAAAAATATACTCTCATTCAGGAGTATGTACAAAGGAAGAATGAAAAAATATATATACAATTCTTCAGGTCGGCGGGCGATTCAGCAGGTTTGCCAGTTCACCCCTTTTTCGCTGGGCTTCGGCTTCATGATTTAGTATCGTCAAAAGACGGGCCTCCGCTTGAGCCTGTTGGGCTTGGTAGGAGGCAAGCCGGCCTTCAAGCTCTTTTTCAGTGACTTTATGGGTTTTGACCATTTCACGAGTAAACACGACGGCCTTATCAATAGCTACCACCTCCTTGATAGCCTCTTGAAGCACTCGCCAAAGTTCATACGCTTTAGTGATCTTGGCCGTAAGGCTGGCTTGAAGCTCCCTCAGCGCTTTGGAAGCCAGCTCCCTCTCCGAAAACTTGTGGCTGAGCCTTTTCTCACATGATATCATATTCGCAGCACACCGCTCAATTAGACCCCGCAAGCTCGCCTTTGTGGCCACAACCTCCGAAGGAAGGCGTGTACATTTAAGCACATGCAAGCAAGCCTCCACCTGCCGACAAAACTCAACCCAGACTTGCACCAACGTTTCACTATGGTAGGTGGCAAGAAAGGAAAGAGAGCCGTTGGCATCAGCGGCAAACGCTTCAGCCGTGATTAGACTGCCAGCACGGAGATCCTCAATTAGGGCTGACAAGGAGTGGAGGCTTAGCTTTGCCATCCGTTCTGAGGCACGCAGAGCATAGGGGCCGGGTGGCATGGCGATGCGAGACTCCAGCGTGGTGAGAACTGGCAGAGCTGTTCAGATTTATAAACAGTCAGCGAAACTTGTAAGCAAAGAACAAATGAAATGACGTTGAGACTTTACTTACCCACAGTCATGCAAGAGGGGTCCGAAGGCTCCCCAGGCCCATCAAGAATTTCAACCTCGTCATCAGCTTCCAGAACTGTAGAAGGCATCAATGTCAGTATATGAAATAATAATAACATAGTGTAGAAAGAGCAAAAGACACATACCTTGCCCAGAAGAGAGGACGATGCGTTGAGGAGATATCGTCTGCGGAGCGGCCAGCTCCAACAGGCGCTGAAAGGACTTCCTGGGGGATAGATAGGCAATAAACGCCGCCAATCCACGCAACTCTGAAAAGACAGAAGGGTTCAGATAATGGAGAGATCATTAATATAAAATATAGAAGGCTACCTTCGATGCTTCTCCCATTCTGGGCTGGAGGGATAGCAGCTTCTGCGGCCTCCTCCGTGCCCCCAGGCACATCATCGGGAATGTGGGCCGGTATAACGACTTCCGAGCAAGGAGCAGTGGCCGCCACTGCAGGCTCCAACGGAAGGACGGTAGCCTCGACTACCTGCCCCCAGATCTCTGGGCCACCCCCAGAAAGATCCATCAGATCGGCGGCCAACAAAGATGCCTCTCCGGGAGAAGCAAGCGCTTGGGGAGCGGGAGTCACCAAGAGAGGCTCCGTTGCAGGAGCAACGGTGGCATCGACCCCCTCCACACTGATTAGTGTTTCATTGGGGATATTAGTGGAGTCTACAGTCAAAGCGTGACTTAAATCCGGATCCTCCATCACCTCCGAAGTCCCTGCAAGGTTTGTATGAAGATAAGGATATATATATATACGTACTCGAGCAATGCAAAAGATTACAAGGAGATACGTGAACATACCGATGCGCAAGGGAGCCTCTAATACGGCTTGTTCAAGCCGACGCTCCTTCCTGAGGAGATTTGCTCGTCGAGGTCCGAGGGTAGACTCATGGCCATCCGTCCACAATGAAAGCGCGCCCTCGGCGTCGGCCGAAACGGCCTGCTTAAGGGCCCTCTCACCCCATTCTTCCAAAGGGCCTATGAATCGCCGCCGTATCGATGGAGGGTCTTCATAAAAGAGGATGGCAGGGTAAGGCCTCTTTGGGATCCTTACGTTCTCGGATTCATCTTGCGAACGTCTTATAGCCTCAGCCAATTATGCGGCTTCCTCAGCAGATGAACCCGGGAAAAGTAAACCACCGTCCGATACTTGCACGGCTAGTGGTTCGTCTTGAAGAATAGGCTCAGACTCTATTAAAGAGTCGAGCAGATTAGTGACCATCTTCCTCCGCCTCTTGGGCCCAGAACTAACCACCGAAGATGATCGTTTCCTTCCCCGTGGAGCTTTGGTACGGCGTTGACCCACTTCGCCTTCGATGTCCTCGCTCGGCGGTGCTATCGATGACGACACGGCCATTGTTGACGCCGCGGCCGATGACACTGCTACTGGCGCCCTATTAGCCCTTGATTGATCCCTAGTATGCAGTGGCATACCAGCTGTGGGATTTAAGTCCATTTCCGCCGCCTCTGGGATAAGCACGACGCTGGTATCCCTCAAGGGAGGGCGAACCGTTGCACGCGATTGCGGCGGAACTCCCGTGGCGTGAATTGGAGTGGGAGCCCTATATCCAAGAAGCACCCTCCTCTCCTCAGCGATAATTGGACTGACTCGATGGAGGTACCAGCCCGTGAATGACCCCACACATCGAGGAATATGATCAGCTTCGGGAATCATGAAGCGGGAGCCAGTGTTCAGCTGCATGAAATGATGAGCGGCGTCACGAATAGCTTCTGGCGACGGGCTAGGCGCCACCGTAAATGCCTCGAAGGGAACGCTTTGGTCGTATCCAAGTTGCCGAGCAAAGCGGTGTGGGTTGTACCGCATAAAAAGGGCCGCACCGTTCTGACGAAATACCAGGTAATCTGGTCTGATCAAATACAGATGCATGGCTTCCCTGGGCCTCAGAGAAGGCGCCCCCTCTTTCGACAAGTCGTAGAGATGTTGGACCGATCCTGAGGGAGCAGAAAGAACTCGGTCATTAAATACCATCCCGTATGTATTGGCATAGGGATTGACCAGCATGCGAATGGCCCCAGACTGAGTCAAGTCAGGAGCAGAAGCGTCCACCAACCGCATGAGTCGCAGAAAAGTGTAAGCGTCATAAAATTTGGGTCTTTGGTGCGCAGCAAAGGCCCCCAGCACGTGCATTTTAATCCAGGACATGAAGTAATGAAGAGAGAAATTTACCACATCTACGCCTGGAGTTGAAGTATTGGCCGCGGCGCTTAACCCATGATATAGATGCGCTAGCCCTGGAATGCCCACAGCTAGTCGCGTTCCCTCAGCAATGCGATGAGCAGGGTAAATAACCGAGGCTTTCATGAAACGACGATGCATGGGAATGGCGAACCAGCTAAGCCAAACACTGATGAAGCCCACAAAGAAAGTCTCCTCATCCATACCAGGAGCTGCAATCGACTCGAAAGATACCGCTGACATGATGGGAATGTAGTACTGCGGCAGGTCCTTTTCTTTAGTCGGCCGCTTATTTAAACCGAACCCAAAGGGGTCGTTAATGTTCTCGAACTTTGGAGCCGTATTTGAGAAGACATCTTCGTGAAGGAAGCAAGCGATAAAGCCATTAAAAGTGACGCCCTGCTCCTCTGACTCTATGAACAATTTATCAAAAATACTCAGGGTCCTGATCAAACTCGGGCGCTTGTGGCGGACGGCATTCTCGGTCGACAGGCCGTCAAGCATGGCAGGCTCGGTTTCGAAGACATACTCATCGGGAGGCAGTAATTCTTCATAAAGTGTCCCCCTAACCGGCAACCCTGAGATCTTGCGAAATTCTTCTAGAGAAATTGAAACTTCACGGTCCCCTATAAGGAAGGTGTTGGTGGGAAGATTTCATTGGTTCAAAAAGGCCTTAACCCACCAGACATGGGGAGACTGATAGTGGAAAAGAGACGCATATATCGCCTGATAGAGTCCGACCCTCTGCAGTCGCGCGCGATGGGTGGACAGGATATAACGGGCCCAAAGAAGGTAGCCCATCGGGTGTCGAGGGGTAAGCCCTATCTTATAAATCTGTCCCCATGGCTGGGCTTCGCCATGACAAATGCGGCGCCCTAAAATATCTATAGCCGGCTCCGGATGGTTCGGAATACCAGTTGTTGAAGGCTCAAGCCATCCCATAGGGGTCCAGTCCAGCATCTCCAAAGCAAAGGCAGTCCGTGGAGGGTCCATTGGCAGAAACGGACGGGTAGGCTCCGTCGGTATCTGTTCATATCATAATATCGCATTTCATATTCCCCAATTCTTATTCGTTTTATAACTAAACAGGTGCTTTTGACGCATGTCTGCTGCATATTACAGGATACAGGTTCTTGGAGCAAATACAGTGAAAAAGATGGAAATTGATATAGAAAAGTGACTTTTGACCAGCAAGTAGAAGGGTCCTACTCAAGCTTAGACGAAGAAAAACTCACAAGGCAATGCAGGTTCCGAAATGTTAAAAGAAACAGTTAAAAGACTACTACAAATTTCACTGAAAAATCTAGAGAAGATCCAGAACCCAAATAGAGAAAAGTACTGAAGAAACAGAGAGGAAAAGACACCAGAATACAGCTCATGAAGTTTGGTGAGCTGAGCTCACCAAAGGGCCGTGGAACTGCGGCCCAATGCTATCATTGCCCCGGTTCCGCGGCCATTAAGTGCCCGTGTTGGTGGATTTTTCTCGTGTCGGTGCGGGGGTTTGGATTTTCCGTGGGCATATCTGTAAAATCATGTGTGCGAGAATCTGTAACCCTAGTTTCCCTGTTTAGTTATAAATTGTAATCACAGATCTGTAAAACTCATGCCTCTTTTCAATAAACAAATTCAGATCTGTTCTGTATTATTGCTTGGAGGGAGCCATCAAATTAGTAAGTTAATTTTATTTCTTCGCTTTTAATTTTCTTTTAATTAGAATGTCTTTTAATCCCCTAATGAGCGAGTAATCTCCTCGCTTGTTAGGGTTAGCCTTAGGGAAAGGTTTGAGAGATGAGATCTCTCACCCCTTTCATGCCATTCACACCTAAGAATTAGAACTCCATGCATGCACGCACACACCGCGCCCTACGGCATCCTACCCTCGAGGTAACAATGACACCGTAGTGTAAAGGCCCGGTTGCGCGTGTTTTCCATGGAGGTTAGGGTAAGTATCGATAAAGGAAGGACAAGAATCTAGAGGAAGAAACATCTTCCCAAAAGATTGTAATCCACTTTATTGATAATTACAATAACATCTAATAGATCTAAAATAGGGTACAGAAAGCGGTGAGATTTAATTACATTCCCAAACCATCCATAAACCTAGCCCTAGCAAGAGTAGATCTAGATAATTGCCCTAGGTTAATTAGTGTTTTTAGATTTAATAACAATTCGAACTCCCTTCGGAATTAACTCGTTAGCGCGACTAAAAGATTCACAAAATCCCTGTGGACTGACCCGTACTCACCGGCTAGCTGCAAAGCGACGCCGTTCTTGATTGCGGTTTAGAAATAGTTTTTGACATACAAATTAAATGGCGCCGTTGCCGGGGATGGAGTAAAATTTCTTTTGTGTGATTTCGGGTTGATATAAATTTTAAAAATTATAAAAATCTGAAAATAAAAAAATTAAAATTTTTTTAATCATTTTTTATCTGTTTGAAGGGTGTATCTTTTGAATCTTGCAGGAACAGCGAAGAATCGCAGATCTGAAAATTTACAGAGGGCAAATCAGGAAAAATCACATCAGAACAGAGGAGAATTGGAGAATAGGAGCCACACAATTTTTTCCAGAAGCTGATCTCCTCTTTCCGCCTCGTTTCCGCCGCATAAGGGTGACCCACACCGCGGTTCCGCCGCGCCTTGGCCACGTCAGCGCACCAAATTTTCTGGGTTTGTTTCTCCTTCTCCCCTCTGCAACCTCCATATATCTGTCTGTCAAAACTTTCTGCAGGATTTCTTTGCGCTAAAAATCTTCTCTCCCCTTCTAAATAACAGATTTTCTGCAGGTTTCTTTGCGCCGCGCTAAAAATTTGATTGCAAGTGAATTTATTGTTTTGCATAATTTAATCGGACTTTAAGGGGCTAATTGACCAAACTCAGATTGGGTGGGGATTTCATCACCCTTCCCATGACCCTAGAAAACACTTAAAGCATTTGCATTGACCACAATTAATTAAAAAATACTAGACTCAGCCCTAAGGACATCGAGCTCAATAGGAAAAGGACTAGTATAGGCATCGATCGTTTATCCTAACTGACCTTGTGGTGTCTAGGCAAGTGTGTCTAGGCTAGTGGTTTTTAATTAGGCCCACTACTGTGGTTCCTTCCCACTTACTTGGCACTTACCAAGCCGCAACTGTCGGTGAAGAGGCGGTTTGAGGTTCTATTTCTAGCCCTAGTTAGGAGTTGTTTAGCAGACCTAGGTGACCCTAGATCTAGGCCTGATTGTGCATGTGTGGTTGATACATTTGTGTCACAAGTCCCTTTTCAAAAACCTCTTTGCAAACATTCTCACATAAAAAAAAAAGAAAAATCTTTTCAAAACTTGCAACTTGTCGCTAAAGAAAACTTGCAACTCACTTCCATCACTTCTTTTCATTGACGTTATCTTACCTCCACATTCTGTTTTTCATTTTTTTCTGACTACACTACCCCTTTAGTGTATGTCACTTTGGACTAGGGATACTAACGCCCGATTAGTCCGCGTTTCGTTGGTACCGACCGACGAACCTTTCGACACCGAAGTCGAAATTCCCTCCATTTCCTTACCTCCATCTTCAAATTCTTCTTTCGAAGGTATGTCAGGACACAACCCCAACGATACCTTACCGACGGGAATGATTCTACCTCCGTTAGGTGAAAATAACCCGAATCTTCCGCCTGTTGCAGCGCCCCCACGAGTTGCGCTCCAGGATCTCTTCTACCCCGTCCGCACTTCTTTACCTACCTGTCTTTCACCCCCACCAGCAAATGGGGACAATTTTGAAATAAAACCACATTTCATCAATATGCTGCCAAAATTTCATGGTTTGGAATCTGAAGATACATATATCTTTATCAATAAATTTCAAAATGTGTGCGCTATGATGAAAACGACCCAATTAAGTGATGATACTATAAGGCTAAGGGTCATTCCTTTTACCTTATGTGACCTAGCCGAGAAGTGGCTATACAGCACCGCATCACATTCCATTAGAAATTGGGACGAGTTTGTGAAAGCTTTTCTGAAAAAGTTCTATCCTCATCACAAAACTGCTAGAATCCGTAACGAGATTATACAATTTTCACAGCTTCCTTCCGAACCATTTTGGAAGTGCTTCGAGAGATTTAAAGACCTACTCGTTCAATGCCCTCATCATGGGATCGAAAGTTGGCAACTTTGCCAAACATTATACGAGAGATTGAACTCGGCAACGAAGCAGTTGCTAGAAACCATATGTCAAGGTCATTTTCTCTCCAAATCTAGTGAGGAAGCATGGCAGTTTCTCGAGGATCTTAGTGAACAAACAATTCAGTGGGAGAGCACAAAGACCACCTCATCTTCTTCTATTGGTCAATTTAGGGCAGGCATACATCAAGTAGATATGTCAATTGCTATGAAGGCCGAGATGGCCGCACTTATGAAAAAGCTAGAAGCCATTGAGACCAAAATCTCATCGTCTTCTCCTGCCCCTGCTTTACCCCCACGAACTGTTTGTACTTGTTGTTCGGGTTCATCATGCCTTACCAAAGAGTGTCCTTACAATCTACCTATTCAAGGACAAGATCAAGTCAATGCTGCCTTTCAGCAACGACAAAGAAACGATCCGTACTCTTCGACATACAATCCGGGGTGGAGGAGTCACCCAAATTTCGCTTGGAACCAAAATCAACAATTCCAAGGAAATAACAATTTTCAAAGACCTCCTCCTCCACAACAACAACAAGCACCTTCACAAACTCAAAACCATCAACCTTTCCAACAACAACCTTATACAAATCAAACGAACAATTTGGTTCAACCAAATGATGATAAGGTTATCTCGCTCGAAAAAAGTCTAGATGCATTTCTCAAGCAATCTACAGAATCCGCAGCAAGATTTAAAAATTATGTTCAATCTTTGATGCATAACAATGCTTCACACGATCAAAGTATCAAATCTATTGAGGCACAAATTGCACAATTAACTGCTGCGTTGAGCAAGAGAGAAAAGGGAAAGCTTCCATCTCAACCATTACCAAATCCCGGTCACACACAAAACGCATATCACAATCACAATGTAAATGCGGTGACCACGTTGAGATCCGGAAGAGTGTTGCAGAATAATGTGGGTACTAGTGATGACATCCCCGCCGGTGGTTCTTCTTCTTCCTCTTCTGCTCCATCGTCATCTTCTCCTTCTTCTCCTCCTTCTCCTTCTTTTTCACCCTCATTTCCTCTGCTAGAGCCTATTCTCCATTCTTCAAAAGGCTCTTCTTCTTCTAGTCCGAACGGACCCACACTGGGATCCGTTCCTACTCCACATTCTACTCCACAGACATTTGACTCAACGAATTTTCAAAATGCTCCATTTCCAAACAGGTTGAGTCCCAATAAACCTACTGCACAAGTGGAGAAGATTGTGGAGTTATTTAAGCAGGTTAGTATAAATATACCTCTCTTGGATGCCATCCAACAAGTCCCTTCATATGCGAAAATCTTAAAGGGCTTATGCACCTCGAAGAGAAAGTCATCTCAAGTACCCAAGAAAGTGCTAGTGGCTAGTGCAGTGAGCAATGCTATTAACCACCCTCAAACCTTACCCCAAAAATGAAAGGACCCCGGCTGTCCTACGATTTCAATCACAATTGAAGATAAGAAAATTAATCGAGCACTTTTAGATCTTGGGTCTAGTGTTAACCTGCTTCCCTACTCCGTGTACGAACAATTAGGGGTTGGAGAGTTGAAACCCACTCGTTGTACTCTCCAAATGGCTGATCGATCAATCACCCATCCAAGGGGTGAGCTAGAGGATGTGTTGATCAAAGTTGGGGAGTTCATATTCCCCGTTGATTTTATTGTTATGGATACACAACCTATTGCTAACCCACGGAACCAAATTCCGGTGATTCTCGGTCGACCATTTTTGGCCACTTCCAATGCTGTAATAAACTGTCGCAATGGCTCCATGACTCTATTCTTTGGGAAGATATCTAGTGAGTTCAATATTTATAAGATGGGAAGTCTGCCCCCCGTGCCTAAAACTAGTACACGAGAAGTTTGCTATGTTCACGAAATCACGCAGGAGGACTGCGAGCTTGAAAGATTCTTGTTTGATGAAAACAGTTTTGACGCCACTAGTGCGTCCCTCCTTGAGCCTACCACCGTTGACACAACCGATATGGATTATGAATGTTTCACTTTTTCGGATGATGACGGCTCACAGCCCGAATATGAGTCTTTTGAATTTGTGGATGAGTTAGTTGAACCATCCGAATCGGTTGTTTGCAGTGATTTCGAACCTGTGTTGGAGTCCTTTGAGTTCGAGGTAGATTCCGCAATGATTCTTTCGCCTCCGAAACTCGAACTCATATCCTTACCGCCTCACCTTAAATATGCTTACATAGATGAGAATGAGACTTTTCCCATTATAATATCAGCCTCTCTAGCCTTCGAGCAAGAGAACGCTATTTTAAAAGTCTTACAAGATAGGCGGCAAGTTTTCGGTTGGACTATGGCGGACATCGAAGAGATCAGTTCCCTTATAATTGAATATCATATGAAATTGATGGATGATGCCAAGTCAATAGAGGACCCACAGGAACATTTTGGGGGTATTGTGGTTAGTCAACCTCCTCCTTTAGAAGTTGAACCATCCCCATTTCTTTTAAGAAGCTACGAGAATGCCAACATTCCACTGATTGCTGATCATTCGCATTCTCGTTTTGATTCATCACCACCTCCTATCTATTCACCTCCATACTTTCCATACCACCACTTCTATCTTCCCCAAGACTTTATGGATCGCTATGACTTATTCTTCCACCAACTGATACTCTTTACTGATAAATTTTTCAACTGGTTGGTGTTAACGTTTGGTCTATGCAAGGTTTGGCAGTAATGTCTAACATAGTTTAAATGAAGTTTGGGGGAGGGCCTTTCTGTATATATTTTTGTTTTCCTTAACAATAAAAAAAAATTATAAATAAATAAACAGGGAAGTGCCGGTATTTTGACCCTCTTGGTTTAGTATGACAGTGAGGACACTGTCAAGTTCAAGTTTGGGGGTATGCTCGGTACGTCTTCTTCCTTCGCATTCATTTGTACATATTTTTGCATTTGCATACTTATTTGAAAACCCATAAAAAATTGAAAAAATTCAATTTTTATAAAAATTATTGTATTCAATTTTGGCTAATTGACTAGAGTTTGACAAATAGGTTAACTAGCTAGGAAAAACTAGATCTTAGACTTAGTAAATTAAAAACCCTAAAAATAACCTTCCTTAAAGTTTAACGGTAGAAAGTATATGCCTTGTAGTTTATTTAGAAATAGGCAAATTTTGGTTCACTTCTTGGGCTAAGTCAAAATGAGGAAAGAGTATTGATGTTCTTATTAGAGTATAAGTTTGAAAAATAGTTCCTAGCTTAAGTCTAGATTCTGAAAACGTATACCCTACAAATTGCACAATCACACACCTTGAAACTTGGAATAGTAGAAGAGACCTTGAAATGCTCTTGTCTAAAGTCCTTAGTACGAAGAAATAAAAAAAAAAGTGAATAAAAGAAAAAAAATGGACACTGGTTTTTGTGATTACTTAAGGCTGTAAAAATAGAAAAATCTTTAGCGAGGGTGCTTCATCACCTAGTGCCTTAGACCAACTGATTTGGGAGTCACTGCTAAAAGCCTTGGGTATTGCAAAAATAGGAAGTACGCTTTAAAGTGCTAACGCATCTTGTAATCGGTTGTTGGTACCTCAAGAAGTATTAAAAGTCGCATGAAGGATGTGTAAGCGAAATTCAAAATTCACGAATTAATAAGTGCTTTGGACAATGGACGAGAGTACGATTGCTTGATTTGAATTTCCAAGTGTAGGGATGATATTTACACACACGTAGGGATATGTGATTAGAGTCTAGATAAGAGAAAGGGATGAAAGATAGAACTTGTATCTTTAGTAGAGTTGATAGAAATTCCTAAGTAGAGATGAAACCCTAGAAGGAAGACTTAAGAGATGTCGAAAGCTAAGTAGGTTTACATAACATATATAATCTTAAGTTAAATAATGAGGAAGCGTGAAGAATGTGAGTGGATAATTTGCGAGTCAAAAGATAATAGAATTCCTTGTTAGAAAACCTAATTGGAGAACAAAAGTCAGTGGGCCGAGTTGATAGGATTTTGTGGGTGTAATCCTCTGAAAACCCTCAGGAGACAACACTCCTCCTACTAGGGACACCTAGAGATTTAACGGCTTGTTGCACATGCTCAGTGCAATCGCGTTTCCCTGCGAAAGTGTGGTTAGGATTTTAGTGAATAAAAAATAAGTTTGCTCGAGGACGAGTAAAAGATAAGTTTGGGGGTATTTGTTCATATCATAATATCGCATTTCATATTCCCCAATTCTTATTCGTTTTATAACTAAACAGGTGCTTTTGACGCATGTCTGCTGCATATTACAGGATACAGGTTCTTGGAGCAAATACAGTGAAAAAGATGGAAATTGATATAGAAAAGTGACTTTTGACCAGCAAGTAGAAGGGTCCTACTCAAGCTTAGACGAAGAAAAATTCACAAGGCAATGCAGGTTCCGAAATGTTAAAAGAAACAGTTAAAAGACCGCTACAAATTTCACTGAAAAATCTAGAGAAGATCCAGAACCCAAATAGAGAAAAGTACTGAAGAAACAGAGAGGAAAAGACACCAGAATACAGCTCATGAAGTTTGGTGAGCTGAGCTCACCAAAGGGCCGCGGAACCGCGGCCCAAGGCCTATCATTGCCGCGGTTCCGCGGCCATTAAGTGCCTGTGTCGGTGGATTTTTCTCGTGTCGGTGCGTCGGTGCGGGGGTTTGGATTTTCCGTGGGCATATCTGTAAAATCATGTGTGCGAGAATCTGTAACCCTAGTTTCCCTGTTTACTTATAAATTGTAATCACAGATCTGTAAAACTCATGCCTCTTTTCAATAAACAAATTCAGATCTGTTCTGTATTATTGCTTGGAGCGAGCCATCAAATTAGTAAGTTAATTTTATTTCTTCGCTTTTAATTCTCTTTTAATTAGAATGTCTTTTAATCCCCTAATGAGCGAGTAATCTCCTCGCCTGTTAGGGTTAGCCTTAGGGAAAGGTTTGAGAGATGAGATCTCTCACCCCTTTCATGCCATTCATACCTAAGAATTAGAACTCCATGCATGCACGCACACACCGCACCCTACGGCATCCTACCCCTCGAGGTAACGATGACACCGTAGTGTAAAGGCCCCGTTGCGTGTGTTTTCCATGGAGGTTAGGGTAAGTATCGATAAAGGAAGGACAAGAATCTGGAGGAAGAAACATCTTCCCAAAAGATTGTAATCCACTTTATTGATAATTACAATAACATCTAATAGATCTAAAATAGGGTATAGAAAGCGGTGAGATTTAATTACATTCCCAAACCATCCCTAAACCTAGCCCTAGCAAGAGTAGATCTAGATAATTGCCCTAGGTTAATTAGTTTTTTTAGATTTAATAACAATCCGAACTCCCTTCGGAATTAACTCATTAGCGCGACTAGGAGATTCACAAAATCCCTATGGACCGACCCGTACTCACCGGCTAGCTGCAAAGCGACGCCGTTCTTGATTGCGGTTTAGAAATAGTTTTTGACATACAAATCAGTATCTCGCAAAGAAAACTGCGGCGACCGCGGATGATGTGACGTACCAGGTCCCCCCATAAAAGCAAATTGGCGCGATTCGGGTCATGAGCCCTGATCATCGCCATCTCTTCCTCGTCAGACGGTGACTGAGGAAAGACAGCCTTCGAGCGAGTGAAAGGGAAGTATGGAATAGAAGTCATTGTGCCTGAAATAAAAGAAGGGAAAACTGTTAAGCGCAACACGTGTGTATATATATATATATGTTTGTAAATGCATATATAAAAAGACAGTGGAAGAAAGTAACAGAGGACTCCTTTTATGGGACCATTGGTTACAAAACGCATGGGTCCCACAAAATCAAGATGGCGGCTTGCTAATGATGAGGCAAAGAAATCATTATGAGAACAAAAGGAAGATTCTCAATAAATGGATAGTGGATTTCAAATGACCCTACACATTCCACAAAAAGAAATCTATCTTGGACTCTGCACAAATCAAGCAGGGCAAAGGAATTAAATTCCCATGAAACCATACTGCAAATCTTTTCTTTTGTTGAGAATAACTCAGGGCAAGAAAATCCCAAGAAGTTCTCGGGGAAGAACTAAGTTCTTCGGAGGAATTAAATTCCTTTTGAACAGGGGAATTAAATTCCCAGAAATTTTTTTAGAGCCGAAGCTCTTTGAAATGTAATTAAATTCCAGAGAAAAGACAAACATCGCCATCGATCCCTGAAGATCAGAGAAACCCTAAAACGACTATTGTTTAAAGATTGAGTGGTTTTCTTTTTAAGAACTTAAAAAAATGGGTTCTTATTAAAGGGAAAAACCCTTGGTATGGATTTAAAATCCAACGAAGATTTCTGCAAAAGTCCTTCAGTCGTTTAAGATTATTACCTGAGAAAAGGGAATCTTTCAACAAAGTTAAACTCTGAAAATTTTCGAAACAGAGAACTAAGCTCTGGGAAAGAGAATTAAATTCTCAAAAGGAAAAAAGTAAGTAAGGAAGAAGATGAGTAAAGTGGAGGCGCTTCTGAAGGGACGCTGGTATTTATAAGATGTGATGGGAGACGTTTCATCTCCCCTATTCCCTAGACAGATCCAACGGTCGCAAAGATGACAGCGTTGCACTCACGTGCAGACACGTGAGAACAACGCTGTGGGGGTATTTGTTCCCTGATAAAAACCAGGAAATACCTCAATGAGGTATCACGTGCTCACACGTGACCAAGGGTCACGTGTTGACACGCGATTGTTTCTTGTGATCTCTACTTTGTAGAATTAAATTCTAATCAAACAAAAGTGTAAACAAAAACAGCTAAGGAAAGGCCCCAATGGGGCATCACGTGCTCAAACGTGACCAAGGGCCACGTGCTGACACGTGATGGTCGTTTAGCTCTGTTAAAAGGCAGAGTTAAATTCTGAATGAAAAAGGGTCACGTGCCAACACATGACAGGTCCTTCAGCTCATTAATTGATAGAATTAAATTCTATTTCAATGGTCAAACGTTGAGATCACGTGCCAACACATGATGGGCTTTAAAAGCCTTATGAGTTAATAGAATTAAATTCTAATTTAGGGAAATCAAAGACCCTAACTGGGAAAGTATTTCTTTAAATCTTTCCGAACAAAAAGGATTATGCTCTGTAAAGTGGAGCACCGTTGGATTAAAAATCCAAGGGTGATTAAAAATCACCAATTTATGGAAAAAATTTATACAAGGAAAGATCTCCCTAAATTCCACCAAGAATAACAAACAGAATATCTTTTGGATTAAAAATTCAATGGTGAATAAAATTCACTGAGATCATGTTAGTTATAAAAACAAACAAAATCTTTCAATGAAAGATTCACTAAACAAATTGATTCTTTTCCTTCTCCTATAAATAGGAGCCAAGAAGAGGAGAAAGAGGATAGAATTTTGGGATCTTGGAATTTCCTGAAAGAAAATAGCAGAGAGAAAAGAAAGGAGAATTCAATTCTCAAGAAAAGAAACCCTAGGTGAGAAAGGGAAAATGGATAAAAGCTTCATAAAACAAAAAAGAGAATTTAATTCTCAATATAAGAGTTTAACTCTTCTGCACAAGAACTTAGTTCTTCCTCTGGTTGAAGATCTGCAGAAGCAAATCTCCCCACAAGTTGAGAATTTAATTCTCATCTGGGAGATTCTACCATGCAGATCCAAAATTTAGAGGGAGAATTAAGTTTGGATAATTTAATTCTCCCAAAAATAAAACTAAGGTTTAACCCTATATGAGAATTTAATTCTCCCAAATTCACAGGAATTTAATTCTTCCAAATAAAATTCGGGTTCAACCCTGAATGAGAATTCAATTCTCCCAAACTCATAGGAATTTAATTCCTCCAAGACAGAACTAGGGTTTAACCCTATATGAGAATTTAATTCTTTCACAATCATAGGAATTTAATTCCTCTAAAACATCATTAGGGTTTAACCTTACAGAGAATTTAATTCTTAAAATAAAGAGACTTGAAAGATTTCCATGCACGTAAAAGAACTTGGTCACGTGATGACACGTGACCCCAATCCACAGTAATCAGAAAAGAAAGAATAAAACTAGGTCACGTGACCCACGTGACCCCTGAACAAATCCCACAAAATGAGAAGGAAAAAACTTGGAGGCAATGCCTCACGTGCTCCCACGTGACTTCCAAAATAAAGAAAACAAAAGGCAATGCTGGCTTTGGGCGCTCTCACGTGTCTTCACGTGATCCCTAATAAACATTCTAATAAATCAATGCATAGAGGTCTGGCCCCACCTCTGAGTGCCCTCACATGACCCCTTCCTTTCTAGTGTTTAACAATATTTTGAACATTTCATTTCCAAGTGTTTAACACCATTTTAAAGCCAATCTTAGCCAAATTGGCTAAGTTGTCCAGAGACAAGCCTCCCCTTCAACTGAATCTCAAAATTATGACATACAAAGTAAAACTCAGAGCTATAATGTTTAATACTCAGTCAAAGATAAAAATGTTATTAGAGCCCTCAAAATTTTGTTTAGCATTGTTAAGTGATGAGGGGCTGAACCCAGACAAATGTCTAATGGTCCAATAAAGGGCTAACATTTCTAACCCAATTGGACTTAGCCCAAGTTGGCCATAAGTTCTCAATTCAGATTTAACTGAGCCAATGTGCTCATAATCTAATTAATTAATTTTAGTTCCAAATTGGACTACAGATCCCCAAATCAACTTTGGTTCAAGGGTACATCTTTTCACTCCTTTGATATTTGTCGTTGTAATCCTTCAACGTCTTCAAAGAGGTGATGGGTCCCGACAACCACACATTTCACGGACTATGATGTCCTTAACCTTGATTGTGAGGTCTTTAAACTCACAGACTATGATGTCCTTAACCTCGACCGTGATGTCTTTAAACTCACGGACTATGATGTCCTTAACCTCGACCGTGATGTCTTTAAACTAACACTGGACCGTAATGTTCTTAAACTAACATTGGACCGCAATATCCCTAAACTAAACAACATAGCCCAAATGCTCTTTTGTTGGATCTATATGATCCTGTTAAGTTGATCTCAGTCTAAAATTGGACTAACGTATTCTTAACAAGCGTTTAAGTTGATCTTAGTCTCAAATGAGACTAACGTATCCTTAAACCCAACCCCCAAATCCAAATCTAAGAAGATACGGATTTGGACTAATCCATGCCCTACGGGCGACAACATAAATTAGTCTCCGTATACAATCCACGGGCAACCAAAAACAAAACAAACACACACGACACGAAGTGACCATCTAAAGAAAGAGAAAGTGGTTACCGCGATGCAGTAGCGTAATTAACTACAGGGGCTTGCGCCTACAGGGAAGAGCGTCCCCGTAATCAAAAACCCCTCAAATGAGGGGGAATCAAACGAAGTCTGCTACATCGGCCGCATCCGTTTAAACGTTCGATACACGGTGTCATAAATCAATTTGGCATCTTCGGAGAGGTGGACGGATAGCACTAATTAGCATCTGCCCCGAAATTCAGGCGAGACGGACCTGCGCGGTCGCGTCTCCGTGTTTCGGCGGGGAACACCCGTGAAGAAGCCCGCAATACCAGAAAGCGTTATCCCGAAGCGGATAGCCATTCCTACTCCTGAAGTCACTGTTCATATCAGAATTTTGCATTATTATATTCCCCATTCTTAATCATATTGCAAATAAATAGGTGCTTATGATCCATGTCTGCTAAATAGTTGCAGGTTACAGGTTCTCAGAACAATACAGTGAAAATGGTGAAAAGACGCTACAAATGTGAGACTACGACCAACAAATAGATGAATCCGTATGATACCGCCTAACAGTTCAAGGAACAAATGAAGATCAATAAACAGTTCCATGCACAAGACAGCTCAAGGGTAGCACAAGTTACAAGACTTCAAAGCGAAGCTAACGGTAAATGTCCACAACATTCTGCACTGTGGAAATCTGGAAGAAAATAGAAGATATTCTGAGAAACCAAGTGAAGAATCCAGAAGTAAAATGCAACATGAAGCAGCCCTAAAGAAATGAGCCCAATAGCCCATCAAACGGCCGCGGAACCGCGGACAAACAAGGCTTCTGGCCGCGGATCCGCGGCCGTGCAGAGCACGTGTCGGTGGGAGTCGGTGCATTGATCCGGTTTTCTTAGGGTAGTCTTGTAATTTCAGATGTGGATCAGATGTAAACTCTAGGGTTTTTCTTACCTATAAATAGGAGGGCTCAAAGCCAAATAAAGTGTGCCTCTTTTGGGTGCCTCTTTTGGGTGCCTCTTTTGAGATGCCTCTTTTTAAATTCTAGATTAATTTCAATTCCTTGTAATCGTTCAAGAGTGCATCAATAAAGAAATGTATTTTTATTTTTATCTCGCATTCCTTTTCTGAATTTAATTCTTGTATTTTTTTATCTGTTCCCTTAATATTTGCAATTTAGTTTTCTAATATAAAAATTTATAAAAAATGAATTCTATTGTTAATACCCTAATGAGTGAGTAATTCCTCACTTGTTAGGGTTGGGATCGAAAAGGTTTGAGAGAAGGAAATCTCTCTCACTCTTTTCTTTGCCCCCATAATTTTAATCAATACGGACTCTATCTAAATGAATCACACACTGCTCGATACGACACCCTATCCCATGAGGTAGCGATGATTCCCTAATTAGACTGGTTGTGATTGATTTACATAGATGTTAGGGCTAAGAGTTAAGAAAGGACGGACAAGGACCAAAGGGAAGAAACTGAGTTTCTTCCCAGTCATACTAATCCCCGTTGTTGCCAATTACCCTAACACCTTTATTCATAACTAAGGCAAAGAAAGCAGTGAGTAGAATCCACATTCCGAACTAACCTAATCCTAACTCTAGCAGGCTTTTTATCAACTTTTATCTCATTCTTAGATCTTAAAATAAAACCCAAAATCTTTTGAATTTAACTCGTTAAAACATAAAGAAAAGGAATCTATCTCCCTGTGGACCGACCCGCAGTCAACCGGCTAGCTACCAAACAACACCGTTATTGATTGCGGTATATTCTTAACTTTGATTTTAAAATGTACGTACGCAAAAGATCTCATATCAATCAAATAGCGCCGTTGCCGGGGAGACGGTAGTCTTTTTCTTTGTGTAATTTCGGGTTAAAAAAAATAAAAAAAATAAAAAATTTAAAATTTAAAAATTATAAAAATTGAAAAAAATTTAAAACAAAAAAAATAATTAAAATAAAATAAAAATAAAATTCATCTTGTTCTTTTTGAGAGGTATTGTGTGAAATGCGCAGGAAAAGAAGATGGACTGATTCAGATCTGGAAAAAACCAGTGAACAAATCAACAAACAGAAGATCTGAACAGACAAAGGAGAATCACAACAGACAACAGAAAAATTTTGGAGATCCAAACTAACTTAACCACCATAGAACCACGGCGGATTCAAGCGTTTGACCGCAGAACCGCGGTCAACCGCTGACGTCAACATAAATTAGTCTGTTGGACCGAGCTGAGCGAGAGCAGTATTTTGGGGCCACAGATCGTGCAGGAGACGACCGAGAAAGTACAGTTGATTCAAGATCGGATGAGAGCAGCTCAGAGCAGGCAGAAATCGTATGCAGACAGGCGCCATCGCAGATTGGAGTTCGCAGTTGGCGATCATGTTTTTCTGAGGGTCTCTCCGATGAAGGGCATGATGAGATTTGGGTGAAAGGAAAAGCTTAGCCCCAGATTTATGGGTCCCTTCGAGATCCTCGAGTGTGTCGGTGCAGTTGCATATCGTTTGGCTCTTCCACCCAGCTTTTCAGATGTTCACCCCGTCTTCCACGTGTCGATGCTATGAAGATATCTTCATGACCCTTCCCACACGAGTCAGCATCAGACCGTTCAGCTTGAGCCCGACCTTTCGTTCACCGTGCAGTCAGTAGAGATATTGGATCGGCAGGTGAAGAAACTTCGATCGAGGATCCTGCCGTCTGTGAAGGTTCTTTGGCGCAGCCTGAATGGTGAGGAGATCACTTGGGAGGCCAAGGGAGAGATGCGGAAGAAATTCCCTCATCTTTTTGAAGGTACGCGTAGTTATATATTTTATAATTCGGGGATGAATTTTCTTAAGGGGGAAGACTGTAACACCTGAGTTGCGTTTAGTGGTAATTGTATGTGTTAATGTGGGGGGTTTTGGTAAAAGGTTTACCAAAATGGGTTTCTAATAATTTATCTGGTTTTATGGATATTTTATTAGAATTTTATCTCGACCGCACACACTTGTGCATGTTAACTAGGGTTAAGTCTAGGGTTGCCATGTTAGATGTGCATGTGGGTTAACCATGTTTAGGCAACCATGGTGGTCTAACCCCTTTTGTTAAGCTAATTAGTTTTAATTAAGGGTTTTGGTTTTGTTTAAGGGTGATTAGGGATTAGGGTTGACTTGTGGTGAGAGAGAGAGAGGATATGATGTGGTGCATGCAAGCATTTAATGAGAGAGAGAGAGAGTGGTGGCTATGGTTATGTCATCCTCCATTTCTTTTCAAAACTTTTACACATCTATCACACCCTCATTTCACTCTCATCCTTCCCTCACACACACACACACACACACACACACACACACACACATCAGCCCAAACATCAGCTGCATCAGCCACCAAACCATCATCAGCACAGCACAGCAGCAGCAATAAAACAGCAACATCAGCAGCTACAACAGCCACACCAGCCCCAAATCAGCTGCAACAAGCTACATAACCCCTAACACAAGCACCACAACACAACACCAGCCACAAAAGCACCCAGACCAACACTTCAGCAGCTGCAATAGCAACACAAAACCATCAGAAAACAACAACAGCATTGCACTGCATCAGCAGCAGTGAAGTAGATCAGCAACTGCAGCAAAACAGTGAAGCACTTGGAGCTGTAGCAGCAGCACTTCAGCAGCACTACACACTTCTTCTCCTCTTCTCCTTCATCTAGGATCTCTAGAGGTATAACCCCTTAACCCGACTCCTATCTTGCTAAGTTATGGTTGTTAGTACAGTTTAGTGTTTATATTATGTAGTTTAGTGCTAGTTTTAGCGATTTTAAGTAAGATATAGCCAAGTGATGGTTTTAATTGTTAGTATAACCTAATTAGGTGCTGTTGAGACTAGTAAAACCAAGATTTGTCCCAGATTCCATAAAAATACCAGATTTGTTCGAGTTGGCGTAATTTAGCAATTTTATCGACTTTTTAGCCTCTTTGAAATCTGCTTTTGACCCGAGGTTCTCAGGTAAAAATTGAGAAGACTGTAGCACAGTGACCATGTCAGACACACACACACAAAGCACGGGGACCCACCTCTATTTCATGGCCGTCGATTTATTCCCTCTGGCCGCAAATTTGCGGCCAGAGTAGGGGCTGGGGTGCTGGGGTTTTGCCTGTAGGATTATGCTGGGTAGCTTAGGGTTTTGGTATCTGTAACTTTTTGAGTTTGGTCCATAGGCAAAATCTGGAGCCTCAAACCATTTACCGACGTTTTAAACTTGTGCGACAGGCGCGTGATCCGCGTGGTTCTGTGGCGCGCTGCGCGACACAGCGCGTCGGAGAGGGTTCTGGTGAGTTACGCGCGTCGTGACGCACCGAGTGCACGCGCGTTTAGTTTCACGCACGCGTATCCTTTTTATCTATTTATCGCAATTTTGCAGGATTTGCCTTATGTGTGACTTTTGTAAATTCTAGGTTCGCCGGCGGAGACTTCGAGCGCCGCGGAGAAAGGAAAGCAAGTGGTCGGACACACCTAGCGCGGGATCACGGGTGAGTAGATTTAACATCTACGGGGGACGATCGCTTGGATGGCGCAAGTCACCCGATAGAATTAGTAAACTTTAAAATTGCTTGTGATATTAGAAATCATAATACTTGCATGATATTTGCTACAATCAGGATCTATATATTGTATCTACATGTGCGATCTCATTCTGTAAGACATATGCACCATTACCAGAGTTTCTATATGCAGCACGAGCACTATTCATGTGTACACACACACCCTGGTAATTGCCATGTCACGACACTAGATAACTTATAATCTGAAACATGTTAATAATTGATGCTTAGACCTGTGTTATTACAATAAATCTTTAAAATGAAATCGTAGAATTGCTATTCATGTGCATATACATCATTATATCATGGTTCATGCTTAGTTATTAATCATACATTGCAACTGGAACATTGATACCATATGTATCCATTATCATTGACATATGCACCCATGATGTTTTCTTGAGATTTTATGATATTTCTGGATTTCGGAGGAAAGCCGCAAGATTTACAAACTTATTATCTTTTAATATATGAAAAGTGCGGTTTTCTAGTGATGTAAAGTGTCGTCCACCATGAGTTTGCTGTGGTTTTCGAAACCCGTTTCGAGAAGGTGGATGAACCGTCTCGAGTACATGGTGGGCACGGTAAGGTACCCCGGGGCAAGAGGATCGCAGATGATGGCGTTGAGCCTGGCAGGGGATGGATTACCTACCGGTGACTTCATTTGGCGCGGCGGATATCCAGAGGATACCGACCGGGGCCGCGAGATGATGAGATATTGATATTTGAGATGGGTCAGCCGGATGGCTGAGGCCAGAGATACTATGACATGGATATATGAGATTTGAGACAGTTTTGAGGTGTCGTTGCTGGACATGGATTTTGTTGATTCTATGGATATTATGTTGATATTTAAAAAGAGTTTCAAAAATAAGAGATAGATTGATTCTTATATATACATATTGAGATCACAGTTGATTTATGTTGCATACATACATGCTAGTATATTCATGCTGCATACATACCTGCTAGTATACCCTGCCATATCTGTTTTAGAGATGCTAGGATACTTGTGTGCATGCATGCGATGGCCTTTGTAGATGTTATTTATTACTCACGAGCTGGCAACTCACCCCCGTTGTGCCACAGCTTTTCTGCAGGTCCGCTCCGTCAGTACTGTAGCGGCGGACACACTAGCTCATTTTGCCCTTTTTGCCTGGACTCGAGACTTTTGCTCATAGGTGGGTTGTTATCATTTTGTACCACCTTATATATATTCATTATATTTAGAGCACTCCATCTACTATTTCAGCTGTACCAGTTACTTGGATTATTGTATATTGACCTAGAGACGAGGCTGTGAGACTTGTGGATTTTATGTTATTTGGGGTCGAGCTCACTTGAGTCGACATGTTATTTTACTTGTGCTTTCCATGCTTATTTATGCACATTGTTATTTTACATTGCGTGGGATTGTGACCGCCTTGAGGCGAAGAGCTAGCTCCCGCTTGGGGATGCCATATTCATATTATTCATTTATATTCCTGTTTTGTACCCGTTGGGGGATTGTTTTACAAAGGAGACTCTGCCGGAATTTTTGGAAAAAGGGATGTTGCTTTTAAAAAGACTTGACGTTATTTAATGGAACAAACTGCTTTAAATAAATTGGTTCTTCCTTCACTCTATTTCTAAATCAGGTTTTGATTTCTGGGCTTCGGCTTACTTAATTTACGGACGCCTTGAGACGTTTCGTAACTTAAGTGCCGGTCACGTTCCGTACCCTGTGGGTCGTGACATTCACCAACCACACCATTATAACGATAAAATTTTTGAATGGTTGGTGCTAACCTTTGGCCTGTGTAAGGCCTTATATTGCTTGATACTGTGCTTTTCTCCCCCCCTAACTCCGAACTTTAACAGTGGAAACACTGTTTCATTTAAGTTTGGGGGGGACCTTTTTGTATATATATTTTGTTTTTCTGTTAACAATAATAAAAAAAAATAAAAAAAAATAAACAGGGGAGTGCCGACAATTTTGGCCCTCTTGGTGTAGCCTGACAGTGAGGACACTGTCAAGTTTAAGTTTGGGGGTGTGCTTGGTAAGCTTTCTTCCTTCGCTTTCATGTGTATATTTTTGCATTTGCATACTTATTTTAAAACCCATAAAAATCAAAAAAATTTAAACAAAAATAAAAATTGAAAAGTCCAATTTTGGCTATATTTGACTTAAGTTCAATATGACGGTTGACTAGTTAGGAAAAACTAGATCCTAAACTTAGTATATTAAAAACCCTAAAAATAACCTTTCTTAAAGTTTAACTGTAGAAAATATATGTCCTTATAGTTTTTTTGAAAATAGGCAAATTTTGAATTCAGTTCTTGGGCTAAATCAAAATAAGGGAAGAGTATTGAAATTTTTATTGAAGTGTAAGTCTGAAAAATAATTCCGAACCTTAATTCTAAATCCTAAAAATATATACCCTACAACTCGCATAAACAAGCATCTTGAAACTTGGGATAGTAGAGGATACCTTGAAACGCTCTTGTCTAAAATCTTTAGTATAAAGGAAAATAAAATAAAAAGTACAAGTGTGAATAAAAAAAAATGAATACTGATTTTGTAATTACTTAAGGCTGCATAAATAAAAAATTATAGCGAGGGTGCTTTATCACCTAGTGCCTTAGACCAACTGGTTTGGGAGTCACTGCTAAAGTCTTAGGTATTACAAAACGAGGAATTATGCCTTAATGCGCAAACACATTTTGTAATCAGTCGTTAGTACCTCAAGAAGTATTAACGGTCACATGAAAGATGTGTGAGCAATTTTATCTAAAATTCACCAACTAAAAGTACTTTGGATGATGGACAAGGGTATGATAGCTTGAATTGAATTTCCAAGTGTAGGGGTGATACGTACACACACGTAGGGGTATATGATTGGGGTTGGATGAGTGATAGGAATGAAAAATAGGACTTATATCTTCAGTAGAGATGATAAAAATTCCTAAGTTGAGATGGAACCTTAGAAGGAAAATTCAAAATATGCTAGAAGCTAAGTAAATTTACATAACATATACGTTCTTAAGTTAAATGATAAGTGAGTGTGAAGAATACGGGTTGATGATTTCTAAGTTGAAGATAATAGAATTTCTTGCTAGAATACCGAATTGAAGAATGAAAGTCAACAGGCCAAATTGATCGGATTTTGTCGGTAGTATCCGCTGAAAAGCCTCAGGAGATAACACTCCTCCTACTAGGGACACCTAGAGATTTAACGGCTTGTTGCACGAGCTCAGTGCAATCGCGATTCCCTGTGAAAGTGAGGTTAGGATTTTTCGAGAATAAATCGGTTTTGCTCGGGACGAGCAAAAGATAAGTTTGGGGGTATTTGTTCATATCAGAATTTTGCATTATTATATTCCCCATTCTTAATCATATTGCAAATAAATAGGTGCTTTTGATCCATGTTTGTTAAATAGTTACAGATTACAAGTTCTTAGAACAATACAGTGAAAATGGTGAAAAGACGCTACAAATGTGAGACTACGACCAACAAATAGATGAATCCGTATGATGCCGCCTAACAGTTCAAGGAACAAATAAAGATCAGTAAACAGTTCCATGCACAAGACAGTTCAAGGGCAGCACAAGATACAAGACTTCAAAGCGAAGCTAACGGTAAAAGTCCACAATATTCTGCGCTGTGGAAATCTGGAAGAAAATAGAAGATATTCTGAGAAGCCAAGTGAAGAAACCAGAAGTAAAATGCAACATGAAGCAGCCCTAAAGAAATGAGCCCAATAGCCCATCAAACGGCCGCGGAACCGCGGACAAACAAGGCTTCTGGCCGCGGATCCGCGGCCGTGCAGAGCACGTGTCGGTGCGTGTCGGTGCGTGTCGGTGGGAGTCGGTGCATTGACCCGGTTTTCTTAGGGTGGTCTTGTAATTTCAGATGTGGATCAGATGTAAACCCTAGGGTTTTTCCTATCTATAAATAGGAGGGCTCAAAACTAAATAAAGTGTGCCACTTTTGGGTGCCTCTTTTGAGATGCCTCTTTTTAAATTCTAGATTAATTTCAATTCCTTGTAATCGTTCAAGAGTGCATCAATAAAGAAAGGTATTTTTATTTTTATCTCGCATTCCTTTTCTGAATTTAATTCTTGCATTTTTTTATCTGTTCCCTTAATATTTGCAATTTAGTTTTCTAATATAAAAATTTATAAAAAATGAATTCTATTGTTAATACCCTAATGAGTGAGTAATTCCTCACTTGTTAGGGTTAGGATGAGGAAGGTTTGAGAGAAGGAAATCTCTCTCACTCCTTTCTTTGCCCCCATAATTTTAATCAATACGGACTCTATCTAAATGAATCACACACCGCTCGCTACGTCACCCTATCCCACGAGCTAACGGTGATTCCCTAGTTAGACCGGTTGTGATTGATTTACATAGAGCTTAGGGCTAAGAGTTAAGAAAGGACGGACAAGGACCAAAAGGAAGAAACCGAGTTTCTTCCCAGTCGTGCTAATCCCCGTTGTTGCCTATTACCCTAACATCTTTATTCATAATTAAGGCAAAGAAAGCAGTGAGTAGAATCCACATTCCGAACTAACCTAATCCTAACCCTAGCAAGCTTTTTATCAACTTTTATTTCATTCTTAGATCTTAAAATAAAACCCAAATCTTTTGGATTTAACTCGTTAAAATATAAAGAAAAGGAATCCATCTCCCTGTGGACCGACCCGTACTCAACCGGCTAGCTACCAAGCGACACCGTTATTGATTGCGGTATATTCTTAACTTTGATTTTAAAACGCACGTACGCAAAAGATCTCATATCAATCAGTCACCAAGGAGGCTTCTCCGGCTAAGGGGCCGGTCTTCACAAGACCGACCGTTTCAGCTCCCACTCCGGGTGAAGTAACCAAAGCCATTTCCCCCGCACGAAAATCGGCCTTTTCAAGATTGTCCATTCCCTCTCAGTGAGCATCTGTCTTTGACAGGATGGCGCCAACAGCAGACTCTCATCAGAACAGGGGGCTTGGAAAAGCTGATCCAACAGCGGAGGTGATCCCGGCCGCACGACATGCTCGACGTCGCCACTGGCGCCGAGTAAGGAAAGCTGGGGGCAAATCCCTTTCTGGGTTGACTACGCTAGCTCCAATGGTGGAAGTTGATGCTGCTGTTCCAACTGGGAACAACTTTGAACTACTTAAGAGGGTGCGCAAGAACTCTCCGACTGCTGTGTTGAAAAGATCTCCTCCACCAATGGGGAACGTTACAAAGGAGAAGCCAGAGCAGCCCCCTCAACGGCCGTCCTCTAAAATTTACAAGGTCTGGCGACAGGTCCAGGACTCCGTGATAGATCAAGACTATCCCCGTCGACAGAAAAAGATGATGGTTCGGCAAGAAGAGGACCACCCTGTCAAACCACAGAAAGTGACAGCTACTTGGGTGCCCGCTGCAACGGCCCCCTCAACCTCGACCGCTCACAAGAGGAGAAAGCTGGAGAAAATCCCGGTGTCTGCAACAAATCGCAAGAATACTGAATCTAAACGCCCCAAGTCTAGGGGCATGGTGGTGCACACCATCTATATGGTATCCAGAAAAGAGGATAGCCGTATCTCCACAGGTCATCGACCGCTTACGTGATCAGTGACTAAGGCTCAGGAGCAACAACAACAAAAGCTCCAAGAAATGCTGACAGCTATGGCCGCACTTACGGGACCGAAAACAAGCCCGGAGACATTCTCGGAGCAGCACCGTGAGCAGGAAACTGATGCTGAATTCCTTCGGAGAATGCTTGAGAAGAAGGACAAAGAGGCCGTGGAACAAGCGGCCAATATAAAACAAATGGCCCTTCTATTCCAAGATATGGTGGGCATGATGATCCAGCCAGACCCTCCAGCCGAAGACCCTCCAGTAATAATTGAAGATGATAGAGGAGAGACATCAAACACTCTGCCGGCTCTGTCAGCAGCCAAGGAGGAGACCATCTCAAAAGCCGCCCTGGATGATTGCATCGCTCAGCAGATACGGGTTCATCAGGCGAATGAAGCGGCTGGACAAATTGTTAAAACTGGACGACCCTATCCGGGTTGGTACGACCAAATAAAGTACCTGCCGGGATACACGATCCCCAAATTCCACGTATGTAAGGGGACGGAAAATCCGCATCAGCACGTCGCTCAATTCAAAGCCTTGTGCGGCAACACTGGAGGTGACGATAAGCTACTACTTCGCCAATTCGTTGGCAGCTTGTCGGAGACAGCATTCGAGTGGTATTCCGAACTCCCAAATGATTATGTCAAGACATTTGCAGAGATGGAGTTGCTATTCACCCAGCGTTTTGCGAGTGCTAGCGAACGCACCCCAATCACGGCATTGATCAATGCCAGGGTGAAGCTTGGAGAAACATGGGTTCAGTATGAAATACGGTGGCGGAATCTATGGTCGAAATGAGAGCAGCGCATCGAAGAAGCGCCTGTGGTGGGCATGTTCGTGGGTACTCTCGACCCTCAGGCGACCATTTCCCAATTCATGATGTTTTTCAAGCCGACCACTTTCCAGGCCATGATTGACAAGTGATTTGTACGAAAAAGAGTGTTTGTAGAATAACCGCAATCCGAACGGTGTCGCGCGTAGCTAGACCGAGGTGAGTACGGGTCGTCTTCAGGGAAATATTGAACCTTTTAATCTTACTTTAGATGTGTTGAGAAAGAGAGAAGGAACAAAGAATTTTGTGAATGGTTTCTAGATCTACGTTAAGCAAGAATGCAAAATATATAGATCTAGATTATTTTAGGGATGTAGTTAATATAATAAGAGGGCTTGTAGGGTTCGTTAGGATTTGGTAGTTATGGACGATTAATTAAAAGTTGCCCTTTTTATCCTTTAATAGATTTAAAACTAGAACGACGGTGATGCGTGTAGATTAAGGTTTCTGGAGGGAAAATGAACCCCACTCTTAACCCTAATCTCGACACGGAACTCCGTTCATATCTAGCCTTTACCAAAACAATCATTAATCTAATCTCTAATCGCGGTTGGAACTAACAAAGAATTGTTAGCGCGCCCGATTTGGATGTTAATGATTCTTTTGATAAAGTTCATAAACTTTATAGGACTTAAAAAGGGTTTAGAGATGTTCATCATCCATTAGCCTATCCTAATCCTACGAACCCTAACAAGCGGAGAATTACTCGCGCATGTTGGGAGAAAAAAAGATGGAGAGAAAATGCATAATTAAACTACGAAGAAATAGAATAAGAAAAAGAAAGCTACCTTTATTAATCAACAATATTCATTACACTTTGATTCCTTAGAAAATGATTACAAAGACTAGTTTGCTTCTCGATCTCTTCCAAGGAGGTAGACGAACAGTTGATGATCAGCCTGGACGCGTGAGCCGTCTTGGACTTCGTGATCTCGTCGGCTTGATAAATTTTCCAAGAGGCTCTCGGTCTATATTTATAGTGCCAAAGCCAGAACCCAAGCTTCTAAATTAGGGAAAAAAGTAGTAAAGATTTTCCCAAAATTTTTGCAAACCCTAAATCTTCAAACATGCCGCGGATCCGCGGCCTAAGGTGGGGTATGGCCGCGGATCCGCGGCCATTACATCATATCCCTTCATCAAACTTTTGGGCTTCTGTTATTGTGACATTTGGCAATCCTTGGAACCTTTGTATCATGGAAATATTCTCGTGGTTGCTGCCAGACTTGGTCTCCAAGTTTTGTTTTCTTAATTAGGCAAGTCTTCTTCAACAACTTGATTTCCTTGATTCTAGTCTTGAAAAATTCTGCACAACTTGGAAAAATTCTGCACAACAACCCAAATAATATTTAGTAGACTTAGTTCTACTAGGATTAGGTCAACGATATTATTTGCATACAATTTCCTACCAAATGCTAATTATAATATATCAACACATGGAAAATAGTATTTTTACAGATAAACCCTCATATGTATGATATATTATAATAAAGATCTTTTTAAATATGAAAATGGTAGGAAAAATGTAATACAAATATGCAGTTTTATCAACTGAACAAATACCCCCAAACTTATCTTTGATCGTCCCGAGCAAACTAGTTTATTCAAGAGGAGAAAAAGAAAGGAGAAATCTAAGCACACTTTCGTAGGCAAACACGATTGCACTGAGCACGTGCAACGAGCCGTTAAATTTCTAGGTGTCCCTAGTAAGAGGAGTGTTGTCTCCTGAGGGTTTTCAGCGGATTACACCCACAAAATCCTATAACAAAAGAGAGATGGTGAAATTTACATATAAAGATAAGAACCATAAAAGAAAGACTTTGAAAATAAGTGTTTCCAACTACACTAGCTTTTCAGTTGTAATAAGCCCTATCTTAATAGTCATGAAAAAATGTTAGAAATCACATTATCCCTCAATAAAACATCGTCTTTATTCTTCATTCCTACCTTTCATCCAAACATCGATCATATAATCCTACGTGTGTGTAAATACATCCCTACACTCGGAGAATTCAATTCAAGCTATCATACTCTTGTCCATCTGCCTCAGTACTTTTTAATCGATGAATATTTAGTTTTGCTCACACATTTTCATGCGACCGTTAATACTTCTTGAGGTACTGACCGACCAATTACTCATGTGCTTGCTGATTAGGTGATAGTATTTTCCTCGTCTTGCACCACCTAAGGCTTAGCAGTGACTCCCAGACCAGTTGGCCTTAGGGCACTAGGTGAAGAGGCATCCTCGCTATATTTTTTTATTACCGCCTTGGTGATAACAAAACCAGTGTTCATTTTTCTTTTCACCATTTTTATATTTTCTTCATTTTTTTTATTTCCTTCATACTTTGGCTTTTAGACAAGAGCATTTCAAGGTATCCTCTACTATCCCGAATTTCAAGACGTGTGTAAGTGCATATAGTAGGGTATCAACATTCAAATGTTTGGCTTCCAGAATAGAAACTATTTTTCAGACTTATTTTTATCCTCAGATTAGTGACTTCCTTCATCTTACAAACCCTTGGGACAACAGCTCATAACTACTTATTACTAGTTCGTTTAAGAAAACTTCTAATTTTCTTGGTTTTCTTAAACTATTCCTATCTTTTGGATGTAATTTTTCACTATCTACTCTTTTGTTATAAAAAAAATAATTATTTTATTTTAATTTTTTTTAAATTTTTTTTTTTTGAAAATGTTGTGCTTATGCAAAATATGATGCAAATTGATGTGTAAATAAGCACAAATCTCCCCCAAACTTCATTTCAACAGTGTCCTCACTGTTGCTATCTGCTGGATCACAAAAACCTGTAAAGTTGGGAGGATATTATTAATGGGGGCAAGAACATATGAAAGTGAAAATCCTCCGCCAAACTTATTTTTGGCTCACAAATTTGAGGACAAAAGTTATGTTCAAGAGCCAAAAATATACCCCCCCCTCAAACATGAGTTAGACAATACGAAGCATTTTAAGAGGGGGTGAGTCATTTGGTCAAAGTAAGACTTTACAAAGACCAAAAGTTAACACCAACCATTCAAAGATTTTATCAGTATAGCATATAGGTTGGTGGAAGAATGTGTTGTATCGAGTCCAGAAAAAATGGGGAAGGGATAAGAGGTGGTCTGGAAAGGGTTTGAAATTAGAGAAAAGAAAGAATGGGGATGAATGTGAATGATTAGGAAGAACGAATGGTGATGGTTCAACCTCTATAGGTGGAGATTGATCAATCACAAAATCCGTATTGTTTAAAAATTCAAGTTCGTCAGCAAAAAGTTCTTCAAAACTTTTATCAATGGTGTGATTGAACATTTTGCTGTCAAAGAGTTTTGTGCCAGAATTTATCCTACTTGATTCAAAAATTATTGAGGTAGAAGACTCGAAAAACTCATCTACCTCATTTTCAAAAATATCCATATCAAGTTGAATTTCTGGTATTATTGAACTTGAATTAACGGATTGTGATTCATCAAAACTCACTGAAACTATAGGAACAGAAGAAGAACCGGAGAAAGTAGAAGGTGAAATGGGTAAACAAATTGGTGTGTCGAGTGTTGCTGAACCAGATGTGGAAGATGGAGGCTGTATGTCGGTCTGATTTTCGGGTATACCATTATCATCAACTTCAAGATATATTTGGGGTTCGGGAAGAATTAAAGGCTCAAGATGATGATCACAAGGAAGCGAAAGGATTTGATGAATTGGTGGGACAAAATCATCCAAAATTTCGGGTGCATCAATCAATATATCCCCAACGTCAATCACCTCATTCAAGTGAAGGTTAGAATTATCAAACACCTCATCAAAAGTATGGTTTTCAATCAGTTTTGGTTCAAGAGTGGAGGTGTAGAGATCACAAGGGTTGGGTATGATTTCACTTGAAATGGACCCTTCACAGTCGGGTAAATCAAATACTACAAGGTCACACAACTTATCAGTCATTCTACTTGGTGTACTTGATGAATCTATGAAACTGGAGTTGTGGATTTCAGTTTGGAATGGGGAGGTTTGATTAGGAAGGGTGTACAGTTCTGTCCTACTACCCAAATCCTTCCTAATTTGGTTCGACAGTTCCAGAAATTTTTCTAATGTCTGCTCCAGACTAGTCTTGGGTTGATAAGAGGTTTCAGTATAAGATTGAAATTCCTGTGGATAATTAAAACTCCCAAATGACTGATTAGAAGAACTGTCTAGAGTAGGTGGAAAAGTCGGATTGGATTGATAGGAATAGAATGGTTGCGGAACTTGGGTAGGAGTAGGATCAATATTATGATAAGAAGAATATTGATATGGGTTGGTTGGTTGTCTATTTTCAACAGACATCTTATATGGCACAAACTGCATATCAAACTCTTCTTTGGACAGTGGTGGTGATGGTTGATATTGGTCCGGGTTGAAACTTTGGCCTCTAGACCTAGCTATGTGCTCAGCAATGGACATTCGTCTAGGGGCTTCCTCACTCTGGGTATGATTTGAAACAGGTGTAGGATTAGGATACGGTTGATAAGACCTAGACTGAGGTGGCCAACTGTTTCTTCCCTCTTGTTCTATATGATCTCTTAAGGACATGGAAGAGCCGGACGGTATACCGAAGGGATTACGAAAACAAGAGATATCTGGTTGTGGACAGCAAACCTCGGCAAGTGTTCTTCTGTTTAGGTCACCCATTATAAGAAGAGAAGAAGGGGGAAGGGGTAAAAAAAAAGGGAGAAAATAATTGGTTTGTTTTGAAAAATGACGGATTTAGACAAATCACACAAAAATGCACAAACAACCCTAGAACTAAGGTCGCCTAGGCCCAGTCTCTAGACCGCTCCTAGACTTCCAAAGGACAAGCCGCAGGATCAATCCTTTACCGCCTCCGTACTACCCTTGTAGCCAGGTAAGTGCCAGGTAAGTGGGAAAGAACCACAGTAGTGGGCCTAATTAAAAACCACTACCCTTTGTCACACTTGTCTAGACACTACAAAAGTAATGCGGATAAACGATAGATTACCCACGACCTTCCTCTGTCCTTATTGAGCGAGACAAACCTTAGAGTCTGGTCTAGATATTTTTTTTAAATTAATGAAGGGTTGATGCAGATACTTGGTTTGTGATTTGTGGGGCTTAGGAAGGGTGATGAAATCCCCACCTAATCTGGATTTGGTCTTGCCCCTTAAAAATCCGTATTAAAATATGCAAAAACAAACCGCAAAACAAAACTTTGCAAAAAGATTTTTGAGCGGCGATATTTTGCAAAGAATTCTGCAGAAAAGATATTTTATTGGATTTCAAAGGAGAGAGAAGGAGGTTAGAATCTTATCAGAGAAGACTGAAGCCCTATATCTCCTAACTGGCCGCGCTTCCGCCGCCGATGTGCACTTCCGGCCGCGGTTCCGCCGCAAGAGGGAGATATCAATTGATGAATTTTTCTGTGGCCTTCTCTACTTCTCTGGATCTCAATGAATGTATCTGTCTCCTGTTTCCTCAAGTCTGTGACTCCAGATTCCCTCGCAAAATTCACACAATAATCGTTAAATATACAATTTGCAGTTTTGTTTTATTTATGATATAGATCGTATAAGAATTCAACACAAATAGTAAGAATAAAAAAATTACGCACGTATCTCCGGCAACGGCGCTATTTGATTTGTACGAAAAAGAGTGTTTGTAGAATAACCGCAATCCGAACGGTGTCGCGCGTAGCTAGACCGAGGTGAGTACGGGTCGTCTTCAGGGAAATGTTGAACCTTTTAATCTTACTTTAGATGTATTGAGAAAGAGAGAAGGAATAAAGAATTTTGTGAATGGTTTCTAGATCTACGTTAAGCAAGAATGCAAAATATATAGATCTAGATTATTTTAGGGATGTAGTTAATATAATAAGAGGGCTTGTAGGGTTCGTTAGGATTTGGTAGTTATGGACGATTAATTAAAAGTTACCCTTTTTATCCTTTAATAGATTTAAAACTAGAACGACGGTGATGCGTGTAGATTAAGGTTTCTGGAGGGAAAATGAACCCCACTCTTAACCCTAATCTCGACACGGAACTCCGTTCATATCTAGCCTTTACCAAAACAATCATTAATCTAATCTCTAATCGCGGTTGGAACTAACAAAGAATTGTTAGCGCGCCCGATTTGGATGTTAATGATTCTTTTGATAAAGTTCATAAACTTTATAGGACTTAAAAAGGGTTTAGAGATGTTCATCATCCATTAGCCTATCCTAATCCTACGAACCCTAACAAGCGGAGAATTACTCGCGCATGTTGGGAGAAAAAAAGATGGAGAGAAAATGCATAATTAAACTACGAAGAAATAGAATAAGAAAAAGAAAGCTACCTTTATTAATCAACAATATTCATTACACTTTGATTCCTTAGAAAATGATTACAAAGACTAGTTTGCTTCTCGATCTCTTCCAAGGAGGTAGACGAACAGTTGATGATCAGCCTGGACGCGTGAGCCGTCTTGGACTTCGTGATCTCGTCGGCTTGATAAATTTTCCAAGAGGCTCTCGGTCTATATTTATAGTGCCAAAGCCAGAACCCAAGCTTCTAAATTAGGGAAAAAAGTAGTAAAGATTTTCCCAAAATTTTTGCAAACCCTAAATCTTCAAACATGCCGCGGATCCGCGGCCTAAGGTGGGGTATGGCCGCGGATCCGCGGCCATTACATCATATCCCTTCATCAAACTTTTGGGCTTCTGTTATTGTGACATTTGGCAATCCTTGGAACCTTTGTATCATGGAAATATTCTCGTGGTTGCTGCCAGACTTGGTCTCCAAGTTTTGTTTTCTTAATTAGGCAAGTCTTCTTCAACAACTTGATTTCCTTGATTCTAGTCTTGAAAAATTCTGCACAACTTGGAAAAATTCTGCACAACAACCCAAATAATATTTAGTAGACTTAGTTCTACTAGGATTAGGTCAACGATATTATTTGCATACAATTTCCTACCAAATGCTAATTATAATATATCAACACATGGAAAATAGTATTTTTACAGATAAACCCTCATATGTATGATATATTATAATAAAGATCTTTTTAAATATGAAAATGGTAGGAAAAATGTAATACAAATGTGCAGTTTTATCAACTGAACAACAAGCTGGCCCAAATGGACCAGATGGGCCACAGGACTTCCACTTCGAAGTCGGAGCCTTGAAACGAAAAAGGGAAGGGGAAAGCGACCTTCATCGCCAATGCTCAACAGCAGCCCAGTGACCCCAAACTAACAGATCGTCTAGACGAGAGACGACGATTCTTTAATGAGAAAATATAGCGTCCCTATTCATTTCCCCGGGACAAAACGAGAAGATTGTTCGAGCTGGCGGTGCGCAATAGGCTCATCAACTTACCGGATCCAAAATGCCCATTGCAACCCGGTGAGGCTAATAATCACAATTATTGCCCCTATCACCAAGCGATAGGCCATCCAATTGAAGATTGCTTCATCTTCAAAGGGTGGATTGAGAACCAATACCAACAGGGCAAATTCGCACTGTCCGAGAATTGGAAAGTAAACCCGCCCTAGCCGCACGCTCTCAAAAAGGCGGACACACCGGGGGCATCGTGCTCTTTTGTCGAAAAAGCTCAATGGGAGGTCGCTCTTTCAGCCAAAACGAAAAGAATGCTGAAGGATCTCCAAACATGACCGGCGATCAAATGGAAAAGTCCGCTGGAACCCGAAGTCATCGAGGGAATGCTGAAGCCGCGCCCGACGCCAAAAATTAGTAGCGATAATCAAAACGCTCATACCCAGCTGTCAAAGTCTTCGAAGAAAAAGAAGAAACCCAAAAAGCCCGTGAAGCCTGATAACAAGCGCACGGACCTGCAAAAGAATATTGACGCGCCGGAAGAATATAACCAGAAGGCGCGGACCCCAGTCACACTTCAAGAGTTTCTCAGCCACGTCCTTGAGGACGGAAATGATGACAATGGAGAAGACTCGTCGGATGAACCTGAGGATTATGTGGCAAGCTGCCATATGATCTCTCACTCGTCGATAAACGGTGAAGAAGCTCCTGATGCAGAGAAACTGGGGGTAGATCCCGAATCGGAGCTCCTAGGACCATCAGACGAGATGATTGATGCATTCCTGAACAAAGCTCTTCTGAAAAGTAAGACTGGTCGAGAGCGCGAAATGGCCATATTTGAAAAGGCCAAACGCCGGCGACTGAATGAAAGGGTTGAATCACCCGAACCAAACCGAGGCATGCCTGCGACAGACAAGAGCAGGCTTAAAACGAAGAAAAGGTTCGCTAAAGCTATATCGATAGGAATGAAGCTGCCACCCTCTGAAGAAAACATTTTTGAGAAGATACACCTTAATGAAGATGATGTGCTTCCTGATTACTGTTTATATCATCGAAGGGTTGTGTACCCCGCTGAAAAGTGCAACGCCTTTAAAAATTGGTGGCAAGGGTATGTCGCTCACAGGCAACACTTCAAGAGGATGAAGCGTGAAGCTCGTCGACAGCGGAAAAATATGACAGACGAACGTGGAAGAGCTGCCGGCAACTGTCACATGGTTGATAGCAGGGGATCGTAAGTTCTCACCTTCGGGAGTGATTCTAAAGAAGAAATGGCTCTTGGCCCTCTCTTCAAAGAATCCACCTCAGGAAAAGAGGAAGAACCGAAGAGCTGTGAGAACATTCAGCTGCGCAATCGCACATTACCTGAAAAGAATCTCGGACCGTAAACAAGGGGTCGAACAAAAAGGATAAGGGAAAAGAAAATGCCCCTGAGGATATCACCCTCGATGACCAAGCCGTCGAAGAGCTGACAGCCAAGGATCCGCCCAAGAAAAACAAGGTGGATTGCAATGTTCTGGCACACCTGAGGAAGATACCCTCATAGCTAAGCATTCTCGACGCCCTTTTGCTATCTAAAGAGGCAAGAGATTCATTGATCAATGCACTACAAGAGGCTGAGCAGTTCCAAGCTTTCCCCGCCAAAGAAAAGATGAAGGATGAGCTAGAAGAAGTGCATACAGCCGATATCACCTTCGGTGATGAAGATCTCCTCCTCGGGACGTGCGAGCATAACCGTCCCTTTTATGTCTCCGGATACTGTCATGATATTAAGATAGGTAAGATCCTGGTTGACAATGGGTCCTCCGTCAATCTCCTCAATGTAAGAGTATTGAAGGAAATCTGCATGAACATTCAGCATCTCGCTCGTGATAAAATCACCATCTCCGGGTTTGACTCCCAGTCATCACGGACGCTCGAGTCTGTGATACTGACGTTACGCTTTGGGCTGCTCGTCACGGACATCAAATTCCACATCATTGACGCCAAGACATGTTACAATGCTTTGCTCGGCAGGCCTTGGTTACACGAGTACAACATCATCCATTCTACACAACATCAGTGTATGAAGTACTTCAAAGATGGTCTCGAGTACACTGTGACGGGGGAACTAAACCCATTCTCCGTGAATGAAGTCCGAAAGTACGAAGATGCAAAATACTTCTTACCAGATTTCGAAGACACGGAGAGATGTCATAAACCGAAGAACAGAGCTATCACTACTATTCCGGTCTTCAGGAGTGATACCGAGGAGGAAGAAGAAATAGTTCATTCAGGGCCGTCCCAATGCAACAAGCCGGGACCGTCCACCCCTATTCTGGTCTTTGGCAGCGACTCAGAAGATGAGATCAATGCCATATTTTCTGTACGACCATCGATACAAGCCTTCGCTGGCAATGATCGGAGTTTGCAAATTGCCATGGTTCCGCAAGAGTATTACAAAGAGCTCGACGCGCTTGGTACCTATAGTGTGCAAGAACTGCAGACATTCTATTTCCCTCCCAGACGAAGAGATGAAAAGGCGATCCTCTTTTATCGATCAACGGAAACCAAAGTGGAGAAAGAAATTTGGCATGGTGCCGATTCTACACTTGACAGGCTCCAGCCCATCCGTTTGCCCAGATACTACACAGAAGGATTAAAAAGACTGTTGAGGCGCCAAGGCGTACCCTTCAAACAGACTGCTCGACAAGCTCAGTTCTACAACAGGATCTGGGACGTCCCTGGAACTCAGCGAAAATTGCCCAACGGGAGAATGGAAACGATCGGGCTTGGATATGTTCAATCCAAGAAACGGGAACGATTCCACGGTTGCTACGTTATACATGACTTTGACGAAGAAGGAGATGTTCTGTTAAAAGACGCTAACCCTGAACCAAAACGAGGTCCCGCCATGAAAACGCCAAGTCCGTCGTTTGAAGAACAGATGGACAGGCTAATAAGGGAAGCGGGTCAGAAGGTCCGGGATGACCATAGCCGCGAAATGGTCATTTACGAGAAAGCCAGGACGCGGCGCCTCCTTCAGCAGGCCGTGAAGAATGACAATGCTCTTCGTCACCAGCCCGTCATACAAAGACCCGGCGCAGAGGCAAAAATAAACCAAAGAACGGAAAAAAACGTTCGACAGCGGCAAAGCGGATCTAAGAAGCCACGTAATCAAGAATCGAGCAGCCGGGATCCGTCTCTTTATAAAGAAAATGGGTCGAGCATATTCTTTTCCTCAAGACAAGACAAAGAAGATATTCGATCTTGTCATAAAATATCAGTGATGACACTCCCGGAGTCCAAGCACCCCGAGCAAGCAGACAAGGTCTCTCACCCAGACTATTGCTCCTATCACCGAGCAATAGGACATCCTCTCGAAGACTGCTTCACCTTCAAGAACTGGGTTGAAGACCAGTATCAACTCGGCAGATTCGCTCTATCTAATAGTTGGAGGGTAAGTCCGCCACAGAAGCATGAATCAAAAGCCACTTATGCGATGAGAGTAGGACCGGATCAACATCGGTCTTGGAAACGATCTCGTACCTGTCACGCGATAACGCTGTCAGAAGATGAACCCGAGAATATGGATAACCTTTCTCGGTGCTTCGAAAATGATGAAGATGAGTTGATCTCAGAATTTCCACCGGCGCCAAAAGAGCTGGAAGATGGAATACATACTACTGCAGATGACCTCAGAAAATCCGACTTGGGAACAGTAAATGACCCACGGCCGACGCTCGTCAGTGAACTGTTGTCTGAAGAAAAGGAGGCTACGCTTAAAGACGTGCTCATGCAGTATAAAGATTGCTTCGCATGGAACTATTCAGAGATGCCGGGACTCGATCTAGAGATTGCTGTCCACAAATTGGTGATTTCTCCAAACGTCAAGCTGATCAAACAAGCACCGAGAAGAATGCGGCTCGAGCTTGAGATAAGCATCAACGCCGAGGTCAAGAAGCTAATCGACTCCGGCTTCATCCAAGAAGTTCAATACCCTGACTAGATTGCCAACATCGTCCCAGCGATGAAGAAAAATGGGACGGTGCGCATATGTGTGGACTTTTGGGAGCTTGCCCGAAGGACGACTTTCCAGTACCAGTCACTGAGCTGATGATAGATAATACGTCCACTCACGAAGTTTTCTCCTTCATAGACGGCTCATCAGGATACAATCAGATAAAGATGCATCCCAAGGACCAGAAGCATACCGCTTTCCGGACCCCTTTGGGCATATTCTGCTACAAGGTGATGCCTTTTGGTCTAAAGAACGCCGGTGCTACCTATCAGAGGACCATGACGAAGATTTTCAATGACCTCATACATGAAATCGTCGAATGCTATATCGACGACCTTATAGTTAAAAGCAAATCATATGAGGAATATTTAGAGCATCTGAAGATCGTGTTTCAGCACCTTCGGAAATACAACTTGAAGATGAACCCTCTCAAATACGCGTTCGGAGTTTCCTCGAGCAAGTTCCTAGGATTCTTCGTCCGACACCGAGACACCGAGATAGACCCGTCGAAGATCAAGGCGATCATGGAAATGCCTCCGCCAAGGACTCTTAAGCAACTGTGGTCTCTCCAAGGGAAGCTCGCGTATATCCGGCTATTTATAGCTAATCTCTCAGGCAAGTGCCGTCCTTACAGTCACCTAATGAAGAAGGGAACCCCGTTCGTCTGGGATCGCAAATGCCAAAGCGCACTGGACGAAATCAAGCAATACCTGCAGAATATGCCAGTACTGGCCGCTCCCGTTAAAGGAAAACCTCTCGTCCTATATACAACAGCCCTCGAAAGTTCTTTAGGCGCGTTGTGGGCACAAGAGAACGACCAAGGGAAGGAGAGAGCCCTCTACTACTTGAGTCGAGTTCTCCTGGGGGAAGAAAGCAATTAATCCCCCATCGAAAAACACTGCCTGGCGTTGATCTTCGCGATAACGAAGCTCAGACACTATGCGTCGGCACATGATGTCCACCTCATATCAAAGGTGGATCCTCTCAAATACTTGATGTCAAAAGCCATATTAACAGGACGACTCGCTAAATGGGCCCTACTCTTAATGGAATTCTCGGTGACATACCGACCCCTCAAGGCAGTGAAAGGCCAGGCCATCGCCGACTTCCTCGCTGAGCATCCGATACCTGCCGACTCTCCCTTGAACTGTGAATTGCAGACGAGCACGCGTTTGAAATGATCGATGGGGAGAGAAGAGAGAATGATACCCAGTGGGAACTCTACTTTGATGGAGCATCTTCCATGAAGAAGCACAAACAAAGCGCCCCTATAATCAAATCAGGGGTAGGCCTCATCTTCGTGATTCCACAAGGAGGGATAATGTGCTTTGCCTTCTCCTTAACAGAGCCGAGGACGAATAATAAAGCCAAATATGAAGCTTTGATAGCAGGTCTTGAGATCGCTGTCGACATAGGAATTGAAAACCTCCTCATATACGGAGACTCCCGGCTGGTCGTTAGTCAAGTAAATGGCGACTATCAAACGTGCAAACCAGAGTTGGTGAAGTACGGCGAGAGAGTGCAGCAACTGCTGACTCAAATCCCTGCCTATGCCCTGGAAAACATTCCGCGTGCGAAAAATAGCAAGGCGGATGCATTAGCCAAGCTCGCTAAAGAATTGGCTGACGAGAACTTCGATGACGTGATGATCGTTGTGCAAAACCGTTGGGTTCTTGCACCGGCAGAAATGTCTCCAGATTCGTCCGAAGAAAAAGGAGCGACCGAGCAAGCGACCCTACAAATTAAAGACCAGGAAAAGGCTAAGGATTGGAGAGAAGTCTTTATAGACTACTTCAAATCTCGTCGAACGCCTGAAGATACATCCTCAAGACATCATCTTATGAAACGAGCTCTGTCTTTCGCCTTCATCAATGATACTCTGTACAAGAGATCGTTCAACTCTCTATGGCTAAGATGCCTGGGGCCGGAAGAAGCAAAGAGAGTCGCCCAAGAAACTCATGATGGACTCTGCGGTTCTCATCAAGCCGGGACAAAAATAAAACTGAAGATCAAAAGGATGGGCTACTATTGGCCCACGATGATCCAAGACTGCCTAGAATACGCAAAGCAGTTCCACTCGTGCCAAATTCACGGGGACTTTATCCATCAGCATCCAAATCCGCTACACCCAATGGTGGCTAGCTGGCCGTTCAAAATGTGGGGAACTGACATAAACGGCCCCATCGAACCAGCATCGTCCAGAGGACATCGGTTCATACTGGCAACAACCGATTACTTCTCCAAGTGGGCAGAAGCAGTACCACTAAGAGAAGTGAAGACGGAGAATATCCTCCATTTCTTCAAGACACACGTCATTTATCGGTTCGGTACTCTGCGACAGATTATCTCCGATAACGGGCCAGCCTACAGAAGCAAAAAAATCAGCCGCTTTGCACAACAGCATAACATAGACTGGAGATACTCTTCGGTTTATAATCCCCGAGCTAACGGTCTAGCTGAGGCCTTTAACAAGACCTTGACGAAGATCGTGAAAAAAACGGTGTCTCGAAATAAGAGGGACTGGCATGAGAGACTGCATGAAGCTCTTTGGGCGTATCGAACTACGTTCAAAACAGCCACGAACACAACGCCGTATGCATTGGTATTCGGCACGGAAGCAGTACTCCCCCTCGAGATAGAGTTGCTCTCTCTACGAGTGGCAGTTCATTACGAGCTAACGGACGAAGAGAATGCTCACCTTCGGCTCAAGGAGCTCGACGCCCTTGATGAAACCCGGCTCATGGCGCAACAAAACCTGGAGGCTTACAAAGCAAAGATGACGCGCTCATACGAGAGATTGACTAGGCCGAGAACATTCCGCCTAGGCGAACTCGTGCTAGTGGTCAAGAGACCTATGATTCCCAATCGTGCCAAACGGGGAAAATTCGAGCCGAACTATGAAGGCCCGTACATCATAGACAAAGTTTATCAGGGTGGAGCCTATCTACTCAAGGACATGCATGGTGAAAGACCTTTCAGGCCAATAAACGGTCGCTTCCTGAAAAAATACGACGCCTGACGAGTCACGGCCTAGCTCAACGATAGATGACGACGCCTATATCCGCTCGCTATCTTCCTAAGCCCAAACTCTATAAGTAGTAACAGGCAAACGGACCGAAACGTCCTTAAACTAACGATGGACCACTATGTCCTAAAACTGGCTATTGACCGAGACGTCGATAAACTACTACGGACTGCAGCATCCCAAGGCTGACAAAAAAATATATATATATAAAAAAAAGAAAACGGTATGTCCGTAAGCGAGATGGGCACGGATGAAAACCCGAAAGGGCTCTATGAGTAAAAACAGCAGGGCTACCGGCGAGTGTTGTGAAAACCCGAAAGGGCGCAATCTCGTTAAAAGACGCTTGCAAGGTCCTCTCGACCTTATGAGGAGAAAATACCTGCGTGAGATCCTTACGACTCACAAGGGAGCAACACATTTAGGGATCCCCACGATTCCTAAGGAGAAGTTACTCTTACAAGATCTTCACGACTCGTAACGAGAATTCCCTTTTGAGACCCTCACGGCTCATAGGATCCAAAAGCCTTAAGCTACAGGGATCTAAACCCGTTCTTATGCTATCACAACGTCCAATGTTGCCCTACAAACGTCTCAATATCAACCCTTGTATACAATCCACAGGCGCGAATAAACATTTCCCTAACAAAGTCCCACCAGAGACTGGGGATATGCTCATATGGCAAAAGACACTTGTAAGTCCTCTCGACTTATAAGGAGAAAGCACTCTTGTAAGATCCTTACGACTTATAAGAGACCATACACTTAAGACTCCTCACGATTCTTAAGGAGAAAACGCACCTACGAGATCCTCACGACTCGTAGGGAGAAATACCTTTATGAGACCCTTACGGCTCATGAAATCAAAAGCCTTAGTCGACAGGATCTTAACCCTGTTTACTAAGCCACTTTTGTTCGAACCGACAAAGGCAAATGATGATTCGCTCCTGTCAATATCCCAGTTGTAGCGATGCTGATGCCTAAATCGGTATCAAATCCCAAGCTCGCAGCAAGGCAAATGCATATGAAATAGCCGAAATGATTGGGCAACTTGCAACAAAATCAGCAAGTAAAAATGTATGCATGCAAAATAGCCGAAATGGTTGGGCAACTCGCAATAAAAAGCAGTGAGTAAATAAAAAAAATAGCCGAAATGATTGGGCACCGCGAAAAATAGCCGAAATGATTGGGCAATCGCGACTTTCGCAATATAAAAGCTGAAATGATAGAGCATCGCGGAAAGAAAAATATATAAAATGAAACTTTTTGCCCTACATGTGAGATCACATCGATCCCTGTATATAATCCAGGGGCACAAACAAAGAGGGAACCATACCTTTCCACCAGGCTCCATCAGAAAAAGAAGCCAAATCTCGACGGTTCACAGATAGCCTGGAGATCATCTCAACATTCGTCTCATTATAACAGACGCAACATCAGCAAATCGGAGCCGCGGCAAAGTTCCCAGTTCCATGACTCGGCGATGCGTAGACAACCGAGAGTCAGCCCCTCCTGGTCCCGTAGAACACGGCTAATGTCAGTCCTGACCCCATGGGAAGCGCCCAGAGCAAATCCTGGTCCCATGGAACACGGGTAATGTCAATCCTGACCCCGTAGGAAGCGCCCAAAGCAAATCCTGGTCCCGTGGAACACGACTAATGTCAATCCTGACCCCGTGGGAAGCGCCCAGAGCAAATCCTGGTCCCGTGGAACACGGCTAATGTCAATCCTGACCCCGTGGGAAGCACCCAGAGCAAATCCTGGTCCCGTGGAACGCGGCTAATGTCAATCCTGACCCCGTGGGAAACGCCCAGAGCACATCCTGGTCCTGTGGAACACGGCTAATGTCAATCCTGACCCCGTGGGAAATGCCCAGAGCACCTCCTGGTCCCGTAGAACACGGCTAATGTCAATTTTGACCCCGTGGGAAACGTCCAGAGCAACCCCTGACTCCGTGAAATGCGGATAAAGTCAACCCCCCGACTCCATGAAATGCAGATAAAGTCAAGCCCCTGACCCCGTGAAATGCGGATAAAGTCAACCCCCTGACCACGTGAAATGCGGATAAGGTCAACCCCTGACTCCGTGAAATGCGGATAAAGTCAACCCTCGACTTCCCCGTCAAAGCAATTCTTTGATTCGGGAGCAAGTCAACTCATCAATCATTTACGGGTCCTCTCGACTTGTAAGGAGAAAATTCTCTTGTGAGATCCTTACGACTCTCAAGAGAAAACACACTTAGAAATCATCACGATTCCTAAGGAGAAAATACACCTACGGGATCCTCTCGACCTGTAGGGAGAAAATTCTTTATGAGACCCTCACGGCTCATAAAATTGAAAAGTCTTAGGTGGCAGATCCTAACCCTATCTCCCAAGCCATCATTGCCTCGCAGAGAGGTCAAGGTAGATTTTCTACAGGCCACACTCTCCGACAAGAAAGGAAACAATCACTTACGGGTCCTCTCGACTCGTAAAAAAGAAAATTCTCTTCTGAGATCCTTACGACTCTCAAGAGAAAACACACTTAGGAATTCTCACGATTCCTAAGGAGAAATTACACTTACGAGATCCTCACGACTCGTAAGAAGAAATACCTTTATGAGACCCTCACGGCTCATAAAGTTGGAAAGCCTTAGGAGGAAGATCTGAACCTGACTCCTAAGCCATCGCTGTCCTACGAGGAGATCGAAATAAACTATCCACAAAATGCATTTACTAAAAGGGACACACTACCATGAAGCAAAATATGTCTTTTATTCATAAATCAAAATGAATACAAAAGTACAATTTATGAAAGAATCAATACTCTCATTCAGGAGTATATACAAAAGAAGAATAAAAAGAAAAAATATACAATTCTTCAAGCCGGCGGACGATTTAATAGATTTGCTAGTTCATCCTTTTTCCGCTGGGCCTCGGCTTCATGATTCATTATCGCTAAAAGACGGGCCTCCGCTTGAGACTATTGGGCCTGGTACTAGGCAAGCCGACTTTCAAGCTCCTTTTCGGTAACTTTATGAGTTTCGACCATTTCGTGAGTGAAAATGACGGCTTTATCAATGGTTACCACCTCCCTGATAGCTTCTTGAAGCACCCGCCAAAGTTCATACGCCCGAGTGGTCTTGGCCGTAAAATTAGCTTGAAGTTCCCCCAGCGCATTGAAAGCCAGCTCCCTTTCCGAAAACTTTCGATTGAGCCTCTTCTCACATGATTGTAACAACCCTAATTTTTCTATACATTTTTCTATACAATTTTTTTCAAAATCCATAAAGGAGTATTTTAACCTGAGTACAATATATAAGTAATTATTTTGTTTTTAAATAACTCCATTTTTAGTGTACATAAAATTGCTTTAAAATTAAAGTATACTTGGGGTATTTAATGTTGTTGTTACCACTTTAAGTAATTATTTCACACCATAATTACAAGAAGGAGCTTGTAGCTCATTGGTAACACCTTGCACTGCTGAACCAAGCTACCAGAGTTCAAATCTCATACCCCACATTATTTTTAATATTGATTTTTTTAAAAACCTTTAAAATACCAAGAGTTTACACGTGCATATCTCACAAAATCCCCACTACACCCAAAGATTTAACACTTCCAGAAATTAGATGAACCGTCGGGGGGGATTCTGGTCGCCGGACTCGGCCGGGAATCGGCCAACTCGGCCGACTCAGTGCTCCGACCGAGTCACGGCCGAGTCACCCCCGAGTCGGCCGATTCCAGCGACGGCCACAATATGAAAGTTGTGTCTTTTCATATTCCCTATGCACCTGCAAAATTTTAGCATCAGGCCACATCCAGAGCTCTTTAAAAACCCTAATTACTCCACTTTTAATACATTTTTATTGCATTTTATCACATTTTTATTTTTAACTTTTCATCTACCCTAACCCTAGCCTAACCCTATAAATACCAACCCTACACACTACCCTCTCACCCCCAAAATCTTGAGCCACTCTCTCTAAAATTTTCCAGGATTTGTGTACTTTGAAAACAAGCTCGAGGCGAAGCTCCGACGAAATTCCGGCGGAAATTCCGGCGAACGTTTTAGGAGCTACCGGCGACGACGCAACACACCGACGATTCCTCTAGTTCCCCCTCACTCTCTTGAGTAATCAAAACCCGTAAGTCCCATTCTTTCTTTCTTTCTATTTCTTTAAAATACGAAATTACGAAACCCGACGGAATCAGAACAAATCCGATTTCCGATTCGGTTTTCTATAAAATTTCACTTCTAACCAATACATTCATGTTTAAACATCTTTATCTTGACTATTAAACTTTTAAAAATCAATTTGAACAAGTTTCGTCACATGAAATGATAACCTTTCCAATTTATCGTATTTTTCACTTTAATACCGCAATGTTCAATTTCACATTTAACTCCTTAACTTTGCTATACATTTAAAGTAGAGCACGAGGTAATGACCTACCTCCACACACACGCAAATACAACCTTAAACGACATCATAAAAAACTTAGAATACGATAAAACAAAACTTTCATTTAAATACCATATTCTTAATAAAACCATTCTTAAAAGTTTTAGATTTGATACATTTTTAAATAAATACCTCTTATTAGGAAAACACGATAAGTTGTGGACATCGATCGTTTATCTAAACCTGACTTTATGGTGTCTAGGCTAGGCAAGTGAGCAAAGGTAACTTTAAAAGGCCCGTCTCACGATTCGTGAGCGGATCTCTCCTTCCTCACTTGTACTTACCTGGCCACAATTGGCGGTGAAGAGGCGATTTGAGGCTTCTAACGACTTGTCGTTTAGACCATTTAGAAATAGGCTAGTTGGCTTAGGAAACCTTAGAATCTAAAATACGGAAAATCACACTTTGCAAATAAATACCTTTTACTTTATAAAACCGTTTTCTAAAGGATTAGTATTTTACAATCTTTGCAAAGCGCCGCTGCAACCCATCTTTGGGGAACCCGTTCGGGATCGTGCGGTTTATCGCGCACCCTCGGGCTAGTAGTATGAGATTCAGACCTCCGCAAGGAGCATTCGGTCTCGAAAGGTTTAAAATACGACATCTTAAGAAAATGAGATTTTTGGAATATAAAATATTTATTTAAAATTATTTTTGTATAAACATATATATATATATATATCATTTAAGTATCTATTATATTATAATATAAATATTCACCTTTTTCTAAAAATCACAATAATAAATTTTACACTAAAATACCATGAACTTCAAATAAACAATATTACAGATAAATACACTTATTTATAAAACTAGGATATTTTCACTAGAAATGTCACAACATAAAATCCACCCTCATTACAACTCTAAAGACGAACAATAAATACTTGAGGTGTATTTTGAAAAGTATATAAAAGTATTTTTACATAAAACCCTCTCAAGTTTTATAAATTACCCTAAGGACCCTAGCAATTATAAGACCTCGATTCACGTTTCTGATTATCTGACTTGGGTTTGAGTCTGATTAATCTGACTTGAATATGATTCAAGTCAATTTATAATCTACAATATTCCAATTCAATATGAACACATGAAATCATGAATACAATTATCAATTTATACAACTTGACCGAACCGAACCATGGATATATATTCCTTTTACATGATTCTCAGTATTTCATTTACATGACTCTACGGTTACAACCGTTTCCTGATATCATGGTTTCGGTCAGTCAGTCAATCAATCTTACAATCAATACATTTTACAAGATAACAATACAAACAAGACATCGCGGGGTTTAAGGGGTAGATTGGTATGGAAGATGTTAAAAGTTGCACGAGACGGTCAGACTTAAGACACCTAACATGAATCCAATTGCCGTTGTTCCGGGCCTTCTAACGGAGCCTTGTACTCTATATTCCGTTTGCCATGATCTCTAGCATATAGAGACCCCTCTCGTATACACTAGTATTCTTCTGTACCAAGCTACAAACAACAGCGTTAATACAACATTACAACAATACAATACAACATTAAAAGCAACTCTCTCTCTCTCCTACTCTTTGTCTATTTCTCCCCTATCTTTGGGACTTACCGAGCGACCTGTTCGCTGACGACATTCTATTTCTTTCTTCTTTGAATGTCGTCAGGTGTTTTGGACCCGGCGGAGATAGAGCCATCTCAAAAAGACTTGGAGCAGTTTGCCGAAGACCCTGCAATTTAGTTTCATTGTACACTTTTCCTTTCTGTACTTTTCATTTCCTGTTATGCCACTGATTAGGCATCTTTTTATTTCAGTTGTATTTCCTTTCATGTATTGTACAAAGAATGTTAATAAATAAAAGTTGCTGTTTTTATTATCTCTTGTCTCTTGTGTATTTATTTTATATTGCTTATATACGCTTAGCGTATGTACTTTTAAGTATATACGTAGCGGACCTCGTCGCGTCCCCTTCGCCGTACACCGGGAATTGGGGCGTGACAGGTTTTGTTGGTGGCCCATGCAGGTCAGAGCTGTATGAAACCCTATCATGCAGTTCTGTTCTGCGTGAACAACCTAAGCAATATAACACAAAAATCAGCAACTAAAACATTCTTTACAATTCATGTTCCTTGAATCTTACAATTCCATATTCCTTGAATCTTATCATTTCATGTACTTGAATCCGTCCTAACCCAAATTTTTCTTCAGGGTTATGGATTCCCCGAACAACACCAGCACCAACGTCAACAACACACCTCCAGCACTACCTCTCACACCAGCTGTTCCTGCTCCACTCAATGAGCAAACGGTTCTGCTTGAGGCAATCCGCAGCCTCCTAGAGGGACAACAGCAGCTCTTGAACCGTCCCGAGACTGAAGCACTTGGGGTGAAGCAATTCAGAGCCTTACATCCCAAACAGTTCTCAGGAAAGGGGAGCCCACTGGAAGCTGAGGAATGGGCTCAAAGCACAGAGGATGATCTGGCGGCAGCACAAGTGCCAGAAATAGCTTGGGTCCGAGTTGCAAAGCTGCAACTCACGGACAATGCTCGGAACTGGTGGAAGGCGGAAGAAAGCCGTCTTGAACAGCCTATTGAATGGAAGACTTTTCGCGAGAAGTTCGACGCGAAGTACTTCCCTGTGACTGCCAGGTTTGCCATGGAACAGCAGTTCATTCATCTACAACAAGGTTCGATGTGGGACAAGTCAGTAGATGAGTATGATGCTGAATTCACCATGCTCAGTCGGTAAGATATGTCACAGTATTTCAAATTTTTGATAGCACATACTACACAACTAACACAAGACCGTAACAGATTTGCGGCACACCTGATACCGATGGATGAGATCAGAGCCCGTCGATTTCAACAAGGTTTGGACACGGAAATCCAGGCTGCACTAGCCACAGGAAAATTTCCGACTCACGAGGATGCTATGGAAGCTGCCCGCCGTTATGAAGCAGTGATAAAGGCGAGGGGCAGACCCCAATATGCCGGTTTGAAACGCCCTGCCACTCAAATAGCAGGAGGAGCCTCTCCAAGGCCATCGTTTGAACCCAGGAGATTAGAAGAAACCAATAACCAGTTAAGTCCATATTTCTGCTACTACTGCAGAAGAAAGGGACACTTGTGGAAGGACTGTAGGCGCGCAAAAGGCTTGTGTCTAATTTGTGGCGCATCCAACCACGGAATTGGGAACTGTCCTTACAATAGCAACTCAACTCACACACCCACCAACTACCCGCAGCGGCCAGCTATCCAGGCTCCTGCACCTCGTTATGCACTACCTGCTCCACCACCTGCACAGCCTACTCGCCAATTTCAACAAGCAATAAGGAACATGCCTAGAGGACAGAGAAAGAGGCCCCAAAGGCAGAATGTGCCTCCAGCTAGAAGGAATGTACCACGGCGACAGACATTCACATTAGAAGCCGTAGAAGCCAAGACTGTAGGTCAAGGTAACACCGGTAAGCCTTTTTCACCCTTGTATCATTTTGTTATTTTTAAACACTATCTATACTACAGTCACCAGACTTTCCTTAAAACTGTTACACTTTCCTTTTTCAAATTTCGAGGACGAAATTTTTATAAGGAGGGTAGAATGTAACAACCCTAATTTTTCTATACATTTTTCTATACAAATTTTTTTCAAAATCCATAAAAGAGTATTTTAACCTGAGCACAATATATAAGTAATTATTTTGTTTTTAAATAACTCCATTTTTAGTGTACATAAAATTGCTTTAAAATTAAAGTATACTTGGGGTATTTAATGTTGCTGTTACCACTTTAATTAATTATTTCACACCATAATTACAAGAAAGAGCTTGTGGCTCATTGGTAACACCTTGCACTGCTGAACCAAGCCACCAGAGTTCAAATCCCATATCCCACATTATTTTTAATATTGATTTTTTAAAAAACCTTTAGAATACCAAGAGTTTACACGTGCATATCTCACAAAAACCCTACTACACCCAAAGATGTAACACTTCCAGAAATTAGATGAACCGTCGGGGGGGATCTTGGCCGCCGGACTCGGCCTTGACTCGGCCGACTCAGTGCTCCGACCGAGTCACGGCCGAGTCACCCCCGAATCGGCCGATTCCGGCGACGGCCACAACATGAAAGTTGTGTCTTTTCATATTCCCTATACACCTGCAAAATTTCAGTCTCAAACCACTTCCAGAGCTCTTTAAAAACCCTAATTACTCCACTTTTAATACATTTTTATTACATTTTATCACATTTTTATTTGTGACTTTTCATCTACCCTAACCCTATAAATACCAACCCTACACACTACCTTCTCACCACCAAAATCTTGAGCCACTCTCTCTAAAATTTTCCAAGATTTGTGTACTTTGAAAACAAGCTCGAGGCGAAACTCCGACGAAATTCCGGCGGAAATTCCGGCGAACGTTTTAGGAGCTATCGGCGACGACGCAACACACCGACGATTCCTCTAGTTCCCCCTCACTCTCTTGAGTAATCAAAACCCGTAAGTCACATTCTTTCCTTCTTTCTATTTCTTTAAAATACGAAATTACGAAACCCGACGGAATCGGAACAAATCCGATTTTCGATTTGGTTTTCTATAAAATTTCACTTCTAACCAATACATTCATGTTTAAACATCTTTATCTTGACTATTAAACTTTTAAAAATCAATTTGAACAAGTTTCGTCACATGAAATGATAACCTTTCCGATTTATCGTATTTTTCACTTTAATACCGCAATGTTTCAATTTCACATTTAACCCCTTAACTTTGCTATACATTTAAAGTAGAGCACGAGATAATGACCTATCTCCACACGCACTCAAATACAACCTTAAACGACATCATCAAAAACTTAGAATACGATAAAACGAAACTTTCATTTAAATACCATATTCTTAATAAAACCATTCTTAAAAGTTTTAGATTTGATACACTTTTAAATAAATACCTCTTATTAGGAAAACACGATAAGTTGTGGACATCGATCGTTTATCTAAACCTGACTTTATGGTGTCTAGGCTAGGCAAGTGAGCAAAGGTAACTTTAAAAGGCCCGTCTCACAATTCGTGAGCGGATCCCTCCTTCCTCACTTGTACTTACCTGGCCACAATTGGCGGTGAAGAGGCGATTTGAGGCTTCTAACGACTTGTCGTTTAGACCATTTAGAAATAGACTAGTTGGCTTAGGAAACCCTAGAATCTAAAATACGTAAAATCACACCTTGCAAATAAATACCTTTTACTTTATAAAACCATTTTCTAAAGGATTAGTATTTTACAATCTTTGCAAAGCGCCGCTACAACCCATCTTTGGGGAACCCATTCGGGATCGTGCGGTTTATCGCGCACCCTCGGGCTAGTAGTGCGAGATTCAGATCTCCGCAAGGAGCATTCGGTCTCGAAAGGTTTAAAATACGACATCTTAAGAAAATGAGATTTTTGGAATATAAAATATTTATTTAAAATTATTTTTGTATAAACATATATATCTATCTATCATTTAAGTATCTATTATATTATAATATAAATTTCCACCTTTTTCTAAAAATCACAATAATAAATTTTACACTAAAATACCATGAACTTCAAATAAACAATATTACACATAAATACCCTTATTTATAAAACTAGGATATTTTCACTAGAAATGTCACAACATAAAATCCACCCTCATTACAACTCTAAAGACGAACAATAAATACTTGAAGTGTATTTTGAAAAGTATATAAAAGTATTTTTACATAAAACCCCTTCAAGTTTTATAAATTACCCTAAGGACCCTAGCAATTATAAGACCTCGATTCACGTTTCTGATTGTCTGATTAATCTGACTTGGGTTTGAGTCTGATTAATCTGACTTGAATATGATTCAAGTCAATCTATAATCTACAATATTCCAATTCAATATGAACACATAAAACCATAAATACAATTATCAATTTATACAACTTGACGGAACCGAACCATGGATATATATTCCTTTTACATGATTCTCAGTATTCCATTTAAATGACTCTACGGTTACAACCGTTTCCTGATATCATGGTTTCGGTCAGTCAGTCAATCAATCTTACAATCAATACATTTTACAAGATAACAATATAAACAAGACATCGCAGGGTTTAAGGGGTAGATTAGTATGGAAGATGTTAAAAGTTGCACGAGACGGTCAGACTTAAGACACCTAACATGAATCCAATTGTCGTTGTTCCGGGCCTTCTAACGGAGCCTTGTACTCTATATTCCGTTTGCCCTGGTCTCTAGTATATAGAGACCCCTCTCGTATACACTGGCATTCTTCTGTACCAAGCTACAAACAACAGCGTTAATACAACATTACAACAATACAATACAACATTAAAAGCTACTCTCTCTCTCCTACTCTTTGTCTATTTCTCCCCTATCTTTGGGACTTACCGAGCGACATGTTCGCTGACGACATTCTATTTCTTTCTTCTTTGAATGTCGTCAGGTGTTTTGGACCCGACGGAGATCGAGCCATCTCAAGAAGACTTGGAGCAGTTTGCCGAAGACCCTGCAATTTAGTTTCATTGTACACTTTTCCTTTTTGTACTTTTCATTTCCTGTTATGCCACTGTTTAGGCATCTTTTTATTTCAGTTGTATTTCCTTTCATGTATTGTACAAAGAATGTTAATAAATAAAAGTTGCTGTTTTTATTATCTCTTGTCTCTTGTGTATTTATTTTATATTGCTTAGATACGCTTAGCGTATGTACTTCTGAGTATATACGTAGCGGACCTCGTCGCGTCCCCTTCGCCGTTCACCGGAAAGCGGGGCGTGACAATGATTGTGGATTTGTGGCGCACTGTTCAATCAGCCCCCGCAAGCTCATCTTTGCAGCCACGACCTCTGAGGGAAGGCGTGTGCACTTGAGATCATTTAAACAGACCTCCACTCGACGCCAATCCTCGATCCAAAACACGCACAAGCTATTTTCTCTTTCTGGCAACAAGGAAAGTTTTCGTGTTCGTACTTAAAGAAAATTCCCAGGGGTCAAGTATGAAGCTCGTGTACACAGGTAGGATGCACGTACGAATACACAGCAAGCAGAAAAAGCCAACAGAGAACATTCAACGATTAATGATAAGAGAAAATACATTGATATTACTCTAAAGGAAAGAGATCACCAAACAAAGGATCGGAAATACAAGGGTTAACAAAGCAAAACACAAAATTTTCCAGCTCCCTCTCCGCCTTCTCCAGCACGTCAAAATGACGGTTTTCGCGAGGAGTCGCTCCCCATCGGTTGGCGCCGTGCTCATCAGCGAAAGCGGACATGACGGCCCGTCGGGCCCTTATCTGACTCAGTGTAACAACTCCATTTTTAGTGTACAAAAATTTGCTTTAAATTTAATGTATACTTGGAGTATTTACTTTGCTGATACCACTTTAAGTAATTAATTAACTCCTTAATTATAAGAAGGAGCTTGTAGCTCATTGGTAATACCTTGCACTGCTGAACCAAGCCACCAGAGTTCAAATCCCATGCCCCACATTATTTTTTATATTTATTTTTGTTTTAAATTTTTAGAAGTCCAACAGTCAACACGTGATAACTCCAAATTTTCCCACTACCCATGAAAAACTGAATATATCAGAGCCTACATCAGGCGACCCCCCACATTCTGAGCCCCCGACTCGGCCGGCGGACCGGCCGACTCGGGCCGGCGCCGCCGGCCGGACTCGGCCGTTCGGCCGAGTCGTCAACACCAAAAGTGTGACTTTTCCCCTTCCCAACTCCCCTGCATACTTTAAATGTTCAAAACGTTTCCAGAGAGTCCAATAACACCCATTTACTCCATTTTTAATGATTTTTCCTTCATTTTTACAGTTTTAAAATTAAAACCCTTCATCTACCCTAACCCTAGCCTAACACTAAAATACCACCCCTACCCTCTACCCTCTCACCCTAAACTCTGAACCAACTCTCAAAAATTTCCAAGAAACCTTGTGTACTTTGAAATCGAGCATGAGGCGAAGCTACGGCGAATTTTCCGGCGAACTTCTGACGATCATTCTAGGAACTCCCGGCGACGAAACGACGCACCGCCGACTCCTTCCGAAACATCTCCCTCTTCTAGTTGTCCAAAACCCGTAAGTCCCCAAATTCTACCTCTTTTTTCTTTTCTAAAATACGGATTTACAAAACCCGACGGAATCGGAACAAATCCGATTTCCGATTCGTTTTATTTATAAAACTTCACTTCTCGTTAATACAATTATGCTTAAACTCTCTCATGTTGACTATTAAACACTAATCAACCAAATTGATCAAGTTTCATATCACAAAATAATTGCTAGTTCCTTTTACCGTATTTTTCATTTAAATACCACATAGTTCCTTTTGCGACATTTAAACCATTAAACTTGTTATACCTTTAAATAGATCACGAGGTAACGATTTACCTCCTCACACACTCATATGCAACATAGCACGATACCCTCGGGAATATAAAATACAGGAAATCGATATCTTTATAAATAAATAACTTTTGAGCTAATAAAAAAATAAAAAATATCTAGACTCAGCCAATTAAGGACTGTCGCGCTCATTAGGACAGAGGAAGGTTGTGGGCATTCAGTCATTTATCTAAACCTGACTTTGTGATGCCTAGGCTAGACAAGTAAGAAAGGTAACTTTAAAAAGCCCGTCTCACGGTGATTGGTGAGCGGAACCCTCCTTTCTTCACTTGTACCTACCTGGCCACAATTGACGGTGAAGAGGCGATTTGAGGGATATCTCACAACTTGTCGCTTTGGACCAGTTAGGAGCAGTCTAGTTAACTTAGGAGACCCTGGAACATAGAATACGGGAAATCGACATCTTTACAAATAGATACCATAATTAATAAAACCGTTTTTCCTTAATGATTAGCATTTATACAAATCTTTGCAAAGTGCCGCTACAACCCATTTGGGGAACCCGTTAGGGATTGTGCGGATTATCGCATATCCTCAGGCTTAGTAGTGCGATATGCAGACCTCCGCAAGGAGCATTCGGTCTCGAAAGATTTAAAATACGACATCTTAAGAAAACGAGATTTCTAGAATATTATATATATAAACTAAAATTATTTTCATATAAATATATGTATATGTAACATAAAAATATCTATTTTGAATTATTACAAATATTCCACTTTTTCTAAAAATGTCACAAGAATCATTTTACACTAAAATACCATGAATTCCATACAAATCAATATTACAAATAAATACATTTATTTATGAAATTAGGATATTTTCACTAGAAATATCACAATATAAAATTTACATTTATTACAACTCTAAAGACGAGTAATAAATACTTGGGGTGTATTTTGAAAAGTATATAAAAGTATTTTTACATAAAACCCCCTCAAGTTCTATAAATTACCCTAAGGACCCTAGTAAACATAAGTTTAAGCGGGACCAATCTCTTGAGCCTCAGGGAGCCGGAGAAGTGGGTGCTTGCCTATTTAAGGTAGACAACTTAATAATGGTGTTATCAATACGGTAATCGTCTTCGAAAAAGACACAAATCCTGCCGTCCATGTGCAGCGGTTACCGATAACATCAAAACAATCAGGACTTCAATTTACTTTTCTAATTGTCTGACTCAGAGTGAGTCTCATTATAATCTGACTTGAATATGATTCAAGTACAATCTACAATCTACAATCTACAATCTTCAATATTACAATTCAACATGAATCCAGGAATCCAATTATCAATCTATACAACTTGACCGAACTGAACCATGAATATACATTCCATTTATATGGTTCTCCAGTTATTCCATTTACATGATTCTACGGTTGCATCCGTTTACTGATATCATGGTTTCGGTCAGTCATCCAATTATACAATCAATACAATTTACAAAACAAACAATACAAACAAGACATCTCGGGGTTTAAGGGGTAGATTGGTACGGAAGGTGTTAGAAATGGCACGAGACAGTAAGACTTAATACACCTAACATGAATCCGGTTGCTGTTGTACCGTGGCATAAACGGTTCCTTGTACTATACTTGCCTCTAGTCTCTGGCATATAGAGACCCCTCTCGTATACACTAGTATTCTTCTGTACCAAGTTACAAACAACAGCGTTAACATAACATTAAAACAATATATTACAACTTTAAAAGATACATTCTTATTCTGTCTATTCTATTTCTCCCTTATCTGTGGGACTTACCGAGCGATCTGTTCGCTAACGACATTCTCTTTCTTTCTTCTTTGAATGTCGTTAAATGATCTGGACATATCAGAGATCGAGCCCAGCGCTGAAGACTTGGACCAGTTCGGTGAAGACCCCGAGCTCTAGTTCATTTGTACACTTTTCCATTTCAGTACTTTTCTTTTTTGTTATGCCATTGTTTAGGCATTGCTTTTTATTCAGTTGTATTTACTTTTCATGCATTGTACAAAAAAATGTTAATAAATAAAGTTGATGTTCAGTTTATATCTCTTGTCTCTTGTGCTTATTTTTATATTGCTTAGATACGCTTAGCGTATTTACTTCACAGTAAATACGTAGCAGACCAGTCCCGTCCTCTTCGCCGTATACTGGGAAGCGGGGCGTGACACTCAGTATATGAACTGAATGAACCTTCAGAGCTTGAGTGATCAGACAAGCCTCGTGAAAGCACTCGAGCCTGTCCTCCACCTCGTCAAGGATCGCCGAAGTCATCTCCGCCGGATGAGGGGGTATATCGGCAAGCACAAAAAGATCATCCGGAGCCAAATGGAGCCCATGGGAAGAGGAGAGCCTCGACGAGTCAGAAGCTTATACATCACCGCGTCACATTGAGTGTCGGTGAGGAGGGGATCTGCCAGCCGCGCAGTGAAGCGAGGGATTATCTCCTCAATGGGCACCTCCCATGGTTGCCGACGAGCGTGAGGACGATTGCAAGCCATAGCAATTGATCGGTTTCTCAAAGATGATCACCTTAAGGTATAAATGGGTTTCTCTGTGAGAAAAGGAAGAAAGGTATGGTTTCAGGTTATAAAGGGAAGCATTTAATGCTATGCACAAAAAATGTTGTGCATGGTGGAACTATTCTCAAAACCCGGAAAGAAGGGGAGAGCGTTGGAAATGAAAAGCAATGACGCATTGAAATCAGATAAGGGAAATGAAACATCCCCATCAAGCAGAGCCCCGCATGCGCAACATGTGAGCACAAGCCTTGATTGGAAGATAAAGCGGTACTGCTCATACATGACACAGAACTGAGCTCTGAGAAAGAGAATTAAATTCTCAAGGCAAGAACAAGCAAGGAAGAAGATGAAAGAGTGGAGGCGCTTCTGAAGAGACCCCTGCATTTATAGGATGTGATGGGAAACAGTTCATCTACCCCCTTCCCTAGGCAGATCCAACGGCCACAAAAGTTACAGCGTTGTACTCACGTGCAAACACGTGAGAACAACGCTGTGGGGGCATTTGTTCCCTCATAAAATACAAGGAAAAACCCCAATAGGGCGTCACGTGCGCACACGTGATCGAGGGTCACGTGCCGACATGTGATGGCTTCCTGAAAGCTCTGAAATGATAAGAATTGAATCCTAATCAAATAAGGTCACGTGCCCGCACGTGATAGAATTTTAAACCCACTGAAAAGAACTAAAAGTATAAGAAAACAACAAGGAAAAACCCCGATGGGGCATCACGTGCCCACACGTGTCCAAGGGTCACGTGCTGACACGTAATAATTTCCGAGTTCTTTAAAATAACAGAATTAAATGCTGATTAAAAACTTAATCCGTGGGTCACTTGCCACCACGTGATAGAGTCTTAAAAACCCTCTGAGTTAAAGGAAAGAAACCCCTAAATGGGGCATCACGTGCCCACACGTGACAGGGGTCACGTGCCCACACGTGACAGGGGTCACGTGCCGACACGTGATAGGTTCATAAAGATCTCTGAACTAATAGAATTGAATTCTAATTAAATGATCAATTAGTGGGGTCACGTGCTAACACGTGATAGACACATAAACCTTCTAAACTAATAGAATTAAATTCTAATTAAGGGAAATCAAAAACCCTAGTTGGAAAAATATTTCCCTAGATCTTTCCAAACAAAAAGATTGCGCTCTATAAAGCGGAGCACCATTGGATTAAAAATCCAACGGTGATTAAAAATCACCAATGTATAGAAAGATTCTATACAAGGAAAGATTTCCCTGAAATTTGCCAGGAATAACGGGTAAAATATCTTTTGGATTAAAAATTCAATGGTGAATAAAATTCACTGAGTGATCTAAAAGATCATGTTGGTTACAAAATCAATTAAAATCTTTCAATGAAAGATTGACTAAACAAACCGATTCTTTTCTTTCTCCTATAAATAGGAGCAAAGAAGAGAAAAAAGAGGAAGATACAACAACAACAGAGAGAAAAAAAGAAGAAGAGAATTTAATTCTCTAGAGAGAAAAGAAGATTTCCTCAGAAGAGAAAGAAACCCTAGGTGAGAAAGGGAAAGAGATCCTAAGCTCCAAAAAACAAAAAGAGAACTTAATTCTCAAACTAAGATTTTAACTCTTCTGAATAAGAACTTAGTTCTTTCTCTGGTTGAAGATCTGCAGAAGCAGATCTCCCCATAAGTTGAGAATTTAATTCTTATCGGGGAGATTCTGTCATGCAGATCTAAAACCTAAGGGAAGACATAAGTTCAGAGAATTTTATTCTCCCAAAAAGCACATAGGAATTTAATTCCTCCAACAAAAATAGGATTTAACCCTTAATACAAGAGCTTAGTTCTTCTTCATGGTTGAAGATCTACAGAACTAGATCTCCCCATAAGTTGAGAATTTAATTCTTATCGGGGAGATTCTGTCATGCAGATCTAAAACCTAAGGGAGGACATAAGTTCAGAGAATTTTATTCTCCCAAAAAGCATATAGGAATTTAATTCCTCCAACAAAAATAGGGTTTAACTCTTAATACAGGAGCTTAGTTCTTCTTCATGGTTGAAGATCTGCAGAAGCAGATCTCCCCATAAGTTGAGAATTTAATTCTCATCGAGGAGATTCTGCCATGCAGATCCAAAACTTAGAGGGAGAGTTGGGTTTAAAGAATTTAATTCTTCCAAATACATAGGAATTTAATTCCTCTAAATAAATTAGAATTCAACCCTACAAAAGAATTTAATTCTTAAACAAGGGACTTAAACTTTTCATGCACGTAAAAGCATCAGTATCCAACCTGATCACGTGTGTCCACGTGACTTCTCTCCTCAGTGATCAAAAGAAAATGAATGAAATTGGGTCACGTGCTCCCACGTGACCCTTGGATAAATTCCTCAAAAAGAGACAACAAAGTAAAGGCAGAACAGACTTTGGGCGCCCTCACGTGTCCCCACGTGACCCCTAATAAATCTTGTTAATATCCAGTGCATGGGTGCCCATCACGTGACCACACGTGATGACCATGAAGACTAAAAGTGTTTAACACTTATTTGAATATTCTGAGAATAAAATAAAGGAATCTTGGCCCAATCCTAGGGCGCCTCACGTGTCCTCACGTGAGCGCCTCATTTTTCTAGTGTTTAACACTATTTTGAGCATTTCATCCCAAGTGTTTAACACTATTTTAAATGCATCACGTGGGAACACGTGACCGCCGGATATGTGCTAGTGTTTAACACTATTTTCAAACCAGTCTTAGCCTAAATTGGCTAAATCTTCCAAAGGCAAAACTCCCCTTTTGACTGAGCCTCAAGTACACTCTTGTCTTCCAAGATCGATCATCTCATATGGTATATAAGTGCTCAGTACTCAATAAAAGACAAAATACGGTCAGAACCCAGACTCATGTTTAGCATTGCTAAATAATGGGGGGCTGAACCCAGACAAATGTTCGACAGTCCAAACAAAGGTCCAGCATTTCAAACCTAATTGGACTTAGCCCAAGTTGGAAATAAGTCCTCAATTCAGATTTAACTGAGCCCATGTGCTCATAATCTAATTAATTGATCTTAGTCCCAAATTGGACTACAGATTTCCCAATCAATATTGGTTCAAGGGTACATCTCTTTACTCCTTTGATATTTGTCGTTGTAATCCTTCAACGTCTTCAGAGAGGTGACGGGTCCCGATAACCAATCATTTCATGGACTGTGGGGTCCTTAAACTCATGGACTATGATGTCCTTAAACTTTATACATTATGACGTCTTTAAACTACGGACTGTGGGGTCCTTAAACCCATAGACTATGATGTCCTTAATCTCGAACTGTGGGGTCCTTAAGCCCATAGACTATAATGTCCTTAACCTTTATAGACTATGATGTCTTTAAACTGGACCACTATGTCCTTAAACCGGTAATCGACTGCAATGTCCTTAAACTAACAATAGAGCCCGAATGCTCTTTTGTTGGATCTAAACGATTCCGTTAAGTTGATCTTAGTCTGAGATTAGACTAACGTATCCTTAACATACATTTAAGTTGATCTTAGTCTCAAATGAGACTAACGTATCCTTAAACCCAACTCCAACCCAAATCTAAGAAAATACGGATTTGGACTAATCCACACCCTACGGGCGACAACATAAATTAGTCTCCGTATATAATCCACGGGCAACCAAAAACAAAACAAACACACACGACACGAAGTGACCATCTGGAGAAGGAGAAAGTGGTTACCGTGACGCGGTAGCGTAATTAACTTCAGGGGCTTGCGCCTGCAGGGAAGAGCGTCCCCACAATCAAAAACCCCTCAACGAGGGGGAATCTGACGAAGTCTGCTATATCGGCCGCATCCGTTTAAACCTTCGATACATGGTGTCATAAATCAACTTGGTATCTTCGGAGAGATGGACGGATGGCACCAATTAGCATCTGCCCCCAAATTCAGGTAAGACGAACCTACGCGGTTCCGTCTCTATATTCGAAGGAGAACAACGATAACTCCCATCTCCACTTCTCTAAGCGGCCCGACAACTCGGGGGAGCCGAGGATGTTCCCCAGGGGTCGATCGGTGAGAACGATGATTGTATGAACCTAGAAATAGTGCCAAAGTTTCCTTGAGGCGCGACGAGCGCCAGGACTATCTTTTCGATGGCCGTGTACCTTGTCTTCGCGTCTTTGAAAATGTGGCTGATGTAGTAAACCAGCCTCTGTATTCCCTCGGATTCTTTGATTATTCCGGAGCTATCCGCCTGGCCGGAGATGGCCAGGTACAGCAGTAGCTCGTCTCCTTCGGCTGGTCGGGTAAGTAGCGGGAGTGCCGACAGATGAGCCTTGAGCCGCTCGAAGGCGACTTGACACTCCTTGGACCACTCGAACCCTGAGATCTTCATTAAGGCTTTGAAGAAAGGTAGGCACTTTTTCCTGGATCTGGACATAAATTGACTCAGAGCGGCCACCCTGCCTATGAGTCGCATGATTTTTACGTTGCTCTTGGGCGTCGTCATGTCAATGATGGCTTTGTTCTTCTCCGGGTTTGCCTCGATTCCTCGGTGGGTGACCATGAATCCGAGGAACTTTCTGCCCGTGACGCCGAAAGCACACTTGGATGGATTCAGCTTCATTCTATACTTGTGCAGGACCTCGAAGGTTTCGCCAAGGTCCGTGGTATGCCCGGCTGACTGGGTGGACTTCACAAGCATGTCATCGACGTAGACTTCCATATTCCGCCCGATCTGTGGCTTGAACAGCTTGTTGACCAGCCGTTGATAAGTTGCCCCGGCATTTTTGAGGCCGAAGGGCATTACATTGTAGCGGTAGACCTCTCGATCTGTGGTGAAGGCGGTGAGCTCTTCATCAACTAGGTCCATACGGATTTGATTATAACCGGAGAAGGTGTCTATGAAGCTAAGCAGCTTGCGACCGGCCGAGCTATCACCAGCTAATCTATCCGAGAGAGCGGATAGTTGTTTTTCGGGCAGGCCTTGTTCAGATCGGTAAAGTCGACGTACATGCGCCACTTCCCATTCGCTTTCTTAACCATGACTATGTTAGCTAGCCAAGCCGAGTAGTCCAGGTTTTTGATGAAGTTTTCCGTGAGTAGTCGGTCCATTTCCTCCTCAATCGCCTTTTGTTTGACAGACGCGGAACTTCTTTTCTATTGTCGGACTGGCTGGACTATTGAGTCAACTCCGAGCTTGTGCGAGATCACCTTGGGGTCGATTCCTGGCATGTCCACGGTAGTCCAAAAGAACACGTCGGAATTGTCTCGGAGGAACTGGATAAGGTTGTCCCGAGTTTCCCCTGACAAGAAGGAGCAGATCTGGATAGTTCGGTTGCTATCCCCCTATTTGAGGGGACTTCGAACAAGGCTTCTACCGGGGAACCCTGGATCTCCTTCTTGTCATCACGTGTATCCAGCGATTTCCGAGGGTCACACGGTCCGTCAGTCAGATCAACTTCTTAGTCCTTAGGCACCGTCGTGGCAAGACACACCCTAACGATTTACTGATCTCCGTAGGCCTGGCCTATCCCCCCATCGCTCAGAGGAAACTTGAGCGTGAAGTGGCAGGTCGAGATATGAGCTTGAATGGTATTTAAGGTGAGGCGACCCAAGAGGATGTTATAAGACAATGGAACCCAGGCGACGGGAAAACTCATCGACATTGTTCGGGTTCTTCCGGCCTCCCTAATGTTGAAAGGGAGAGTGATCGTTCCCTCGGCTTGGATTGAGTGGTTAGTAAATTCGAAGAGAACGTACGAAGTTGGTTGGAGATCGAACTGATTTAATCTCATATGCAGGAAACAATCGTAAAATAGGATATCCGCTTAGCTTCCCAAGTCAACGAGGATTCTCCTGACTTCGTACCGATTTACCTGGGCTATGATCACTAAAGGATCATTGTGCGGGACGGATATGCCATGCAGGTCTTCATCAGTGAAGGTGATAGGAGCAACCTTCTTGTACTTCTTGGAGGGGGAGCACTTAAGGTCATGACTGGCCGGATACGGCGTGTGTCCAAGTTGCTCGGAGTCAAGCCAACGGAGACAACCATGATCTGTCCGACCGTCAACTCTCCCGTAGGAGGTTGGTCTGCTTGCTCCCAATCTGCTTGACATTTGTCTCATAGGTACTTTGCTAGGTGATCGGAGCGGATTAACTCCTCTATGTAATCGTGCAGCTGTTTGTAGTTCTCGGTCGGGTGTCCCTGTGACCGATGAAAGGTACAGTATGGGCTACGGAGTCGCTTGCCTGGCCTTTGTATCATGGGCGGGAGCTTGAAGAATCTCTCGCTCTTTACCTTCTCTAGCAGATCGACCTAAGAGACATTCAAAAGAGTGTGCTCGTGAAACCTCAGAGAATAGGGTTTCGAACGATCGACCTTCTTATTCTCTTCTCGGTCCCGTTTCATTCGGTTTGTCCGGTCTCCACGGGGAAGGTTAGTGTTCACCTCAGACTCAAGTTGGATTTCCCGTTCGGTCCAGACTTTTACTTCGGCCATGGTCTTAAGTTGCGTCAATGCAAAAGAGCGGAGCTACTCCTTGTGCCTAAGACCAGATCTCAAGACGGTGATGACCGTCTCATCCCGGTGCTTGGGTACTTCTAGGAGAGAATTGTAGAACCGGGTGATATAGCCCTTAAAAGATTCCATGTCCTCACTCTTGATGGTGAATAGGTAGTCGACCGACCTCTTCTGTCGTCGGCTTCCGACGAATGGCTGAGAAACTGAGTAGCCAACTCGTCGAAAGTTGAGATTGAGTGCGGATTCAGGCTGCGAAACCAGTCTCACACGGCCCTGATGAGAGTGGTAGGGAAGGCTCGGCATTGAGCCGCGTCCAAGTTATCTTGAAAGCTCATTCCCACGGTGAACGCGTCCAAGTGGTCTTTCGGATCAGATTTCCCGTCAAAGAGAGCCGCTTTGGGCAGTTTATTCTGGAATGAGACCCGCTCCCTCAGCTCAGTGAAGGGCTTCGCGAGAGAATTCACGGAGTATCTTGCCGATCCGCTGGGCGAACGAGTAGCAAGCCGCATGTCATCGATCTTCTTCTCGAGGACCTTGATTCGCTGCTGGTACCCTAAGGACTCTCCGTAATCGAGGTGCCTGCTGTCTCTGCTTCGGACTTGGGCGATGGAGCTGCTTCGGCTTTGCTCTATCACGTTCCTCAGTTACTCAGGGTGAACCCTTCGCGGCTCCCCCTACGTGCGCTATAGGCACGGCCTCGATGATTATGTGAACGTCGGTCTTCTCTGAAATTAGGCGACCTGACCGACATCGTCTCGGAGGGCAAGAGAACGCGGCGAGCGTTGAAACGACGGTTCGTTTGGTCCTGATACCTCAGCGTTGGACTGTCCGGCGCCCAACGAATCATGGAAACATTCCTCGTATGGGGGTTGCGACTGCCAGAATCAGCATACCGATGTTCTGTGATATCAGGATTGGCCTGAGCGAGGCCGAGAACCTGAACGCGTCCATCTGTCACCTTGTGCACGCCACTGTTCTAGGCAGGGGTGGCGGTTGCCGGGCATGGCCGGCAGTTTGGATACGAGTGAGTGCGTCCACCATCGCTGTCAGTCGGTCAATCCGCGCCGATAAGGCTTCGACAATGTTGGGAGGAGAAGTGGAACCGTCCCTGCCTCCGTAGCGGAAGATAGGATGGCTCGTACTAGGATCCTCGTTGCGTTAATCGTTGGCCATCAAATCGAAAGTGGAAGATCAACTTTTTGGATGGAAAATGGTGTTTCCACAGACGGCGCCAACTGATGGAGGTCAGGATCTCCGTCAGATGTTGTCCTCCGTCAATCTTGTGGCCAGCGGGACTGAACGGTTGAGATTTGTGGTGGAGGTTGGGTGTAGATCTCAATGTGTTATTGATTGTTGTTGACGCCGAGCTACCTGCAAAGGAAGTCCCGGGATGGGAAACCATCGTAGAACCCCCCGACGATCAAGTAAGTACTAGGGAATAATCGGGCAGAGTAGCGGCGTATTGGATTGAATTCGAGTTATCTGAATCGTTTGGAGGAGGGGTTTATATAAGGGTCGCTTGAGGGCGAGCTGATGCGAGATTCTCGCCGCCCGTTTCGCCCCTGCGTAATGTCCGCTTTGATGGCGAGATACGCTCATTAATAACGAGATACACTGGCGTAAGATGCGAGACGTGGAGTGGCGGAGATCTCGTCATGGCGAGATACACGGAGCCGTTACGTGGACGCTCGTGCTCCATGCTCCCGGCTAAACAAGGACGCCGGGGAACCTCAGCTATAGGATAGCTCGGAGACGAGCAATTGAGCTAAGGAAGCTCAGCTTTATGATTGCTCAGAGACAAGTTATTGGCTAGTGGTTAGATGAAGAGGGAACGAATTCAGGGGAGGCATCCAAAAGGTCGGGTGCTATCTCAGAGGCGAGGTGCCGAGAAATGTCTCCATTGCATCATATCTATTCCAGCTCCTTAGCCCCCAGAAATTTAGTGGGTTTACGTGGACGACATGTCATCTGCTACGTGTCGTGATCTGGGGAATCCCCACTTAGGAGTATCATCACTATCAAATTCTTACAAAACATTAAAAAAAGGTGTTCAGACAGGTTGGTATATACGAGTAGATATGTTAAATATCTTGTTGAACGAATTAAGTATAAACAAATTTAAATATGAGTTTGGACGGGCGTGTTTTGAGCCAAACCCATGCAAAACTATTTTTATGACTGAACATGCCCAAAAAATCGTACAGGAGGTCGGTGTATATGATCAAAAGATCAAAACCAATCTAACTATCACCATTAATTTAAATCCCAGGCATCTTGCATCCCCACAAAAACATTTCCATCTTTTATAATTGCTTATAAGGGAAAAAGAAACTATCATCTCAAATATCAAAGAATCACCTCTTACTTATATTTTATACATATGCATATTGGATAGTAGGGTTGCATTCAGAGCGGATACCAATCGGATATGAGCGTTATCGTATCTATATTCGCTTTCTGGTTTCAGATATAGATTCGGATACGGATATAGTTCCGTAAAAATATTCATATCCATATTTGACAAAATTGGATATGAATACAAACCGGATATAAGATAAATGGATACGAATACTAATCGGATATTGATAAATAAATATTTAAAATATAAAATAAGCGAGCGTGAAGTAAAAATATGCATGTAGCATATACATTCTAGAAAAAATGAGTACAAATTAAATATGAGTGATTAAAATATGTGAAACAAATAAATATGCAGGTAACCCAGAAAATATTAACAAATAATTATCATATATATTGTACTATTATGTATATTTAAAATTAAAATTAATAAAATAATATGTAAATAATATTTTAAATGCATAATTTATAATAGTTATAAAATAAACAAACTAATATATTATTTAATTTTAATTTTACTATAAAAATATTAATTAATTAAACATTACAACATTATAAATTTAATTTAAAACACTATATTTAATTTAATGTGTCTGCGGATATCCGTATCCGAATTCGTATTTGTATCCGAATTCGTATTCGTATCCGAATTAAGATATCCGGTTATCTGAAATCGTATCCGAAAATTTTTAAAAGATTTGTATCCATTTCCGTATCCGACTATATCCAAAAATATATATCCGTATCCGAACGGATCCGAAATTTCATATCCGGATATTCGAATCCGAATGCAACCCTATTGGATAGGCATAGAAAATAAAACTTATAGCTAAGAGGATGTTAGTCCAGAGTCATTCGAAAATGGAATTAGGGAATTTGAAAATTTTAGTTAGCCTTGAGTTGTTTAAAATTGGAATTTGTTTAATAGGGTTACTCAAAACTAGGATTTTAGAATGCCAAAATTTAGGTTTTAGAATTCATCATTCAACTTATATTACAAACATGAGATAACCGGTCAATTTCAAAATGGCCCGTATAGCATTAGGTTTTCTAAAATGCTAGAGTATACAAAATAGACCATAAATCAACCGCCCCCCGACACCGCCACTGCTGACTGCCGTCACCATTACCCAGCCGGCGATCGCCTCCCGCTGACATGCATTGCCCACCGACCTGCCAACCATGCCGCCCCCCGGCCAGCTGATCGTCCTTGTCGTCGACCGCCCCTGCTCGTCGCCACCGACTACCTATCGACCATCCTCGTCACCGTCCGACGATCACCTTCACCATCACCGGTTCTCCGTCGATCGACGTCCGTCGAATCTCCGTCGATTGAATACCGGTTAACATCGATTTCTCTAACTAATTGTATGTATTATTCTAAATTACATATGGATTTTGAAATCAAACAACTAGCATTTTGAAAAGACCTGAATTTTGTTAAAATGATGTTCATTTTATTTACAAATTCTAAATTCTAAAATTCCTTGGAACAAAATTGTAAAATTGGATTTTGGGAATGGTTTCGGATAATGCAACTTTATTTAATCTGTAACACTTATATTTTTTAATTCATGGTGGCTGCTTTGCCTTTGCTACTATTTTTGCATTCTATTTGGGCCATTAGATGCGATAGGAGTGATTATCAGTTTGGAAATAATAGCATCGGACCCTCAATCTTATATTTTTCTGGGTAGAAAAAATCGCTTAAGGGCCCATAAAGCTATGGAGATTCGGTTGAGAAAATTAAAGGGCTAAGTGCATAAAAACTAGGGTAAATTGTCAAAAAGCCCCCGGCCCGCTCAAGAATTGTCTAAAACCTGATACTTTTGAAATTGTTGAGAATGGCCTGTTGTTCAAAAGCTTTACGAAAACTCCCCAGGCCGCATCACATTTAGGTCTTTATTCCCTCCAATTGTGTAGATATTATATATAACTATCTAGATATTACGGACAACTTTTTAGATATTAAAAACAACTGTTTAGATATTATGGGAAACTAGTATAAAAGCCCAGTACTTTTTACACAAGTTTGAAATGGGCTGGGGGCTTTTTAACAGTTTACCAAACAAACAATCCTAATATTTCACAGCCTGCAGTCCTGCACAAATTAAAATAAATGGGTAAATTGTCAAAAAGCCCTTGGTCCCCTTCAAACTAGTGTAACAACCCTGACCTTTTTGCCCTTGTTAAAAAATCCTTGGCCCGATCAAAACCCTATGTATACCAGTTGCATGTAATGTCTAAGCAGGTGCTTGTAATATCCAAGCAATTAAAGGAATACAAGGCCTAAATGAAATACAGCTCTTCACAAAGATTTTGCATAATAGGTCATTCCCAATAATTTCGAAAATTACAGGGGTTTTTAGACAGCTTTCGAGTGGCCTGAGGGCTTTTTTGCAAGGTTCAAGATATCGGCCGATACGGGAAAGTATCGACCATATCGGATCGGTTTCGCTGGGAACCGGTCCAATACTGCCATACAATTCTCGTATCGGCCGATACTTGGTAGTATTGGCCGATGCTACCAAGTATCGACCGATACGATGTTGTTCGGCCGATACGATGTATTTTCTGTGTATTTCATAATTGTTTTGATATATTTCGGTCGATACTATATACATAATAACCAATCTATTTTATAATCTTGAAGCACCATCAATAGATCTAGATTGTGGCAACTTGAGGTCACATTTTATTTGTTTCCTCGTAGATATAGATAATATCAAGCAGATATAGAGATCTTAGCTAAGGAATGGATCAAAAAGATACCGATGGTGATGAAAAGCCATGGTTCATCGGATGATTGAGATATGAGAGAAAGAGGGGAAGAGAAGATGGAGTTGAAAGTAAAGATAGCGGCTTTTATTGGACAATTAAATTGAAAGAGTGAGAAAGGGGAAAGTCAAAGAGACACATGGACTATTTTCTTTTATTTCAAAAATTTGAAGCATCAATTAATTGTCAAGAATAGCTAGCTTTTTCTATTGTATTATCTCTTTCCAATAATTTCCTTGGATAAAAACTTGCACCATTTAATGTAGCAGCCAAATTTATCTGGCTTTCAAAGTTTCTTTATTAGGTATCAAAATTACTTGCGTATGAATAATAAAGTTAGAAGTAAATAAAGATATAATTTATACCTTTCCTTTAATACTTATTTGCTTTTCTATATATGGTTGTAATATATGCAAAAAATAATAACTGGAAAGAGAGTATCAATGTTATATTTGATTTCCTATTAAATGGATATGACTTTACCTATTAAAATTGCATGGCTTCTTCTAAATTGATAAGCAATCTATCAATTTCTTAAGAGTAATGATGTTGATTTATGTATGTAAATAAACTTTACTATATATAATATATTAAAATGTAAAGAACTTTGTGATATATTGTATCCATAGCATTCCTTAGCTATACATGCATACATACATTTATATAGTTGTATATCAAAACCGAAACCGAAACTTGCACCGAAACCAACGATACCAACTGAAACCTACTGAAACATATCAAACTTGAAGTGACCGAAACCGAAACCGATATTGAGTTCTTGAAACTTGATTTTTTGACAATTTACCCAAAATAAATTAGTATTTTGAGACCGGCAATTGCATATATAAGACATGGATCAAATATTAGATTTGGCCCGAACACCTATCAGAACCCATCACCGGCCTTCTTATGTCCCCTGATCAACATAAAATTGGAGGAGTTAATAGTGAACTAAATATATTTGAAACAAAACCGGACCAAGAAAAGTTTAGGGGTTTTGAAGATTGAAATATAAAAAACTTGAACTTGTTCATCTTTATATAAATACCCCCTGTAATGTTTAGGTTAGATCTTGCATTGAACATTACTTTGTGTTTCATGGAAGATATATTAATTTACTAAAAAGAGAGTCCCAATTGAGGACCAGATCGTCTGAAGACTTGAAGTCCGATTCGAAAAAGAAAAACCTGATCAAAATATTGATTTTAACATGCACGGATAATATATATATATATATGACTACCGAAGACACTCTGGAAAAGTTGCAAATCAAAGATTAAACCTCCAAGTCATCACAAAAAAACTTAACAACACAGATGCATGGGGCCAAGTATGTTGAGACCAGTTTGACATCTAGGGGTGCAGTGCTTAGAGATGAAAGGGGTAATGCCATTTTTGCATGCATCCAAGTTCTATTATGGTAAAGGGAGCATCTTAGAGGCTGAAGGGAGAATTCCATTTTGGATGGATTACTTCACGCAGTGTTTATATATTGCCGAAAGAGAAAGAGACAATTGTTGAATCTGACTCACAAATACTCATTGATTGCATCAATGGCACAAGCAAAACTCTACATGCATGGTGTTTACACTACCTAAGGATCTTCAGAAGCTGCTCAAGCTGGATCTTTCCAACATCCCAGGTTTAAAACTGATGTAGTAAATTGTACTCGTCTTATTTTTGGGATTAGGTGTTGTACTAATAACTTTGTTTGAAATAAAAATGGGCTTACTGGGGCCTTAAAGCTTCCAGTTAGTTTTAAAACAAAGATCTGCCCTAGAGGAATTATGAGAAGTCCCAGGGAGAAATTACGAGAAGACACGGATGGTATTTGACCAGGATCTTACGGGGCTAGGAAGCATGCCAAAACATCGGTGGATGATCGCTTGTGGTGTTTGATGTATTTTTTTTAACCTTTTAGTTTGTAAACTACTACAAATGTGCCCGGTAGTAATGGGCAGTTGATTACGGTTAAACCCGTGACCAACTTATGGTAACGGTTTTAATAGATTTGGTCAAAATTCAGACCGCAACCAATAAAAAAAACATGGCGGCCTCCCAACCCACTGAAGATAAAAACCCAAAACTCTCCAAACAAAATATCGATCCCCTTTTTTCACCTCCAAAATTTTCATCTCGAGCGCCAACCCTCAAGCCCCAAATTTTCATCTCCACTGCCTCCACTGTCGCCGGCGCCGTAGCGTTGCTTCCGTGGCCATCGATCCCCCTTCAAAGCTCGCCGCATCTCCTCCATGGTCAATCGAAGCCCAGCGCCACGATCGAAACTCTAGCACTTGATCGAGCTCGTAAAAGCTCGCTGCCATTAGAAGGTCGCTCGTCGCCACTCGCAGCTCACCGCCGTTCATCAAGAACTAAATATAAACCGTTAAATTTTATTTTTTATGGTTTAATTTCAATTTTTTTACTCATTACCAAAAATTGATGTTGTTGATGTTATATTGTTGTTGTTGTTGATATTATTTTTGCTGCTGATCTCGTAACAATTGTTGTTGTTCCTGTTGGTGTTGGTGGTGGTGATGGTGTTGGTGGTGTTATAGAGGAGGGTCAGGGTTTCGGTTGGGGGTTGTGATCTCGGTTGGGGTTAGGGCCGGGTTAGGTTTATGGTTAGGGATAAGGTGTTAGGATTAGTGTTCGGGTAATTTAGCGTATTTTTTTAGGTAATTTTGTGACGAACCTGTTTTTACCACAGTGTTTTTTAATAAATAATAATAAAATATTTATTTCGAAATTATCCGTTTTGTATAAAAAAAAGGTTTTGAAAGATTTAAAAAGAAGATATATTTTGATATAAAAAAAATTATTCGATTTTGGTTTGAAAAGAAAATTTTGGTAAAAGAGAATCTGTTTCATTGGAAAAAAATTAATAATTTATTCCATTTACCTTTTAAATTGTTCTCTTTTGAAACTTTGCATATATTTTTTTCTAGTTATTTCTATACAATAGTTACCTGTGATTCCTTGCCCGTGATTCAATAACAATTGAAGTTCTACTATTTTGGGTCCGTGACGATAGTCTTGGGTTCGAGAATACTCTTGAGATTGGTTGATATTCACACTTAAACTGACGCTAGAATAGATAACCTTGTAAAGACCACTTAAGATACTGACATTCACTTCATATTCACTATACCTCCACTACACGGCCATACTATACTTGTTTGCTATACTCATATATATTGCCATGCTCACATAGTTTTCATTAATATTACTATGTTATACTTGTTCATATTTCATTTCCATTCATACTATATCACATGTTATCTTGCATATTTATTTATATATATTCACATCGCATCTTTTTTGGGAACTTATAGAGCGTAAGTTCGCTGACGAATATTCCGTCTATCTTTTTCTTTGGAATGTTCGTCGAATAGTCTAGAGACCGAGGAGGTACCGACTCCAAAGGATTGCGACCAATTCGCAGTACAAGCCAATCTTTAGTTTCAGTTTAGCGTTTATTTTCAGTATGCTAACCTGTTAAGCACTTTCAGTTTATGATTGTGTTTTTTGTTTCGTACATGATATATTAGTTTAAACTTTGTAAACTTGGAAATGTAAATTTATAAAGTTGTTGGATTTTATTTTCATTTGTCTTTTCTTTTCACTATTATACTGTTTACATTACGCTTAGCGTATTTGTTTGGAGAAATGAATTTCTCGAAATAAATACGTCGCGAGCCTTATCACGTTTCCTGCTTCCGTCTTTTAGGAAATGGGGCGTGACATGTTTTATTGGTGGCCCATACATGTTAGTTATGCATGAATAATATAAGCAATGTAATACAAGAAACATGAAATCCAACTATTACATTCGACTTTTCTTTTGAATCTATCTCTCGACCTTTGAATCTTTAGTTTCAGTTTCACTCCTTCTACTTATATCTATTATATTATCTTTATCTTTTCCTCATGCTTTCTTGCAAAATATTTCTTGAGTAATTTCGTGGACGAAATTATTTTTAAAGAGGGTAGAATGTAACGACCATGTTTTTACTTTGGTGCTTTTTAATAAATAATTTAAAAAATATATTTGTTTCCAAATGATCCGTTTTGTACAAAGAAAATGTTTTGAATTTTAAAAAAAAAGATATATTTTGATATAAAAAAAATTTATTCGATTTTGGTTTGAAAAGAAAATTTTGGAAAAAGAGAATCTATTTTATTGAAAAAAAATTAATGATTTATTCCATTTACCTTTTAAATCGTTCTCTTTTGAAATTATGCATATATTTATTTCTAGTTATTTCTATGCAATAGTAATCTTGTAGCTCATTGTTTAAGATCTTAACTTATTGTTCCATAAGCTGCATGTTCAAATCTTGCCACCTTACATTATTTTTACCCTTTTTAAAAAATCTCTCATAACTTACATATAAAACCTTTCATTTTCTCTTTCTTCGAACTCCCACAATTTATTCATAATAAATTCGATTATTATGAAGAGTTTTTCTATCACCTTTAAACCAAATTTAATCTCTCTTTTAATACAAATACTCTTTCTTCTTCATCTTACTTTAGCCAATTCTCTCTTGATCAATTCTAAAAAAGCCTTTTTCACTTGAGCCACCGGTTTTCGAAGTTTAGATCGTGGCTTTTATCGTATTGACGATACGGTTGTTATACCGTAATGCAATATCTTATAACACTCTTCTCCCCCCTCCATCTCTTTCACTCTCTTGTTGTGTCTTCTCCATGACTTTGCTACCTTGTCACGCCGTAGTCCCTAATCGAGAAAATAAACATATATGTATTGATATAAATGGATATAGTACATATGCCTTTGTTTAAACATATTGTTTGTCTGTGGTTAATCTTCATATTTAATCATTTTTTTCCTTTTAGAATAACATGCCTCCATATCATAGATTTACTTTTACGCTAATTAGGAACACCATGAACCAAATATAAATAAACGATGCACGATAACATAACTTTAAATAAGCTCTCTCTTGAAATTAGGACTTTTTTGGCGTAGGATCTTGTCGAATTTCACGATCCATATATTGACATTAGGAGATCCACTTTGAAGTATGTATTTCATGTGTCGTTTATTTTATAATTGTTTATCCTTTTATTTTATAAAAGGGAAGAACGAATCTGTAAATAAATCCAGTTGTTTTGTCACCTTTAAATACGATCCTAGATAACTTTTGTACTTAAAATACTTTTTAGAAATTAATTTTCACTTCTGGAAATCTTAGGAAAAATTAGGATGAATACTAGATAGAATTTCAGGTCTACAGTAAAATTTTTATATGGAACTGAACAACGGTGTGGGACTTATGACACTTGTAGTCACTGTTTTTCTGAAATCTGCGTTTATCGATCAATTTCTAAGACATATAACTTAGTCTACCGATATCCAAATTGAGTAAATTCAGGTGTTTTGGACATCTACATCGAAAGATCTAGTTTTTCCTAGTTATACCAATTTCTTGAAAATTGACTTAAAATATAGAAAACCGCGTTATACGTTCTGGACAGAATCTGTCCTGATTCGCACACTGTTTTTAAATTGGACATAACTTGAGCTCCCCATGTACGTTCGTGGCAAAATTTATATTCATAGATGCAAAATTGACAGACCTAGAATTTAATATATATCCGGTGACCCAAAAATGTATAGAACGACTCGATATATGCCCGATAATACACCATATAGTTGTTGTCCAGAAATTCAAATTTCTGTTTTAAAACCCTGATATTAAAATAACCATAACTAGAGATTCAAGAATCTAAATCGTGCGAAGCTTAGTGTTTTGGATAACTATATCGAAAGAACTACAGGTTTTTATAATCTTTGAAAGCTGAAAACCGATGGAAAATAGCTCAAAATGTATTTTAAAAATGTGCGACGGTGCTTCATAGATTCTGATCTGTTCTGCACAACAATACGAAAACTCAAACCGGTAGTCTTATTTAGGCGTGACCGTAACTCACACATGCATAATACATATGGCTATATTTTTCGTTTATATTCTGAATCCAATTGACTTGAGTAATGAATCGTACACAACACTTCATTATAGCATTGTTTCTAGTCGTTACTTGAACATTATACTTGTTTCATTCCATACCATGTACCGCTTTTTTAATGTATCTACATGATTTACATGAATAAACTTATTGCATATTTGACTCGACTTGATCCGAACCATGAATACGTAATGACTTGACATGAACACTTGATATGAATACATGAACACCTGACTTGAATACTTGAACATAACTCGATACTTGAATGGCACTCTCTTATATGTTCATGGATTCGGGTAAGACTTGTAACTTTAATCATAAACTATTATACGCGGGGTATTTAGATGGTTTAAGTATGAATTCGACGGAATCTTATGAGTCCCATTATTATAAATAACGTTGCCGTGATACCGCACTGAAATGGTACAAATAACGTTGCTGTGATACCAGGCTGAAACGGTATATCACGAATTCACGAATGAGGGCCCATATTTCTAAGATCCTGAATGATAGCCTGTTGGATTTGGAATACTTCAATAACAATTGAAGTCCCGTTATTTTAGGCCCGTGATTTCTTGCCCTTGGACGATAGTCTTGGATTTGAGAATACTCTTGAGATTGGTTGATATTGACACTTGAATTGACGCTAGAATAGATTATCTTGTAGAGACCTCTTAAGACACTGACATTCACTTCATGTTTACTATACATACACTACATGGCCATGCAATACTTATTTGCTATTCTTATGTTATATTGTCATGTTTATATGGTTGCCATTGAAATTAGCATGTTATACTTATTCATGTTTCATTTTCATTCATACTATATCACATGTCATCTTGCATATTCATTTATATACATTCATATCCCATCTTTTTAGAGGACTTACCGAGTGCAACTTCGCTGATAGACATTTCACCCATTTTTATTTCTTTAGAATGTTCGTCAGATAATGTAGAGACTGAAAAGCTGGAACCGACTCCAGAGAACTACGACCAGTTCGCAGTACAAGCCAATCTTTAGTTTCAGTTCAGCATTTATTTTCAGTAAGCCAGCCTGTTAGGCACTTTCAGTTTATGATCATGTTTATTGTTTCATATATGATGTATCAGTTTAAATTTTGTAAAGTTGGGAATGTAAATTTATAAAATGGTTGTATTTTATTTTCACTTGTTTTTTCTTGTCATTATTATACTGCTTATATTATACTTAGCGTATTTGTTTTGAGAAATGAACTTTTTGAAATAAATACGCCGTGGGCTGGTCACGTGCCGTTACCGCTCTTTTGGGAAGCAGGACGTGACAAATTTAGCGTAAAGTAACAATAGTTTATGGTATTTTAGTGAAAAACAACAATAGTTAAGGGTATTTTACTGTAAATAAGTAACATTGAGCAAATTAGGGTTTTTATTAAAAATTTTAATGATAGTTTAGTGTAAACAACAAAAGTTTAGAGTATTTTAGTGAAATTTATAGTAATTTAGTTAATTTACTAAGATGAATCGTTTGGTTAAATTTTTAAGATAGTTTAGCGAAAAACAACAATAGTTAAGGGTATTTTAGTGAAATTCATAGTAATTTAGTTAATTTAAGGTAGTTCAGTGAAAAACCAAGAATAGTTAAGGATATTTTAGTGTGATATAGTAAAATGGAAGATATAGGTTGCTTAGGTGTGTATGTGTGTGCGTGTGTGCACAGACACACAAACACACACACATACACACAGGCACACATACACATACACATAAACATACACACACAAGCACACACACTTACACATGCAATCAAGGCCAAAGCTTAATTCATCATCATTCTCCTCCACATTGAACTATTGTTAAATTTTCATACTCAAATTTTATCGCAGAAGCAGAATGATCACGCCACCTACATTGCTGCCAAGAGATCGACCGCGTTACACAAGGGCACAGACGAGTACATGGTAAGTTTCTTATAATCAAGTCGATTCTGTATTTAAGTTAACATGTGTATGTGTGTGTATTCTTTACAGACACAATGCAATGAAAGGACGGACGCCTTAGGACTTGACCCCGCCGACCCGATTACTGCCATTGTCCCTGTCCTGAATTCGCTATCCGGCGGGTATCAATGTGGGTATGAGCGCAGAGTTGGTCTCGGACCCTACCGAATTGATGCCAGACGTGCGATCATCCAAGAGTACGCTGTGGTCCAGACACAAGCAGATGCGGCAGCTGCGTTGTAAGAGGAGATCCGTGCACTCTGCAATCAGATGGTGCAGCAGCAGACGTAGCTGCAGATGCTTACGGCGCAGGTCCAGGAGCCATCGCAGACGACTACGAAGACCATCCGGTAGGCCATACGAGACGAGTTTAGGAGTATGTTCAGGTCACGGGACGATAGAGCTGGATCGTCCCTTCAACCTTAGATTAGATTTATTCATTTGTTGATTTATTGACGTACACATTTTTTTGTGTATTTATTGTTCATACTGAACTTGAATATATATTTTGTTTATAATTGCGTGCAATTCGATTCATATTAATTCTTGATTATTATATTTTGTTTATAATTGCATGAGATTTGATTATATTATAATTGTGTGATATTTGTAAATGAAAGCAACGCGTGTGGGGCACGGCGATTCCAGTTTTTTTTAAAAGAATACATAAAACAAATGGTCACGGTTTTAACCGTGACAAGGTATATTAAGTAACGGTTTAAACCGTTGTCAGATACCTGAGAGATATATTCAGTCATCTGAACCCATTTTGGTAACGTCGGCTCTATGGTCACGGTTTAAACCGTGACCAAAAAAATAAGGTCACGGTTTTAACCGTGACCATATGTTAGATACCTGAGAGGTATATTTAACCATCTGAACCCCTTTTGATAATGTGCGCTCTATGGTCACGGTGTAAACCGTGCAAAAATAAGATATAGTCACGGTTTTAACCGTGACAAGATTTATGGTGACGGGGTCTATGACAACGGTTGTGTCACGGTTAAAACCGTGACGATATCTTGTTTTGGTCACGGTTTCAACCGTGGCCAAATCTCTGCTAGTGTAATAGTTTTATTAAAAAATTTATTTAATGAAACATGAAACATGGTAGCATTTTACTTCGTTTTTGTAGAAGAAAATATAATTTTGAATGTCCTGAGCCACTTGACTATGGGTACAAGAGAGAAGGTGGGACCCTTCCCGCTTAAAACCAAATGGGTCCCTCCTATTCCACACTCGTGCCCGCAGCCAAACGGCATTGGACGATCACAGCCACATATTCTTTACTAGAATAAGGTCATCACGCATATATGGATGGTGGATTTTTACCTTACCCTCTAATTTGCCCAACCCTAAATCTATCCAATCGTTTTTGAATATTTATAACTGATGAGGCTCGATATCGTGACTCTCCAGATGCTGACACGTTGGAAGTAACGTGCCCCATGACCTACAAGAAAGGATCAAGAACTTCAGTGGGGATCACACCTCGGGCCTCCTGCCCGAGGAGTCTACCGACCTTCTGTGGCCTTCCAGACCACCCGGCTCGCCTCCGAGCTATCACAGGACTAAGATGCCTCGGTCTCGCACTCGTTCCCGAGCCTCCTGCCGAGCTCATCTTCCTCGGTCTCGACAGCACCGACCACAGGCTCCTCCGCCACGGCTCTGCGAATCTTGCCACGCGCGAGATATCCGCCGCCCACGATCCCGCGTTCCACGCCATCACGATCCCCCATTAACGAGCCTGTCTCGTCATTAATGCAGGATCTCGCCTATCACGCGGGCGTGACACGATGGGCGTAACGTCCGGCATGATTCTCGCGCCCGCCTGCCCATTGCTGCCGCTATATAAACCCTTCTCTCAGACAATCGAGGTAAACCATCTTGACTCCACTAGGCCGTTACTCTGCTAAAATATCCGGTCTAACTTGATCGTCGGAGGGTCCTCGGTGGCACAACCACCCCGGGACTTCTTTGCAGGTAGCTCGGCCATAACCACTCAAAACCCATTGAGATCCACACGCTCTAGAAGTCCACCCTCCAACTCAATCTCAGCCGTCCATCAGCGCTCGCCGCAGATCAACGGAAGATAACATCTGAAGGAGATCTTGAGATCCATCAATAACTTACAAACGGTTGTAATGAAAAAAAAGAGAAAAAGCAATGAAAAACAAGAGTACGAGCAATAGGCCGGTCCTTTACATACGAGAGCGGGGTTCGATCCCCAGTGGAGTAAGTTGCCATAATTTAACGCTTTCATGGCAAATTTGTGGGTTCCTTTGGGGCTTGGGGGCGTGTGTGTGATGTGTGCTTTCGTGTGATGTGTTCATAGGCTTGGGTTGACACGCCATTGCCTAAAAAAAGTCAAACATTCCTTTTTTTTACCAAGATGTTGTTTGTATTGCAGCACATGCTCAGATATAAATAGAGGTAAAACACGACCAAAACCAAAAGCATCGCAAAATTATATTCCGGCATCTGCTCAAAACAAAGACAAAGCAATCCACACCCTCAAAGACATCAAAATTATGAAAGCACACAAGAAAAAGAAAATAAAGGAGATCCTAAAAGCATTGCGCTCTTTATTTTTTAAAAAGTTTTTTTAACAAACATACAAAGAAATAAAAAGCCATTACTGATGAAGGTCGGATCTTCTTTAGATGCCGTCCTCCGTCGATCTGTAGCGAGCGCTGTTGAACGGCTGAGATTTGGCTTGAAGGTTGTCTTCTTGGGCGTGTGGATCTTAATGGGTTGGCTTTGAGGTGGAAGCCGAGCTACCTGAAAAGAAGTCCCGGGATGGGTAACCACTGTAAGAATCTCCGACGATCAAGTTAGCAGAGAAAAATGGGCAGAGTAGCGGTTTATTGGATTAAAATTGCCTTACCTGAGTCGTGTGGGAGAGGGGTTTTATAGTGGTCGCGTGGAGCGAGTAGGCGCGAGATCTTCGCCTTCGGTTACGCCCCGACGTTACGCGTGCGTGAATGACGGGATCCCTCCATTAATGACGGGATACGCTCATTAATGGGGGGATGTGCCAGTTGGGACGCAGAATGTGGGGCGGCGGTTATCTCGCTTTGGCGAGATACGCGGAGCCGTTGCGGAGGCGCTCGGGCTCCGCAATCTCGGTTGATCGGGAGAGGCTAAGGAAGCTCGCACATCAAGGGCTTGGAGACGAGCGGGGGGCCGAGGAAGCTCGGCGTGCTTGGAACTCGGAGACGAGCGGGGGGCCGAGGAAGCTCGGCGTGCTTGGAGCCCGGGGAGCGGGAGGCCGAGGAAGCTCGGCACGAGTGAAGGCTCGGAGACGAGCTGTTGGTAGTCTCTTAGACGAAAATGGAATGCCTTTCAGGGGGTCTCCTGATAGGTCGGGGAACTCCCCGAGAAGGGGCCCCAGGGAATGTCCCCGATGTGGCTAACTTATTCCACCCCCCGTGGAATCCAGGATACGTCATCTGCCACGTGTCGTAATCTGGGGGGACACCACTTGTGAGCATCATCATTAGCCCCCCACTCTCAGTCCGACCTATAGAAGGGTTGGGTTGAGAGTGGTCTGCTCGGTCTTTCTTCTGCTCAACTTGGCACCATAGAATCGTAATGCGGATTACCCGGGAATGGCCTGGCGTTTAGCGGTTACGTCGTTTCGATCTTTGGGCCCATGTGTCGCCTCGTCGTTCGTCTGAATCTTCGCGTGTATCCCCGAAGACGTCAGTGGATCAGTGAAATGATTGCGTTTTTAGAGGGGGCGCGCCGCGAGCGTCGTACGTCTGTTGGGCTGCAGGCCACGTGTCCGACATGGGTTTGGTGGAAGCGACGGGCTGTCGCTGTCACCTGCAACCGAAGAGACATCCCCAATGGCCGACCGCCACATGGCGCCTCGTCGGTCGTTGGGCGCGACGTTTCGTTTTGGCGGGAATCAGTCTGGGCCGTTGAATGTTCTTCTTTGGGGTTATATAAATAGGAGGGGACCCCATAGGGCCGATACTTCCACCATAATTTACCCTCGTTGTCAGAGATTGCCCGGCGCTCCTTCCTTTTAGATTGGACCGCCCATGCTTTTTCTTCGGCCAGCCCCTTCCTTTGAGTCAGGTTAAATGTCTTCATCTAAAGAGTCTATAAAGGTAGTTAGGGTAGAGTCAGGCGATGAGGTTCCAGTTGTTGGAGCTGAGTCCGGAGGGTCTTCCTCCTATTCGGCTTTAGATAGCTAAGAGGGTTCGTCTTCTTCTTCTTCTTCGTCCTCTGTGTCGGTATCGCAACCGAGAGTCAGGGCCGTCCCTGCCACCCACCGTTGGGCGGCAACAACGACTCCTAAGGTGCGCATCGGGAATGCCCGCGATGCGCCCACCGTCTTGAGGAATGTGGACGAGCTTTCCGAGATCTGGGCCCTGTTCCATATCCCCTCTAACTATTCTCTCCGTTTAGCTAAAGAGGGTGAGCGGGCAGACCAGGTGTAGGGTAAGGAGATTGCCCTATATTTGGAAGCATTCCGGGCAGGAATGCGTCTGTCCTTCCCAACCGAGGTATGTGAGGTGCTTCGTTGCTTCCATCTTGCCCCGGGCCAGCTAGCGCCGAACTCGTGGAGAATCCTCCTCGGGTCTCTAGTCCGGTTGAAACATGAAAATATCCCTTTTAGTTTGACCCTCTTAGTCTCCTTTCTTTGTTATAAGAATCGTCCCGGAACCAGCAAGGATGAGCCGAGCTAGGTGTATTTTTCTTTCAAAAAACGCAAGGGCGGGGTGGCTGGGTCGGGGGTAGCAGTCGTCCCTTCTTCCATTCACGACTGGAAGGAGAAGTTCATATTCATCGGGCCACCCGAGGGTGAGGATTGTCTTGTGCCTACACAGTAGCACAGGGCCGATTGCCCGAGGGCGAGGCAGTCGTCCTCACCTGAGGCGAGAGCGGTATCCATGTGGGAGCCGATCCAGCGGGCCGACGTTCTGCTTTCTGAGAAAGCCCTAAGCTGGGCTGGGCTCAGCCATGCACGCTTTCTGGGTAAGTTAGGGCCGTTATAGACGATCTATTAAGATTTTGATGAATTTTCTTTGCCTTTTTCTGTCACGCCCCGCTTCCCAGGATGCGCTAAGATCGGCACGTGACAGAGCCAACCATGCTATCTATGGTTAGAAAACACTCTCCACAGTCACATTACGGCTGTCAATAAGATATCAAGAACAGTAAAACATATAATGCTAACTAGTACATGTCCATCTGCCAGAATAAACGAGTCAAGAAATATAAATGCGGAAGCAATAAATCCAATAAACAGTAACATATGGTAATATGTCCCAAATCCGGGCTCACATCAGGAAATAAAAGTACGGAAAGAAAACTAAACTAAACTATCACTAATAAGATCTTCACTGCTCGGCCTGATGGCTAAAATACTCCTGGTCAGCCTGCGAAAGAGATAAAGGGACTGGGCCATGCAAAACCCAGACGTCAGTGCGCCATAATCTCAACAATAATAAGTAATAACCAGGATGCAACAAGATATGCGGGCATGAAATATAAACAGTAACATGAATGTAATAAGTAAATACGGATATAGAACAGTGAAGTGTATAAGTGTATGCGACGTACGGTGAGTAATATGAACTATACTACTGGGTTATCTATTCTAAGGTTATTTGAAATCAATTAATATACTCCTCCATGTAACTCAAAAGCATATGCCCCGTTATTCTCCGGGACCACGGATCAAGATTTATGAACCAAGAATGGTTCTGTCCCGTTATCTCCCGAGACCATGGATCAGGTAATAAGAATCACGAATGATTCTGTCCCGTTATCCCCCGAGACCACGGATCAAGTAATATCCCTTTAAGCTACACTTTAGTTACACTTTTGATTTCCCAATACCCCCAAGGTTATGTGTTCATGTTAGGTATTGAAAATATAAAACTAATGCCAACACAGGATCAATCAGGTACAGGTTTTGTCTATGTAAACAACAGGATACGTCCGTCAGGACAACAGGTCAGGATTGTCAGCATTAGTAACAATATCAAGTAACAGGTCAAGTAGTGGTGTATCAGGTCATGTCATGTGGTGCATATGTATCGAACGGATGCCCAAAAGTGAACTGTAGCAAGTATCAAAACACTGTAAACACGGATGCACAAGCGTCTGTTCCCCGCCGAAAATCGGAGACGTGATAAACGTCTTGCTTGAATTTCGGGACAGATGCTAATAGGTGCTATCCGTCCACTTCTCCGAAGATGCCAAGTTGATTTATGACACCATGTATCGAAGGTTTAAACGGATGCGGCCGATATAGCAGACTTCGTCAGATTCCCCCTCGTTGTGAGGGGTTTTTGATTGCGGGGACGCTCTTCCCTGCAGGCGCAAGCCCCTGCTGTTAATTACGCTACCGCATCGCGATAACAACTTTCTCCTTCTCCAGATGGTCACTTCATGTCGTGGGTGTTTGTTTTGTTTATGGTTGCCCGTGGATTGTATACGGAGACTAATTTATGTTGTCGCCCGTAGGGCGTGGATTAGTCCAAATCCGTATCTTCTTAGATTTGGGTTTTGGTTTGGGTTTAAGGATACGTTAGCCTCATTTGAGACTAAGATCAACTTAAACATTTGTTAAGGATACGTTAGTCTAATTTTTAGACTAAGATCAACTTAGCGGGATCGTTTAGATCCAACAAAAGAGCAATTGGACTCTATTGTTTAGTTTAGGGACATTGCGGTCAGTTAGTTTAGGGACATTGCGGTCAGTTAATTTAAGGACATTACGGTCCAGGTTAAGGACATCGTAGTCCGTGAGTTTAAGGACACCACAGTCCGTAGTTTAAAGACATTGTAGTCTATGAAGTTTAAGGACATCGTAGTCCATGAGTTTAACGACCCCACAGTCCGTAGTTTAAAGACGTCATAGTCTATGAAATGTGTGTTTGTCGGGACCCGTCACCTCTCTGAAGACGTTGAAGGATTACAACAACAGATATTAGAGGAGTAAAGAGATGTACCCTCAAACCGGTGTAAATCGATTGGAAGATCTGTAGCCCAGTTTGGGACTAAGATCTGTTGAATATTCGTGAGCAGATGAGCTCAGTTCAATATAAGTTGAGAACTTATGTCCAATATTGGGTTAAGTCCAATAAGATTAAAATCTTTAACATTTTCTTGTTCTGGGCTGTTGAGCCTTTACTTGGGCTTGGCCCTTTTAATAATGCTGAGCATTAGGTCTTGACAAATTTTGTCTTTTATTGAATGCATAGTATTCATCAGAACAATGTGTGTTCTGACAGCGCGCTACGTGGCGCGCCAGGCGCTTTGCGCCATTGCCCTTCTGCCAAGTAGCGCACACGAAGAAGACACGTGTCGCACTTAGCGCTAAGCGCCAGTTTATAAGCGCATTGCGCTTTCAGTTTGTGAGCGCATTGCGCTTTCAGTTTGTGAGCGCATTGCGCTAGTTCAGTGGCACACCAGTGCATGACACGTAGTGCCATTGGCGCTGAGAGCCAGCCCATGAGCGCAGCGCGCTGTTTCAGAAGCGCAAAGCGCAAATTGTGTCTATGGTTGACACATGGTGCGTTTTGGCGTTGAGCGCCAGTCCAAGGAGCGCAAAAGTGTAGTTCATGAGTGCAAGGCATTTTTCAGTAGCGCAAAGCGCAGTTCATCAAATTTATGATCAGAGAACAAGTTTATGTTCTTTTTAAAGGAGGCCTTGCCTCAAAAACAAAAGTTCTTCTTTTTGAAAGGGCTTGCCTTTGTAGATCAATGATCTATATGAAGAATATGTTCTTCTTTATTATTTGATGAGATCTACTGATCTCTTTTATGAAAGACCTTGGTCTTTTTTTAGATCTATGATCTTTTTTAGAAGATAGTTCTTCTTTTCATGAGATGATTTCATCTTTGTGTTCATTGCTCATGTTCTTTTACCTTTAAGAAATGATCTTCTTTTGCTAAAAGCTTGCTCTTCTTTCTTTGAGTCTTCTCAAAGTTTGTAGGGGGGTTTCTCTATATCAGACTTGAAGTCTTGGGGCCTTTATATAGGGTAAATTGATTTGTTAAATCAGTTAAAGAGATTTTTCTCTGATTGATTTGGGGATATTTCCCCACCGTTGGATCTTTGATTCTAGGGTTTCCATTTTACAGAAGATAATTTTCTTATTTTAATAAGATTGAGAAATCTTTCCATGCAGAATTTTAATTCTGATTAATTAATGATTTATCATTATTAGATCTTTTGATCTAACGGTGGGGAATTTTTAATTCCAGCCCGCGCGCAGCGCAGCCTGCGCTAGCGCACCTATGTTTGACACGTGGCGCGCAGCGCAGCCTGCGCTAGCGCACCGTGTTTGACACGTGGCGCGCAGCGCGCCTAGCGTTGGATCTGAAGCGTTGCTTCAACTTTTAAATTTTAAATTTTAGAACAGAGTTTTGCTCTGATTGGGGGAAACAAATGCCCCCCCACCGTTGCGCTCACGTGGCCCACATGTGAGTGCAACGGTGGCGACATCTACGCTCTTGGATCAACTCAGAAGTTGAAGAGGCGTTTCAATGCCTATAAATAGGACCTTTGGTCGCTTAGATGATTTTCATCTTCTTCTTGAGAATTTTCACTTCTGAGAATTTCATTTTTCCACAGAGCATAGCTCTCTTGTTTAAAACCTTTTTAAGTGTAAAACTCTGTCAAAACTTAGGTAAAATTAAGAACTTTTAATAAATTAGGATTTTACCCATTCACAGAGCCTTACTCTTCACAGAGCCTTACCTGTTTAATAAATTGTGGTTGCTGTTCGGATCCTTCATACTTAACGGAAGAATGTCCTATGAATGCATCGTTTCAAGCTAATGTTGCTTTTCAGCAGCGACCTAGAAACGACCCTTATTCTTCCACGTACAATCAAGGATGGAGGAATCATCCTAGCTTTGCTTGGAACCAAAACCAACAAAGCAATTATCAAAGACCTCCTCCACAGCAACCACAATCACAGAATCAGCCCCCCTTTCTGTCACAGAATTTCCAAAATCCGGCCAACATTTCTACACCACAAGTGGCCGGTACTGACAACTCACTTGCACAAACTTTGGATATGTTCATGAAACAGTCCATGCAATTGTCGGCTGAGATGACGTCTTCTATTGATACCCTAACAAAAAACTCCGCCTCCTATAGTGAGAGTATTCAATCAATAGAAAACCAAATCGCACAGTTAAATGCCTCAATGAGTGCGAGAGAGAAATGGAAACTCCCATCTCAACCCATACCTAATTCTGGCCACTCACAAAGTTATAATGTGAGTACCGTTACTACGTTGAGATCGGGAAAAATGCTGAATAACCGAGTGGGTGAGCAATGTGATGATAGTGACACCAATGATACCCCAGCTTCTTCTTCTTCCCCTAATTCGTCTAGTCTCCCACCTTCACCCGAGCCTATTCTCCGTTTTCCCCAAGGCTCGAACCCTTCGCCCATTTCGCCAAATCTATCTAAGTCGATTCCTACTCCAGTTTTGGGATCGAATCCGTCCCCACAATCCTCTCCAATGTTGGACCAAACCCTTATTGATAAAGCACCTTATCCAAACAGGTTAAGGGGCAACAGACCAAGTCCACAAATGGAGAAGATTGTGGAAATTTTTAAGCAAGTTAACATAAACATTCCTCTCCTAGATGCTATTCAACAAGTTCCCTCATATACAAAAATCCTAAAGGACTTGTGCACTAGGAAGAGAAAAGTTCAAGTACCTAAAAAAGTTTTCCTTGCGAGTAATGTGAGCACAGCTTTTACACAACAACTACCCAAGAAACGAAAGGACCCCGGAAGTCCTACAATTTCTATTTCCATTGGGGGTAAAAATATCAATCGTGCTCTACTCGATCTAGGTACTAGTGTTAACTTGCTTCCGTATTATGTTTATGAGCAATTAGGGATCGGAGAGTTAAAACCTGCGCATTGCACTCTTCAGATGGCCGATCGATCTATCACCCAACCTAGGGGTGAGCTAGAGGATGTGTTAATCAAAGTCGGGGAATTCATATTCCCTGTGGACTTTATCGTTATAGATACACAACCTGTGGCAAACCCGCACAATCAAATCCCGGTGATACTCGGTCGACCCTTTTTGGCCACTTCCAACGCAGTAATCAATTGTAGAAACGGCTCTATGACCCTATCTTTTGGAAAGAAGTCAATTGAGCTTAACATTTACAAGTTGGGAAGTGAACCCTCCGCACCCTATGCTCATGTGTGTTCTGTCGAATTAATGGATGTCGACAGCAGCGAATTTGATCAACCTTATAATTCTGACTCTTTTCATATGTCGTTATTTGACACAGACTCTTCCACCGAGTTGTCCGGGTCAACATCTAACGCTGATGAGGAACTTTTTATAGAGTCTGACGATCACCCCATTTTTTCTGATGACATTATTCTTCGGGGTATCGATGAAAGCTTTGAGGAAATTTTCGCTGATGAACTCGCATTTTTACAAGACACGGATGTTGAGATGAATCAACTCCAAGATAAAGAAATTGAACCTCCACCCCTTCTTTTGGACAATCATGATAATGCGAGTAATCCATCATTACTATCACTGTGTCGTCTCTCCAAATTGAGACGCAATCCTTTTCCATTACACCTCTTATCACCTCCCCACTTCTTCACGTCGAAAGGTGAGATGTTCTTCCACCAACCTTGGTGCTTCATCGATAAAATTTTTGAATGGTTGGTGTTGACCTTCGGTCTTTGCAAAGCTTGGCATTGACCAATAACCTTGACCCCCTCGTGTGATTTTAAAAGATTAAAATTGTTTAACTCAAGTTTGGGGTGGTGGTGGTGGTATATTTTGGCTCTTGAAAGAAAATGATTTTTACAACATTGTGAGCCAAAAATAAGTTTGGGGGAGCATTTTCACTTTCATATATTCTTTCCCCCATTAATAATTTCCTCCTAAGTCTACAGGTTTTTGAGCTTAACGGATGACATCAGTGAGGACACTGTTGTAAATAGGTTTGGGGGAGGTTTGTGCTTATTTACACATCAATTTGCATCATATTTACCATAAGCACAACATTTTCAAAAAATTTAAAAAAAAATAAAATTTATAACAAAAGAATAGAAAGTGAAAAATTATATATGAAAGATAGGAATAGTTTAAGAAAACCAAGAAAATTAGAAGTTTTCTTAAACGAACTAGTAATAAGTAGTTATGAGATGTTGTCCCAAGGGTTAGTAAGATGAAAGAAGTCACTAATCTGAGGATAAAAATAAGTCTGAAAAATAGTTTCTATTCTGGAAGCCAAACATTTGAATGTGATACCCTACAAGATGCACTTACACACGTCTTGAAACTCGGGATAGTAGAGGATACCTTGAAATGCTCTTGTCTAAAAGCCAAAGTATGAAGGAAATTGAAAAAAAAATGAAGAAAATATAAAAATGGTGAAAAAAAGAAAAATGAACACTGGTTTTGTATCGCCAAGGCAGCAAAAAAAAATATAGCGAGGGTGCCTCTTCACCTAGTGCCCTAAGGCCAACTGGTCTGGGAGTCACTGCTAAGCCTTAGGTGGTGCAAAACGAGGAAAATATTATCACCTAATCAGCAAGCACATGAGTAATCGGTCTGTTAGTACCTCAAAAAGTATTAACGGTCGCATGAGAATGTGTGAGCAAATCTTAATATTCATCAAATTAAAAAGTACTAAGCTAGATGGACAAGAGTATGATAGCTTGAATTGAATTCTCCGAGTGTAGGGATGTTCTTTACACACACGTGGGGTTATATGATCAATATTTGGATGAAAGGTAGGAATAAAGAATAAAGACGATGTTTTATTGAGGGATGATGTGATTTCTAACATTTTTTCATGACTATTAAGATAGGGCTCATGACAACTGAAAAGCCAGTATAGTTGGAAACTCTTATTTTCAAAGTCTTTCTTTTATTGTTCTTATTTTTATATGTAAATTTCACCATCTCTCTTTTGTTATAGGATTTTGTGGGTGTAATCCGCTGAAAACCCTCAGGAGACAACACTCCTCCTACTAGGGACACCTAGAGGTTTAACGGCTTGTTGCACGTGCTCAGTGCAATCGTGTTTGCCTACGAAAGTGTGCATAGTTTCTCCTTTCTTTTTCTCCTCTTGAATAAACTAGTTTGCTCGGGACGATCAAATACAAGTTTGGGGGTATTTGTTCAGTTGATAAAACTGCACATTTGTATTACATTTTTCCTACCATTTTCACATTAAAAAAGGACTTTATTATAATATATCATACATATGAGGGTTTATGTGTAAAAATACTATTTTCCATATGTTGATATATTATAATTAGCATTTGGTAGGAAATTGTATGCAAATAATATCATTGACCTAATCCTAGTAGAACTAAGTCTACTAAATATTATTTAAGTTGTTGTGCAGAATCTTTCCAAGTTGTGCAGAATTTTCTAAGACTAAAATCAAGGAAATCAAGTTGTTGAAGAAGACTTGCCTAATTAAGAATCAAAACTTGAAGACCAAGTCTGGCAGCAACCACGAGAAGATTTCTGAAATACAAAGGTTCCAGAGAAGTCCACATGTCACAAAGACAGAGCCCCAGAAAATTGATGGAGGGTTGAGATCAAATGGCCGCGGATCCGCGGCCATACCCCCCTTGGGCCGCGGATCCGCGGCAAGATATGAGAGTTAGAGGATGAGATTTTGTGGCATGAATCTCTGCTGAATTTTACCTAATTTTGAAGCAAATGATTCTGGCTTTGCACTATAAAAAGGCACCGAGAGGCTCTTGGAAAATTTATCAAGCCGAAGAGATCACGAAGCTCCAGACGCTCACGCATCCAGGCTGATCATCAACTGTTCGTCTACCTCCTTAGGAGAGATCGAGAAGCAGCTAGTTTGTAATCATTTTCTATGGAATAAAGTGTGGATTGTTCAAGTTGATTAATAAAGGTAGTTGTTTTATTTAATTCTTTTGCATTTTACATTATGTTTTCCCTCTTTGTCTTTTCATATTCTTCTCCCAACATGCGCGAGTAATTCTCCGCTTGTTAGGGTTCGTAGGATTAGGGTAGGCTAATGGATGATGAACATCTCTAAACCCTTTTTAAGTCCTATAAAGTTTATGAACTTTATCAAAAGAATTATTAACATCCTAATCGGGCGCGCTAACAATTCTTTGCTAGTTCCGACCGCGATTAGAGATTAGATTAATGATTGTTTTGGTAAAGGCTAGATATGAACGGAGTTCCGTGTCGAGATAAGGGTTAAGAGTGGGATTCCTTTTCCCTCCAGAAACCCTAATTTACACGCATCACCGTCGTTCTAGTTTTAAATCTATTAATGGATAAAAAGGGTAACTTTTAATTAATTGTCCATAACTACTAAATCCTAACGAACCCTACAAGCCCCCTTATTATATTAACTACATCTTTAAAATAATCTAGATCCATATTTTACATTCTTGTTTAACGTAGATTTAGAAACCATTCTATAAAATTCTTTATCCCTCCTCTCTTTCTCAACACATCTAAAGTAAGAGTAAAAGGTTCCACGTTTCCCAGAGAACGACCCGTACTCATCTCGGTCTAGCTACGCGCGACACCATTCTGATTGCGGTTATAACTACAAAAACACACTTTTTCGTATCAATCAGTGGGTCAGGGCATTTCTGGAACAGTGGAATATTCCAACCCACACTTTCCTCCTGTCAGATCTAGAAGTCTCCATTTCTTTGGAGGAGTTTGCAGAGGTCTCAGGTTTACCCGTTAGGGGGGAACATTATGAGGAATTGCTTCCCCCGGATGAGTATGTTTTCGCTACCAAGTCCATGGTAATGGGTCTTACTCCTGAGAATGCTATTCAACACCAATTTCCGAGCTTGATAAAGGTGTTGAATATGTATGAAAACCTCTCTCTCGCATCCGAAGGTCGTGGAGTTAATTTTACGGCTTTTATTGCTGATTTTCTTCGCCCGGAAATGTTGAAGGAAGAAGTCGATAAATTTGCCAGTCTTGACGACCCCTTCGGCTTGGGTTTAGGCAATCTGCCGGTGGCGGAGGTAGATCAGAAAAGCTTCTTTCTACCTGATACCCCGGTCATCCCTTTTACAGAGCTGGCGGCTCCTGGGATTGATGAAGAAACGTTCTTTTTAGGGTTCCTTGGATTGTGGCTGAGTTGGTTCGCGCTTCCCATGCACTCTCGCCGCATGAGGCCGTCCGTCTTCTATCCTGCGCATCGAATGGTTGCCAGGATACCAGTAGCTGTGGGGATTGCTGGGTTAGCCCATATGTATCATGGCCTCAGCTTGGCGGCTGATACCACTGAGCCAGGGGTGCAGTCGGTAAATTTCCCGATGCATTATTTCACGTCATGGCTCGAGTTACACGTGCTAGGCGTCTTTGGCATCCACAAGAGGCCGAGTTTTTATGACAGGTGCAGGTTCCCTCGGATCATGCAACTGGTTGGTGCTTCTATCGTGACTCCGACGCAAAGGGAAGCTAGAGGCTTGCTTCTTCGCCCGCACATGGTTGGGGCTGGCACGTCTTTTACTGATAAAGTTTTGACTGTCGGCCAGGAGTCGGGAAAGACGGTGCTGTCCTTGCAGGACATATTTAAAGATGGGGTCTCCGTCTTGAAGGCTCGGGAGATTCTTCATCTGTACTCCATCCGGCCGGGCTTTCTTGTATTTAAGATGAATGACTCGGCTTTATTCATGAGGTATAACCCGCATCGCTTCGCCCAGCAATTAGGTTATAATCAGGGCGTCCCACTTGAGGCTTTTTTGGTCGAACCTGCTGCTTCCGAAGAGGGAATGCGGAGCGCACTGCATCATTTCATGCGCTTGAACACATGGTCTAACTTCTTTATCAGCGAACTGAGCTGTGTCCCAAAGGCCCTTAATGTGAACACGGCGTGGTATCAGCATTCAATGAGCGCCATCATCAGGGAAGAGAAGCGATTGTTGCTTGATCGCAAGGGTGCAGTGCCGGCTGGTGATCGAAATGTTCCTTTGAAGCGACGGAACATTGTTCATCTTCCTCTGAGAGAGGTCACTGTAGTTGAGCCTCCACACGTGCTAAGCCCTACGCGCAGGTTGCCCCCATCCAGCACGCCTGAAAAAGAGGTGTCTGCCGCGTCCCCCGAGTCGGACGTAGGAAAAGAAATTGGGACTCGTCGTCCAAAGGCGTCTACCAAACGCAAACTCGTGTCATCGGTCACCGGCGCCCGTCCTCAGAAGAAAAAGAAGCAAGTACTTTCTTTGGAGACTATATTAGGCTCGACGCCCCCTGCTCCGTCTAGCGAAGGCTTGAGCGAATATGGGACCAACGAGGGTTTATTTGGGATGCTTGATGATACCGATTTGGAGGTTGCCATTGAAGCTTCCAAATAGTCGGCCACCCTCGAAAAAGAACTGGCCGCCCTTGCACAGTCAGGTATACTTTACCCTTATCTCTCCGCTGTTTATTTCACTCTTCTTTTATCATGCTTTGATTGACGCTTGCTGTTTCAACAGGTGCCTCTACAGAAGAAGCAATTGCTGCTTCGCTTAAAACCTGTGAAGAGGAGGAAAGGCTTCACGCCTCATTGCCAACAGAGGCTTCACTTGAACGACCGATGATGGATACCGTAACAGTTCCGGAAGTAAAACCCGGCTCTGATGATAATGTTCCCTTGGCGAAGGTCCTGAAGAAGTCTTCCCTCTTTGTCAAAACCGAGAAGCAGCTTAGAAAGCGGGCGGCGAGGGGACAGAAACGAGCTTCTACAGTCACTGGCTCTGGGCCAAAGCAGGGGAAGAAGACCGCTACTAATCCGTTGGAAGACAATCTTCTTTTTCTGGGTTCATCTGCCGAGGAAGATGCACAATTGGCTGAGGCTATAAGACGCTCACAAGACGAATCCGAGAATGTAAGGATCCCGAAGAGGCCTCACCCTGCCGTCATCTTCTATGAAGACCCTCTGTGGATACAACGGCTATTCATAGGCTCTTTGGAAGAATGGGGCGAAAGGGCTCTTAAGCAGGCCGTCTCAGTCGATGCCGAGGACGCACTTTCATTGTGGACCGGTGGCCATGAGTCTACTCTCGAACCTCGGTGAGCATACCTCCTCAGGAAGGAGCGTCGGCTTGAACAAGCCATACTAGAAGCTCCCTTGCGCATCGGTATGTTCATGTATCTCGTTGTAATATTTTGTATTGCTTGTATACATACATACATACATACATACATACATACATACATACATATATATATATATATATATATATATATATATATCCTTATCCTCGTACAAACTTTGCAGGGACTTCGGCGATGGCAGAGGAGCTGAGTCTAAGTCGCGCCCTGACTATAGACTTCGCAGACATCCCCGATGAGGCACTAATCAGCGTGGAGGGGGTTGACGCAATTGTTGCTCCTGTGATGGAGCTTCCCTTGGTAATTCCTGCTCCCCAGGTGATTGCTCCTTCGGAAGAGGCATCTTCATTGGTCGCGGGTTCAACGGGTCTTTCTGGGGATGGCCCGGAGACTACGGGACAGGTAGTCAAGGCCACCGTCCTTCCATTGGAGCCTGTAGCGATGGTTACTGCTTCTCCACCGGAAGTTATTATACCGGCCCACATCCCTGATGATGTGCTCGGGAGCACGGAGGAGGGTGAGGCAGTCGCTGCATCCAGTGATACCCTTGTTGTGGTCTCGACCGGTGACTTACCAGGTAAATTTCTGGTTGTTGCTTTCTATTTTATTCTGCAATCCCTTTTCCATCTTTTCTGACAGTGCTTTTTGTTTTTGAATGCAGCTGCGGTGGGCATTGAGGTTGTGCCACCCGAGGAAGCGCTACCAGTTACCTCTTTGACGGTGACCGTCTCTCCATCTTCTCTTATATCTTCTCAAATGCTAGAAGGTATGGGTTTGTGATAAATTTAAATCCGGGACAACATCTTTCATGTACTGACCATGTATCATCGTGATCTCGCAGGAGTTCTTCTTGATCATTTGTATCATGCGCTGAACCCGCACTTCTCTTTCCCATCGGAGGTTAGTCCGCCCGCTGGTGTCGGTGAGTATTTTTTCTAACCGACGTCCTTTCTTTTCTTTAACGGGCAGTCACGTTATTGCTAATTCTTCTTTGCATTGCTCGTAGCCTTACAAATTGAAGGAGGGGTCAAGGGTATCGCCGCGACACCGGAACTCCCAGCTTTGCCCCCTGTTGCAGCCGGTATAGTAGGCTCTATTTTTCGTGTATTTTCTTTATTTCCTGAGCCGACATCTGACTATGATCTATTTTGCAGCAATCACATCGACTCCAGCCCCGTTCGAGTCTCGCATTATGATACCGGCAGGGCCCTTTTCCAGATGTCCATCCTCAAAAGGTGCTGTGACCAGTCGGCGTATGCTGAGCGAATACGTCGAGGAGCATGACGCGGAGGCTCCTACATCTGCCGCAGATTTTGCTGCCGAGGTTAATCCAATGCTGGCGATACTTGTGAACTTCCATAATGAAGGCGTCGTCGAGTCTTGAGTTAATCATTGCAGGAAGATTGAGGCCTGCATGCATGAGCTTGAGCTCAGGCGTTCTGCTCCTGAAATTCTGGCCGGGAACTCCCAGCGGGCTGCATGGGTTGAGCAAAGTGCCCTGTTCCTTCATCATTTCTAACAAGAGGCGATCCTCAAGCGAAAGGAACGTGAGGCGACTTCCGCTGAGTCTGTCCAACTGCGTGCCCAAGTTGAAGCGAATGCTGCGCAGCTGAACTCCATCTTTGAAAGCCTTCAACGATATATTTCCGACGGGCTGGTGCCGAGGAAGAGGCATGACTTTACTTAACAGGTCGCGCAGAGTCAGGAAGCTGTTCAGCAAGAAATTGATGAGAAACTTTCATCTTTTCTGCAGCAACGGGCCCGAGTTGAAGCGGAGCTGGCTGCGGCGGCTGACCTTGAAAAGGAGTTGAGAGGAGTGCGCGAGCAACTGGCTGACTTATTGAAAACGCCTCCTTCTCAATAGCTGCCTTTGCATCAATTAAATACTTGTAATCTTTTGAATAACATGTATCCATTTTTTATTCTTTTATATGATGTATCTTGTATTCAATTGAGTTCATGAATAAAGACACATTTTTCTTATCTCCCACTGTCGTTTTCTTCTCTTTACTGTGTTGTTGGTATGTTACTCTGGCAAGTGTGGCCTGTAGATAATAAAGAATGTTTCATCTGAACTCTCCGAGAGGTAGTGACGGCTTAGGAAGCAGGTTAAGATCTGTTACCTAAGACTTTTCAACTTCATGAGCCGTGGGAGTCTCATGAAGACTTTTCTCCCTACGAGTCATGAGGATCTCGTAAGTGTAATTTCTCCTTAGGAATCATGAGAATTCCTAAGTATGTTTTCCCTTATAAGTCGTAAGGATCTTATAAGAGAGTTTTCTCTCCTACAAGTCGAGAGGACCCGTAAGCGGTTGTTTCCCTCCTTGTCGAGATTCGACTTTGGAGAGTGTGGCCCGTGAATAGTATGCAAGAGTCCATTTTGGACCGACTTGCAGAGCCCCAGTGCTTAGGAAACCGGTTCTTATCCCCATTACCTAAGGCTTTTCCCTATGAGTCGAGATGAATTAAGAAGTTCTCGCAAAGACATTGATTTCCTCACGAGTCGAGACGAATCGAGCAGTTCTCGCAGGAATTACCTAACGTCATAGTTAACCTCTGCTCTTTACGACAGAGGTCCGTTAGGGTTTATGGTACTAGGGTTTTGTCCGTCGTACCGTCGCGTTGGCTGATGTATTCCTCGATAGGAAATCTTGCTTTTCGAGTAGCCTTGCGACCGTCGTGTCTCTGATCCTTTTGGGGGCTGGACAAGACGTCTTCAAGCAATCCTCCTAGGCAGTTTGACCGTCGGAAGAGCAAGCGTTAGGAATTTTGCCATGCCGCTTTTTACTTGAGGTTAGGCTCATTTTGGAGAGCCCCGATGAGTCATAACCACTCCGCACTGGTGTGGGATGATCTCCGATAGTCTTTCAGGTTTTATATGAGTTGCCGTCAAGACCCTGAAGCTAGGAATTTGGCCTTTGCTTCGTTTGCTGGTATTGCGTCTGCTGTATCGAGATGAATGTCGCGGTTGTCTCCAAGTTGCCGGTGAACCGTCGAGGTTTGGAACTAGGGATTTTGCCTTGGCTCCGTTGTTTGATTGTTGCGTCTGAATCCTGCTGGAGGAAGAACGCTGTAGTGACATCTCGTCTGCTGTATCAAGATGAACGTCGAGGTGGTGACCACTCCGCGCTGGTGTGGGATGATCTCCGATAGTCTTTCAGGTTTTATATGAGTTGCCGTCAAGACCCTGAAGCTAGGAATTTGGCATTCGTTTTGTTTGCTTTGGCGTGTCCGAATCCTGTTGGAGGAAGGACGCTGTAGTGACATCTTGTCTGCTGTATCGAGACGAACGTCAAGGTGGTGCCGAGATTTTTCCATCGCTTCGCTTTGTTCCCACCATGAGGTCTTTCGTTGACGATGCATCTGCATCCTGTTGGATTACGAAGGAACGCCGTCGTTGACATTGCGTCTGGTGTAACAAGACGAACGCTGAGGTGGAGCTGGGATTTTGCCGTCACTCCGCTTTGTTTCAACCATGGGGTCTTTTGTTGACGTAGCGTCTGCATCCTGCTGGACTGCAAAGGAACGTCGTTGTCGACATTGCGTCTGCTATAACGAGACGAATGCTGAAGTGGAGCTGGGGTTTTGCCGTCACTCCGCTTTGTTTCGACCGTGAGGTCTTTCATTGACGTTGCATCTGCATCCTGCTGGACTACGAATGAACGCCATTGTTGACGTTGTGTCCGCTTTAACGAGAGGAATGCTGAGGCGATCTCCAGGCTGTCTGTGAACCATCGAGATTTGGCTTCTTCTTCTGATGGAGCCTGGGCGGAAAGGTGTGATTCCCTCTTTGTTTGCGTCCCTGGATTGTATACAGGGATTGATGTGATAGCACCTGTAGGGCATAAATTTTATTTATATATATATTTTTTATTTCTTTCCGCGATGCTCTATCATTTCAGCTTTTATATCGCGAAGGTCGCGATTGCCCAATCATTTCGGCTATTTTTTCGCTGTGCCCAATCATTTCGGCTATTTATTTTATTTTTACTCGCTGCTTTTTATTGCGAGTTGCCCAATCATTTAGGCTATTTTGCATGCATACATTTTTTTACTTGCTGATTTTGTCGCAAGTTGTCCCATCATTTCGGCTATTTCGTATGCATGTGTGGCTCGCTAGCTTCTTACTGCAAGCTTGGAATTAGACACTGATTTCAGCATCAGCACCGCTACAACTGGAATATTGCCAGGAGTGAATCATCATTTGCCTCTGTCGATGTCGAACAAAGGTGGCTTAGCGAACAGGGTTAGGATCCTGTCGACTACGGCTTTTGACTTCATGAGCCGTAAGGGTCTCATAAAGGTATTTCTCCCTGCGAGTCGTGAGGATCTCGTAGGTGCGTTTTCTCCTTAGGAATCGTGAGGACTCTTAAGTGTATGTTTTCTTATAAGTCGTAAGGATCTTACAAGAGTGTTTTCTCCTTATAAGTCGAAAGGACTTATAAGGGCTATTTACCGTGTAGATATATCCCTAGTCATGGATGGGACTTTGTTAGGGAAATGTTTATTCGCACCCGTGGATTGTATACAAGGGTCAGCATTGAACCGCTTGTAGGGCAGTGTTGGAGGTTGTGGTGGTTGCTTAAGAACAGCTTCAGATCCTTGTAGCTTAAAACTTTCAAATCTTATGAGCCGTGAGGGTCCCATAAGAGGGTTCTCCTTACGAGTCGTGAGGATCTCGCAAGTGTAATTTCTCCTTAGGAATCTAGGGGATCCCTAAGTGTGTTGCTCCCTTATGAGTCGTAAGGATCTCACGTAGGTGGTTTCTCCTTACAAGGTCGAGAGGACCTTACAAGTGTCTTGTAACGAGGTTGTGCCCTTTCGGGTTTTCACAAAAGCTCGCCGGTAGCCCTACTGTTTTTACTCACGGAGCCCTTTCGGGTTTTCAACCGTGCCTATTTTGTTTATGGACATACCGTTTTCTTTTTCTCTTTTTTTAATTCTTTTATTCTTCTTTTTTTTTAGCCTTGGGACGCTGCAATCCACAGCAGCTTATCGACGTCTCGGTCAACAGCTAGTTTTAGGACATAGTGGTCCATTGTTAGTTTAAGGACGTTTTGGTCCGTCGCCAGTTTTAGGACATAGTGGTCCATTGTTAGTTTAAGGACGTTTCGGTCCGTCGCCAGTTTTAGGACATAGTGGTCCATTGTTAGTTTAAGGACGTTTCGGTCCGCGGTTGCCGTATTTGAGGTGAATTTCTAGTTTACGGACTTTCGGTCCATGGGGCTTTCTCTATGAATGAGCACGATGCCCCCGGCACGTCCAATTTTTTAGGGGCGTGAGGTTGTGGCGGGCTCACTTTCCAGTTTTCGGATAATGCGAATTTGCCTTGTTGGTATTGGTCCTCAATCCAGTTTTTGAAGACGTAGAAGTCTTCAATCGGATGGCCCAATACTCGGTGGTAGGGGCAGTAATTGGAATCGTTGACGTCGTTTGGTTGCAATGGACGTTTTGGGTCCGGCAAATTTATGAGCCTGTTGCGCACTGCCAGCTCGAACAGTCTCCTCGTTTTAGCTTGGGGAAACGAGTAAGGACATCCTAGTCTCTCCTCGAGGGATGGGCATGGACGCATATTGTTTTGGCGGACAACCGGTTTTAAGTTGCTCGGCTGTTGTTGAGTATTGGCGACGAAAGTTGCTTTTCCTTTCCCCTTTTCATTCCGAGGATCCGTCTTTGAAGGAGACGGTCTATGACCCATCTGATCCATCTGGGCCAGCTTGTCAATCAAGGCCTGAAAAGTAGTTGGCTTGAAGACCATCATGAATTGCGAGATGCTTGCTTGAGGGTCGAGGGTACCCACAAACATTCCTACCGCCGGCGCTTCCTCGATGCGCTACTCGCATTTCGACCACAAATTTCTCCATCGTATTGCATATTGGACCCATGTTTCTCCAGGCTTCACCCTGGCATTGATCAATGCTGTTATTGGGGTGTGTTCACTAGCACTCGCGAAACGCTGTGTGAATAGTAGCTTCATCTCTGCAAATGTTTTGACAGAGTCGTTAGGCAGCTCTGAATACCATTCGAAGGCCGTCTCCGACAAGCTACCGACGAATTGGCGGAGCAAAAGCTTATCATCACCCCCGGTGTTGCCGCAAAGAGCCCTGAACTGAGCGACATGTTGATGGGGATTGCCTGTCGCCCTGTATACATGGAATTTGGGGATTGTGTATCCCGGCGGGTACTTTATTTGGTCATACCAGCCTGGATACGGTCGCCCAGTTTTAACTACTTGGCCGGCCGCTTCATTCGCCTGGTGAGCTCGTATTTGCTGAGCAATATAGTCATCCAGAGCGGCCTTGGAAATGGTTTCCTCCTTGGCTGCTGACAGAGCCAACAGAGGATTTGACACTTCTCCTTTATCATCTTCAATAATGATCGGAGGATCTTCAGCTGGAGGTTCTGGCCGTAACATCATCCCGACCATATCTTGGAAGAGAAGCGCCATTCGTTTTATATTAGCCGCTTGTTCTGCTGTTTCTCTGTCCTTTTTTTTGAGGACTCTGCGGAGAAAGTCAGCATCGGTTTCTTGTTCATGACGCTGCTCCGATGATGCCTCCAGGCTTTCTTTTGGCCCGGTAAGTGCGGCCATTTGCGTTAGCATTTCCTGAAGCTTCTGTTACTGCTCCTGGGCTTTTGTCACAGATCGGGTAAGCGGTCGGTGACCCGTCGAAGCGCGGCTTTCCTCTTTTCCGGAAGCCATATAAACAGTATGCACCGTTATGCTCTTAGACTTGGGGCGTTTGGGCTCAGCGTCTTTGTGGCCTGCCACGTTCACAGGGGCTTTCTCTGGCCTCCTTTTCTTTTGAGTGGTTGACGTTGAGGGGGCCGTTGCTGCGGGAACCCAGGTAGTTGTTGTCCTTTGCGGCTTGACAGGACGGTTCTCTTCCTATTGAACCTTCAGCTTCTTCTGTCGGCGGGGATAGTCTTAATCAATCACTGACTCCTGGACCCGTCGCCAGACTTTGTAAACCTTGGAGGATAGCCACTGAGGGGGCTGCTCCGGCTTTGTTTCTGTAATTTTCTCCACCAGTAGAGGAGATCTCTTTAGTACGGCAGTAGGAGAGTTCATGCGCACTTTGTTCAGCAATTCAAAGCTGTTCCCGGTTGGAACAGCAGCATTGACTTTCTCCGTTGGGGCTGGTGGAGTTAGCCCAGAGGGGGAGTTGCCCCCAGCCTTTCTTACTCGGCGCCAGTGGCGACGTCGAGTGCGTCGAGCTGTTGGGATGGCTTCAGCTATGGGGATGGCTTCGTCGTGCCCCCTGTTTTGAAGAAGGGCTGTTGCCGGCGTCAGCCTCTTGAAGACTGATGTCCGTTGAGTAGCAGCATCTAATCTGTCAAAGACAGACTTTTGAGGAGGAACGGGAGCCGGAGCAGTCAGTCTTGTGAAGACCGACCCTTTGGCAGGAGAAGCCGCCTTGACGACTTCGGGAGTAGGGATGATTATCCTTTTCGAAATAGCCTTTTCTTGAATTACAGGCTTCATCACGGGCCCGCATGAACTTTGGCCCAATCTGACGAAGACTGAGGCGTCAGAGCTGGACGACCCATTGAGGGGGGCCGCTGTAGTTGCAAGCCGATCAAAGACCGACTTCTTGGGAGCTTCTTGTGTTGGTATAGGAGCGCTGAAGCTCGTTGGTGGGAGCATGGTCCCGAAAAACAATCCAGTGGTGGCCTGAGTGACCTGTTCCACCGGCATCGTGAACAGGGAGGCCGCTTGGGGCCCGTAAGCTATGCCTCCAGATGAGGCGGAACGCGAGTTGCAATTGCAGCTGGAACACTTCATGCAAGTAGACGCTATTGTTTTCTGCACCTAGCAAGACACCAAATCTTAGTAGCTCGAACCCAAGGGCAACCGTTAACAAACCGCGATTCGTTCGCGAACACGACACACGAAGTGTTGAGTGGAAAGAGGAAACGGTCCCACCGGGCGTGCCAGAATCTGTTCCCTGCCGAAAATCGGAGACGCGATAAACGTCTTGCCTGAATTTCAGGGCAGATGCTAATAGGTGCAATCCGTCCACTTCTCCGAAGATGCCAAGTTGATTTATGACACCATGTATCAAAGGTTTAAACGGATGCGGCCGATATAGCAGACTTCGTCAGATTCCCCCTCGTTGTGAGGGGTTTTTGATTGTGGGGACGCTCTTCCGTGTAGGCGCAAGCCCCTGTAGTTAATTACGCTACCGCATCATGGTAACAACTTTCTCCTTCTCCAGATGGTCACTTCATGTCGCGGGTGTTTGTTTTGTTTGTGGTTGCCCGTGGATTGCATACGGAGACTAATTTATGTTGTCGCCCGTAGGGCGTGGATTAATCCAAATCCGTATCTTCTTAGATTTGGGTTTTGGTTTGGGTTTAAGGATACGTTAGCCTTATTTGAGACTAAGATCAACTTAAACGTTTGTTAAGGATACGTTAGTCTAATTTTTAGACTAAGATCAACTTAACGGGATCGTTTAGATCCAACAAAAAAGCAATTGAACACTATTGTTTAGTTTAGGGACATTGCGGTCAGTTAGTTTAAGGACATTACGGTCCAACGTTAGTTTAAGGACATTACGGTCCAACGTTAGTTTAAGGACATTACGGTCCAGGTTAAGGACATCGTAGTCCGTGAGTTTAAGGACCCCACAGTCTGTAGTTTAAAGACATCGTAGTCTATGAAGTTTAAGGACATCATAGTCCATGAGTTTAACGACCCCACGGCCCGTGTTTTAAAGACGTCATAGTCTATGAAATGTGTGGTTGTCGGGACCCGGCATCTCTCTGAAGACGTTGAAGGATTACAACGACAGATATTAGAGGAGTAAAGAGATGTACCCTCGAACCGGTGTGAATCGATTGGAAGATCTGTAGCCCAGTTTGGGACTAAGATCAGTTGAATATTCATGAGCAGATGGGCTCAGTTCAATATAAGTTGAGGACTTATGGCCAATATTGGGCTAAGTCCAATAAGATTAAAATGTTTAACATTTTCTTATTCTGGGCTGTTGAGCCTTTACTTGGGCTTGGCCCTTTTAATAATGCTGAGCATTAGGTCCTGAGAATTTTTGTCTTGTATTGAATGCATAGCATTCATCAGATCAATGTGTGTTCTGACAGCGCGCCAGGCGTTTTTGGCCAATTAAAGAGCGCATTGCTCTTCTGCCAAGCAGCGCACACGAAGAGGACACGTGTCGCGCTTAGCGCTAAGCGCCAGTTTATAAGCGCATTGCGCTTTCAGTTTGTGAGCACATTGCGCTAGTTCAGTGGCGCACCAGTGCATGACACATGGCGCGCTTGGCGCTGAGCGCCAGCCCATGAGCGCAGTGCGCTGTTTCAGAAGCGCAAAGCGCAAATTGTGTCTATGGTTGACACGTGGTGCGTTTTGGCGCTAAGCGCCAGTCCAAGGAGCGCAAAAGCGCAGTTCATGAGTGCAAGGCACTTTTCAGTAGCGCAAAGCACAGTTCATCAAATTTATGATCAGAGAACAATTTTATGTTCTTTTCAAAGGAGGCCTTGCCTCAAGAACAAAAGTTCTTCTTTTTGAAAGGGCTTGCCTTTGTAGATCAATGATCTATATGAAGAATATGTTCTTCTTTATTATTTGATGAGATCTGTTGATCTCTTTTATGAAAGACCTTAGTCTTTTTTTAGATCTATGATCTTTTTTAGAAGATAGTTCTTCTTTTCATGAGATGATTTTATCTCTGTGTTCATTGCTCATGTTCTTTTACCTTGAAAAAATGATCTTCTTTTGCTAAAAACTTGCTCTTCTTTCTTTGTGTTTTCTCAAAATTTGTAGGGGGGTTTCTCTATATCAGACTTGAAGTCTTGGGGCCTTTATATAGGGCAAATTGATTTGTTAAATCGGTTAAAGAGATTTTTCTCTGATTGATTTGGGGATATTTCCCTACCGTTGAATCTTTGATCCTAGGGTTCCCGTTTTACAGAAGATAATCTTCTTGTTTTAATAAGATTGATAAATCTTTCCATGCAGAATTTTAATTATGATTAATTAATGATTTATCATTATTAGATCTTTTGATCTAACGGTGGGGAATTTTTAATTCCAGCGCTAGCGCACCTATGTTTGACACGTGGCGCGCAGCGCAGCCTGCGCTAGCGTACCGTGTTTGACACATGGCGCGCAGCGCGCCTAGCGCTGGATCTGAAGCGTTGCTTCAACTTTTAAATTTTGAATTTTAGAACAGAGCTTTGCTCTGATTGGGGGAAACAGTGTCTATCAGGGATCACATCTATAAATTTATGACTACGTATGATGCACATTATCAAGTATGGTGCACTAATATAACAGTAATATAGAATAATATGATTTGGCATGCAACTAGATATATAATAAATGATATGGATACGAACGGATATCGGAAAGACGGTAAAACTGTAACATGGATGCACAATGCAATAAACATGTAATATTTTTATTCATATGTATGTAAAATATATATCATAGCATGTAGCAAGATAAACTTGCCTGATCGGATCTCAAGACGGGATGCGTACGATGCGTCCGACGTCGGATAAACGTCGCAATGCACACACACGCGTACGGGAAAGGAAAAGGCAATGCAAGAACGTGACCACGCTGTATGGGAATGACGACTAGGTCACCCGGATCGTCGGCGACGGGCACGGCTCCGGTGATGACCGGAAACCAAGAAATCAAGAAAGTAAGAGAAGAAAGAAGAAGAAGAAGAGGAAGGTTGTTCTCTAGCGTTTCGTGCTCTGGGGTCAGAAGAGGTGGCAAGGGAGCGACGACGGTGATGGGTTGAAGCTCCGGCGAAGTGTGCTAGTGAGGCTAGAGGCTCCGGTTTGGGTTCGGGTTGAGGGTTTTTGTGCAGGGAAGAGTTGCAGGTGGTGGTGGTGATGAAGGGAAGTGGAGGAGAAGGTGGTGATGAGGGGTGAGGCGACGACGGAGTCAGAGCTTCGGCGGCGAGGGTGCAGCGGGGGTTCTTGCAGTGGTTGGGGTTTGGGTTGCCGGGTTCACGTCGGGGAAGGAGAACATGAGAGGAGGAAGAAGAGAAGAGGAGAAGGAGGTGATGATGGTGATCGAAGAGAGAGACGACGACGAGGTGTTCGGCGACGAGAACGGGTTCGTCGGGTGCTGGGTTTTGGAGCTCGGGGATGTGGGCTGCAGTCGGGGAAAGAAGGGGAGTGGAGGAGGAAGAGGAGGCGGTGACGAGGTGAGGTCGATTACGGCGAGGAGGTGACGGCGACGAGGCAGGGTAGGGCATGGGTTTTAGCTCGATCGGAGGCGGGATGAAGAAGGAGAAAAGAACGCGTAAGGGGGAGAGAAGGAGACGTGGGGTATTATGGGTTTTCAAAAAATAAAAGAATATAATATATTTATATAAATATGCAGAGAGAGATGAGAGGAGATAGGTGGGATCTGAGATTTGATTTTTAAAATATATATAAAATATTTTATAGTTGAATTTATATATATATATTCATATAAAGTAAACAGTAGAAATATATTAAGAATATTATATATATATTTTTGAGATTTCAGGCTAATACAAAAATAGTCCAAAAAATGCCCGGGTTGGGTCTAAATTTATGATTTGAAAATACGGATAATATACATATCGATCAAAACCAAAATGGAATATCCGGGTAACGAAAATGCATATCTCAAGAACGGATGCACGCAGCGCACACGCAGCGATCCAAACGGGTCCGTCTCACTAAACGGAATGAGAACAAAATGTACGGATGCCACGACAGGGTTAGGGGTATGATGCAGGCCATGCTAGATATTTTTAAAGTATATTATTTTATTATAATTGTATTATTAGAAAATGCAGATGCCAGATAAAATACAGGGATAATATGTAAACAGGAATCAAGACGGGTTTCAAGTATGCGGGTCGGGTCGGATACCAAGCACAGAAACCAAACAATATCCGTACCCAAAACGAATAAAAACAAGAAAATAGCCACGGAATAAATCAAATAATCAAATTAACACGGTATGACTGAACTAGGGTGTTACATTATACCCAACTACAAAAATAATTTCGTCCTCGACATTCCCGAAACAAGAAAAGATAAACAAACATGAATCTACGAGAATAGATGAGGAAACTTCTGTCGAATCTCGTCTTCTCGTTCCCAAGTTGATTATCCATCCGAGCGATTCCCCCATGAAACAAGCACGAGAGGGATAACCTTGTTCTTGAGGACCTTGTCTCTTCGATCAACAATCGCCATCGGTCGTTCTTCATAGGTCAAGTACTCCTTTACTGTCAGCTCCGAATGATCCAGTACGTGTGTCTCATTTCGAACATACTTACGGAATTGAGATACATGAAATACGTCATGAACACTCGCCAAGGATGGTGGTAATGTCAATCGATAAGCTACTTCCCCAACGCGTTCGATAATATTGAAAGGCCCTACGAATCGAGGACTAACCTTGCCTCGACTCCCAAAATGAATCACTCCTCTATTCGGTGATGTCTTCAAGGATGCAAGATCACCAACATCGAACTCTAGAGGTCTTCTCGATATATCGGCCCAACTTTTCTGCCGATCTTATGATGCCTTCATGTGATTCCAGACCGTATTAACTTTCTTCACGGTATGCACGATAAGGTCCGGTCCCAATAATCTTCGATCTCCCACATAGTCCCAATAGACGGGTGAGCGACACTTACGACCATATAATACTTCGAATGGGGCCATCTGGATAGTCGCCTGAAAGCTGTTATTATACGAAAACTCCACCAAGTGTAGATGATCCTCCCATGAACCCTTAAAGTCTAACATGCAAGCTCTCAACATATCTTTAAGAGTTTCGATCGTTCTTTCTGACTGGCCGTCTGTCTGAGGATGATAAGTGTTCAGTTGATAAAACTGCACATTTAATATGACATTTTTCCTACTCTTTTTATATAATAAAAGGTGTTTATTATAATATATGATACATATAAGGGTTTATCTGTAAAAATACTATTTTCATGTGTTTATATATTATAATTAACATTTGGTAGGAAAAAATAAGCATATAATATCCATGTAACATTTGGCCCATTTAAATATGCTTATCTTATTAAATACCTTTGACCAATTCTTAATGGTTAAGTTAAAATCTCAATAAAACAAACTCTACTAATATTATTTGTTGAGTTGTTGTGCAGAATTTTCAGAGCTGAAATCAAGGAAATCAAAGTTGTTGGAACAAACCTGCCTAATTAAGAAAGTAAACTAAAGAAATCAAGTCTGGCAGTGACGTAGAAAAGATTTTCAGTTTCCAGAGATTAAAAAGATCACCACGTGTCATAACGAAAAAGTTCCAGAAGAGCAAATCCTGTTATCCACCTATAAGGCCGCGGATCCGCGGCCAAACCCACCTATTGGCCGCGGATTCGCCGCGGTTAAGACGATTTGAGAGTTGAGATTTTGCTGTTGTGGATCTTAACTACTGGTTTCCAAATTAAGAAACTAGAGTTCTGCCTTTGGGACTATAAATAAGGACCGAGAGCCTCTTGGAAAGATCATCAAGCTGAAGAGATCACGAAGTCCACGACAAGCTCACGCATCCAGGCTGATCATCAACGGTTCATCTACCTCCTTAGAAGAGATCGAGAAGCAAACTAGCATTTTGTATTTTCTAAGGGAACAAAGTGTAAATGAATTTTGTTGATTAGTAAAGGTAGTTGTTTTCTTATTCTATTTCTTTGTAGTTTTAATATGATTTCTCTCTCCATCTCTTCTTCTCCCAACATGCGTGAGTAATTCTCCGCTTGTTAGGGTTCATAGGATTATGGTAGCTTAATGGATGATGAAGATCCTTAAACTTTTTTTAAGTCCTATAAAGTTTATAAACTTTATCAAAAGAATAATTAATATCCTAATCGGGCGCGCTACCAATTCATTGCTAGTCTTGACCGCGATTAGAGATTAGATTAACTATTATTTTGGTAAAGGCTAGATATGAACAGAGTTCCATGTCGAGATAGGGGTTAAGAGTAGGAACCCTTTTCCCTTCAGAAACCCTAATCTAAATGCATCACCGTCGTTCTAGTTTTAAATCTATTAAAAGATAAAAAGAGTAATCTTTAATTAATCATCCATAACTACTAAATCACAATGAACCCTACAAGCCCCTTTTAATATTAAACTTACATCCGTAATTAATCTAGATCTATATTTTCCATCTGTGTTTAACGTAGATCTAGATCCTACAACCATTCTTCACCATTCTTTATTCTTCCTTCTTTCTTTCTCAACATGCTTAAAGTAAGAATAAAATATTCAACGTTTCCCAGAGGACGACCCGTACTCATCTCGGTCTAGCTACACGCGATACCATTATTGATTGCGGTTAACTACTACACATAAATCAGATCAATCAATAAGCTGTGCTAAACTTCAATCGAGTCCCCAAACTTTCATGTAAACTCCTCCAAAAGTGTGACAAGATCGGGTATCACAATCGGAAATGATGATCACGGGTACTCCGTGCAATCTCATAATCTCCTACATGTATCGTTCTGCTAACGCTTCCGTCGACTGACCAACTGATTGATCAAAGAATATTTATAACTGCAATCAAGAACGGCGTCGTTTGGTAGCTAGCCGGTGAGTACGTGTCTGTCCACAGGGATTTTGTGTATTCTCAATTTGTTCTAACGAGTTAATTCCGATTGGTGTCAGATTGATTAAATCTAAAAAACTAAGTTGATCTTATACTAAAATCTTGCTAGGGTTAGGTTTATGTTAGGTTTGGAAAGTCAATATTCCTCACCGCTTTCTATGCCCAAATTAAGATCTATTAGGTGTTATGGTAACAATTAATAAAGTGGATTAGTACCATCGGGAAGAAACGGTGTTTCTTCCTCTAGGTTCTTATCCTTCCTTTTTTAATTCTTACCCTAATCTCCATGGAAAACACGCTCAACCGGTCGTTTATACTACGGTATCACCGCTACCTCGTGGGATAGGGTGCTGTAGGGAGCGGTGTGTGCATGTATGCATGGAGTCCTATAAAAACGTGTGATGGGCAAGAATGCGGTGAGAGATCTTCATCTCTCAAGCCTTCCCCAAATCTAACCCTAACAAGCGAGGAGACTACTCACTCATTAGGGAATTGAAAAACATTTTCTAAACTATCTAACTAGGGCAGAGAATAAAGATCTATGCTAGGACAAGAAAGAAATTACCTAGGACATGGAAATAAAATTTAACTAGGACAATGAAAAGAAAACTTACTCCTAATTTTTATTTGATACTCTCTTCCTTCTTTACAGAAATTTACAGATCTGAATTTAGATAGATGAAATGAGGCACAAGAAGAGGCATACCTCAAAGAGAGGTTTATGGCTTCTATTTATAGATCATAGAAACCCTAGGGTTATAATCGATTCATATTTGCATTTACAATTTTACCTCTAAAGAAGACCTAGTCAACGCGCCGCCTCACGTCCACAGAATTTTTGCACCGACACGGGCTCTTTATGGCCGCGGATCCGCGGCCAAAAGCCTGGTTTGGCTGCGGTTCCGCGGCCATTTAGTGGGCTTGTGGGCTGCAATTTTTAGGGTTTCATTCTGTTGCTTTTTGCTCCTTATTTCTTCACTTGGTTTCTCAGATTGTCTTTTAGTTTTCTTCTAAATTTCCACAGTGAATAAAGTCGTGGACTTTTACCGCTTGCTTCGTGTTGAAGTCTTGAATCTTACGCTGCCTTTGTTCTTTGTGAAATCGTCCATTGATCTTCGTTTAGTCTTCAAACTGTAGGCATGATCAAGATCTTTCCATTTGTTGGTCGTAGTCTCACTTTTGTGTCGTCTTTTCATCTTTTTCATTGTTTTTGTTCTGAGAACCTGTAACCTGCAATTATGTAGCAGACATGGGTCAAAAGCACATGTTTATTTATAAAATGACTAAGAATGGGGAATATAATAATGCAAAATTATGGTATGAACAAATACCCCCAAACTTATCTTTTGCATGTCCTCGAGTAAACCTAGTTTTATTCTCGAAAAAGACCTAGCCTCACTTTCCCAGGGAAACACGATTGTACTGAGCTCGTGCAACAAGCCATTAAACCTTTAGGTGTCCCTAGTAGGAGGAGTGTTGTCTCCTGAGGGTTTTCAGCGGATACTACCCACAAAATCCTATCAATTCGGCATATTAACTTTTATTCTCCAATTAGGTTTTCTAATAAGAAACTCTATTATCTTTAACTCAGAAATTATCTACCCGTATTCTTCATGCTTCCTTATTATTTAACTTAAGATTATATATGTTCTGTAGACTTACTTAGCTTTTAGCATCTTTTAAGTTTTCCTTCTAGGTTTCTATCTCAACTTAAGAATTTTTATCATCTCTATTAAAGATATAAGTCCTATTTTTCATTCCTATCTCTTATCTAAACCCCGATCACATACCCCTACGTGTGTGTATATATCACCCCTACACTTGGAAATTCAAATCAAGCTATTATACTCTTGTCCATTGTCCAAAGTACTTTTCAATTGGTGAATTTTTAGATGAAATTGATCACACATTCTTCATGCGACCGTTAATACGTCTTGAGGTACCAACGACCGATTACAAAATGTGTTTGCACATTAAGGGGTAATTCCTAGTCTTGTAACACCTAAGGATTTTAGCAGTGACTCCCAAACCAGTTGGTCTAAGGCACTAGGTAATAAAGCACCCTCGCTAAATATTTTTTATATTTATGCAGCCTTAAATAATTACAAAAACCAGTGTTCATTTTTTTATCTCTTTATTCACACTTGTATTTTTTTATTTTTTATTTTATTTTCCTTTATACTAAGGACTTTAGACAAGTGCATTTCAAGGTCTCTTCTACTATTCTAACTTTCAAGGTTCGTGTTTGTGCAATTTGTAGGGTATATATTCTCAGAATTTAGACTTAAACTTAGGAATTATTTTTCAAACTTATACTTTAATAAAAATATCAATACTTTTCCCTTATTTTAATTTAGCCCAAGAAGTCAACTTGAAATTTGCCTATTTCTAAATAAACTACAAAGACATATACTTTCTACCATTAAATTTTATGAAAGGTTATTTTTAGGGTTTTTAATTTACTAAGTCTAAGGTATAGTTGTTCCTAACTAGTTAACCTATTTGTCAAACTCAAGTCAATTATGGCCAAAATTGAATGTTTCAATTTTTCAAATTTTTCAAATTTTTCAATTTTTATGGGTTTTAAAATAAATATGCAAATGCAAAAATATACATATGAATGTGAAGGAAGAAAGCTTACCGAGCACACCCCCAAACTTAAACTTGACAGTGTCTTCACTGTCATGCTACACCAAGAAGGTCGAAATTGTCGGCGCTCCCCTGTTTATTTTTTTATAGTTTTTTTATATAATTTTTATGGGTTTTTAAAAAAAAACAAAATATATACAAAAAGGCCCCCCAAACTTAAGTGAGACAGTGTTTCCACTTTTTTAAGCATTAAAGTTCAGAGTTAGGGAGAAGAAAAATCAAACTATACAAGGCCTTATACAGACCAAAAGTTAGCACCAACCATTCAAAAATTCTATCGTGATAATGGTAGGGTTGGTGAAAGAATGGAGTGTAGAGAAAGGAGTTGAGAAACACACGAGACCGTATGGGAAGAAGGGTGGAATATGGTCTCGGTATATTCGGAGAAGAATGGCGGAAGAGAGAAAGAAGTGTAGTACGAACTTGAGGGTGTAAATCGAGTGAATAAATTAGTGCAAATTGTGATGACCGATGTGCTAAAAGCGATTGTGCTAATCTATCAACCCGTCGAGAAATGGGGTCAAATCCCTCAAGATTCGCAAGAAAACATGGGTACGTTGAACTTGGTAAACCATCCATTAAAAATGGAAGCGCGACGGATTTTTGCGCGGTCGAAACGATAGAAAGGGAGAAGGGGAGTGATTTAGGGATACTCTTATTCTCACCTAAGTAATCTTTCTCGAACTCGAAGGATTCTATCAATGGTTCGAAATGACTGTAAGCAACCGAGTCTGATGGTTCAACTAACTCATCTGAAAATTCAAAGGACTCAAACTCGGGCGGTGAGTCTTCAAAATCGTCCGAAAAGTGAAACACTCGTAATCGTTATCGGCTGTGAGAATTGTGTCAGATTCAAGGAGGAACGCACTAGTGGCGTCAAAACTGCTGTGATCGAACATAAATTTTTCAAGCTCGCAGTCCTCCTGCGTGATCTTTTGCGTGGTCGGAACGATTAAAAGGAGGGGGGTGATTTTGGAAGTATAACAGTTAAAGGTTCAGGAGGATGAATTGGAAAATCCGACACATCAAACAAAACTGGTTCATCCTCAATACTATTCTCAATACTCTCCTCAATACTATCCTCATAATTCTCCTCAAAAGTTACCTCATCCATGCAATTATCATCAAAATCAAGACGCATATGAGGTTCGGGAGAAACATTTAATGACTTGGGATGATGAATTGGAGATAAAATTTCAGTCAAATCTACGGGTTCATCATCCAAAATATTCCCTGCGTCAATATCCTCAATCAAGTGAAAATCAATTTTTTCGGACACCTCATCAAAAGCATGGATATTTATCAATTCAGGTTCTAGATTGGAGGTGTAGAGGTTAAAAGGATTGGTGATGGTTTCACTCGAAAAGGGCTCTTCACAATTTGGCAAATCAAGCACTACAATGTCGTTCAACTCATTAAATGTTTTATTTTTAACTGGTGAATCATTTGGGACACTTGATAGACATTCAAAACCGGAGTTGTGGGATTCAATTTGTGATGGGTAGGTTTGATTTGAAAGGGTGGATAGCTCACTTTCTCCATTCAAATTCTCGATCTGTCCAACCGCCTCATCATACATTAGAAAATTTGGAGCTACTTGGAAACTAGCTACCGGTTCACTAGGTTGTCTAAGGGCGGCCATGGACGCATCCACATTCCTCATCATTTGGTTTGTCGGTACCATATAAGCTTCCAACGACTGTTCCAGACTAGACATGGATTGTGAAGGGGTTTCAGTAAAACATTCAAAGTTGTTTGGATACGTGAAACTCCCAAATGGTTGTGTAGAAGCAATGTCTAAGGAATGTGCGAAAGTCGAGTAGGACTGGTAGGAATTGAATGGTTGGACAGGAGTAGGATCAACATTTGGATAAAAAGGTGAATGGACTTGTTGATCCCAAGAACTAGAAGTGTTGAAAGGAGTGAAAGATCGATTACGAGATTGTTCAATATGTTCAGCAATAGACATGGGTTTCGGAGTTACAACAGGACTCGAAAAAGGAGTATCAACATAAGAAGGTGGTGAAGGTTGAAATGGTTGATACAAAGTGGATTGCGGAGTCGAACTGTTTCTCCTAGACGCTTCTATTCGATCTTTCAAAGAAATTTTGGGCATGGAGGGGTCGTCCGTAATTCGACCAAAACAATTCTCGTAAGAAGCAAAGTTTGGTTGAGGGTACCAAAGTTCGGCAAGAGTTTTGGGAGGTGGGGTACCCATGATGTAAGAAAGGAGAAGAAAAAGAATGTGGGGTGCACGGATTTCTTAGCGACAAGTTGCAAGTTTTTTTGTAAAAAAATTTTCTTTTCTCTTTTGTGTTTTTTTTGGAGCTTTTTGCAAAAAAGATTTTCGATAAAAGGCTTAGACACACGTTCAACCACAAATGCACAATCAGGCCTAGATCTAGGGTTACCTAGGTTAGTTAGACAGCTCCAAACTGTTCCAAAGGGTAAGAAATAGGACCTCAAACCGCCTCTTCACCGCCAATTATGACCAGGTAAGCACAAGTAGAGAAAGAAGGGATCCGCTCATGAATCACCGTGAGACGGGCCTTTTAAAGTTACCTTTCCCTACCTGTCTAGCCTAGGCACCACAAAGTCAGGTTAGGATCAATGGTCGATGCCTACAACTATTCCTTTGTCCTATTGAGCGCGAAGTCCTTAGGGCTGAATCTAATCTTTTTTTTAATTAACTTGATGGTCAATGCAATATGCTTTATGTGATTTTTGGGGTCCTGGGAAGGGTAATGAAATCCCTACCTAATCTGGATTGGTGTTCAAGCCCCTTAAAGTCAATTTAAATATGCAAAGCAGTAAACACAATCACTTGCAAACAATTTTTTTTTAGCGCGGCGCAATGAATCCTACACAAGATCAAGTTATTGGAGAAGGGGTGAAATTTTTGGTGCAAAGAATCCTGCAGGCAAATTTTTACAGAGGAGATAATGGGGTTGCAGAGAAGAAGAGAAAGCTTACAGAGGGATTTCCATTTGCTGACGTCACCCAAGCGCCGTGGTTCCGCCGCCGGACCCTGCCGTTGACCGCGGTTCCACGGTGGGATCGTTGACTTAGTCCTCCAACTTCTTCTGTTGCTCTGTTGTGGTTATCCTCTGTTTGTTCAGATCTGCTGTTTTCTGTTTTGCTCTCTGGATTTTTCCAGATCTGAATTTGTTCTTCGATCCTGCACAATTCAAACGAAAATACCTTTCACAAAATAACAAGATGATAATTTTTTTTTCTTCAATTTTTATGATTTTTCCATTTTATATTAACCCGAAATTGCAAAAAGAAAATAACACGCCATCCCCGGCAATGGCGCCATTTGATTGATCAAAGAATACTTATAACCGCAATCAAGAACGGCGTCGCTTGGTAGCTAGCCGGTGAGTACGGGTCGGTCCACAGGGATTTTGTGTATTCTCGATTTGTTCTAACGAGTTAATTCCGAATGGTGTCGGATTGATTAAATCTAAAAAACTAAGTTGATCTTAAACTAAAATCTTACTAGGGTTAGGTTTAGGTTAGGTTTGGAAAGTCAATATTCCTCACCGCTTTCTATGCCCAAATTAAGATCTATTAGGTGTTATGGTAACAATTAATAAAGTGGATTAGTACTATCGGGAAGAAACGGTGTTTCTTCCTCTAGGTTCTTGTCCTTCCTTTCTTAATTCTTACCCTAACCTCCATGGAAAACACGCTCAACCGGTCGTTTATACTACGGTATCACCGCTAACTCGTGGGATAGGGTGCCGTAGAGAGCGGTGTGTGCATGTATGTATGGAGTCCTATAAAAGCGTGTAATGGGCAAGAAAGGGGTGAGAGATCTTCATCTCTCAAGCCTTCCCCAAATCTAACCCTAACAAGCGAGGAGACTACTCACTCATTAGAGAATTGAAAAACATTTTCTAAACTATCTAACTAGGGCAAAGAATAAAGATCTATGCTAGGGCAAGAAAGAAATTACCTAGGGCATGGAAATAAAATTTAACTAGGGCAATGAAAAGAAAACTTACTCCTAATTTTTATTTGATGCTCTCTTCCTTCTTTACAGAAATTTACAGATCTGAATTTAGATAGATGAAATGAGGCACAAGAAGAGACATACCTCAAAGAGAGGTTTAGGGCTTCTATTTATAGATCATAGAAACCGTAGGGATAAAATCGATTCACATCTGCATTTACAATTTTACCCCTAAAGAAGACCTAGTTAACGCGCCGCCTCACGTCCACAGAATTTTTGCACCGACACGGGCTCTTTATGGCCGTGGATCCGCGGCCAAAAGCCTGGTTTGGCCGCGGTTCCGCGGCCATTTAGTGGGCTTGTGGGCTGCAATTTTTAGGGTTTCATTCTGTTGCTTTTTGCTCCTTATTTCTTCACTTGGTTTCTCAGATTGTCTTTTAGTTTTCTTCCAGATTTCCACAGTGAATAAAGTCGTGGACTTTTACCGCTTGCTTCGTGTTGAAGTCTTGAATCTTGTGCTGCCTTTGTTCTTTGCGAAATCGTCCATTGATCTTCGTTTAGTCTTCAAACTGTAGGCATGATCAAGATCTTTTCATTTGTTGGTCGTAGTCTCACTTTTGTGTCGTCTTTTCATCTTTTTCACTGTTTTTGTTCCGAGAACCTGTAACCTGCAATTATGTAGCAGACATGGGTCAAAAGCACCTGTTTATTTATAAAATGACTAAGAATGGGGAATATAATAATGCAAAATTATGGTATGAACACCAATTCTAAACGGTATGAAATGAGCTGCCTTGGTCAATCGATCAACAATCACCCAAACTGCATTTTTGCCCTTTGGACTCCGCCGTAAAGATATCATGAAATCTATGGTTATATGTTCCCACTTACACTGAGGAATCGGAAGTGGTTGCAGTAAACCAGCTACTCGTTGATGTTCAGCCTTGACTTGCTGACACACCAAGCACTTTGCTACAAAGCGAGCAATCTCCTTTTTCATGCCTTCCCACCAGAAATGCTGTTGTAGATCACGGTACATCTTCGTGCTTCCTGGATGTACGAAAGATGCGGAACTGTGCGCCTTCTTCATAACTTCTTCACGAATATCTCTTTTCGATACACACAAATGGCTACCAAATCGTAACGAACCATCTTCATAAATCAACAAGTCCATTTGAAGTCCCGCTTCAACCTTTTCTCGGAACTTCTGTAATCTTGGATCGTGCGACTGCGCTGCCTTAATATTATCGATCAAGGACGGCTGTATTTACAGCTGCATCAACTGTCCTGAAGAATGCGGTAACATGATCTCTAACTCAAATCTCCGAAAATCATCGATAAGCTCCTTCTGTGCAGTCAATATCTGTATTGCTGGCAACCGACTTAGCACATCCGGCACTACATTAACTTTTTCCGGATGGTATTTGAGATCATGATCTAAGTCAGCCATCAGCTCTAACCATCTACGTTGTTTCATGTTGAGCTCTTTCTGCGTGAACACATACTTTAGGCTTTTGTGATCGGTGAATACTTTGACCCTTTCGCCTAATAAGTAGTGTATCCAAATTTTCAAAGCGAAATCACTGCTTCTAGCTCCAAATGATGAGTTGGGTAATTCTTCTTATGGGTCTTCAACTGTCTCGATGCGTAAGCTATAACCTTCCCATATTGCATAAGAACACATCCCAAAACTTTCCCAGATGCGTCGCTATGAATAACCAATCCTCCGGAACCGTTTGACACGGTCAAAATAGGAGCGGCTGTCAATCTTTGTTTCAACGCTTCAAAATATGATGCACATCTATCCGTCCATACGAATGGTACCTCCTTTCACGTAAGCTTAGTCAAAGGCTCAGCTAAACTGGCGAAATTCTCCACGAACCTTCTATAGTATCCAGCAAGCCTAAGAAAACTTCGAATCTCCGCAACGTTCTTCGGTCCTTAGCGTTGGTTGGTAGGGAAGCTGCTCGGTGGCCTCAAGATGAAGGCTTCGATCCTTAGCTTTAGTTGGTAAGGAACTACCCGCCAGGGATTGACCGGGCAGGGAAGCAGCTCGGTGGCCTCGTGAGGAGGATTTGGATCCTTAGCGTAGATGGGCAGGAGTTTACCCGTTAGGGATGGACCGGGCAGGGTAGCTGCTCGGTGGCCACGTGAGGAGGGCTTTGGATCCTTAGCGTAGATGGGCACCCGTTAGAGATGGACCGGGCATGGAAGATGCTCGATGGCCTCGTGAGGAGGGATTTGGATCTTTAGCGTAGATGGGTAGGAATCTACCCGCCAGGGATTGATCGGGCAGGAAAGCTGCCCGGTGGCCTCGAGATGAGGGCTTCGATCGTTAGCGTTGGTTGGTAGGGAAACTACCCGCTAGGGATTGACCAGGCAGGGAAGCTGCTCAGTGGCCTCGTGATGAAGGCTTTGGATCCTTAGCATAGATGAGTAGGAATCTACCCGCCAGGGATTGACCGGGCAGGGAAGCTGCTCGGTGGCCTCGAGATGAGGGCTTTGATCCTTAGCGTTGGTTAGTAGGGAACCACCCGTTAGGATTGACCGGGAAGAGAAGCTGCTCGGTGGCCTCGAGATGAGGGCTTCAATCCTTAGGGTTGGTTGGTAGGGATCTACCCGCTAGGGATTGACCGGGCAGGGAAGCTGCTCGGTGGCCTTGAGATGAGGGCTTCGATCCTTAGCGTTGGTTGGTATGGAAATACCCGCTAGGGATTGACTGGGCAGGGAAGCTGCTCGTTGGCTTCGAGATGAGGTCTTCGATCCTTAGCGTTGGTTGGTAGGGAACTAGGTACCCGCTAAGGATTGACCGAGCAGGGAAGCTGCTCGGTGGCCTCGTGATGAGGGCTTTTTAGACTTCACTTCAGCTTCATGAGGCGTTGTTCGATCTTCCATGACCCGTAAAATCAGGAAAAGTGACCGTCGTGGTTGACGCTTGGCAGAAGCTCATTTAAGACAGAGACTTCGTTAGGCGTCGCTCTATCTTTCATGACCCGTAAAATCAGGAAGAGCGACCGCTTAGGGTCTCATGAAGATCGGCATGGTTGACACGTGGCGGTTCCATTTTGGGGAATTGAATATTTCCCACGATCCGCGTCGCTGCGCACGTAAATCTGGGTCATTGGAGATTCTTGTTGAGGATATAAATAGCGAATGTATGTTGGTTTCTTTCTATTCTTGTGTTTTTGAATATGGCCAGGTTCATTTACACCATCGAGGGGATCATTTCCCATGACGACGTGTATTTTTACGACCCTGAGTGCTCCGAGCAGACGCATCTATCGGTGATAGAGCGCGTGGAGGGCCACTTCGGTCGCCTACTTCTCTGGTGATCACCCCTCCTTCAACTTCTTATGTACGCGATTTGGAGGATGTCTCCAGGTCTGAACAATGCCCTGTCCCCACAGCTGAGGGACGAGGCGCTTGATAAGCTGCACACGCTCCATCATCTCGGCCTGATCTTGAAGAACAGGCGAGATCGATCACTGGCTCTCATTCTGGAGTGTTTCCGAAGAAGGTTGATCGCTGACTCCTGTCTGGCGGGAGCTGCCTCCGGCGCTTCCGTGGCATCTCGGGTCCATGGGCACCGTTAGAGGGAGCGGGCCGAAGAGGCAAGGGCTCGGCTGGCGGAGATTTCTTTGGAGTACCACCAACAGTGCTTCCTTAATCCCCTGCCTCCTCTGTTGTAATTTTTTTGTAAGGCTGAGGAGCCTATAATACCCCTTAATGAATAAAATTCTTCTTTTCTGATATGTTTTGTCTTCTTTTTCTTTTATCCCTTAGTACTTTTTACATATTTTCCCAAAAACCAATCTAGGGATCTTGGAACCGAGGAAGAAGAAAATATATCGAAGAAGTCTCTTCTAATTCAGGAGACTTAATAATAATAATAATAAGATATTACATCGGCTCGAAAAGAAGAAACATATTCATTTGTACAATTTGAGTTTCTCGGCGTTGGAGGGCCGAAGAAACTTACGACCCTGGACGTCTTGCAAGCGATATGCTCCACCGGGCAATGCTTCTGCGACGAGGAAAGGGCCGTCCCATTTTGGCGAGAACTTGTGAAGGCGGTCCTGATCTACGAACTCGTTCTTTCGTAAGGCCAAATCTCCTATATTGAAGGCACGATGCTTTACTCGTGATCGCTTGTACCCTCGACGGGTAGGAGGTGGTGATTTTCGCCGGCTCTCCGGGCTCTTTCCGAGGTAACGACCATGATTTGCCCGATCGTTAATTCCCCTGGAGGAGGCTGGTTCTCCCGTTCCCGATCCGCTTGTCGCTTGTCCCGCAGGTACTTTGCCAGGTGGCAAGAACAGACCAACTCCTCGATGTAGTCACGGAGTTGTTTGCAGTTTTCGGTCGGGTGACCCTGCGACCTATGGAAGGCGCAGTATAGGCCCCAGATGCGCTTAGCCGCTCTCGGGGTGACCGTCGGGAGCTTAAAGAATATCTCGCCCTTCGCCTCCTCCAATAGCTCGGTCTGGGAGATGTTAAGAGGAGTGTATTCCTGGAACTTCGGGGAATATGGCTTTGGTCGGTCGACCCTCTTCTTCTCTTCTCTGCCCCTCTTTTTTTAGTCGTCTTGGTCACCCCGGGGCAGGTTAGCGTTCACCTCCGACCCGAGTTGGATCTCTCGGTCGGTCCAAACTTTTACCCCGGCCATGGTCTTAAGTTGCGCTAATGCAAAAGAGCGGAGCCACTCTTTGTGCCTAAGACCTGACTTTAGTGCGGTGATGACAGTTTCATCCCGGTGCTCGGGGACCTCGAGGAGAGCGTTGTAGAAGCGAGTGATGTACCCTTTAAAGGATTCCTTGTCCCTGCTCTTTATGGTGAAGAGGTAATCGACATTCCGCTTCCGTTGTCTATTTCCGACGAAGTGACCGAGGAACTGGGTGACCAGCTCATCAAATGTAGAGATGGAGCACGGCATGAGTCCTTGAAACTAGTTTCGTCCAGCCCGGATGAGGGTGGCGGGAAATGCTCGGCATTGGGCAGCGTCAGAGTTATCGTGGAAGCTCATGCCCACCGTAAATGCGTCCAGATGGTCCTTTGGGTCGGATTTCCCATCGAAGAGGGCCACCTTAGACGGTTTGTTCCTGGACGAGACGTGCTCGGCCAGCAGTTCCTCCGTGAAGGGTTTTGTCAGCGAATCGGCAGAGTATCGGGCCCCTCCGCTGGACGTCTGTCCATCCCGGTGTATGCCCTCGATTTTCTTCTCGAGGGCTTCAAGGCGGTTGTGATACCCCGGGATTCGGCGCAGTTAAAGTGGTGGCCATTTCCGCTCCTGGTCTGCGCGGTAGTGCGGCTTCGATTCCACTCTATCAAATTTCTCAAATCCTCGGACGACGTCCTTTTGGAGCGGTCTTGACGCGAGTTGTTTGCGTGGTCCCAGTGAGGGAGAGGGCGTCGTTCGCGCCTGAAAGCGGGCGAGCTAACCGACACCTTCTCGGGTGGCACTGGAACACGGTGGGCGTCACGGCGATGGTCTCTTTCCCGGGATAGCAGCTTAGAGCCGTGCGGCACCCAGCGGGTCATTGAATCGATCGCTGCGTGGGAGCCGCGGTTGTGTTCGGGAGCTTCGAGGGGAGTAATGTTATCCGCTCTTCTGCCGACGTCGTGATCCCTGGGAGGGGGAACGGCGATTTGGGTGGCTGGGCCCGCCGCTTGAACGCGAATGAGCGCGTCCACCATTGACGTGAGTTTGTCGATCCAGACGGATAAGGAGACAATGGCATTAGGAGGAAGAGACGAGCCGCTCCCGTCTCCGTTGTCGGGGAGATGACGACCCATACTGGGATCGCCACGGTTCTCTCTCGCCATTAGGTTGAAGACAGAGGATCAACTTTGATGGGGGGAAGAAACTTACACGTTCCCATAGATGGCGCCAACTGATGGAGGTTGGATCTCCTTCAGATGCTGTCCTCCGTCGATCTGTAGCGAGCGCTATTGAACGGCTAAGATTTGGCTTGAAGGTTGTTTTCTTGGGCGTGTGGATCTCAATGGGTTGGTTTTGAGGTGGAAGCCAAGCTACCTGCAAAGAAGTCCCGGGGTGGGTGACCACCGTAGGACCCTCCGACGATCAAGTTAGCCGAGGAAAATGGGCAGAGTAGTGGCTTATTGGATTAAAATTGTCTTACTTGAGTCGTCTGGGAGAGGGGTTTTATAGTGGTCGCATGGAGCGAGCAAGCACGAGATCTTCGCTTTCGGTTACGCCTCTGACGTTACGCGTGCGTGAACGACGGGATCCCTCCATTAATGACGGGATACGCTCATTAATGGGGGGGATGTGCCAGCGTGGGACGTGGGACGTAGTGCGGCGGTTATCTCGCTTTGGCGAGATACGCGGAGCCGTTGCGGAGGCGCTAGGGCTTCGCAATCTCGGTAGATCGGGAAAGGCCGAGAAAGCTCGGCACATCAGGCGCTTGGAGACGAGCGGGATGCCGAGGAAGCTTGGCGTGCTTGGAGCTCGGAGACGAGCGGGGGGCCGAGGAAGCTCGGCGTTCTTGGAGCCTGGGGAGCGGGTGGCCGAGAAAGCTCGGCACGAGAGAAGGCTCGAAGGCGAGGAGACTGAGGAAGCTCAGAGACGAGCAGTTGATAGTCTCTTAGCCGAAGGTGGAATGTCTTTCAGGGGGGTCTCACGAAAGGTCGGGGAACTCCCCCGAGAAGGGGCCTCGGGGAATGTCCCCGATGCGGCTCACTTATTCCACCCTCCTGGAATCCGGGACACATCATCCGCCACGTGTCGTAATCTAGGGAGACACCACTTGTGAGCATCATCAATTACTGTTTCTGCAATAAGATTTAAAGTGTGGAAACATTTCACTTGTTAGCACTTTGGAAACACTACATATGGTTTATTAACTTTGGACATTATTACGCTGAATTTTGAAGGACCAAGTGTCCCATAGCTAGCTATATGGGAGCCTATTTGTGTATATATAAGTTTGGGGATTTGCTAGGGGGCGGTTAGGTGTTGAAAAAAGTGAGATTCCTGCCCAACATTTCGAATCGATGGAATAACCCATCACAAACATTGCCAAAACCAAGGGAAAATCATTGTGGAAGAAGAACATTTTAAAAAAGTCTAGAATATCAAAATCATGATAATAATTGAGACTCATTTCCCATCCCAAAACTTTCACCATCTCATATTCAAGCATCTAGCCATATCAAAGGCGCACAAAAGCAAAATACATATATAGCACTCTTTTAACAAAGCACACATATACACAATTAAAAAAAAACTCTTTTAAACAAAGCACACATATACACACTTAAAAATTAAAATAAAAAAAAACTTTTTACATCTTGCATAAACAAAACCCAAAATTATAGGATACATCATAACTAGCGAGCATATATATATATATATATATATTTATATCTTTCAAGGATTCTTCTGCGCATGCATGGCGACGAAATACAAGGCATTAGTCGTCAACCTTTCCACTCCCCTCACCCTCCTGGTCACCATCCCTTTGGTCTCCTCGTCGTCCATCCCCTTCACCCCATCAAGACTAGTATCCTCGTTCGTCAGCGCGGCGCTCACCCAGATGCACGCGTCGTCGATCTTCAGCCTGTCATCATTATCGGACTTCAGTGCCGCCAGCTCGGACTTGGTCTTGGAGAGCTGGTCGGCCGAGTCAGAGAGCTGCTGCCAGCTCGGACTTGGTCTTGGAGAGCTGGTCGGCCGAGTCGGAGAGCTGCTGGAAGTAGTCGCGGTGGGGGCCGGGGACGGGAACAGAGGTGGGGAGGTGGCGGAGGGAGGAGACGGTGGAGTGGAGGCAGGTGAGAGAGACGAAGATGGCGGCGATGGCGAGGTCGAGGTCGGTCGGGGTGCCTGGGGCGACGGGGGCGAGGGTGCGGACGCAGAGGGACGGGTAGCGTGCGCGGGCGCAGGCTGCCAGGACGAAGGAGGCGGGGGACCGGTGTGTTGAGTTTTAGTTTGGTTAAGACAGAATTAAAATTTTTGAGGCGTGTATGATACACTTTCCGAAAGGGAATATTGCCCCCATTATGGGAGTACAGTAGAAGACAATCACCCCCAAGATACAATAAAACCCTTGAAACTCTCTTAGAAGATAATGAGAAGAAGATGCCAAAACTGTGAAGAAAAGGACTTAATTTATAGAGTTGAACAAATACAACCGTTTGAACGGTTGTGACTGTTTAGAGTTGAATAAACACGACGGTTTAAATGGTTGTGACTGTTCAGACAACCTTTGAATTTGAAATTCAAAATATCAAATTCTGTTATTAAGTCAACCCAAGATGGACCAAGTGCCCATATGCCTCATCAAAGACAATAATAAATAAATGTTATAAGCCTGCTAGAAATCAGGCCCACTTGGCCCATAACCCACTTTATTCAAGATATTACTTAAATATTGGGAATTATTATAAAGACTTGGGCATTCGTCTCTCCATCCGATGTGTGACTATTTCCCACATACAAATACTACCAATAGATTCAAACTACTAACAATCCCCCGCTAGTTTGTATATATTGGCTGCAAGCACATCTCTCTCGTGACAAATATTATGCATAAAGAAAGGTATCTCTCGATTTAAACCTTCCATTAGTGTATATATATCAATCGTCTAACAAAATTATTGGTGTCCGCAGATTAAACCAAAACTTTTATTATTAGAATTTGAAATATAACACACACAATATTTATCATATTTTCTAAGAGGTTTATAACTGCTTTAGCACTATTATGGCCATGTTCTACTCTTGTACTTCATAAGTATTTACAAGAGAATACTTCATATCACTTGTTGAAGCGGCACCACTTCTATGCTAATATAGGTGGAGTTTCCTTTATTATATCTCTGTTACTGTGGATATTTAAAAATTAAATAACTCCATTGAGAGGTTTCGCTCATCCTCTTTATCGTAACAGACAACACTAGATACTTATTTATATAAGAATGAGACGTTTAGTGCAATACAGGTATATGACAGTAACTTGTTATTACCCATTGAACTATTAAAATTAGTTTTTACTAATTAAAGTTGGGTTACCATTACTAGTGCCAAATTGTAAATGTTTAAGTCCTATTCCAGTTGACGTATTCTTTACCAAATCTCTAGATAATGCCTTGGTAAAAGGATCTGCTAAATTCTTTGCAGATCTCACATAAACTATGATAACTATTCCATTAGTAATTAATTCTCGAACATATTCATGCCTTAAGATAATGTGTCCAGATTTACCATTATAAACATTATTATAAGCTTTAGAGATAGTCGTCTCACCGTCGCAATACAAGAAAATAGATGTCATTGGTTGTGGCCACAACTCTATATCCAATAATAAATTTCTCAGCCATTCCGCTTCCTTGCCGGCAGCAGCCAAAGCGACAAATTCAGATTCCATTGTTGAATGTGTGATGCAAGTTTGTTTCCTAGAGGCCCAACTAATGGCACCGCCTCCAATTATAAATACCCAATCTGTTGTGGATTTATTATCACTTGCACTTGTGATCCAACTTGCATCCGAATAACCTTCTAGTACTGCAAGATAATTGGAATAAAATAGACCAAACTTTTTTGTTCTTTTTAGATACCCAAGAACTCTACTGATGGCCTTCCAATGATTAGTACTGGGTTTACTGGTGTATTGTGATAATTTGCATACTGCAAAAGCTATATCAGGCCTTATACAATGTATCGCATACATAAGACTTCCAATAGCGCTAGCATATTTTAATTGTGCAATTAAATTGTCACAATTCTCATTTAATTTCATACTCGGATCATACGAAGTAACACTTTCTTTAATCTTAAGATGTTGGAATTTATTTAATAATTTCTCTATATAATGAGATTGGTTTAGCACAAACCTTTCACTATGTTTTTCTACCTTTATTCCTAAAATAGTGTCTATTTCATTCAAATCTTTCATTTTGAATACTGAAAATAAATACTATTTTGTTTCTGCAATAAGATTTAAAGTGCGGAAAACATTTCACTTGTTAGCACTTTGGAGACACTATATATGGTTTATTAACTTTGGACATTATTAGGCTGAATTTTAAAGGACAAAGTGTCCCATAGCTAGCTATATGGGAGCCTATCTGTGTTATATATAAGTTTGGGGATTTGTTAGGGGGCGGTTAGGTGTTGAAAAAAGTGAGATTCCTGCCCTTTCGAATCGATGGAATAACCCATCACAAACATTGCCAAAACCAAGGGAAAATCATTGTGGAAGAAGAACATTTTTAAAAAGTCTAAAATATCAAAATCATGATAATAATTGAGACTCATTTCCCATCTCAAAACTTTCACCATCTCATATTCAAGCATCTAGCCATATCAAAGGCGCACAGAAGCAAAATACATATATAGCACTCTTCTAACAAAGCACACATATACACAATTAAAAAAAAAAACTCTTTTAAACAAAGCACACATATACACACTTAAAAATTAAAATAAAAAAAAACTTTTTACATCTTGCATAAATAAAACCCAAAATTATAGGAAACATCATAGCTAGCGAGCATATATATATATATATAGATAGATAGATAGATAGATATCTTTCAAGGATTCTTCTGCGCAAGCATGGCGACGAAATACAAGGCATTAGTCGTCAGCCTTTCCACTCCCCTCACCCTCCTGGTCACCATCCCCTTGGTCTCCTCGTCGTCCATCCCCTTCACCCCATCAAGACAAGTATCCTCGTTCGTCAGCGCGGCGCTCACCCAGGTGCACGCGTCGTCGATCTTCAGCCTGTCATCATTATCGGACTTCAGTGCCGCCAGCTCGGACTTGGTCTTGGAGAGCTGGTCGGCCGAGTCGGAGAGCTGCTGGAAGCAGTCTCGGAGGGGGCCGGGGACGGGGACAGGGGTGGGGAGGTGGCGGAGGGAGGAGACGGTGGAGTGGAGGCAGGTGAGAGAGACGGAGATGGCGGCGATGGCGAGGTCGAGGTCGGTCGGGGCGCCTGGGGCGGCGGGGGCGAGGGTGCGGACGCAGAGGGACGGGTAGCGTGCGCGGGCGCAGGCTGCCAGGACGAAGGAGGCGGGGCGACCGGTGTTGCCGGATGCCGGAGGGGACGAGGAGGCGGCGGTGGATATCAGGAGGAGGAGGAGGAGAGTGTAGTGGTACTGCATGTTTTTTGGTTTTTGTTTTAGTCGATCGATGTTGTTGGTGTGTTGTAGCTGGCTGGTTTTGGGAGTTTGGAGATTGCTCAAGTTTACAAGTGTGTACTAAAAGAGACCCTCAAGGTAGCTAGGGTTTATAATTTGGATGGTGAGGGATTGAGGCTTGGTTTTTGTATTATTTACGGACATGCCGCCGGGGGTGGATAATCATTGGGGGTGGGTCGTGCCAGTAGCATGAATAACACATTAATCACAGCTTAATCATAACTGACCGACTCTTTCCGTAAACTGTTATAACCTGAAGTAAAACGTACGTATCTGCAAAGACAGGCTCTCATTAGTTTATACTATTAGATTTGAGATTATATTAGATTTGAGAGATTAATTTGCTTTGATTTGATTATATTAGATTTGAGAGAATAATTTGGTAGATTTGTTCAATTTTATTTTATGTTAGAGTTATCATCAGCATTTTGATCTATGTCCATTTCAGAGGCATCAACTTAACTTTTTAAAAGAAATTGTTTTTTTGAGTAAGGAAATTTTTAGAGATTTGTTCTATATTCCCTAGTAGATTTATCTTCATCGCTCCAGAACGACATCTGCCGCCATCTGTCCATAAAACGATATCTATCTCCCGCTGTGCAGTATAAAATTCGGCAATGTTTTAAGTTGGTTTGTAAAATATTACTATTTTTTCATGTTAGATCCACCTGACATTTATGCGCCACATATTAACAAAAAACAGCATTTGGAGATGCTAACATTATAAACAACTAACATGTGGAAGTTAACTTAGACACTTGCTTCCTGATAGAGGCCTGGATCTCCTTCAGATGTTGTTCTCTGTCGATCTGTTGCGAGCGCTGATGAAGGGTTGAGATTAACGTTGATGATTGTCTTTTTGAACGTGTGGATCTCAATGGGTTGATTTTGGGTTGAAACCGAGCTACCTGTAAAGAAGTCCCGGGTGGCTGTACCACCGTGGGCCCTCCGACGATCAAGTTAGCCGAGAAATTTGAGCAGAGTAGTGGCTTGTTGGATTGAAATTGGCTTATCTGAGTCGTCCGAGAGAGGGATTTTTATAGTGGTTGCTTGGAGCGAGATGGCGCGAGATCATCGCCGTCGGTTACGCCCCTGGCGTTACGTACGCCTGCGTGAATGACGGGATCCCCCTATTAATGACGAGATACGCTCGTTAATGGGGGATACGGCGGCGTGGAACGCGGGATGTTGGGTGGAGAATATCTCGCTTCTGACGAGATACGCAGAGCCGTGGCGGAGGCGCTTAGGCTCTGTGTCCTTGGTTGCTCGGCAGAACCGGGGAGGCTTAGCTTGGCGGGAGGCTCGGAGGCAAGCAGGAGGCCGAGGTAGCTCGGTTCTGTGATAGCTCGGAGGCGAGCTGGGAGGCCGAGGTATCTCGGTTCTGTGATAGCTCGGAGGCGAGTGGGAGGCCGAAGTAGCTCGGTTCTGTGATAGCTCAGAGGCGAGCTGGGAGGGCTGAGGAAGCCCAGCGTGTAGGGGGCCATCGAAGGTCAGGTCAGTCCTCGGGGCGAAGGCCCGGAAAATGCCTTCAATGTATCGTGCTTGCTCCTGTTCTGTGAGCCCCAGGACATGTCATCTACCACGTGTCATGATTTGGGGAATTCCCACTTATGAGTATCATCATTAGCCCCCACACTCGTCTCGACCTATTTATGGGTCGGGTCGAAAGTGGTCTGATCGGTTTTCTGAGCACAGGCTGTTACCCAAAATATATCGGCATGGATCTCCGGGGTGACTCGGTGAAGGGCAGTTGCGTCGTTCGGATTTACGAGCCCGCATGGCGTATCTCGGGCGCTTGGATCTCTGTGCGCATCTTTGGTGACGTCAGCGGACCAGGGGAAAAGATCATACATTAAAGAGAGGGCGCTAATTCGCTTGTACGTCTGTTGAGGTGTAGGCCACGCGTCGGCAGCGGGTTGGCGGACGTGACAGGCTGTCACTGGCGCCTACGATCGAAGGGTCATCCCCAATGGTCGTTCAACACGTGCAGACTTGACGGCCGGCAGGCGCGAAGCTTCGTTATGGCGGGAATTAATCTGAACTATAGGATGCCTTTCCTGGAGGGTATAATTAAGAGGGGACCCCCTATAGGGCCAGCACTTCCTTCATAATTTCCCTTCGTCGTCGAAGATTGCCCGGCGCTCCTATCTTTTAGATCGGATCGCCCGTGCTTTTTCCTCGGCCAGCCTCTTCTTTGGAATCATGTTAGATTTCTCCATCTGAAGAGTCTGTAGAGGTACTTAGGGTAGAGTCAGGCGATGAAGTTCCAGTTGTTGGAGCCGAGTCTGGAGGATCTTTTTCCTTTTTAGCTTCAGATAGCTAAGAGGTTCGTCTTCTTCTTTGTCCTCTGTGTCTGGGTTGCATCCGAGAGTCAGGGCCACCCGCGTCGCTCGTCACCAGGCGACGGCAAGGGCCCCTAAGGTGCGCATTGGGAACACCCGCGATGCGCCCTCCATCTTGAGGGATGTAGGCGAGCTTGCCGAGATTCGGACTCGTTTCCATATCCCCTCCAACTATTCGCTCAGTTTAGCTAGGGAGGTAGAACGGGCAGATCAGCTGCAGGGCAAGGAAATTGCTCTGTACTTAGAAGATTTCCGGGCAGGAATGCGTCTGCCCTTCTCAACCGAACTATGTGGAGTGCTTCGTTATTTCCAACTTGCCCCGGGTCAGCTAGCGCCGAACTCGTGAAGACTCCTCTTCGGGTCCCTGGTCCGGTTGAAACTTGAAAATATCCCTTTCAATTTGACCCTCCGAGTCTCCTTCCTTTGTTATAAGAATCATCCTGGAACCAGCAAGGATGAGCCGAGCTGGGTGTATTTTTCCTTTAAAAAACGCAAAGGTGGGGTGGCCGGGTCGAGAGTAGTAGTCGTCTCTTCCTCCATTCACGACTGGAAGGAGAAGTATATGTTCGTCGGGCGACCCGAGGGTGAGCATTGGCTTGTGCCTACACAGTGGCACATGGCCGACAGCCCGAGGGCGAGGCAGTCGTCCTCACCCGAGACGAGGGCGGAATCCATGTGGGAGCCGATCCAGCGGGCCGATGTTCTGCTTTCTGAGCAGGCTCTGAGCTGGGCTAGGCTCAGCCCTGCGAGCTTTCTGGGTAACTTAGGGCCGTCGTAGACGATTTATTTAGACTTTGATGAATTTTCTTTGCCCTTTTTAATGTCACTAATTCTCTTTATGTATTCTCCTTTCTGCAAAGCAAATGGACCGATCAAAATTCTTAGCCACCATAGCCGTGAAGGCAAGAAGGAAGATCGGTGGCGCTAGCTCGTCCCGACCTGGTTCGAGCTCAGCCCCGAAGCCAACTGCTCCGTCGAAGCCTTCCGCTACGCCCTGAGCACCGGAAGTCAGCCGCGGGGAGATCCAGAAGTACGCTCGGGAACTGGAGTCCCGGGCGAGGGGGGTGGAGGATGAATCCGGCCTCACCGAAGTCCCCCTCAAGAGGCACAAAAGGACGGTCTCTCACTCTTCATCCTCCGGGATCCCGTGCAAGAGGGGGACGTTTGTTTAGAGGTGCCTTCGGGGCTTTTCGTTGCCGATAGCCTGCTTTCAGACATGAAACGATCGACTGGGAACAAAATTCCTCGGGAAACCCTCAAGGCCCAAGTGCCCGCCATCGCTCAGGAGGTGGTCCAGGTCGGTATCTGTTTTCCTTTAAGGATTTTATCAAGTATTTTTCCTCAGATCGAACATTTTTAACCCCCCTTTTGCTACTTTCCTCAGGTCCTCCAACACTGTACCCTCATCGTCAACAGGGAGTCCGAGGAGATTGCCCTGACCATGAAGAAGGCGGGCGAATCGTCCTCACGGGAGGAGGACCTGCGCATGGAGTTGCAGTAGGCAAGGGAGATGATAGCTATCCTTGAAACCCAGGTGGCCGCTGAGGAGTTGACGAACTCCAGGTGTAAGGAGTCCGTCTGACTTCTGGGTGAATCCAACAAGGCCATCCAGGTTAAGTTGGAGGAAGCTAAGGTGCTTAACGTTACGATGAAGAAGTCGCGGGATGCCTGCAAGAAGGACACCCAGGCGGCGCTTGAAGCGGTGAAACTAGCCGATCTCCAAGCAAAGAAGTCCGTAGAGAGGTATAAGGCGTCGGACCAGTTTTACACCGACCTCGCAGATGCCTCAGCCATTGTTTGGCACCAGGCCCTCGACGCTGTCAAGGTGTTGATGCTGGGGTTTGCTGACGGCAAGCTTCGGCTCCAGTACCCTCTCTCCGAGGATGCGCCGCAGGGGGAGACTGCCGGGAGTGCTGGCGGGGGAGAGGTTGCCGGTGGAAGAACCGACCCAGAGGTCGCCATTTCAGTCCCCGACGCTGGTGTCCAGCAAGGCGAGATCCTCCCCGGTCCTGAGGCCTGAGCTTTCCTGCCTTTTTCCCTTTACTTTTTCAAATTTTGTAAGCCTCCGGGCACCTTTTGTAAGGCTGAGGAGCCCAGAATACCTTGTAAAGACTTTCAGAACATAAATAAAACTGGGTTTATTTTCCTCTGCATGGCAATGTGTTTATTGCATGAGTACTTGAGCTTGTCGGTATTTCCCACGATGCAAATGTTAGGTCATAGGTCGATGACCGGCCTTTTAGACGATGATCGCGCGTTGAGTGTAAGCCAATAAATCGCCAAGTACAGGAAGGTCGGTGCCTTCCTTACTCCAGAGTCAAGACAGCGATCGTTCACTTAGAATACGTCGGGAGGTTCTTCAGTGTAGGAAGGTTGGTATCTGCCCATTCCTTAGCGTTGGACCGACGACCGCGTCTCTTATCGCAAGTTGGACAATAGCCATGTCAGAATTGGTCGACGTAGACTAGTTCCTCCGTGATGTAGTTCCTAGACCTTCATCTTGAGATTGTAGGAATTTATCACTCGGATTGACCGAGCAGGGAAGCTGCTCGGTGGCCTCTTGATGAGGGCTTTAGAGCCTTGGCGTAGGTGGGTAAGAAGTTACCTGCTAAAGATTGACCGGGCAAGGGAGCTTCTCAGTGGCCTCTTGATGAGGGCTTAGATCCTTAGCGTAGACGGGTAGGAAGTTACCCACTAAGGATGGACCGAGCAGAGAAGTTACTCAGTGGCTTCTTGGTAAGGGCTTCGACCCTTAGCGTAGGTGGGTAAGAAGTTACCCGCTAAGGATGGACCGAGTACGGAAGCTGCTCGGTGGTCTCTTGGTGAGGGCTTCGATCCTTAGCATAGGTGGGTAAGAAGTTACCCGCTAAGGATTGACCGGGCAGGGGAGTTGCTCGGTTGCTTCTTGGTGAGGGTTTCAATCCTTAGCGTAGGTGGGTAAGAGGTTACCCGCTAAGGATGGACTGAGCAGGGAAGCTGCTCGGTGGCCTCTTGGTGAGGGTTTCGATCCTTAGCGTAGGTGGGTAAGAGATTACCCGTTAAGGATGGACCGAGCAGGAAGTTCGGTGGCCTCTTGGTGAGGGTTTCGATCCTTAGTGTAGGTGGGTAAGAGGTTACCCGCTAAAGATGGGCCGAGCAGGGAAGCTGCTCGGTGGCCTCTTGATGAGGGCTTTAAGTCCTTGGCGTCGATGGGTAAGAAGCTACCTTCTAAGGATGGACCGAGCAGGGTAGCTGCTCGGTGGCCTCTTGGTGAGGGCTTTTATCCTTACCACTGGTAGGTAGGAAGTTACCCGCTAAGGATTGACCGAGCAGAGAAACTGCTCGGTGGTCTCATGAGGAAAGCTTTAGATCCTTGACAAAGATGGGTAGGAATCTACTTGCCAGGGATTGACCGAGCAGGGAAGCTGCTCGGTGGCCTCTTCTTGCCTTTATAGGGCGTCGGTTTGTCTCCCTTGACCCGTAAAATTTAGGAGAGAGGTCGTCGTAGACAACACGTGGCAGAAATGCACGGGCAAGGCGTGACGTTCCGTAGTGCGCGTCGTTCCAACTTCCATTGACCGCTTGAAGGCATGGTCGCCATGTGGCAGCACTGTATTCGGAATTTTGAAAAGATCCCGTGATTCGAGCTGCTGCGCTCGCAAACTTCGGCCTTTAGGGATTCTGTTAGGGCTATAAATAGCAAAGGTATGTTGGTTTCTTTTAGCCTTGCATTTTTGAAAATGGCCGAACGTCCGTATGTGCTCATCAACGAGATAATTTCTCGGGACGATGTGTACCTTTACAACCTCGACCGGTCCAAACAGACGTACAAGGTGGTGATAGACCGCGTGGAGGCCCATTTTGGACGTCTTCTTCCCTGGCGATCTCTACTCCTCTAAGTGCTTATTTATGCAATCTGGAGGAGGTCCCCGGGTCTGCACAACGCCTTGACTCCGCAGTTGAAGGATGAGGCGATCGAGAAGTTGCACTCGCTTTACCAGCTCGGCCTGATCTCGAACAGCAGGCGGGATCGATCAGCGGGCTTTCTTCTGGAGTATTTCCAGAAGAGGCTGATCGTTGATTTTTGTCCGGCGGGTGGCGCTTCAGAGGAGGCAGAGGAAGCTAGGGCTCGGCTGACGGAGATTTCGTCTGAGTATCATCAACAATGCTTTCTCTATCCCCGGCCCCCTTTGTTGTAATTTTTATCATAGTTTTTGTGTAAGGCCGAGGAGCCTATAATACCCTTTAATGAATAAAGTTCTCCTTTTTCTATGTGTTTTATTTTCTTTGACCCCTTAGCACTTTTTACACATTTTCTCAAAAAGAATCTAGGGATGTGAAATCCGAGGAAGAAGAAAATTTATGGAAGAAGTCTCTTATAATTTGGGAGACTTTCTCGGACGAGCACCGAGCCAGCTGCATGACCGGAGACTGCAAGGTACAATGATAGCTCGTCTCCTTCGATTGGTCGGGTGACCAGCGGGGGAGTTGCCAGGTGAGCTTTGAGCTGCTCGAAGGCTTTTTGAGATTCTTCCGACCATTCGAACTTTGGGATCTTTCTCAGGGCTTTGAAGAATTAGAGGTACTTTTCTCCGGATCTCGACATGAAGCAACTCAGAGCGTCCACTCTCCCCGTGAGTTGCATGATCTCAACGTTGCTCTAGGGTGTGGCCATGTTGAGAATGGCGCTGATCTTTTCCGGGTTGGCTTCGATTCCTCGGTGGGTAACCATGAACCCGAGGAATTTCCCGCTAGTAACTCCGAACGCGCACTTAGCCGAATTCAGCTTCATTTTATATTGCGGAGGATGTCGAACGTCTCGCTGAGATCTTTGGTCTGCTCGTCCGATGAGGTTGATTTCACGAGCATGTCGTCGACGTAAACCTCCATGTTCTTTCCGATCCGCGGTTGAACATTTTGTTAACTAGACGTTGGTATGTAGCCCCAGCATTTTTGAGGCCGAAGTGCATCACTTTGTAGCAGTATACCCCCCAGTCCGTAGTGCACATAGTAAGTTATTCATCTGCCAGGCTCATACGGATCTGGTTGTAGCCGGAGAAAGTGTCTATGAAGCTGAGCAATTCGTGGCCTGTCGAGCTATCCACCAGCTGGTCTATCCGAGAGAGGGGATAGTTGCCTTTCGGACATGCCTTGTTAAAGTCCGTGAAGTCGACGCACATGCGCCACTTCCCGCTCGCCTTTTTAACAATGACAACATTCGCCAGCCAGTCCAAGTAGTCGACTTTTCGAATGAAGTTAGGTGCGAGCAATCTATCAACCTCATGCTCGATCGCCTTTTGCTTGATCGGTGTGAAACTACGCTTCTTTTGTCTGACGGGTCGGGCCTTAGGGTCGACCCCGAGCTTGTGCGAGATTACTTTGGGGTCGATTCAGGGCTTATCAGCAGGCGTCCAGGAGAACATGTCCGAGTTCCCTCGGAGAAAGCGGATCATGTCTTCGCGCTGGGTTCCTGTCAAAAGGGATCCGATCTGGACAATTCATCCCTCATTCCCCTCGATAAGGAGAATTTCAGTTAGCGCCTCCACCGGGGCTTCTCGGATTTCTTTTTGTTCGTCGCGGGTGTCCAAGGACCCCTGGAAAACATTTGCGTCTTCAAGGTCGTCCCTATGTTCCCGGTAGCTGATGTCATGGTGAAGCAAATCTTGGTGATTCGCTGGTTCCCGTAGGCCCGGCCTATCCCCTTGATCTAATAGAAATTTGATTGCGAGGTGGTAGGCCGAGATCTGAGTCCGGAGGGCGTTTAACGTCGGGCGTCTCAGGAGGATGTTGTAGGATGAGGGAATCCTAGCGATGATGAATTCCACCGGTACGGTCTTCATATGGCCAGCTTTCCCAATGTTGAGGAGGAGGGTGACCACTCTCTCGGCCGGAATGGAGTGGTTGGTAAACCCCGATAGGACGTGGGAGGTTGGCCGTAAGTCGGACAGCCCCAGCCCTATACGTTGGAAGCGTTCATAGAAGAGGATATCTGCTGAGCTCCCGAAATCTACCAGTATCCTCTGGACCTCGTAACGGTGGACCCGTACCGTAATCACGAGAGGGTCGTTGTGAGGCACGGATATACCGTGGAGGTCTTCATCAGTGAAGATGATGGGCTCAGCGGCCCTGCACTTCTTCTGGGGCAGGTCGCTTGTTCCCTCGAAGGGTAGGAGACGATGAGTCCCGCCGGCTCCACGGGCAGACCCCGAGGAAACGACCATGATTTGGCTGCTAAAAATTCTACTTGAGCATCTAAATCTCGTTAATTCGCCGGGAGGGGGCTGGTTCTCACGCTCCCTGTCCTCCTGTCGCTTGTCCCACAGGTACTTCGTCAGGTGGCCAGAGCGGATCAACTCCTTGATGTAATCGCGGAGTTGTTTATAGTTCTTGGTCGGGTATCCCTGCGACCTATGGAAGGTGCGGTATGGGCCACGGATACGTTTAGCCGCTCTATGGGTGACCGGCGGGAGCTTGAAGAATTGCTCGCCTTTCGCCTCCTCTAACAGCTCAGTCTGGGAGATGTTGAGAGGAGTATACTCCTGAAACTTTGGGGAATACGGTTTTGGCCGGCCGACCTTCTTCTTTTCTTCTCTGACCCTCTTCTTTTGGTCGGCTTGTTCGTCTCAGGGCATGTTGGTATTCACCTCAGACTCGAGTTGGATCTCTCGCTCGGTTCAAGCTTTTACCTCGGTCATGGTCTTAGGTTACACTAATGCAAAAGAGCGGAGCCACTCTTTGTGCCTAAGACCCGACCTTAGAGCGGTGATGATAGTTTCGTCCCGGTGCTCGGGAATCTTGAGAAGAGCGTTGTAGAAGCGAGTGACGTATCCTTTAAAGAATTCCTTGTCCACACTCTTTATGGTAAAGAGGTAATCGATAATTCGCTTCTGTCGTCTGTTTCCGACGAAGTGGCCGAGCAACTGGGTGACCAGCTCAGCAAAGGTAGAGATGTCGCGTGGCGTGAGTCTTCAAAACCAGTCCCGTCCAGCCCGAATGAGAGTGGCGGGAAATGCTCGGCATTGGGCAACGTTGGAGTTATCCTGGAAGATCATGCTCGCCGTAAATGCATCCAGATGGTCCTTTGGGTCGGATTTCCTGTCGAAGAGGGCCACCTTAGGAGGCTTGCTCCTGGACGAGATGTGTACGGCGAGTAACTCCTCGGTGAAGAGCTTCATAAGTGGGTCGGTGGCGTACCTGGCCCCTTCACCGGATGGATGGCCCTCCCGATGTATACCCTCGATTTTCTTTTCGAGGGCGTCGAGGCGGTCGTGATACCTCAAGGATTCGGCGCATTCAGAGCGTTGGTTCTTCCTGCTGGTGGTCTACGCCAGGCTGCGACTCTGATCCCGTTCTATCAAATTCCGTAGGTCCCCAGGTGAAGTCCTTCTTGATTCCTCACAGTGAGTGCAGTTCGTGTGAACCTGTCGAGGGAGAAGGTGTCGTCATGCTTGGGAGCAAGCGAGCTGACTGATACCTCCTCGGGAGGGACCGGAATGCAGCGAGCCTCGGGGTGATGGGCTCTTTCACGAGACCGCGGCGTGGGGACATGTGGCGCCCAGCGGGTCATAGAATCGGTCGCCGTGGGGGAGCCGTGGTCGACGGAGTGAGCACGGCGTTGTTCAGTGGTTCCAGCATGGGCGGTGTCATCCGCCCCTCTGCGGAGGTCGTTATCCCTGGAAGGGAGAACGACGACCTGGGGGGCTGGGTCCGCCGTTTGGACATGGACAAGAGCGTCAACTATGGACGCGAGCCTATCGATCCTTGTCGAGAGGGCGTGGATGGCATTCGGAGGGGGAGTAGATCCGTCCGCGCCTCCATTGTGGGAAGGGCGGTGGCTTGTGCTTGGATCGTCACGGTCATCGCTCGCCATGTAGTCAAGAGCGGAAGGTCAACTTTCGATGGGTAGAAAAATTTCCGGTTCCCACAGACGGCGCCAACTGATGGAGGCCTGGATCTCCTTCAGATGTTGTCCTCCGTCGATCTGTTGCGAGCGCTGATGAAGGGTTGAGATTGACGTTGATGATTGTCTTCTTGAGCGCGTGGATCTCAATGGGTTGATTTTGGGTTGAAGCCAAGCTACCTGCAAAGAAGTTCCGAGATGGCTGTACCACCGTGGACCCTCCGACGATCAAGTTAGCCGAGGAATTTGAGCAGAGTAGCAGCTTGTTGGATTGAAATTGGCTTATCTGAGTCGTCTGAAAGAGGGGTTTTTATAGTGGTCGCTTGGAGCGAGATGGCGCGAGATTTTCGCCGTCGGTTATGCCCCTGGAGTTACGCCTGCATGAATGACGGTGTTCCCTGATTGAAAATCAGGAAAAGATTCAGAAGAGGCATCACGTGCTCACACGTGACCAGTGGTCACGTGTTGGCACGTGATAGTCAAGCAGCGGCACAGAGCATATTTGTTCTCTAATTAAAAGTCAAGAGAAAGCTTCAGAACAGGCATCACGTGTTCACACGTGACCAGTGATCACGTGTTGGCACGTGATGGTTAAGCAGCGGCCAGAGAACAGAGCGCAGAAGAAGAGAAGCCCATTTCAGGGGTCACGTGCCTACACGTGACCAGGGGTCATGTGGCCATACATGACCGACTTTAAGAGCCTTATTCTTTAACAGAATTAAATTCTGAGGATAAATCTTTCAAATCTTTCCAAAATAAAGAAGGATTATCTAAAACCGTTGGATTAAAATCTAAAGGTGATTAAATATCATAAATTTACGGAAAAATCTTGGACTTGGAAAGATTTCCCCCTAAATCTAACCGAAATAACAAAGAGATATCCTTGGATTTAAAATCCAATGGTGAATAAAATTCACCCAACAATCTAAAGGCCCAGATTAATGATAAATATAAATCAAATCTCTCAATGAGAGATTTACTAAACAGATTGATTCTTTTTCTTCTCCTATAAATAGGAGCCAAGAAAAGAAGAGGGGGGACCTTTGGACCTTTTCTTTTGATACACACAGAGAGAGATATAGAGCCTTTGATTCTCTGCAAAAGAAAAACCTTATGTAAGAAAAGAAAAGGGAGGCTTTAAAAGAGAATTTAATTCTCAAAAGAGTTTAACTCTTATATAAAGAAAAGAACTTAGTTCTTTCTCTGGTGGAGGGTCTGCAAAGTGCACATCTCCCCATAAATTGAGAATTTAATTCTCATTGGGTTGAGATCCTGCCATGCAGATCTAAAACACAGAGGAGAAACTGAGTTTTGAGAATTTAATTCTCACAAAATGATAGGAATTCAATTCCTTTCAGATAAAATTAGGGTTTAACCCTATGTTATAGGAATTTAATTCCTTCAAAATGAACAGAACTAGAGTTTAACCCTAATTGAGAACATAATTCTCTCAAACTCACAGGAATTTAATTCTCTTAAAAAAAGAAATTAGGGTTTAACCCTATTTAAGAATATAATTCTTCAGAAGAAAACATGAATTTAATTCCTCTAAAATTTGTTGTTAGGGTTTAACCCTATGAAGAATTTAATTCTTAAAAGATGAACAGATCTTTAAAACATGCAAAGAACCAGAGTCACGTGCTACCACATGACCCCTGCAAAAATCCACAGAAAAGAACTTTAAAGTAACACCTCACGTGTTACCACGCGACTCCTGCAAAGATCCATAAAAAAGAACTTTGAGGCAATGCCTCATGTGCCCCACGTGATCTCTAAGGCACACAGAGAAAAAGGCAAAAGAAACAGAAAAGAGCTCTAGGGCGCCCTCACGTGTCAACACGTGACCCCTAATGAACATTCTAACAGATCAAAGCGTGAGCCCCCATCACGTGCCCACATGTGATGGCTTTCAGAATTAAAAGTGTTAAACACTTATCTGTAGAACAAAATAAAGGGAAGCAGGGCGCTCTCACGTGCTACCACGTGACCCCTTGGCTGAAGCTCTAATAGATAAACACCCAAATTATCATCACGTGACAGCACGTGATACTTCAAAGTATTCAATACTTTTGACTGAATAAAATAAGGGGAATCAGGGCGCTCTCACGTGTCCACACGTGACCCCTCTCTCCTTAGTGTTTAACACTAGTCTAGAGATTTTGTCTCCAGTGTTTAACACTGATTTGCTTAGTGTTTAACACTAATTTAAAAACTCTGTTTCCAGTGTTCAACACTGATTATATTTTAGTGTTTAACACTAACTTGTTAATCTTATTCCCAGTGTTCAGCACTGTAGGTCTCTAGTGTTTAACACTAGTTTTAGCCTAATTGGCTAAGTTTCCAGAGGCAAAGCCTCTCCTTCAATGAACCAACAGAGGGCCAATATCCCAAACATGATTGGACTTAGCCCAAGATGGCCATAAGTCCTCAATTCAAACTTAACTGGGCCAATGGGCTCATAATATAATAATTGATCTTAGTTTCCAAATTGGACTACAGATCACTTAATCTATCTTGGTTTAAGGGTACATCTCTTCACTCCTTTGATACTTGTGTTAGTGTATATGCCCTAGAGGCCATTACTGTATCATACTAGTATGTATATTACTTGATGGAAGCTTGGGATATTCACAGTTGTACAGACAATCTTGCTCAATATAGTAGTATGCTACTTGGTTTGTCTCTGCTTTAATGTGTACATGTGTGTTTATTTATTATATCACCTATACGCATTAGTAGAGCCCTTAGGATCTTTGCTTGATTACCGGCGTTGTGATGGCGATCACACTCGTGGGGGCTGGGTAATCTACAAGCACATCCTTATACACGTCCCTAGTCGTGGGAGTATCGAGATAGGGCATCGATACTCCAGAGTAGACTAGCGTATGCGCTTCTCATCCCAGCACGGGAGACGGTCTGTCCCACAGCCGTCAGTACGTCGTACTTGAGATAGTATGCGGGTGCTCGTTAGGTTACGAGTACACTGGACAGGACTCGTCGGGAACTGATGGTTGGTATTATACCTATTGTCAGTTATCAGTTTCCAGGTGACATGAGTACAGCATAGTCCGCTGACTTGACACCGTCACTTCGCCTCGAGTGTGTTCCCACTGTTCTTTGATTGCTACCCTACCACGGCTCTACTGAGTCGTGCAAACAGGTAGTAGTTGGGAGCAGTCCCGAAGCACTTGGAGGCAGTGACGGTTAGACAGGATTCGTCTCTCCCGGTATTGGGGGTTGACATCGCGCTGTGTCTAGGAGAGCCATTACACGAGTAGTCCCTGGCCAGGGCAAGCGAGATATACTGGTAGGTTTCCAGTGTTATCTCAGGGTGTATTGGGCTTCACTCCGACACGACTTGTACCGCTATTAGGGGACTGACGTTTACCGCCCCCCTAGGCCCGCCATGCGATGTATCAGACGAACAGACCGGACTGTACGGAGATTGTCACATACAGACTCAGTAGGAGTTCGGATGGGTTTACCTCATCGGCCTTCTTATCGACATCTACCTGGGGACCGTTACGTACAGCTAGTGCCGCTTGCGGTCTGTGGTTAAACCCACTGCCAGCGTAGTGTCGAGTCTTTAGAGTCCCACACAGAGAGTTTCCCTGCACTGAGCGAAACGTGTAGAGGTCGTATGGTTTTACGGCAGGGCTGCGATCACTTACGTACACTTGTGTGCGTATGGTGTTCGGGCAGGCAGTACTAGTAGGCTTTGGTTTAAGCCGGATCCTAGTATTGCACGGATGGATTTGTTTTGTCTTCTGTGTATCCGCATTCTACGGAATACGGATGCAGGTGTGTATGCACAGTTTTTCGGAGTGATGAAGGAGGAGGTGCCTCATTAGGGTTTTGGCAGTTGGTTCGGCCAAAACCATTATGTGGCAGGCTCATTAGGGTTTGACAGTTCGTTCGGTCAAAACCATTATGAGCCGCGAACATCATTTACTAATCCTATTAGTGATAATCTTATGATGGCTAATTGCATTGACCATTTGACCCCGTTGACCCCTCTTGACTTTGTTGACCGGTTGACCGGGTTGACCATTGACTTTCAAGAGGTTTCCACACTCTTCTTTTCTTTTCCTTTTTCTTTTGGATTATGATAATGGTCATTTCAAAGTAGCCATCAACTTTATCTTGATGGAATTAGTAATGATGTTGTTTTGCATTATTTGCAACCATGGTTCTTTTCTTTTGATCATAATATTATTCTCATTCTCTCTCTTGAAATGAGAAGCTCCATGGTTGCTAGAAAATCTCCTTCTTCTTCCTCCTCTTGATTTCTCCTTTGATCTCATGTGTTGAGAGAAAAAGGATTCTACTTGACAAACACATCCATACATCCTCTCTACACTACCTAGGGCTTCTAGATTAGCAATCTCCTTGCCCTAGTTACCTCGGCTTGAGGTGGAGCTCGGTGTACATCTCTCGGGTGGATCGTCTTCGACTCAAGGAGGCCGCGGAGGTGACCGGAGTCCGGATCAACCATTGAGCAAGCAATGAGAAGAACAACAAGAAGAAAAGAACATCAAAGAAGAACAACAACAAGAAGTGAAGGAGTTCAAGTTGAGGTATAACCCCTAACCGAGTAGATACATCTCATGTTAGGATGCTAGTTTATAATTTAGCAAAGATCCGGCTTTTACGGTCCATGTTACAAAGCTTAGAAAATTTTTGATTTACCGTTTCCGCAACCCCGAAAGTACCGGGAGAGGTAACGTGGACCTAACAACTTGGCGTTGTAATTCCTCAACGTCTTCAAAGAGGTGACGGGTCCCGATGACCATACATTGATACGGACTGTGGGGTCCTTAAACTCATGGACTATGAGGTCCTTAACCTCGACTGTAATGTCTTAAAACTAAACGCCGGACTGTGGGGTCCTTAAACCCATGGACTATGAGGTCCTTAACCTTGACCGGAATGTCTTAAAACAAATAACGGACTATGACGTCCTTAACCTTGACCGTGATGTCTTAAAACTAATATCGGACTGTGGAGTCCTTAAATCCACGGACTACGACGTCCTTAACCTTGACCGCAACGTCTTAAAACTAACACTGGACCATAATGTCCTTAAACTACCCATTGACCGCAATGTCACTAAACTAAACAACAGGGCTCCCCTAATCGCTCTCTTGTCGGATCTAAACGATCCCGTTAAGTTGATCTTAGTCTAAAACTAGACTAACGTATCCTTAACAAACGTTTAAGTCGATCTTAGTCTCAAACGAGGCTAACATATCCTTAAACACAACCCCAAAACCCAAATCTAAGATAATACGGATTTAGACTAGTCCACGCCCTACAGACGACGACATAACTCAGTCTCCGTATACAATCCATGGGCAACCAAACACAAATCAAACACACACGACACGAAGTGACCATCTGGAGAAGGAGAAAGTTGTTACTGCAACGCGGTAGTGTAATTAACTGCAGGGGCTTGCGCCTGCAGGGAAGAGCGTCCTCACAATCAAAAACCCCTCAAGCGAGGGGGAATCTGACGAAGTCTGCTACATCGGACGCATCCGTTTAAACTTTCGATACATGGTGCCATAAATCAATTTGGCATCTTCGGAGAGGTAGACGGGTAGCACCAATTAGTATCTGTCCCGAATTTCAGGCAAGACGTCCCTGCGTCGCGCCGTCTTTCGGAGGGGAACAGATAGGATCCCCCATTAATGACGAGATACGCTCGTTAATGGAGGGATACGACGATGTGGAACGCGGAATGTTGGGTAGCGGATATCTCTCTTCTGGCGAGATACGCGGAGCCTTGGCGGAGGCGCTTGGGCTCTGCGTCCTTGGTTGTTCGGCAGAACCGGGGAGGCTTAGCTCGGCGAGAGGCTCGGAGGCGAGCGGGAGGCCGAGGAAGCTCGGTTCTGTGATAGATCGGAGGCGAGCTGGGAGGGCAGAGGAAGCCCAGCGTGTAGGAGGCCATTGAAGATAGGGTTAGTCCTCATGGCAAAGGCCCGGGGAATACTTTCAATGTATCATGCTTGCTCCTGTCCCGTGAGTCCCGGGACACGTCATCTACCATGTGTCTTGATCTGAGGAATTTCCACTTATGAGTATCATCACTTCCTGTGTCCTATCAGGCCAAATTACTCGAAACTATGCCTAATCATAAAAGAATCACATTGATTCTTTCCAAAAAGAAATGAACTAAATAATCTTCAATAACACTATGCTTTACAAAGTGACAATCCAAAGAATACACCCACAAGCCAAACACGGATAAAGATCATATAGAATTCACATTTGACATTTTTAGGTAACAGCTGGTTATTATCCACCATCCATGTTAATTATGATACTCAAACGACTTAACTTGCAATCAAAATCAAATCCTATTTTTTAAATATATCTTTATTTCTTACTAATCTTAACCGTCCATATATCATACCATGAATCATGAATAACCAGATTTTACCTAAAAATATCAAAAGATAGAATTCTAGGTGACCCTTCACCGCGAAACTCCACCTCTCACTAGATTTTATTGCAAAGTCAAGTCTAAAGAACTTTTCTTTTTATCGAAGGGATACATATAACATGCTCCCACATGTATAAAAGCTGGCTACGCACTTTTAAAATAGAAGGACAAGCCATGTGCCTTCTTTTGCCCGCTTTCAATTCAAACCGATCCAGAAGGATGGAGGACTCTACATGGTTGTGGAGTAGCCGATGATCTAATCCGAAACCTTCGACCATAGCGGACTAAATTAACTTATTTTAAACGAATAAAGCATTTACGATCTTGAATCCACGAGCCAAATGTAGAATTCATCGGTCATGATAGTTGAAACGTTTTGGGTGAGAAATACATGACATATATGAAAATTAGACATAGTGTCCGAACTGTACTCTACTGTTAATTAAAATGTTAAAATTGATAAACCTCTTTTTTTTTTTTTTTTGGAAGTGGCCCATCATGCACACAAAAAACGCAACCATGTATCCAGCACACAAAAGCACGCAACACGCATGCATCCAGTTGCTCCCGAAATTTTCCTCGAAAACCTTAAATCGTGGACACTCGCAGCAAGTCAGGATAGGAATGAAATGATTGGAGGAGCATGCAGTAATGGAGCTTTACTACTAGCAACCCCATTACAGCCTGCAATCAAAAGGCCTCCCACACTGTATTATTGTTTCTGTACCCAAGGGATAAAAAGCATGGCTCTTCTTGCACATGGGCCCACATCTTACATATATATGCATGCTTTTAACATTATGTATGTCATTGGTATGATATTATGACCAATAGACCAAACATTTTGAACTTTTGAACATTGCATAACATATACTATAATTTCCGTTTTTTCAATTGACTCAATGTACGTTCAGACCTATGTTCAGCTAACTTTTCACTTTATATATCTCGAAATCTTTTATATCAAAACCGTTTGGTGTCAAAATAAACTCTCTCTATATTCTTTAATCGATCTAATAACTTAAGATAGCTTCGTGTTTTCTTCAAGAGTTTTTTTGGTCTATTTTAGATTTTTTTCAAGAAAAAAGAATATTCCAACATCATATTTGAATAAGTATTGAATGAAATGAGGCTATGGACCTCATCCCTGAGGCCGGGTTAGGCGACCGCAGTGCGGTCCACGCAGCCACATTTAATTCATAAGTTATTGGTTCTCAGATTTTTTTGCATCGGTCATGTATGTGATCAGCTTGGGGCTTCATCCGCAATTCCAAATTAAAACTATGGGTTTAGAGTTGATGCTCTTTTGGACCAGAATGTTCTAGAAAGCTGTTAGCAATTAATTAGGGACAGTGCTTAATTAATTAGCCTATTCTTTTGAGCTTTAATTATCAAAGTCTTGGGTACATAACTTACACTAACTCCACATTGATTAATATCAGTAGATCTTTAATTAATAATTCGATTAATTTAAGAAAGAAAAAAAAACTTTGATAATTTCGCCACTGTACCGTGACGAACGTTGTTGTAGTCAGCGCTAGAATTGATTCTATAATTCTAATTCTATTTGCTTTAGGACTGGTTTAATAAAGATAAATCCAAATTAGTCATTAAGACAAGATTTAAATCGAAAATAAGATTTAAATTGGATATTTGATTAGATCCAAATTTAAATCTTATACTTATCTCTAAAGATTAATTGTAGGTGATGATACTCAATATTGGGGACTCCTAAGATCAGGACACGTGACGGATAGCACGTTCCAGAACTCAGAAGAAAAGGCCCGCAGAGGCCGACCAGGCCACCCCTGTACCCGACCTGCCCGCACAAGCCAGCCCACCTCGAGACTCCCTGCAGATTGGCCTCCTCGGCCCCTCAGCTCGCCTTGAGCTGCCACAAGACCAAGTATCCTCGGCCTTCTCGCTCGTCCACGAGCCCCCCGACCGAGGCCGTCTTCCTCGGTCCTCCGCCCAGCTCCACCGCTCACAGGCGTAACCGCCGCTTCGCGAATCTCACAATGCACGGATTCTCCGCCCGCAACATCCCGCGTTCCACGCCTCCACGATCCCTATTAATGGACGATCCGCTCTCTACGCAGGCGTGATGTCAGGAGCGTAACTGCCGGCGAGATTCTCGCGCCTGCTGCTGCGTGCCTCCACCACTATATAAACTCCCATCACAGAAGGATCAAGTAAGCCATTTTTTATTCCACTTAGCCATTACGCTGCTCGGATCTAGTACTAACTTGATCGTCGGAGGGTCCTCGGTGGCGTCAAACCACCCCGAGACTTCTTTGCAGGTACTTGGCGTCCAACTCCTCTAATCACCAAATTTCCTCAAAACCCATTGAGACCCACACACAACAGAGGATCCCTTCCAGAATCCGTCAGGAGATCGACGGAAGACAACATCTGAAGGAGATCTGAAAAAGACCTCCATCAGTAGGCTATAAATATGAAGCCAATTGTTTAGAGTTAGCGAGAGAGAGAGAGAGGGAGAGAGAGAGAGAGAGAATTGAGAGAGAAGAGGAATTCTATAATTCTCCACAAATAGTGAAATGTTCTCGGCTGTTGCTCCACGTAAAATCTCTGTGTTTCCTTGAGTTGATTTTCTATTTTCTGTGATTTATTTGGTCTTTGTTTTCTCGTTTATCTTGATCATCCGTAACAAACTGGTATCAGAACTTACGTTGATCTCTCGATCAAGTACAAGAATAGCATCGCACAATATTAAGATCGACAGTTCTCCGGAAAAAATAGTTTCAGCCTCTGGCGCATTAAGATGCGCGCTCTGTTGAAACAACAGGATCTATGGATGCCATTTTCTGGAAAGGGGCCGACATCGATGACTAATGAGGACTATAAGAAGATGGAGGAGAAGGTACATATGGCGATTCAACTATGTTTAGAAGCCGAAGTCTTATACGAAATTGCAAACAAGAAGCCTGTGTCAGGTCTCTGGCTAAAATTGGAGAATTTATACATGACGAAATCCCTCATGAACAAGTTGTATCTAAATCAACGATTATGTTCTCTCTGTATGAAAAAAGTACACCTCTAAAAGAACATCTTGATCTGCTGAATACAATTCTCATGGATTTGAAGAGCATAGATATTAAAGTAGAGGATGGAGATTCTGCCATAATTTTGTTGTGCTCCTTACCACTGTCTTTTGAGAACTTTGTAAATTCCTTTATTTTCGGTAAGGACACCATATCTTAGGACGATGTCAGATCAGCGCTTTACTCTCGTAAACTTCAATATAAGGTATCAGGAAGCAAGAAGAGTCGAGCAGATAGACTGATGATGAAAGGTTCCAATCAAAGAGAGCGTTCTAATTAAAGAGGACGTTCTAATAGGGATAAAAGCAAACAGAAGTGGAGAGACAGATCTAAGTTAAGGACTAGTGATGAGAATATTATCTGTCATTACCGCAAAAGGAAGGGACATAAACAGTATTCAAGCCTAAAGAAGGATGGAAAAAAAGGCGAACAATTCTTCGGTTAGTAGTGTAGCAAAAGATGATTCTTCTGGTGAAGCCATACAAGTTCCATCTGTTACTGATCATATTCGGCCAATGAACGAATGAGTGCTAGATTCTTCGGTTAGTAGTCTAGCAAAAGATGATTCCTTTGGTGAAGCCATACAAGTTCTATCCGTTACTGATCATATTCGGCCAATGAACGAATGAGTGCTAGATTCAAGCCATACAGGAGATGGAAAAAAGAACGAACAATTCTTTGGTTAGTAGTGTAGAGAAAGATGATTCCTCAGGTAAAGCCATACAAGTTCTATATGTTACTGATCATATTCGACCAATGAACGAATGAGTGTTAGATTCAGGTTGTTCTTATAATGCATGTCCCAATCGGAACTGTTTTTCAATATATGATGAGTTCAATGGAGGTACTATCTTGATGGGTAATAATTTGCTTTTCAAGGCTGTTGGTATTGGCTCTATTCGGATTCGTATGTACGATGGTATGGTGAGGACTTTGTCTGATATTCGATATGTTCCAGATCTGAAAAATAATTTGATTTCCTTGGGCATTATGGACTCCAAAGATTATCGATGTGTGATTGAAGGTGGAGTTCTCTCGAAAGGTGCTTTGGTGGTTATTGTTCACATCAGAATATTGCATTTAATACCGTCCATTCTTATGCTCGTTTTTTTATAGGTAGGTGCTTTTAATCCATATTTGCTACATATTTACAAGCTACAGGTTCCTAGTCCAAAATAACGCAAATGATACAAAATCTCTACTGTTACGCCAAAATACAGAACATCTGTTGCCAACAGATAAAAGCCGGGTTCCGGTCATCCGTATCCATCCAGTGCCGCGTACCAATTCCACAGAAAAGACATATGACAGTGGTCATTCGTGTCTCGGACGAGCACAGAGCACGAGAGGGGAAGCACAAGAATCAATGGGTGCACGGATCTCGAGGGAGATAAGGTCAAAAGGATTATTTTTGAAGTCTTTTTGGACTGTTGCAGATCTGAAGAAATTGTGCAAGTAATTTGCAACTTGAAACATACAGAACAGCAGAGGATAGCAACAGAAGAAAACCCACTAAAACCGACATGCCAATTCCACCAAAGAGCCATGGATCCGCGGCCAATATGGCTATTATGCGGCGGATCCACGTCCGAATTGACTCTGTGTCAACTCGGATTTTTGGGGTAGTTTGGTAAATTCATTTGGGCAGAGAATATTGCCCTAGGGTTTCAGCACTCAGCCTATAAATAGCCCAGTTTTATGCCAAGCCAAGGGTCTTCTTTTGATGCCTCTTTTTGTTAGGATTTAGTTTAGCTTCTTCTTCTTCTTCATTCTTTCCTCCATGAAAATTGTAGTGAGAGCATTTTGAGTGGATGATGAAATAAAGATGAGGGTTATTTTTCTTATCTTGTATTTCTATTTTATTGTATTGTAATTTAATTTCTAGTGTAACTTTATTATTTGTTGTTAACTAGTTGTTGTTATTTTTTTTCTTGCTCTTTTCCTTCTCTTCTCTTTTCCGTATTATTTTCAAGCGATGATATTTCGACGGAGTTCCTTACTTAGGTGAGAACCCAAGAGTTATCTTGCACCATTTATAAAACCGTATTTTTCTTTTCTCTGTTTTCTTCCTTCTTTTTTTTTTGTTTTCTTTTATAATGCGTGGATAATTTCCCACTTGTTAAGGCTAAGAAAGGTGGTATGAGGGACGGAGAAATCCCTTGTGCTTCTCTTCGCCAAATATCTTAAAACGAACCCCGACCAAACAAACGCAACCCCCTCACTTAGGCGCGCTATATGTGACATGTAGCCGCGACCTAAGTAGAGAAGTCGTTTAAACGCACTACAACGTGACATGTAGTTGTAACGTAATTGGATACATGGTTACGGGTGTTTGGCCGAGGGTTGGAAATAAGCGTATTAAGAGGACGGACAAGGGGTATTAGGAATGGATTTGGCGTTGGAAAGCTCGCTTAAACTCACAAATCCCATTCCTACGTACTCCCAATCCTCGCTACTTTCGATTATCCCAACACCGTTTTAAGAATGGTAAAATATAATCACAAGACTAATCCTAACTATACTAACCAATCTTAACCTTAAAAAGTTTATTTGAACATAAAATAAAAACACTTAGGATAGAATCGAACACAAAAATATACATTCTTTGTTGACTCGTCTAAAATACGAACGGACATACAACCATCTACCTGAGGATCGACCCGTGCTCAACCGGCTAGCTGCAAAGCAACACCGTCTTGATTGCGGTAACTAAAACTCTTTCAATCAAATGGATCTATTGCTGGGGAGACGGTAACGTATTTTCTTTCTTGTTATTCGGGTTAATATTCTTTTTGTATATATATAAAATTATAAATATAATATAAAAAAAAACTTTTTGTTATTTTTGATATTTTTTGTGTGCAAGTATGCAGGTTATCTGGAGCAAGTACAGTATTCAAATCCAGAGATAGAGGTTTTTATTCTGGCTTACAAAGTAAGAGGAGTGCAGGACCAAAGTTTCAAACCACAATTTCATATTTTGATCACGGAACCGCGGTCAAAACGTGGATTTTGCGGCGGTTCCGCGGTTCAATTGTGGGTTCTTGGCCCTAATTTTTATTTCTACCCCTTCTTCTTCTTCTAATATTCTCTGTGAACTCCACTGAATTGCATTTTCTGCAGATTTCTTTGCACAGATTGCACCGCTACCAAATAAATTTTTTGTTGTTTTAGATTTTTGTTTGTTTACGCGCTTTGCATATAATAATACGGACTTTAAGGGGCTTTGTCATGCCCCGCTTCCCGGTGTACGGCGAAGGGGACGCAACGAGGTCCGCTACGTATTTACTCTGAAGTAAATACGCTGAGCGTATCTAAGCAATATAAAATAAATCACAAGAGACAAGAGATATACAAATAACAGCAACTTTATTAATAACATTTTTTTGTACAATGCATGAAAAGTAAATACAACTAAAATGAAAAGCGATGCTTAAATAATGGCATAACAGGAAATGAAAATACTGAACAGAACAAGGTACAATATCTAGAGCTCGGGATCTTCGTGAAACTGATCCAAGTCTTCACCGGTGGGCTCGATCTCTGCTGGGTCCAAAACTCCTGACGACATTCAAAGAAGAAAGAAATAGAATGTCGTCAGCGAACAGGTCGCTCGGTAAGTCCCAAAGATAAGGAAGAATTAAAAAGACAGAATAAGAGGTATTTTCTAAAGAATAATATTGTAGAGTATTGTGTTCATGCTGTTGTTTGTAGCTTGGTACGGAAGGATGCCAGTGTATACGAGAGGGGTCTCAGTATGCTAGAGACCAGGGCAAATGGAAGTACAAGGCTCCGTTATACAACCCGGAACAACGGCAATTGGATTCATGTTAGATGTCTTAATCTTACCGCCTCGTGCCACCTTTAACACCTTCCGTACCAATCTACCCCTTAAACCCCGTAGTGTTTTGATTGTATTGTTGTATTGTATTGTGTAAGTTGGATGACTGACCAAAACCATGATATCAGTAATCAGATTGTAACTGCATAATCTGGTAAATGGAATAACGGAATAATGGATGTATATCCATGGTTTGATTCAGTCAAGTTGTATAGATTGTTAACTGGATTCTGAGATTCATGTGTTCATATTGAGTTAGAATATTAAAGAATATAGATTGACTTGAATCATATTCAAGTCAGAAATAAACAAATTCAAACCCGAGTCAGACCAAAAGAAATGTAAGTCGAAGTTCTATATTTGTTAGGGTCATTATTGTAATTTATAAAACTTGAGGGGTTTTTATGTAAAAATACTTTTATATAGTTTTCACGATACACCTCAAGTATTTATTATTCGTCTTTATGGTTATAATGAGTGTAAATTTTATTTTATATTATTTCTAGTGAAAATATCCTAATTTCATAAATAAATGTATTAATATGTAATATTGATTTATTTGAAATTCATGGTATTTTAATGTAACTTTTAATCTTGTAATTTTTAGGAAAAGGTGGAAACTTTATCTTATAATAAAATAGGTGTTTAAATGTTAAATATACATATGTTTATACGAAAATAAATATTTTATTTTCCAAAAAATCTCATTTTTCTTAAATGTCGTATTTTAAACCTTTCGAGACTGAATGCTCCTTATGGAGGTCTGAATCTCGCACTACTAAGCCCGAGGGTGCACGATAAACCGTACTATCCCAAACGAGTTCCCCAAAGGTGGGTTGTAGTGCCGCTTTGTAAAGATTTAATAAATACTAATTATTAAAAAAAAACGGTTTTATAAAGATAAGGTATTTATTTGTAAAAGGTGTAAATTTCCGTATTTTAGATTCTAGGTTCTCCTAAGCCAACTAGCCTATTTCTAAATGGTCTAAACGACAAGTCATTAGAAGTCTCAAATTGCCTCTTCACCGCCAATTGCGGCCAGGTAAGTGCCAGGTGAGTGGGAGGCTCTCCACTACAAGTAGTGGCCCTGATTAAGTAACCACTCGCCTTAGACACACTTGCCTAGACACCACAAAGTCAGATTTAGATAGACGATCGATGTCCACAACTTATCGTATTTCCTATTAAAAGATATTGTTTTAAGAATGTATCAACCTAAAACTTTTAGAAAAAGTTTTATAAAGAAAATGGTATTTTAATGTAAAATCTTGTTTTATCGTATTCTAAGTTTTCAAGGTGGCGTGTTATGATTGCATATGAGTGTGTGAGGAGGTAGGTCATTACCTTGTGATCTACTTTAAAGTATAGCAATGTTAAAGGGTTAACTGTGAAAACTAAATATTATGGTATTTAAGTGAAAGAATACGATATATTGCAAAAGTTATCATTTCATGTGTGAAAACTTGTTCAAATTAATTTTTAAGTGATTAGTAGTCAACATGAAGATGTTTAAGCATTATGGAATTGGTGATAAGTGAGATTTGATAGAAAACCGAATCGGAAATCGGTTTGTTCCGATTTCCGTCGGGTTTGTAAGTTCGTATTTTAATGAAAGAAAAGAAGGATAGAAAAGGGGGACTTACGGGTTTGGACAACGCTAGAGAGTGAGAGGGAGGTAGAGGGTTTGCCGGTGCGTTGAAACGTCGTTGAGAGGTCCTAGCACGATCACCGAGATTTCGCTGTCGATTTCGTCAGCGCTTCGCCTTTTGCTCGTTTTCTAACGTACCAAGTTCTTTTGGAATTTTGAGAGAGTGGACTTAGGAATTTAGGATGAGAGGGTAGAGGGTATGGGGAGTTTATATAGGGTTAGGCGAGGGTTAGGTTTTTTAATAAAAAAAATATAAAAATATATAAAAATCATTAAACCTTAGAATAAAAGGGATTTATTGGGCATTTGGTAACCGATCCAGGCATTTAGAGTGTGCAGGAGGGTTGACCAAGTCAAGGGGAAACTTTTTCGTGTTGACGACCCGGCCGTCCGACCGAGTCCGGCCGGTAGCGCCGGACCGAGTCGGGCCGACTCAGGGTGTCGGGGGCTAGGGATTTTTCAGAGGAAGATTTTGGTATATTTACTTTTTTATGTACAGTACAAGTTTTGTGAGTTATGGCGGTTTGACTGTTGACTTCCAAAAGAATTTAAAACAAAATAAATACAAAAATAATGTGGGGCATGAGATTTGAACTCTGGTGGCTTGGTTCAGCAAATGCAAGGTATTACCGATGAGCTACAAGCTCCTTCTTGTAATTATTATGGGAAAATAACTACTTAAAGTGGTAACAGCAACATTAAATACCCCAAGTATTACTTTAATTTTAAAACAATTTTATGTACACTAAAAATGGAGTTATTTAAAAACAAAATAATTACTTATATATATATATATATATATTATGCTCAGGTTAAAATACTCCTTTATAGATTTTTAAAAATTTTAAAAAAAAATTTGTATAGAAAAGGTGTATAAGAAAATTAGGGTTGTTACATTCTACCCTCCTTATAAAAATTTCGTTCTCGAAATTTGTAAAAGGAAAATGTAACAGTGCTAGCAAGTTTGGTGAATGTAGTGTATAAATGTGATACGATGGTGAAAAAGGCTTACCGGTATTATCTTGACCGACAGTCTTGGCTTCTACGGCTTCTAATGTGAAGGTCTGTCGCCGTGGTACATTACTTCTAGCTGGCGGCACATTCTGCCTTTGGGGCCTGTTTCTCTGCCCTCTAGGCATGTCCCTCATTATTTGTTGGAATTGGCGAGTAGACTGTGCAGGTGGTGGAGCATGTAGTGCAGGACGAGTTGCAGGAGCCTGGATGGTTGGCCGCTGCGGGTAGTTGGTGGGTGTGTGAGTTGAGTTGCTATTGTAAGGACAGTTCCCAATTCCATGGTTGGATGCGCCACAAATTAGACACAGGCCTTTTGCGCGCCTACAGTCCTTCCACAAGTGTCCCTTTCTATGGCAGTAATGGCAAAGTTCTTCAGTTCTTTTGGGTTCAAACGATGGCCTGGAAGAGGCTCCTCCTGCCATTTGAGTAGCAGGGCGTTTCAAACCGGCAGATTGGGGTCTGCCCCTTGCCTTTATCACCGCCTCATAACTGCGGGCAGCTTCCAAAGCATTTTCATGTGTCAGAAATTTCCCCGTGGCTAGAGCAGCCTAAATGTCCGTGTCTAGTCCTTGTTGAAAGCGACGGGCTCTGATCTCGTCCGTCGGTATCAAGTGTGCCGCGAATCGGCTTAGCATGGTGAATTCAGCGTCGTATTCATCTACTGATTTTTCCCACATCGATCCTTGTTGTAGATGAATGAACTGCTGCTCCATTGCAAACCTGGCAGTCACAGGGAAGTATTTCGCGTCGAACTTCTCGCGAAAAGTCTTCCATTCAATAGGCTATACCAGACGGCTTTCTTCCGCCTTCCACCAGTTGCGAACATTATCCGTGAGCTGTAGCTTCGCCACACGGACCCAAGCGATATCTGGCACTTGTGTTGCTGCCAGATCATCTTCGATGCTTTGTGCCCATTCCTCAGCTTCAAGTGGGCTTCCTTTACCAGAGAACTGCTTGGGGTGCAAAGCCCTGAATTGCTTTACTCCTGGTGCGTCGATTTCGGGACGGTTCAGGAGTTGTTGTTGTCCCTCGAGAAGGCTGTGGATCGCCTCAAATAACACTGTTTGCTCGGTGGGTGGCGCAAGAACAGCATGTGTAAGGGATAGTGCTGGAGATGTGTTGTTGACGTTAGTGATAGTGTTGTTCGGAGAATCCATAACCCTGAAGAAAAATTTGGGTTAAGACAGATTCAAGTACATGAAATGATTAAATTCAAGGAATAGAAATTTGTAGGATTCAAGAAACATGAATTGTAAAGAATGTTTTAGTTGCTAGTTCTTGTGTTATATTACTTAGGTTGTTCACGCAGACCAGAACTGCATGATAGGGATTCATACAGCTCAGACCTGCAAGGGCCACCAACAAAACCTGTCACGCCCCGCTTCCCGGTGTACGGCGAAGGGGACGCGACGAGGTCCGCTATGTATTTACTGTGAAGTAAATACGCTGAACGTATCTAAGCAATATAAAATAAATCACAAGAGACAAGAGATATAGAAATAACAACAAGTTTATTAATAACATTCTTTTGTACAATGCATGAAAAATAAATACAACTGAAATGAAAAGCGATGCCTAAACAATGGCATAACAGGAAATGAAAATACTGAATAGAACAAGGTACAATATCTAGAGATCGGGGTCTTCGTGAAACTGATCCAAGTCTTCACCGGTGGGCTCGATCTCTGCTGGGTCCAAAATACCTGACGACATTCAAAGAAGAAAGAAATAGATTGTCGTCAGCGAACAGGTCGCTCGGTAAGTCCCAAAGATAAGGAAGAATTAAAAAGACAGAATAAGAGGTATCTTCTAAAGAATAATATTGTAGAGTATTGTGTTCACGCTGTTGTTTATAGCTTGGTACGGAAGGATGCCAGTGTATACGAGAGGGGTCTCAGTATGCTAGAGACCAGGGCAAATGGAAGTACAAGGCTCTGTTATACAACCCGGAACAATGGCAATTGGATTCATGTTAGATGTCTTAATCTTACCGCCTCGTGTCACCTTTAACACCTTCCGTACCAATCTACCCCTTAAACCCCGTAGTGTTTTGATTGTATTGTTGTATTGTATTGTGTAAGTTGGATGACTGGCCAAAACCATGATATCAGTAAAAAGATTGTAACTGCATAATTTTTGGCGCCCCGGAAAGTCGAAATCGACTATGGTAAATGGAATAACGGAATAATGGATGTATATCCATGGTTTGATTCAGTCAAGTTGTATAGATTGTTAACTGGATTCTGAGATTCATGTGTTCATATTAAGTTGGAATATTAAAGAATATAGATTGACTTGAATCATATTCAAGTCAAAAATAAACAGACTCAAACCCGAGTCAGACCAAAAGAAATGTAAGTCGAAGTTTTATATTTGTTTGGGTCATTATTGTAATTTATAAAACTTGAGGGGGTTTATGTAAAAATACATTTATATAGTTTTCACGATATACCTCAAGTATTTATTATTCGTCTTTATGGTTATAATGAGTGTAAATTTTATTTTGTATTATTTCTAGTGAAAATATCCTAATTTCATAAATAGATGTATTAACCTGTAATATTGATTTATTTGAAATTCATGGTATTTTAATGTAACTTTTAATCTTGTAATTTTTAGGAAAAGGTGGAAACTTTATCTTATAATAAAATAGGTGTTTAAATGTTAAATATACATATGTTTATACGAAACTAAATATTTTATTTTCCAAAAAATCTCATTTTTCTTAAATGTCGTATTTTAAACCTTTCGATACCGAATGCTCCTTGCGGAGGTCTGAATCTCGTACTACTAAGCCCGAGGATGCACGATAAACCGTACTATCCCTAACGAGTTCCCCAAAGGTGGGTTGTAGTGGCGCTTTGCAAAGATTTAATAAATACTAATCATTAAAAAAACGGTTTTATAAAGATAAGGTATTTATTTGTAAAAGGTGTAAATTTCCGTATTTTAGATTCTAGGGTTTGCTAAGCCAACTAGCCTATTTCTAAATGGTCTAAACGACAAGTCATTAGAAGCCTCAAATCCCCTCTTCACCGCCAATTGCGGCCAGGTAAGTGCCAGGTGAGTGGAAGGCTCTCCACTACAAGTAGTGGCCCTAATTAAGTAACCACTCGCCTTAAACACATTTGCCTAGACACTACAAACTCAGGTTTAGATAAACGATCGATGTCCACAACTTATCGTATTTCCTATTAAAAGATATTGTTTTAAGAATGTATCAACCAAAAACTTTTAGAAAAGTTTTATAAAGAAAATGGTATTTTAATGTAAAATCTTGTTTTATCGTATTTTAAGTTTTCAAGGTGGCGTGTTATGATTGCATATGAGTGTGTGAGGAGATAGGTCATTACCTCGTGATCTACTTTAAGATATAGCAATGTTAAAGGGTTAAGTGTGAAAACTAAACATTATGGTATTTAAGTGAAAGAATACGATATATTGCAAAAGCTATCATTTTATGTGTGAAAACTTGTTCAAATTAATTTTTAAGTGATTAGTAGTCAACATGAAGATGTTTAAGCATTATGGAATTGGTGATAAGTGAGATTTGATAGAAAACCGAATCGGAAATCGGTTTGTTCTGATTTCCGTCGGGTTTGTAAGTTCGTATTTTAATGAAAGAAAAGAATGATAGAAAAGGGGGACTTACGGATTTGGACAATGCTAGAGAGTGAGAGGGAGGTAGAGGGTTTTCCGGTGCGTCGAAATGTTGTTGAGAGGTCCTAGCACGATCACCGGGATTTCGCCGTCGATTTCGTCAGCGCTTCGCGTTTCGCTCATTTTCTAATGTACCAAGTTCTCTTGGAATTTTGAAAGATTGGACTTAGGAATTTAGGATGAGAGGGTAGAGGGTACGGAGGGTTTATATAGGGTTAGGGTTTTTAATAAAAAAATATATAAATATATAAAAATTATATAAAAATCATTAAAAATCATTAAACCTTGGAGTAAAAGGGATTTATTGGGCATTTGGTAACCGATCCAGGCATTTAGAGTGTGCAGGAGGGTTGACCAAGTCAAGGGAAAACTTTTTCGTGTTGACGACCCGGCCGTCCGGCCGAGTCGGGGTGTCGGGGGCCAGGGATTTTCCAGAGGAAGATTTTGGTATATTTACTTTTTTATGTACAGTACAAGTTTTGTGAGTTATGGCGGTTTGACTGTTGACTTCCAAAAGAATTTAAAACAAAATAAATATAAAAATAATTTGCGGCATGGGATTTGAACTCTGGTGGCTTGGTTCAGCAAATGCAAGGTATTACCAATGAGCTACAAGCTCCTTCTTGTAATTATTGTGGGAAAATAACTAGTTAAAATGATAACAGCAACATTAAATACCCCAAGTATTATTTTAATTTTAAAACAATTTTATGTACACTAAAAATGGAGTTATTTAAAAACAAAATATATATATATATATATATATATATATTGTGCTCAGCTTAAAATACTCCTTTATGGATTTTTAAAAATTTAAGAAAAAATTTGTATAGAAAAGGTGTATAAGAAAATTAAGGTTGTTACAGGCTTAAACACCAATTCAGATTGGGTGGGGATTTCATCACCCTTCCTAAGACCCCACAAATCACTAATTGCATACGTATTACCTTGAGCTAATAAAAAATATCTAGACAAAACCTTTAAGGACATGTCGCGCTCATTTAGGACAAGTGAATGTTGCGGGGAATCGGTCGTTTATTTAAACTTGACTTTGTGGTGCCTAGGCTAGACAAGTGAAGAGATAATTTAAAAAGGCCTGTCTCACGGTGATTCGTGAGCGGAACCCTCCTTCCCTCACTTGTGCATACCTGGCCATAATTGGCAGTGAAGAGGCGATTCGAGGGTTACCCTGCAACTTGTCGCTTGGCAGTTTAGGAGCGGTCTAGTTGGACTTTAAAGACCCTAGCTGTGTTTGTGCATATTGTAATTGTGATTGTGCTTGTAAAAAGTTTAGTCCCATAATTCTGTATTCTTTCAAACAAACAATTTTTAAAGCTCCAAAAACAAACAATTTTTTTTTGTAAAAAAATAAAAAATATACCACTTTCCTTCCTTCCTACCTTTTCACTCTTCTAACATGGGTACCCCGCCTCGCAAAACTCTTGCCGAACTTTGGTACCCACAACCAGACATAACTTCCTACGGTTCTTGTTTTGGCCGAACGTCGAACGTTCCATCCATGCCAAAAATTTCTTTGAAAGATCGGATAGACGCGTCCAAGATGAACAACTGGACTCTGCAATCCACCTTTTATCAACCATTTCAACCTTCACCACCTTCTTACGTTGATACCCTTTTTGAGAGTCCAGTTGCAACCCCAAGACCTATGTCCCTTGCTGAACGTAGTGAACAATCTCGTAACCAATTTTTCACTCCATTCACCATTGTGAATTCTTTGGATCAACAATTCCATTCACCTTCTTATCCGTATGTTGATCCTACCCCTGTCCAACCATTCAATTCCTATCCATCCTACTCAACTTTTGCAACTTTCCTAGACATTGCTTCTGAACAGCCTTTTGGGAGTTTCCAATATCCAAACAACTTCGAATGTTTTACTGAAACTCCTTCACAACCCATATCTATTCTGGAACAGTCGTTGGAGGACTTTCGGGTAGCGTCGTACCAACAAATGATGGATTTGAATGCGTCCATGGCCGCCCTCATACAACCTAGTGACCCGGTAACTAGTTTCCAACTAGCTCCACATTTTCCAATGTATGATGAGGCGGTAGGACATGCTGAGAATTTGAGTGGTGAAAGTGAGCTACACACCTTTCCAAATCAAACCCACCCGTCCCAAATTGAATCCCACAACTCCGGTTTTGAATGTCTATCAAGTGTCCTAAATGATTCACCAGTTGAAGATATAATGTTTAATGAGTTTTGTGACTTTGTAGTGTTTGATTTACTTAATTGTGAAGGGTCCCTTTCGAATGAAACCATCACCAATTCTTTTGACCTCTACACCTCCACTCTAAAACCTGAAATGATTAATATCCATGCTTTTGATGAGGTGTCTGAGAAAATTGATTTTCACTTGATTGAGGATATTGACGCTGGGAATATTTTGGATGATGAACCCACAGATTTGGATGAGTTTTTCTCTCCAATTCATCATCCTGAGTCCTTAATTGTTTTTTCCGAACCCCATACGTGTCTAGATATTGATGATAATTCCATGGATGAGCTGTGTTTTGAGGAGAATATTAAGGATAGTTTTGAGGATGAACCAGTTTTAATTGATGAGTCGAATTTTCCAATTCATCATGTCCCTTCCACTGACTGTGTACACCCTCCTGAGCCTTTAACCGATACCCTTCCTCGATCACTTCCCTTCATCGTTCCGACCTTGCAAGAAACCGTATCACCTTCATTTCATATGTCTGGTTTACTAAGTTCGGCGTATCCATGTTTTCTCACTAATCTTGATGGATTTGACCCAATTTTTCGCCATATTGATAGATTAGACAATCCATCTTTTCACATCGATCATTACAGATTGTACTAAATTATTCAATTCATTTTCACCCTCAAGTTCGGACACCATTTCTTTTTCCCTTCTGCCATTCTTCTCCTAATATACCGGGACCGTATACCACTTCTATCCCCATACGGTCTCGCGTATTCTCCATTTCTTTCCTCACCGCATTCTTTCACTAACCGCCGCTTTATAAAGATAAAAATTTTGAATGGTTGGTGCTAACTTTTGGCCTGTGTAAGACCTAGTATAGCTTGATACTGTTCTCTCCCCCTTAACTCTGAACTTCACCGCTTAAACAGTGGAAACACTGTTTCAGTTAAGTTTGGGGGGCTCTATTTTTGTATATATTTTTTCTTTTTTCTTTTTTATATATTTCTTTTGGAGAGCGCCGACAATTTTGACCCTCTTGGTGTAGCCTGACAGTGAAGGCACTATCAAGTTTAAGTTTGGGGGTGTGCTCTGTAAGCTTTCTTCCTTCGCATTCATATGTATATTTTGCATTTGCATACTTATAAAAAAACCCATAAAAATAAAATTTTTTACAAAAATATAAAAACTTTGTCGTCAAGTTAGCTAGTAGGGTAACTTAGATTTTGATTCGAAAGTTTAGTTGATGCGTTAGAAATAACTAAATCCTAGGCTTAGAAATTGAAAACCCTAAAAATAACCCTCATTCTGTTCTACCTTGGTAATTATACGTCTTTGCAGTTGTTTATGAGAAATAGGTAATCTTGAGTTCAGTTATTGAATTAAGTCGAAATGAAGGGAAAGTATTAAAGTTTTACTGAAGGATAAGTCTGAAAAATAGTTTCTATTCTTGAGTCCAAATTTAGAAAGTATATACCCTACAAACTGCACATGCACGCACCTTGAAACTTAGGATAGTAGAGGATACCTAGAAATACTCTTGCTTGAAAACCTAGTATGAAAGAAAAAATGGTATTTAAAGCTAAACACCTAAAAGAGCATCATTGAAAAATATATCCGGTCTTGAAAAAGAAAAATAAAGAAAAGAAAAATAAATAAATAAAGTCAAGACCCGGAAACTGCTATTTACGCTTTAAGCTTACACATTCAGTAGTCAGCTGTTAGTGCCTCAAGAAGCATTAATAGTCGCATGAAAGGTGTGTGAGCAACACCGTTCATCATAAATGAAAAGAAGTAGTATTAGGCATTAGGGCAAGAGTACTATAGCTTGAATTAAATTCTTGAGCGTAAGGGTGACATTATACACACACGTGGGGGTATACGATCGATATTTGGAGGAAAGATAGAAATAAAGAATAAGATTTATGTTTTCTGTGAAGTTGATAAAAATCCCTGATTTGAGACCGCGCTTTAGAAGGAAAACTCAGGAGATACCAATACTTTTCTAAATTTTTTTGGAGCATATAGGATCTAAGGTTAAATAGATAGGAGGTGTGAAATATAAGGGTTGCATATTTCTAATTTAGGATGATAGAGTTTCTAACGTAGATACTAAATTGTAGGAGTAGAATCGATGTTAACTTATGACACTAGCTTGACAGGACTTTATGGGTATAATCCGTTGAAAACCCTCAAGAGACAACACTCCTCCTACTAGGGACACCTAAAGGTTTAACGGCTTGTTGCACGAGCTCAGTGCAATCGCGTTCCCTGTGAAAGTGAGGTTAGGACTTTTTGTGAATAATTGGTTTTGCTCGGGACGAGTAAAAGTTAAGTTTGGGGGTATTTGTTCACACCAGAATATTGCATTTAATACCGCCCATTCTTATGCTCGTTTGTTTATAAGTAGGTGTTTTTAATCCGTGTTTGCTAATATTTATAGGCTACAGGTTCCTAGTCCAAAATAACACAAATGATACAAAATCTCTACTGTTACGCCAAAATACAGAACATCTGTTGCCAACAGATAAAACCCGGGTTCCGGTCATCCGTATCCGTCCAGTGCCGCATACCAGTTCCAGAGAGAAGTCGTATGACAGTGTTCATTCGTGTCTCGGACAAGCACAGAGCACGAGAGGGGAAGCACAAGAATCAATAGGTGCGCGGAGCTCGAGGAACATGAGGTCAAAAGGATTATTTTTGAATCCTTTTTGGACAGTTGCAGATCTGAAGAAATTATGGAAGTAATTTGCAACTTGGAACATATAGAATAACAGAGTATAGCAACACAAGAAACCCAACAAAAAACGACATGCCAATTCCACCAAAGAGCTGCGGATCCGTGGCCAATTTGGCCATTATGCGGCGGAGCCGCGGCCGAGTTGACTCAGTGTCAACTCGAATATTTGGGGTAGTTTGGTAACTTCATTTGGGCAGAGAATATTGCCTTAGAGTTTCAGCACTCAGCCTATAAATAGCCCAGTTTTGTGCCAAGCCAAGGGTCTTCTTTTCATGCCTCTTTTTGTTAGGATTTAGTTTAGCTTCTTCTTCTTCTTCATTCTTTCCTCCATGAAAATTGTAGTGAGAGCTTTTTGAGTGGATGATGAAATGAAGATGAGCTTTATTTTTCTTATCTTGTATTTCTATTTCATTGTATTGTAATTTAATTACTAGTGTAACTTTATTATTTGTTGTTAACTAGTTGTTGTTATTTCTTTTCTTGCTCTTTTCCTTCTCTTCTCTTTTCCGTATTATTTTCAAGCGATGATATTTCGACGGAGTTCTTTGCTTAGGTTTGGACCCAAGAGTTAGCTTGCACCATTTGTAAAACAGTATTTTCCTTTTCTCTCTTTTCTTCCTTCTTGTTTTGTTTTGTTTTCTTTTATAATGTGTGGATAATTTCCCACTTGTTAAGGCCAAGAAAGGTGGTATAAGGAACGGAGAAATCCCTTGTGCTTCTCTTCGCCAAATATATTGAAACGAACCCCGACCAAACAAATGCAACCCCCTCACTTAGGCGCGCTATACGTGACATTTAGCCGCGACCTAAGTAGAGAAGGCCTTTAAGCGCACTACAATGTGATATGTAGTTGTGACTTAATTGGATATATGGTCGCGGGTGTTTGGCCAAGGGTTGGAAATAAGCGTATTTAGCGGACGGACAAGGGGCACTAGGAATGGATTTGGCGTTGGAAAGCTCGCTTAAACTCGCAAATCTCATTCATATGTCTTCCTAATCCCCGCTACTTTCGATTATCCCAACACCGTTTTAAGAATGGCAAAAGATAAGCACAAGACTAATCCTAACTCTACTAACCAATCTTAACCTTAACAAGTTTATTTGAACATAAAATACAAACACTTAGGATAGAATCGAACACAAAAATATACATTCTTTATTGACTCTTCTAAAACACGAACGGACATACAACCATCTCCCTGCGGATCGACACGTGCTCAACCGGCTAGCTACAAAGCGACACCGTCTTGATTGCGGTAACTAAAACTCTTTCAATCAGTGATGAAAGAAGTAGAAGAGAAAATCTTGTATATTCTGCTAGGAAAAACGGTGACAGGTTCTGTAGCAGTCTCGTCTACAGAAAAATCAGATGCAGAGAAGACCAAATTGTGACATATGCGACTTGGACATATGAGCGAGAGAGGTTTGACGGTTCTCAGCAAACAATGCTTTCTTGGAGACCACAAGACAACGACAGTCGACTTTTGTGAGCATTGTATTTTGGGCAAGCAGCGCCGAATTCAATTAAGCAAGGCAGTGCATAGGACGAAGGCGACGCTCGACTATATTCATGCTGATATTTGGGGACCTTCTCGTGTTCCAACGAAAGTTGGTGCTCGGTATTTCTTATTTCTGATGATGCTTACTCTAGGATGGTTTGGGTCATTATACTGAAGCATAAGAGCGATAATTTTTAAGGCCTTCAAGGTGCGAAAAGTTCTGGTTGACACCTAGACTGAGAGAAAAATTAAGCGTCTTCGTACTGAGAATGGTATGTAGTTCTGTTCGAATTGGTTTAATAAGTTCTGCAAAGATGAGGGCATCGCAAGACACTGTAGAGTTAGAGAGACTCCGCGACAGAATGGTGTCGCGGAACGTTTAAACAGAATGTTATTAGAGAGAGAACGTTGCATGCTTTTTAATGCTGGCCTGTTTAAGGATTTCTGGGCCAAGACTGTTACTACAGCGTATTACTTGGTGAATCGCTCTCCTACAACGCCATTGATTACAAGACCCCTAATTAGGTATGGTTCGGAAAAGCTGACGATTATTCTACCCTTCGAGTATTTGGTTGTCATGGTAGATATATATGCCCTTGAGGCCATTATTATATGATATAGTGGATTCTTGGACATATGTATATACATAACAGTCTTGCTCGATATGATAATATGCTGTTTGGTTTGTCTTTATCATTCATGTGTATGTTTTACTTTCTATTACTGTCGCTAGTACATGTTGATAAAGACCGTAGGATCTTTGCTTGACTATCAAGATTATGATAAAGATCATACTAGTGGGTCCTGGGTAGTCTATAAGCACATCCTTAAGTGTTCCTAGTCATAGGAGTATCGAAACTGGGCATCGATACTCCAGAGTAGACTAGTGTATACGTTTCTTGACCCCGCCAGGGGTGATAGTTGTTCATACGGCCATTGGTGTTTGACACTAAGGATTGTATACAGGTGCTCATTAGAGAATGAGTACACCGAACGGACTCACCGAGAACTTCTAGATGGTACTATACCTATCGTCAAATACCAGTTCTCTGGTGACATGAATACAGGGTAGTCTGTAGACCTAAGATCGTCATAGTGTCTTCTGTGTTTCCCACTGTGTTTTGATTATTACCCAACCACGGCTTTAAAGAACCGTGTAAACAGGTTTTGGTACAGTCTCGAATCACATGGAGGAAGTGAGTGATCGGAAGCGTTTTTTCTCTCTCGGTATAGGGAGTTGATGTGATTGTGTTATGCCGGATCGACTATAACCATAATTTCCTGGCCAGGGCTGATGAGATAAACTGATAAATGTTATCAGTTGTATCTATGGTGATTATAAGTTACTGATCGGTATGGCTTATCGAGTTATTGGAGGAATGACGAACTCCATCCTCCAGACATGATATTCAACACTCTTAGACGAAGAGACCGGACTGTATAGAGACAGTCACTTTTAATCACCGTAGTCACGATGAGCTGTAAGCTGGTCCAAGTCCTCCTGGCTTGGCTTTATTGTCACGACCCGGATATGTGGAACGTGACTGGCATTTAAGTTATGCAACGTCTAGAGGCGTAGCGTAATCTAATTAAGCCAAAGCCCAGAGATCTAAACCTTTTAAATAAATAGAGTGAAGGAAAACTTAACTTAAAAAGGTGATTTTTGTAAAATAAAGTCACATTAAAACATTTTAAAATATCAAATTTTCCCAAAATTTTTGGCAGAGTCTCCTTTGTAAATACTGGCCTCAAACGGGTACAACGCATGAATATACACAAGTAAAAAATAAAGGCATCTCCAAATAGGAGCGAGCTCTTCGCCTAAAGCGGAATCACAACCATAAGCAATATATATCATCATAATGATATAAGCATATGAAAACAAGAAATAAGAAAGCACCACGTCGGCTCAAGTGAGCATCGACACCAGAAACAGAATACATACAACTCTCCCAAGCTCACCATCTAAGTCCAATATACAACTGGTGAAGAACGGTAGATAAGGTAGATGGAGTGTACTAGATACAATAATAATACATAAGGTGGGATCAAAATATCCTCACAACCCACCTATGAGTAAACTGCAAGTCAATGCAAATGAAGCAAAATAAGGAAGTACGTCCGCCACTACTGTGCTGACGGGTCAGACCTGCAAGATACTGTGGCACAACGGGGTTGAGTTGCCAACTCGTGAGTAGTAAGTAATATCTAATAAGGCTATCGTAAGCATGCACGCAAGTGCGTCACAACCTACATATCCAATATGTTGCGATGCACTAGTATGAATGCAACATGAATGGATAATCAACACGAAATCCAGATATAACTGATATAAGAAGATCTGTATCTTTATCTTAGTAAAACCTTTTGTATAATAAAACTGGAATATCATCAGTGAAATTGACCGAAAGTCCGTGTCAAGCATCGACACAATATCCTCAATATCTCGGGCTCCGTCAGTCCGGATCGGCCCACATCATTAAATCTTACGACTACGATCGGTATTCTCTGGATATCCGCCGCGCCAAACATCACCGGTTGGTAGTGCTTTCCTGCCGGGGTCAACGCCTTTCTATACGATCTTCTTGCTCCGAGATACCGCACCGGGTCCACCATGTACCCGCAGACAGTGCATCCCCATCCTCGAATCGGTTATATGATACAGCTCAAGAACCGAGAAAACTCTTGGTGGACGCCACACATATACATCATATCACGAGAAAACCGCAACTTGCATTTTTAAGATGATAATAGGTTTATTAGATTCTTGCAGTTTTCCCCAAAATCCATAAATCTCATAAACACGTAAATCTCCAAGAAAATCACAACATATGAACATGTCGACGATGATGAACGCCTATGGTATCAATAATATGAATATACGACGTGTGACTAGAAAACTATGCATGAATGATGATGCAATGGGGTATATACGTATGACTGGCAGTCCTACGTATCCATTCTGATGAATTGAATATACAACTACAAATTGCAGATCATAAATAATTCAAATGCTCAGATACTGATTTAAACAAGTTCTATAGTGTTCGTGACATAGCAATTACCAATGGCGTGTGTGTTCATATAAATAGTGCACATGCAGCATGAACCAATGGTAATGGTGCAAGTGTCCTATGAGATAATATATATATATATATATATATATATAAGATGATGCAATGCAACGAGATGAATGACTAGGAGACTACGCATATAAATTCGAGCACTACTAGTAATCCTAACTATCGGGCGTCTTGCGCCATCCAGACGATCCTTCCTCCCCCCGTAGATGTGTACATCTACTCACCGGGACGTCTCGGCTAATCTGATCCAATCACGGCCTTTTATTTCCTTGCCGCGTCCGATGTCTCTGCAACCGATCCTAGAATCGCACAAATAGTAAATCAGAGGATAGATATTTAGATATACGCGAAGTCAAGACGATACCAAGTAACTAACGCGCACTAACTAGACACGCATGCACTTGGTGCACAAAACGCGCGCGACATCGCCTCGAACCACAACTAGGGGTCACTATACATAGCAATCCCCAAACCTAGAACCCAATCGTACCAATCGCGCATTCACCTCACATTATATATCTTAGAAATTAGATTGTAGATCATTCCAATCTCAAACTTAATTAAAATCTTTTTATTCTAAAAACCTAATAAGAAACACTTAACCATTTTAGTGCAAAACTAGATGTTTTAGTAAAACTAGCGGCCACAAATTACACTTAATATCTTAATTAAGTCACACAAATATTAACTAAATTTTAATCTCACCTTTTTACATACTAAACATAATTTAGTTTGCATGAACATTTAATTAAGATAATTTAAAAGCAAGGATTTGCAAGTTTAACAACTAGATTATATATGATACACTATTAGATGTTGACTACATATTGCTACCATAAATTAGTGATAAAACCTTAATTTTTAAACAAACCCTTCTCTTTAAATTCCTATTTTGCAATTAAAACCATAATAACACCTAATTAAAATTTGATTAAAGCAATTAATTAACAAAGTAACAAATGGGTTAAGATTTATACCTCAAAAATTTGGAGATCTAACTTGCAAACTTGGCCTCCCAAAATGCTGTCTTGCCTCAAGATCCAAACTAGTTTAGGCTAAAAAAATTTGGTGAAGATTTAACTAGGAATTAGGGGGGGTTGTGGATTTTTAAATGGAAAAATGAGGGTTTTAAAGATGAAAATAAGATGGAGAAAGGGGAGGGCAGCTGCCATTTCTCTCGGCCAAAGAATGAGAGTGGAGAGAGTTAGAGTGAGTGAGAGTGAGAGAGAGGTAACCATACCCCCCACTCACACATCAACATCTTATCTTTCTTTTCTCATTAATTAATTCATTTCCATTTTCTTTTATTTTTCTACACAAGCCTAGAACCATCCAAATTATTTTTTGAAAACAATATGTGTTTAGTGTGTCATGGTACGCTAACATGTAATTAACCCATTCTAATTTGTAATTAACACTAATTAAATGTGTAAGTGCATGATTAAAATAATATTTAAAATAAATACTTAAGTAAAATAATTAAATAAGCTAGCAATTAAATAAGTAACTAACAAAACACCCATACATAAACCATTACATAATTAAAGTAGGTAAAATTGTGTTTATGTGGAAAAATAATTATAACTAGGTTTTACGGAAGACCTGTGTTGTATTACTAATTAACACATAATTAACCTAAACGAATTTTAAAACGTTACATCTATCTTCTCAGAGTCCGGTCCTCCTGACGAACATTACAAAAAAAGAAACAGAAATGAATATTGTCAGCGAAATATCGCTCGATAAGTCCCAAAAAAATAAATAGAAGATAGTATGTAATGTGAAATTAACAGATAAAATTATATATGATCGTTCACACGTATATGATAGTTATTCTTACGTGGTTATTTGTATAAAAAAATGTATACATGTATACGAGAGGAGTCCATCTTATCCCGTGGACTATGGTAACATGTAGTAAAAGGCCCCATCATAACCCACGGGACAACGGCACGTGAATTCATGTAGGTGTCTTTTAAAGTGACCTCTCGTGCCACGATATATGTTCCGTACCAATCTACCCCTTTATCCCCACGTAATATATTGTATAGATTATGTTTACAGGTCTTGGCCGAAACCATGAATACAAAATGTTCAGTTTCATGTTCAGGATGTAGTCATGTATTCAAGTAGTCATGTCAATTTCATGTCAAGTTATAACCATGGTTCGATCAAGTCAAGTCAAGTATGCAAGTTTGAGTTTGATATTGATTTCGAGTGTTCAAGTTCATGATCAAGTATTCGTGTTCATGTTTGATTTTGAATTCAGGTTTGAGTTTGGACTCAGATTGAGTCAGACACTTGTGAACCGATTTAACTCTTGAATTCTTAGGTTCGGAAGTCATCGGCAACTGCTGCATATGGACGGCAGGATTTGTGTTTTTTTCAAGACAATTGCCATTGATGACTCCGTTAAGTTGTCTAACCTGAATAGACAAGACTCACTTTCTCCGGCTCCCTGGAGCTCAAGAGAATTGATCCCGCTTAAACCTATATTTACTAAAGTCCTTAAAATATTGTTTTGTATATCTCGAGGGGGTTTTATGAAAAATATTTTAATATAGATAAAAAATAAAATCTCGAGGGTGATTTATAATATCTAGGGTTTTCATGAACATGTATTTTAAGTATTGGGGTATTTTAATGATAAATACTTGGCTTAAAAAAATTATGGTATTTTATTGAAATCTAGCCCCTTTTGGTAACTTGATGGTATTTTATTAGTATTTTTAATGTTTCATTTTTAGAAAAATATAGTTTCATAATATATTGAAAATATGGATTTATAATTTTATTTAATTTTAAAAAATTAGTTTATTTAGAAAATTTGTATTTCTTAAAAACACCGTGTTTTATTTCCTTCTGAGATCGAATACTCCGTGAGAAGTTCTGCATCTCGCTCTACTATCCCTAAGATGTGCGATAATCCGCACCATCTATTAGTGAGTCCCCTAACAAGGGTTGTAGAGGCGTATTTGCCAAGAATTTACAAAACACCATTTTAAAAGAAACCCGGTTTTTTAAAAGATATAGTATTTTATTGTAAAAGTTATTCTTTGAACCAAAATATACATGTATTTAGGCATCGTGCTATGAAACCAAAGTGTGTGTGTGGGGTAAGTCGTTACCCCGTGAAGTTTCCTAAAGGTATTGCTTAAAAAATTTGTCGAAAAGATGTGATATTAAAGTTCAAGGTATTTTAATGAAAAGTTAATTTTATGGTTGTTTCACATGAGAATTTTGATTAAACTTGAATCTAAACATTGGTAATTAAAGTTACAAATATAATGGTGAAATTAGATTGACCAATAAATAAAGGAAAAGGGAGTTCAAGGGTTTAGAAAAGAAAGGTAATGATAATAACTCCACTTTAACGATATATGATTTGGAGATGAATTTTAATGAAAAGAAGAAGAGTTGGGAGAGACTTACGGTTTGAAAACTTCAAGGAAAAGGTAAGAAAGAGCAAGGTGTCTTTTGGGTGTGGCGTCGCGAGAGCTCCGTAAATGGCTTTGATCTTCGACGAAAAGAGCTTGGTTGCTAACTCCACTTTACTCCACTTATACTTAGGAACTTTTTGAGAGAATTTTTGCTAGGATTTTTAGAATGGTGAAAAGCTAAAGCATGGGGTGGTATTTATAGTGGAGAATTAGGGTTTGGAAATTAAAATTTTGGATTAAAAAGCATTAAAATGATGTTAAATGATGAAATGAAGGGTCTCTATTTGATTACAAGGAAATCAAACAGTGCAGATGAGTTAATAAGAGCTGAAGGGACAAGTGTACAAAGCACAGAACTCATTGGAGCTCATCCGATCGTCGGCGTCGGTCCATAGGGCAATTTGGCCGGTCGATTCTTGAGCTCTGGCCTTCAGATTCGTGCCACATGATTAATTCTGTGTTTACTCTATTTTGCGCAAGTTTAATTTTTCTGAAATTTTCATTTCCCCATGTATTGCACGTGCAACTCTTGGGCTTCCTAAAAATTAAAAAGAAAATCAGAAAAAAATAATTGTGTCTGATGGGAATCGAACACACAGGCTACGTCATAACAGTACAAGGCTTTACCAGTGAGCTACAAGTTGTTTCTTATTTTTATTAAACTATTCTAACTTATAACTCTTACACAGGCTGTAATACTCTTTTCTGTATATTAACAGGAAAATTTCTGTACAGGGATTTCAAAGTCGTTACAGTCAACTAGAGGGATTCATTAGTTCATGGAATGAAAGATCATGTTTGCAGATTTCGGAAATCATTGTATGAGTTAAAGAAGTCTCTGAGACAGTGGTACAAGAGATTTGACAAGTTCATGGTGGAGCATGGCTACAATAGAAGTCCGTATGATTGCTGCGTTTATCATATGAGACTGGAGGACGGTTCATTTGTTTATTTACTCTTATATGTAGATGACATGCTTATTGCAACTCAAGATAAATCGGAGATTCAGAAATTGAATGTGCTTCTTAGTAGTGAGTTCGAGATGAAGGATTTCGGAGCAGCTCGAAAGATTTTTGATATGGAGATATACAAGGATTACAAGCAATTGAAGCTTTTTCTTATCACAAGAGAGCTACATTAATAAGATATTGAAGAGGTTCAACATGTTAGATGCGAAACCTATGAATACTTTATTGGCTGCTAATATTTGTTTTTCAGTAGATCTCTCATCTCAGTCAGAAGAAGAAGCAGAGAATATGTCTCGAGTCCCTTATGCTAGTGTTGTGGGAAGTTTGATACACGTTACGATGTGCACTAAGCCAGATATTGCATACACCGTTAGCGTTGTTAACAGGTACATAACTCAGCCTGGGCAGTGAAGCGGATATTCTGATATCTCATAGGGACGACGGATGTTGGTCTAATTTACGGAGGAGTTGATATGTGTTGTGAAGTAGCAGGTTATTCTGATTCGGATTATGCATCCGATCTTGATTGTAGGGTGTTTTTCGTCACCCCATTGAGACGGGAATACGCGCGTGCTTGTTAGGCGTAGTACAGATTCCCCCTGCCTAGGGTAGGCTGGGATTTATTGATTGTGGAGATCCGAATCTCCGGCAGCCGCGGACTAACCTTCTGTTAATTACCCCTCGCCTTTGGAGCGGGAAACTCTGATTAACGGGTTAAACGGGTCATGCAAACTCAATGTGCAGCGTGCGTGTGTTGTGTTTTGAAAGGGGGTTTTGGATACATCGGGAGCCACGCAGAGTTTTTACGGGGGTCCCGCTACCCGGATAGCAGGCTGGGTGTCAAGGGGGCTAGCAGCCCCCTTACGGGGTGCGGGGCAGCGCCCCGGCCCAAAATTTTTTTGGGAGGGAGAGTGTCTATGCTTTATTCATCATCATGTTGCCTTATATAGGCTTACGCATTTATATATAGCCCCTTGGGCTTTACAGAATGGCATTTTGCCCATCCCATGGCTCATGTGCCATTTCTTTTTGCACATAAGCCATGGGCTTACAAAAATTTGGCTTTATGCCCATAAAAATTACATCAAAATTATTTTTTACACGATTTGCATGGGGAGGCCGGCCGCATCAAGTTCCGGCTCGACTCGGGTATGAGACCACTTGATCTGGGCTTGGACCCAGCTGGTTTGGGGTTGACCTTGACTTTGACTTGGTCAACCGGGGTGCAATTTTTGACCCCAACAAAGTGCCCCCCATCAATAAATGCACACCACATATTTGGGTCGTGTGCATGAAATTGATGGATCTTCTTTCGCGTGGAGGCGACATGTTTTGGTTCCCCCTTTTTGGGATGCACTGCCCTTCTTACGACGTGGACGGTCGACGCTTGACGCATCTCCGAGACGGAGTGTCCGTGGTAAACGTTTACCTGGCCCGGAGCGACTTGGTTCCTGTTCCCCTCCGAATGACGGCGCGACAGGGACGTCTTGCTTGAGATTTGGGGTAGATGCTAATTGGTGCTATTCGTTTACCTCTCCGAAGATGCCAAGTTGATTTATAGCACCATGTATCGAAGGTTTAAACGGATGCGTCCGATATAGCAGATTTCGTCAGATTCCCTCTCGCTTGAGGGGTTTTTGATTGTAGGGACGCTCTTCCCTGCAGGCGCAAGCCCCTGTAGTTAATTACGCTACCGCATTGCGGTAACAACTTTCTCCTTCTCCAGATGATCACTTCGTGTCGTGTGTGTTAGTTTTGTGTTTGGTTGCCCGTGGATTGTATACGGAGATCGAGTTATGTCGTCTCCCGTAGGGCGTGGACTAGTCCAAATCCGTATTATCTTAGATTTGGGTTTGGGGGTTTGGTTTAAGGATACGTTAGCCATATTTGAGGCTAAGATCAACTTAAACGTTCGTTAAGGATACGTTAGTCCAATTCGAAACTAAGATCAACTTAACGGGATCGTTTAGATCCAACAAAAGAGCAATCAGGGGAGCCCTGTTGTTTAGTTTAGTGACATTGCGGTCAATAGGTAGTTTAAGGACATTGCGGTCCAATATTAGTTTTAAGACATTGTGGTCAAGGTTAAGGACGTCATAGTCCATGGATTTAAGGACTCCACAGTCCGGCGTTAGTTTTAAGACATCACGGTCAAGGTTAAGGACATCATAGTCCGTTGTTAGTTTTAAGACATTCCGGTCAAGGTTAAGGACCTCATAGTCCATGGGTTTAAGGACCCCACAGTCCGGCATTAGTTTTAAGACATCACGGTCAAGATTAAGGACATCATAGTCCATGAGTTTAAGGACCCCACTGTCCGTATCAATGTGTGGTCATCGGGACCCGCCACCTCTTTGAAGACGTTGAGGAATTACAACGCCGAGTATCAAAGGAGTGAAGAGATGTACCCTTAAACCAAGGTAGATTAAGTGATCTGCAGTCCAATTTGGAAATTAAGATCAATTATTATATTATGAGCCCATTGGCCCAGTTAAGTTTGAATTGAGGACTTATGGCCAGCTTGGGCTAAGTCCAGTCATGTTTGGGATATTGGCCCTCTGTTGGTTCATTAAAGGAGAGGCTTTGCCTCTGGAAACTTAGCCAATTGGGCTAAAGCTAGTGTTAAACACTAGAGACCAACAGTGTTGAACACCGGGAATAAGATTGACAAGTTAGTGTTAAACACTAAAAAGATAATCAGTGTTGAACACTGGGAACAGAGTTTTCAAATTAGTCTTAAACACTAAGCAAATCAGTGTTAAACACTGGGGACAGAGTTTTCAAATTAGTGTTAAACACTAATCAAATCAGTGTTAAACACTGGGGACAAAATATCCAGACTAGTGTTAAACACTAAGGTAAGAAAGGTCACATGTGAACACGTGAGAGCGCCCTGATTCCCTTTATTTTGTTCTGTCAAAAGTATTGAATACTTTGAAGTATCACGTGCCGTCACGTGATGAGAATTTTGGTGCTTGTCTGTTAAAGCTTCAGCCAAGGGGTCACGTGGTAGCACGTGATAGCGCCCTGCTTCCCTTTATTTTGTTCTACAGATAAGTGTTTAACACTTTTAATTCTGAAAGCCATCACGTGTGAGCACGTGATGGGGGCTTGCGCTTTGATCTGTTAGAATGTTCATTAGGGGTCACGTGTCGACACGTGAGGGCGCCCTAGAGCTCTTTTCTGTTTCTTTTTCTTTTGTGTGCTTTAGAGATCACGTGGGGCACGTGAGGCATTGCCTCAAAGTTCTCCTTTATAGATCTTCGCAGGAGTCACGTGGTAACACGTGAGGTGTTTACTTCAGAGTTCTTTTCTGGGGATCTTTGCAGGGGTCACGTGGTAGCACGTGACTCTGCATGTTTTAAAGATCTGTTCATCTTTTAAGAATTAATTTCTTCATAGGGTTAAACCCTAGCAACAAACTTTAGAGGAATTAAATTTCTGTTTTCTTCTGAAGAATTATATTCTTAATAGGGTTAAACCCTAATTTCTTTTCTTAAGGGAATTAAATTCCTGTGAGTTTTGAGAGAATTATGTTCTCAAATAGGATTAAACCCTAGTTCTGTTCATTTTGAAGGAATTAAATTCCTATAATATAGGGTTAAACCCTAATTTTATCTCAAAGGAATTGAATTCCTATCATTTAGTGAGAATTAAATTCTCAAAACTCAGTTCCTCCTCTGTATTTTAGATCTGCATGGCAGGATCTCAACCCAATGAGAATTAAATTCTCAATTCATGGGAAGATGTGCACTTTGCAGATCCTCCACCAGAGAAAGAACTAAGTTCTTTTCTTTATCTAAGAGTTAAACTCTTTTGAGAATTAAATTCTCTTTTTAAGCCTCTCCTTTCTTACCTAGGGTTTTCTTTTGCAGAGGATCAATTTCTTCCAAAATCTCAAGGCTCTATCTCTTTTTCTCTCTGTATATGTCTCTGTGTGTCTCAAACTCTCTCCTTCGGCTCCTATTTATAGGAGAAGGAAAAGAATCAATCAGTTTTAGTGAATCTTTTATTGAAATATTTGATTTGTTTATTGAGAGATTTGATTTATATTTATCATTAATCTGGGCTATTAGATTATTTGGTGAATTTTATTCACCATTGGATTTTAAATCCAAAGATATCTCTTTGTTATTTCGGTTAGATTTAAGGGGAAATCTTTCCAAGTCTGATATTTTTCCATAAGTTGGTGATATTTATTCACCTTTAGATTTTTAATCCAACGGTTCCAAATAATTCTTTTTCACTTTGGAAAGACTTGCTAGATCTTTTCTCAGAATTTAATTCTGTCATAAAATAAGGCTCTTGAAGCTGGTCACGTGTAGCCACATGACCGTTGGTCACGTGTAGGCGCGTGACCCCCCTAGAATGGGCTTCCCTTCCTTCTGCGCTTTGTTCTTTGCCGCTGCTTAGTCATCGCGTGTCAACACGTGACCGCTGGTCACGTGCTAGCACGTGATGCCTCTTCCGTAGGTTTTCCTGATTTTAGATCAGGAAACAAATTCCCCCACAGCGTTGTTCTCACGTGTTTGCACGTGAGTGCAACGCTGTCACTTTTGTGACCGTTGGAGCCATCTAGGGAATCGGGGAGATGAAGCGTTTCCATCACATCCTATAAATGCCCATGTCTTTTGAGAATAGCCTCTACTTTGCCCATCTTCCTCCTTGCATACTTTTCATTCTGAGAATTTTATTCTCCTTTCCAGAGCTTAGTTCTCTGTTCCAAAAATCTTCCAGAGTTTAACTCTGTTAACTGATTCCTCTTCCTCAGGTAATCATCTTGAGCGATCGAAGAACTTTTATACATAAAATTCTCTGGACTTTAAATCCACCTCAAGGGTTCACTCTTTTAATATGAACCCATTTTCTTCAAATTCATCAACAAGAACAGAAAGCCATCTAATCTTCAAACTGTAGATCTCTTAGGGCTTTTCCAATCTTTTAGGGAGATGATAATGTCGGTTATTTTTCATGGAATTTAATTCCATCTTAAGGAGCTCTGGCTCTGGAATAAAATCTTCTGGGAATTTAATTCCCTTTTTCAAAAAGGAATTTAATTCCTATGAAGAACTAAGTTGTTCTCAAAGAACTTCATGGGTTTTACTGTCTTGAGTTATCTTCTTCACAACTCAGAAGAAAAGGTTTGTAATAGATTCTCATGATCTTTATTTCAGGTATCATGGATGCCCATATATACGATCTTGACGAAATCATTTCTTATGGGAATATTCGTGCATTGGGCCGTAGCCAGAACCAGGAGTTCACCAACGCTCAATGTGCTGAGATCATGAGCCGCTTCAACGAGTACAACAATCGGCTACTCCCCCGTCGCTCTTCTCTTCTGAGACTCATCGTGCTGGCGATCTGGGAGGCGCTTCCTCTCTTCTGCACCGGCGTACCACTCAGGGAATTGGACGCTGCCGAGGATAAGATACATTCAGTGTATCTGATGAGCCAAATCTCGAAGAGAAGGCGCGACAATCTCATTGATCTCTTGCACCAGGCTTTTCAGCAATCAGCTATTCTTGCTGCCTATCAGAGGGTGGAAGACATTCGTTAGGATCCCGACGCTTGTGATCGCGAGAGAAAACATAATAGGATGGTTCGAAATGCCTCGAAGATCTTGGACAAAATCACGTTTGAGTTTCTCAATCCATGCCCCGCGTCTGAGGTCTTGCCGTTGTAATCGTTTTCTTTTTTATTTTGTATGAACTTTTAAAGTATGAGTGATAAGTTTCAGCGTGCTCTTCTGTGTTTGCATGCCTTTCTGTGGGATTTTGTCATTTTTTGCTATTGTTGCTGCTGATGTGTTTAGCGTGCAGGGCATTATTTCACTTTCTAGTACACACCAAGCATGGTGCTCACGTGCTCTACACGTGGGGGGCCTTTTATGGGGCTATTTAATTTTTCATGCCATATTTCTATGCATGGCATTAGATGCAGAAAAGGTGCCTTGGAAATAGTTCCCTTTCTTGATTTCTAATGCCTTCCCTTTTTTGGGCCTTGGAAATGGTTCCATCATGCAATTTTCTCCGCACGTAGCATTTAATGCTCCCCTTTATAGTCTTGAGGCCATAGCCTATTTCCTCTTCACAGAGAAATCTATTCTCATTTTGGCGTGATTTATTTTGAGAAACAACTGAGTGTCATGGCCTGCAACCGTCCACATGCTCGTCGACAGCCATGGGAAGTGCCTATTGAGGAGATGATTCCTCGCTTTGCTGCACGATTGGTGGACCCTCTCCTTACCGACGAAGAATGCGACTCAGCGACATATGAGCTCTCGATCCGTAGGGGGTCCCCCCTCCCAATGGGCTCTTTCTGGCTCCGGATGATTCTTGCTGCCGTGCTTGCCGACATCCCTCCTCATCCGGTGGAGATGATCCTGGTGAAACTTGACGCGGCTGAAGAAAAGCTCGAGGGTTTTCACGAAGCGTGCCTGATTACTCAGGCTTTGAAAGATTGCTCAGTCCACTTGTTGAGCCAAATAAGAGCCCGGCGAGCTATTATGTCTGCTTTCGCGGACGAACATGGCGCTAATTGGTGGGGAGCGACTCCTCGTGAGAACCATCGCTTTGATGTGTTGGAGAAAGCAGAGAGAGAGATGGAGAATTTTGTTCTTTGTTTTGTTAACCCTTGTGCTACTGATCCCGTGTTTAGTGACCTTTTCCCGCTAGCGTAGTATATTCAAATCAGTGTACTCTTTTTATCGTTAGCTTTCGCATGCTTTATGGTGAATCTTCATGTATGTTGGGTACTTGTACGTGTGTCTGGCTTGCGTAAATGAACCTCATATCTTTCCCATAAGAGCTTTCTTTAATTGCGAACGCTATTATCATGTTGCATGCACATCAGAGCTTTGGGTATTATTTCTTTTTGTATATTCATATAATTGCGAATGCATGCTTGATAGGATATACATCGGAAATTTTCTTGTTGCTTCCCATACCCGATGATGTGCGCGTGTTTTAGATCGACTATTGCTATCAACCGAGGGCTTGTTTATACAGTCCCGAGTGTACCTATCCTGTTTCAGAGGCCGCGGTCATGACAGTGGGCTTGCGTGATCTGATAGAGCGATGTGTAGCGAACATGGTGTCCTACGAGAAGAGGCTCGGCCGCAAATTCTCGGAGAGGGAGCTGGCCTCTAAGGCATTGAGCGAGCTTCAAACTAGCCTTACAGCCAAAGCCAATAAAGCGTATGAACTCTGGCAGGTACTTCAAGAGTCTATCAAAGAGGTGGTGGCTCTTGATAAAACTGCCGTGCTCACTCGCGAAAGGGTTGAGGTTCACAAGGCTACCGAGAAAGAGCTCGAAGGCTGGCTTGCCTCGTATCAGGCCCAGCAGGCTCAGGCGGAGGCTCGTCTTCTGGCAATCCTGAATCATGAAGCCGTGACTCAGCAAAAGAAGGATGAGCTAGTAAAATTGCTAAATCGCCCGCCGGCTTGAAGACTTGTGTCTTTTCCTTTCCTTTTTTGTACATACTCCTGGATGAGAGTATATTCTTTTTGCGTTTTTATGAATTGTATTTTGTATCCATTTTGATTTATGAATAAAAGACATATTTTTCTTCTCAATGGTGTGTCTCTTTTTATCGAATGTTCTGCAGACAATTTATCTTGGTCTCCCTGCAGGGTAGCGATGGCTTAGGATTCAGGGTTAAGATCTGCCTCCGAAGACTTTTGAGCTTTATGAGCCGTGAGGGTCTCATAAAGAGTTTTTCTCCCTACAGGTCGAGAGGATCCCGTAGGTGTAAGTTCTTCTTAAGAATCAGGAGGATTCTTAAGTGGGTTTTCCTTTGGGAGTCGTAAGGATCTCACAAGAGAGTTTTCTTTCTTGCAGGTCGTGAGGACCCGCAAGTGCTGGGTGCGGTCACCCTTATCCGTATTTCACGGGGTCAGGGGCTGGTTTGGGATGGTTTCCAGGGTATCGTAGTTTAGAGACATCGCGGTCAAGGTTAAGGACCTCATAGTCCGTGGATTTACGGACTCCACAGTCCAATGTTAGTTTTAAGACATCACGGTCAAGATTAAGGACATCATAGTCCGTGGATTTAAGGACTCCACAGTCCAAGGTTAGTTTTAAGACATCACGGTCAAGGTTAAGGACCTCATAGTCCGTGGTTTTAAGGACTCCACAGTCCGATGTTAGTTTTAAGACATCACGGTCAAGGTTAAGGACCTCATAGTCCGTGGATTTAAGGACTCCACAGTCCAATGTTAGTTTTAAGACATCACGGTCAAGGTTAAGGACATCATAGTCCGTGGATTTAAGGACTCCATAATCCAAGGTTAGTTTTAAGACATCACGGTCAAGGTTAAGGACCTCATAGTCCGTGGATTTAAGGACTCCACAGTCCGATGTTAGTTTTAAGACATCACGGTCAAGGTTAAGGACCTCATAATCCATGGATTTAAGGACTCCACAGTCCAATGTTAGTTTTAAGACATCACGGTCAAGGTTAAGGACCTCATAGTCCGTGGATTTAAGGACTCCACAGTCCCATGTTAGTTTTAAGATATCACGGTCAAGGTTAAGGACATCATAGTCCATGGATTTAGGGACTCCACAGTCCAACGTTTGGTTGCCGGTACCCGTCACCTCTTTGAAAACGTTGAGGAATTACAACGATAAATATCAAAGGAGTGAAGAGATGTACCCTTGAACCAAGGTAAAATCAGTCTAGAATCATGGTGGTTGATTGTTAGTTTTAAGACATTACGGTCGAGGTTAAGGACATCATAGTCCGTGGATTTTAAGGACTGCACAGTCCGGTGTTTGCTCTGGATGCTTCACACGGGTTCACCGCCGTGCTTGGCGAGGACCAGGCTCCGCTCTGGGGGTTTTCTGCGGGGTCAAAGAGTGACATTATCCGCGTTCCACGTGACCAGGAATTTTGCACTAGATGCTTCACATGGGTTCACTGCCATGTTCGGCGGGACTAGGCTCCGCTCTGGATGCTTCACACGGGTTCACTGCCGTGCTCTGCGAGGACCAGGATCCGCTCTGGACGTTTTTCCGCGGGGTCAAAGAGTGACATTATCCGCGTTCTACGTGACCAGGAATTTTGCACTAGATGCTTCATACGGGTTCACTGCCATGTTCGGTGAGGACTAGGCTCCGCTCTGGATACTTCACACGGGTTCACTGCCATGCTCTGCGAGGACCAGGATCCGCTCTGGACGTTTTCCGCGGGGTCAATGAGTGACATTATCCACGTTCCACGTGACCAGGAATTTTGCACTAGATACTTCACACGGATTCACTGCCATGTTCGGCGAGGACTAGGCTCCGCTCTGGATGCTTCATACGGGTTCATTGCCGCGCTCTGCGAGGACCAAGATCCGCTCTGGACGTTTTCTATGGGGTTAAAGAGTGACGTTATCCGCGTTCCACGTGACCAGGAATTTTGCACTAGATGCTTCACACGGGTTCACTGCCGTGTTCGGCGAAGACTAGGCTCCGCTCTGGATGCTTCACACGGGTTCATTGCTGTGCTCTGCGAGGACCAGGATCTGCTCTGGACATTTTCCACGGGGTCAAAGAGTGACGTTATCCGCGTTCCACGTGACCAGGAATTTTGCACTAGATACTTCATACGGGTTCACTGCCGTGTTTGGCGAGGACTAGGCTCCGCTCTGGATGCTTCACACGGGTTCATTGCCGTGTTCTGCGAGGACCAGGCTCCGCTCTGGACGTTTTCCACGGGGTCAAAGAGTGACGTTATCCGCATTCCACCTAACCAGGAATTTTACACTAGATGCTTCACACGGGTTCACTGCCATGCTTGGCGAGAACTAGGCTCCGCTCTGGACATTTTCCACGGGGTCAAAGAGTGACGTTATCCGCGTTCCACGTAACCAGGATTTTGCACTAGATGCTTCACACGGGTTCACTGCTGCGCTCAGCGAGGACTAGGCTCCGCTCTAGATGCTTCACACGGGTTCACTGCCGTGCTCTGCGAAGACCAGGATCCGCTCTAGACGTTTCCCACGGGGTCAAAGAGCGACGTTATCCGCGTTCCATGTAACCAGGAATTTTGTTGATTGTATCTGTATTTCACAGAGTTGGGATTTGACTTTCGGTGATTAGTATACCGCCGAGCCATGGAACTGGGAATTGCCACTGTTCCGCTTCGCTTGAAGACGAGTGTTGAGATGATCTCTAGGTCACTTGCGGCCCGTCGAGATTTGGCTTCTTCCTTTGATGAAACCTGGGGGGTGAAGGAGTATGATCCCTTCTTTGTTTGCGCCCCTGGATTGTATACAGGGATTGATGTAATATCGCCTGTTGGGCATAAATTTAATTTTTATTTTATTTCTTTTTCCGCGATGCTCTATCATTTCAGCTTTTATATCGCGAAGGTCGCGATTGCCCTATCATTTCGGCTATTTATTTTATTTTCTACTCGCTGCTTTTTATTGCGAGTTGCCCAATCATTTCGGCTATTTTTCATGCATACATTTTTACTTGCTGATTTTATCGCAAGTTGCCCCATCATTTCGGCTGTTTCGTATGCATGTGTGGCTCGCTGGCTTTTCGCTGCAAGCTTGGATTTAGACACCGATTTCGGCATCAGCACCGCTACAACTGGGATGTTGCCAGGAACGAATCATCATCTGCCTCTGTCAATATCGAACAAAGGTGGCTTAGCGAACAGGGCTAGGATCCTGTCGACTAAGGCTTTTGACTTCATGAGCCGTAAGGGTCTCACAAAGGTATTTCTCCCTACAAGTCGTGAGGATCTTGTAGGTGTATTTTCTCCTTAGGAATCGTGAGGATTCCTAAGTGTATGTTCCTCTGTAAATCGTAAAGATCCTACAAGAGGGTTTTCTCCTCATAAGTCGAGAGGACTTATAAGGGTTGTTCACCATATGGACATATCCCTAGTCACAGGTGGGGTTTTGCTGGGTAAATGTTTATTCGCACCCGTGGATTGTATACAAGGGTTAGTATTGAGCAATTTATAGGGCAATGTCAAAGGATGTGGGGGGTTTGCTTAAGAACAGGTTCAGGTTTCTGTAACTTAAGACTTTCAAATCTTATGAGCCGTGAGGGTCCCATAAGAGAGTTCTCCTTACGAGTCGTGAGGATCTCGCAAGTGTAATTTCTCCCTAGGAATCGTGAGGACTCCTAAGTGCGTTGCTCCCTTGTGAGTCGTAAGGATCTCACGCGGGTGGTTTCTCCTTACAAGGTCGTGAGGACCCTGTAAGTGTCCTTTAACGAGATTGCGCCCTTTCGGGTTTTCACAAACACTCGCCGGTAGCCCTGCTGTTTTTACTCACGGAGCCCTTTCGGGTTTTCATCCGTTCCCATTTTTCTTATGGACATACCGTTTTTATTTTTTATTTTTATATTTTTATATTATTTTATTTTTTTTACGAGGTCGCGCCCTTTCGGGTTTTCACGAACACTCGCCGGTAGCCCTGCTGTTTTTACTCACGGAGCCCTTTCGGGTTTTCATCCGTGCCCATTTTGCTCATGGACATACCGTTTATTTATTTATTTTTTTTTACTATTATATCGGCTTTGTGATGTTTCAATCCACCGTAGTTTATTGACATCTCGGTCAACAGCTAGTTTTAGGACGTAGTGGTCCGTCATTAGTTTAAGGACGTTTTGGTCCGTTGTTAGTTTAAAGACGTTTCGGTTTGTTGTTAGTTTAAGGTCGTTTCGTTCCGTCGTTAGTTTAAGAACATTCCGGTCCACTGTTGAATAAGACCTGTCACTACTTTATAGAGTTTAGGCTTAGAAAGATAGCGAGCGGACATAGTCGTCGTCATCTATCTTTGACCCGGGCCATGACTCGTTAGGAGTAGTATTTCTTTAGGAAGCGACCGTTTATTGTCCTGAAAGGTCTTTCACCATGCATATCCATGAGTAGATAGGCTCCACCCTGGTATACCTTGTCCATGATGTACGGGCCTTCATAGTTCGGCTCGAATTTTCCCCGCTTGGCGCGATTGGGGATCAAGGGTCTTTTGACCACTAGCACGAGTTCGCCTTGGCGGAATGTCCTCGGCCTGGTCAATCTTTCATATGAGCGCGTCATCTTTGCTTTATAAGCATCCAGATTTTGTTGCGCTATGAGCCGGGTTTCATCAAGGGCGTCAAGCTCCTCAAGCCGATGGTGAGCATTTTCTTCGTTCGTCAGCTCGTAGTAGACTGCCACTCGTAGGGAAGGTAGCTCTATCTCAAGGGGAAGTACTGCTTCCGTACCAAATACCAATGCGTATGGCGTCGTGTTTGTGGCTGTCTTAAACGTAGTCCGATAAGCCCAAAAAGCTTCTTCCATTCTCTCGTGCCAGTCCTTCTTATTTCGGGACACCGTCTTCTTCATGATCTTTATCAAGGTTTTGTTGAAGGCCTCGGCCAGACCGTTAGCTCGGGGATTATAAACTGAGGAATATCTCCAGTCTATGTTGTGTTGTTCCGCGAAATGTCTGATCTTGTGACTTCTGTAGGCCGGCCCATTATCGGAGATGATCCGTCTTGGCGTTCCAAACCGATAAATGATGTGCGTCTTGAAGAAATGGAGGATATTCTCCGTCTTCACTTCCCTCAACGGTACTGCTTCTGCCCATTTGGAGAAGTAATCAGTGGACGCTAGGATGAAACGATGTCCACTAGACGATGCTGGTTCGATGGGGCCGACTATGTCAGTTCCCCACATCTCGAACGGCTAGCTAGCCACCGTTGGATGTAGTGGATTTGGATGCTGGTGGATGAAATCCCCATGGATTTGGCATGAGTGACATTGCTTCGCGTATTCGTGGTAATCCTGGATCATCGTGGGCCAGTAGTAACCCATCCGTTTAATTTTTAACTTCATCTTCGGGCCTGCTTGATGAGAACCGCAGAGTCCGTCGTGAATTTCCTGAACGACTCTTTTTGCTTCGTCAAGGCCCAGGCATCTCAACCACAGAGAGTCAAATGACCTCTTGTACAGAGTATCATTGACGAAGGCAAAAGTCAGAGCTCGTTTTATAAGCTGATGTCTTGAAGACGCATCTTCAGGCATTCGACGGTATTTGAAGTAGTCTATAAAGACTTTTCTCCAATCCTAAACCTTTTCCCGGTCTTTTATTTGCAGGGTCGTCTGTTCAGTTGCTCCCTTTTCTTCGGATGATTCCGGAGATGTTTCTGCTGGGGCAAGTACCCGACGGCTTTGTACCACGATCCTTACGTCATCGAGGTTCTCGTCAGCCAATTCTTTAGCGAGCTTGGCTAGTGCATATGCCTTGCTATTTTCCGCACGCGGTATGCTTTCCAGCACATAGGAGGGAATTTGAGTCTGCAGTTGTTGTACTCTCTCGCCATACTTTACCAGCTCGGGTTTGCACGTTTGGTAGTCGCCGTTTACTTGACTAACGACCAGTTAGGAATCTCCGTATATGAGGAGGTTTTTAATTCCCATGTCGATGGCGATCTCGAGGCCTGCTATCAAAGCTTCGTATTCGGCTTCATTGTTCGTCCTCGGTTATGTTAAGGAGAAAGAAAAGCGCATTATCCCTCCTTGTGGAGTCACGAAGATAAGGCCTACCCCCGACTTGATTATAGGAGTACTTTGTTTGCGCTTCTTTATGGAGGACGCTCCATCGAAATAAAAGTCCCATCGGGTATCACCACCGTCGATCGTGTCAAACGCATGTTCGTCTGGAAGATCGCAATTCAGAGGAGAACCAGCAGGTACTGGATACTCAGCGAGGAAATCGGCGATGGCTTGGCCTTTCACTGCCTTGAGAGGCTGATAGGTTATCGAGAACTCCATCAAGAGCAGGGCCCATTTAGCGAGTCTCCCTGTCAATATGGCCTTTGACATTAGATATTTGAGGGGGTCCACCTTTGATATAAGACGGACTTCATGCGCCAATGCATAGTGCCGGAGTTTTGTTATCGCAAAGATTAACGCCAGGCAATATTTTTCGATAGGGGAGTAATTGCTTTCTGCCCCCAGAAGAACTCGACTCAAATAGTAGAGCGCTCTCTCCCTCCCTTGGTCGTTTTCTTATGCCCATAATGCGTCTAAGGAACCTTCAAGGGCTGTTGTATAAAGAATGAGAGGCTTTCCCTTAACCGGAGCAGCCAACACTTGCGGGTTCTGCAGGTACTGTTTAATTTCATCTAGCGCGCTCTGGCATTTTTGGTCCCAGACGAACGGGGTTCCCTTCTTCATCAGGTGGCTGTAAGGACGGCACTTTCCTGACAGGTTGGCTATAAATCGCCGTATATACGCGAGCTTCCCTTGGAGAGACCGCAGCTATTTGAGAGTTCTCGGCGATGGCATTTCCATGATCGCCTTGATCTTCGACGGATCTATCTCGATGCCTTGGTGTCGGATGATGAATCCCAGGAATTTACCCGAGGAAACTCTGAATGCGCATTTGAGGGGGTTCATCTTCAAGTTGTATTGCCGAAGGCGCTGAAATACGGTCTTCAGATGCTCTAAATGCTCTTCGTATGACATGCTCTTCACTACAAGGTCGTCGATATAGCATTCGACGATTTCATGTATGAGGTCATCGAAGATCTTTGTCATGGCCCTCTGATAGGTGGCACCGGCATTCTTTAAACCGAAGGGCATGAATTTGTAGCAGAATATACCCAAAGGAGTCCGGAAAGCGGTGTGCTTCTGGTCTTTGGGATGCATCTTTATCTGATTGTACCCTGATGAGCCGTCCATGAAAGAGAAAACCTCGTGAGTGGACGTATTATCTAGCATCAGCTCGGTGACCGGCACTGGGAAATCGTCCTTCGAGCAAGCTTTATTGAGATCTCGGAAGTCCACACATATGCGTACTGTCCCATTTTTCTTCATTACCGGGACGATGTTGGCAACCCAGTCAGGATACTGTACTTCCTGGATAAACCCAGAATCGATCAGCTTCTTGACTTCAGCGTTAATGCTCATTTCAAGCTCGAGCCGCATCCTTCTCGGCACCTGCTTGACTGGCTTGATATCCGGGGATATTGCTAATTTATGCACAGCAATTTCTGGATCTAATCCTGGCATCTCGGAATAGTTCCATGCGAAGCAATCTCTATGCTGCATAAGCACGTCTTTTAAAGCAGCCACCCTTTCTTCAGAGAGCAACTCGCTGAAGAATGTCGGTCGCGGGTCATCTGCCGACCCCAACTCAATCTTCTTGAGATTATTTGCAGTAGTATGTATGCCATCTTCCAGCTCTTTCGGTGCTGGTGGAAATTCTGAGATTACCTCGTCATTGCTGTTTTCGAAGCACTAGGGAAGGTCATTCATGTTCTCAAGCTCTTCTTTTGATACCATTATCATATGACAGGTACGAGCTCGCTTCCAAGACCGACGTGGATCTGGTTCTGCTCTTGTGGCTTTGAGTTCATGCTTTTGTGGCGGCGTTACCTTCTAGCTGCTGGATAAAGCAAACCTGCCTTGCTGGTACTGGTCTTCGACCCAGTTTTTAAAGGTGAAGTAGTCTTCGATAGGGTGTCCTATGGCTCGGTGATAAGAGCAATAGCCTGGATGAGAGACCTCGTTAGCTTGCTCAGGGTGCTTAGACTCCGGAAGTATGATCATTTGATATTTTATAGCGAGACTGAGTATCTTCTTCGTCTTATCTTGAGGAAAGGAATACGCTCGACTCATCTTCTTCATGAGGGACAAATCCGGGCTGCGCAATACCCGATCACATAACTCTTTAACCCTGTGTCGTTGCTGTCGACTCCTTTTTCCGCTTTTCGACTTACTTCTACCTCTGAGTCGGGCCTTTTGCACAACGGGTAGTTAGGGGGGAGCATCTTCGTCTTTTGCCGCCTGTTGAAACAAACGTTGCGTCCTGGCCTTCTCATAGATGGCCATCTCACGATTATTGTCTTCCCGAGCCTTTTGACCCGCTTTCCTGATAAGCTTGTCCATTCGTTCTTCAAACGACGGGCTCGGCATTTCGATCGCGGGATCTAGTTTTGATGAGGGGTTGGCATTGTTCGACAGGGCGTTCTCCTCTTCATCGAAGTTATATATGGCGTAGCTACCGTAGACTCGCTCCCGTTTCCCGGATCTCACATATCCAAGCCCAAGCGTTTCCATTCTTCCGTTGGATAGTTTGTGCTAAATCCCAGGGACATCCCAAATCCTGTTGTAGAATCGAGCTTGTCGAATAGTTTGTTTTAAGGGTACCCCTTGGTTCTTCAATAGCCTTTTCAATCCGTCTGTGTAATATCTGGGCAAACGGATGGGTTGGAGCCTGTCAAGTGTAGCATCCGCGCCATGCCAGATCTCTTTCTTCACCCTTGTTTCTGCGGATCGATAGAATAGGATCGCCTTTTCGCCTGGGAGGGACGTAAAATGTCCGCAGGTCTTGCACATTGTAAGTTTCAAGTGCGTCAAGGTCTTTGTAGTGCTCCCGCGGAATCATGGTAATTTGAAAACTCTGATTATCACCGGGGAATGCTGGTATTGACGACTGACTGGAGAACACTGCATTAACCTCATCTTCCGAGTCGCTTCCGAAGATCAATATGGGGGCGGACGGTCCCGGGTTGTTGCGTCGAGACGGCCCAGAGTAAACTATCTCTTCTTCTTCTTCGGTATCACTCCTAGAAACAGGAATAGTGGCAGTGGCTTTGTTCTCCGGTTTGCGACACCTCTCTGTATCCTCGAAATCTGGCAAAAAGTACTTTGCATCTTCGTAATTGCGGACTTCATTCATAGAGAACGGGTTCAGTTCTCCCATCACGGTGTACTCGAGACTATCCTTGAAATACTTCATACACTGATGTTGCGTAGAAGGGATGATGTTGTACTCGTGTAACCAAGGACGACCGAGCAAGGCATTGTAGCAGGTCTTGGCGTCAATGACGTGGAACTTAATATCCATGACGAGTAGTCCGAAGAGTAATGTTAGTATTACAGATCCGAGGGTCCGTGACGACTGGGAGTCAAAACCGGAGATGGTAATTTTGTCACGAGCGAGGTGCTGAACGCTCATGCAGATTTCCTTCAACACCCGAACATTGAGGAGACTGACGGAGGACCCATTATCCACCAGGATTTTGCCTATCTTGATATCGTGGCAATATCCAGAGACGTATAGGGGACGGTTGTGGTCGCACATCCCAAGGAGAAGGTCTTCGTCACCGAAAGTGATGTCGGCCGTATGCACTTCTTCCAGTTCATCCTTCATCCTTTCTTCGGCGAGGAAGGCTTGGAATTGTTCGGGCACTTGTAGAGCCTTGATTAATGAATCTCTCACTTCTTTTGATAATAAGAGGGCGTCGAGAATGCTGAGCTGTGAAGGTAGCTTCCTTAGGTGTGCTAGGATGTTGTAGTCTACCTTACCCTTCCTAGGAGGGCCTTTGGCAGTCAACTCTTTCATGACTTGGTCATCTAAGGTGATATCCTCAGTGACCTTCTCCTTTCCTTTATCTTTTCTATTCGCGGGTCCGAGATTCTTTTCCGGGAGTGTGCGATTGCGCAGCTGAATGTCTTCGCAGGCCTCCGGTTATTCCTCTTTCCCTAAGACAGACTCTTTAAAGAGAGGGCCCAGAGCCATTTCCTCATCAGAGTCGCTCCCAAAGGTGAGAACTTGTGATCCTCCGGCGTTGACCATGTAACAGTTGCCGGTAGTTCTTTTGTGCCCGTCGGTAGTTCTTCCCTGCTCCCGACGAGTTCTGCGTTTCATGCGCTTAAAATGTTGCCGGTGAGCAACATATCCCTGCCACCACATCTTAAAAGCGTCGCACTCCTCAGTGGGGTGCGAAATCTCCCGATGATATGCACAGTAATTAGGGTGCCTCTCCGCCCCATTGAGCGTGTTTTCTTCCGAGGGTGGCAGCTTCATTCCCATTGATATGGCTTTGGCAAACCTTTTCCTCGTCTTGAGTATGTTTTTATCCACCTCGGATGTCTTTTGATCTGGTGGGAGTGCCTCGACTCTTTCGTTTAGTCACTTGCGTTCGGCTCCTTCTGATGCGGCCATCTCACGCTCCTGGTCGGCTTTACTTTTCAAACGAATCTTGTCTAGAAAGGCGTCGATCATTTCGTCTGTTGGCCACACAAGCTTCGGTTCAGGCTCTTCCCCAGCTTCTTAGTGCCAGGAGTTTTCTCATCATCGGTAAACGAGTGGGAGATCACATTACAACTCGTCGTGTATCCCTCGGATTCATCCGACGAACTCTCCCCCTCATCTTCTTCTTGAAAGACGTGGTTGAGGAACTCTTGGAGTGTGATGGGAGTCTACGCCTTTTGATTGTACTCCTCCAGCGCGTCAATCTGTTTCTGTAAGTCTGTGCGCTTGTTGCCAGGCTTCACGGGCTTAGCTTTCTTCTTCTTTTTCTTTGAAGATTTCGACGGCTGGTTGTGAGTGCTCGGGCCATCACCACTGATCCTCGAAGTTAGACGCAGCTTCAGCATCCCTTCGATGATTTGAGGTTCAAGCGGGTTCTTCCACTCGACCGCTAGGCACGCATGAAGGTCATTCAGCATCCTTTTGGTTTTAGCTGATAGCACGACCTCCCATGGAGCTTCCTCAACAAAAGAGCATGTTGCTCCTGGTGTGTCCGTCTTCTTTGGAGCGTGTGGCTGTGGCGGGTTCACCTTCCACTTCTCGGACAACGCAAACTTGCCCTGTAGGTATGGATCTTCAATCCATCCTTTGAAGACGAAGCAATCCTCAATCGGATGGCTTACCGTTTGATAGTAAGGGCAGTAATTAGGGTTATTCACCTCAGTGGGTTATGGCGGTCGCCTCGGATTTGGCAAGTTGATAAGCCTGTTGCGTACTGCTAGCTCGAATAACCGTTTCGTCTTGTCCCACGGGAACGAGTAGGGGCGCTTCATCTTCTCATTATAATACTGCCTTCTTTCTTCCAGTGGATCCGCCGGCTTTGGGGCAATGGGTTGCTGCTGAGCATTCGCAACGAAGGTTGCCTTCCCTTTACCCTTGTCATTCCGAGGCTCTGGCTTTGGGGGAGACAGTCTGTGACCCATCTGGTCCATCTGGGCCAACTTGTCGATTAAAGCCTGGAACGTGGTTGGCTTAAAGAACATCATGAACTGGGAGATAGTTGCATGAGGGTCTAGGGTTCCCACGAACATGCCCACCGCGGGCGCTTCCTCAATGCGTTGTTCGCATTTCGACCACAAATTTTGCCAGCGTATAGCATACTGGACCCACGTTTCGCCTGGTTTCACCCTGGCATTAATCAATGCCATTATCGGAGTGCGTTCGCTGGCGCTCGCGAATCGCTGAGTGAATAGCAACTCCATTTCAGCGAACGTCTTGACGGAATCGTTCGGGAGTTCCTAATACCATTCGAACGCTGTTTCTGACAAGCTGCCGACGAATTGGTTAAGCAAGAGCTTATCATCGCCGCCAGTGTTGCCACAAAGTGCCCTGAACTGGGCAACATGTTGGTGGGGATTGCCAGTCCTCTTGTAGACATGGAATTTTGGTATTGTATAACCCGGCGAGTATTTTATCTGATCGTACCAGCTTGGATACGGTCGCCCCGTTTTTACGACCTGACCAGCTGCCTCAGTTGCCTGATGAACCCGGATCTGCTGGGCTATATAGTCGTCCAAGTCAGCCTTGGAAATTGTCTCCTTCTTGGTTGTTGACAGAGCCGGTGGAGGATTTGACGTTTCTCCCCTGTCGTCTTCAAGGACGATCGGAGGATCTTCAGCAGGTGGGTCTTGTTGGATCATCATTCCCACCATGTCCTGGAATAAGTGGGCTATTTGCTTTATATTGGCCGCTTGTTCTGCAGCCTCTTTATCTTTCTTTTCCAGTATCCTCCGAAGGAACTCAGTGTCGGTTTCCTGCTTTTGTCGCTGATCCGAGGACGCTTCGGGGCTTTCTTTTGGCCCAGTAAGCATGGCCATTGCGATCATCATTTCCTGGAGCTTCTGCTGTTGCTCCTGAGCTTTGGTCACCGACCGTGTAAGCGGTCTATGGCCTCTAGATGCACGGCTGTCTTCCTTCCCCGACGCCATGTATACAGTATGGACCATCATGCCCCCAGACTTAAGGCGTCTGGGCTCAGCGCCTTTAGCTTTCGTTACAGGCCCGGGGATCTTCTCCGGCCTCCTCTTTTTATGAGCAGTGGAAGTTGAAGGGGCCGTTGAGGTGGGCACCCAGACAGCTTTTCGTGGCTTAGCAGGATGGCTGACTTCCTGTTGGGTCTTCAGCTTCTTGTGCTGGCGGGAGAAATTCGGATCGATCACCGGGTCTCGGGTCTGCCGCCAGACTTTATAGATTTTGGAGGACAGCCGTTGAGGGGATTGGGGCTGTTCTGGTTTTACCTCCACAGCCTTTTCCAGTGGAGGGGGAGACCTCTTCAGCGCCGCGGTAAAAGAATTCCTACGCACCTTATTTAGCATCTCAAAGCTGTTCCCAGCTGGAACAGCAGCATTAACTTCTGCCGTCGGGGCTGGAGGAGTTAGCCCAGAAGGGGAGTTTCCTCCGGCCTTCCTCACTCGGCGCCAGTAGCGACGTCGAGGGTGCTGTGCTGATGGAATCGGGTCGGTGATGGCGATAGCCTCGTCTTACCCCCTGTGTAGGTGCGGGGTCGCTGCTGGTGTCAGCCTGTTAAAGACTGATATCCTTTGGGTAGCAGGAGCGGGAGCGGGAGCTGGAACAGTCAATCTTGTAAAGACCGACTTTTTGGCAGGAGAAGCCGCCTTGACGACTTCAGGAGCAGGATTGGTTATTTTCTTAAGAGCAGCCTTCTCTGGGATTGTAGGCCCCATTGCGGGCCCACAGGAGCTCTGGCCCAGTCTGGAGAAGACCGAGGCGCGGGTGTTGGGCGACCCGTTGAGAGGGGCCGCGGTAGGTGTAAGCCGATCAAAGACCGACTTCTTGGGAGCTTCCGGTGTCAGCACAGGAGCGGTGAAGCTCGTTGGCAGGAGCATGGTCCCGAAAAACAACCCTGTGGTGGCTCGAGTGACCTGTTCCACGGGCATCGTGAACAGCGAAGCAGCTTGGGGCCCATAAGCTATACCTCCTGGCGAGGCGGAGCGCCGGATGCAGTTGCAGTTGGGGCATTTCGCACAAGTGGAAGCCATTGATTCTTTGCTTTCTGCAATAAGCAAAACGCCAAATCTTAGTACCTTGAAACCCAAGGGCAACCATATCGAACCGCGATCCGTTCGCGAACACGACACACTAAGTGTGGAGTGGAAAGAGGAAAAGGTCCCACCGGGTAGGCCAGAATCTGTTCCCTTCCGAATGACGGCGCGACAGGGACGTCTTGCCTGAGATTCGGGACAGATACTAATTGGTGCTATCCGTCTACCTCCCCGAAAATGCCAAGTTGATTTACGGCACCATGTATCGAAGGTTTAAACGGATGCGTCCGATGTAGCAGACTTCGTCAGATTCCCCCTCGCTTGAGGGGTTTTTGATTGTGGGGACGCTCTTCCCTGCAGGCGCAAGCCCCTGCAATTAATTACGCTACCGCATTGCGGTAACAACTTTCTCCTTCTCCAAATGATCACTTCGTGTCGTGTGTGTTTGTTTTTTGTTTGGTTGCCCGTGGATTGTATACGGAGACCGAGTTATGTCGTCTCCCGTAGGGCGTGGACTAGTCCAAATCCGTATTATCTTAGATTTGGGTTTGGAGGTTTGGTTTAAGGATACGTTAGCCATATTTGAGGCTAAGATCAACTTAAACGTTCGTTAAGGATACGTTAGTCCAATTCGAAACTAAGATCAACTTAACGGGATCATTTAGATCCAACAAAAGAGCAATGAGGGGAGCCCTGTTGTTTAGTTTAGTGACATTGCGGTCAATAGGTAATTTAAGGACATTGCGGTCCAATGTTAGTTTTAAGACGTTGCGGTCAAGGTTAAAGACGTCATAGTCCGTGGATTTAAGGACTCTACAGTTCGGCATTAGTTTTAAGACATCACGGTCAAGGTTAAGGACATCATAGTCCGTTGTTAGTTTTAAGACATTCCGGTCAAGGTTAAAGACCTCATAGTCCATGGGTTTAAGGACCCCACCGTTCGGCGTTAGTTTTAAGACATCACGGTCAAGGTTAAGGACATCATAGTCCATGAGTTTAAGGACCCCACAGTCCGTATCAATGTGTGGTCATCGGGACCCGCCACCTCTTTGAAGACGTTGAGGAATTACAACGCCGGGTATCAAAGGAGTGAAGAGATGTACCCATAAACCAAGGTAGATTAAGTGATCTGCAGTCCAATTTGGAAACTAAGATCAATTATTATATTATGAGCCCATTGGCCCAGTTAAGTTTGAATTGAGGACTTATGGCCAGCTTGGCTAAGTCCAGTCATGTTTGGGATATTGGCCCTCTGTTGGTTCATTAAAGGAGAGGCTTTGCCTCTGGAAACTTAGCCAATTGGGCAAAAGCTAGTGTTAAACACTAGAGGCCAACAGTGTTGAACACCGGGAATAAGATTGACAAATTAGTGTTAAACACTAAAAAGATAATCAGTGTTGAACACTGGGAACAGAGTTTTCAAATTAGTGCTAAACACTAAAAAATCAGTATTAAACACTGGGGACAAAATATCCAGACTAGTGTTAAACACTAAGGTAAGAAAGGTCACGTGTGAACACGTGAGAGCGCTCTGATTCCCTTTATTTTATTCTGTCAAAAGTATTGAATACTTTGAAGTATCACGTGCCGTCACGTGATGAGAATTTTGGTGCTTGTCTGTTAAAGTTTCAGCCAAGGGGTCATGTGGTAGCATGTGGTAGCACGTGATAGCGCCCTGCTTCCTTTTATTTTGTTCTACAGATAAGTGTTTAACACTTTTAATTCTGAAAGCCATCACGTGTGAGCACGTGATGGGGGCTTGCGCTTTGATCTGTTAGAATGTTCATTAGGGGTCACGTATCGACACGTGAGGGCGCCCAAGAGCTCTTTTCTGTTTCTTTTTCTTTTGTGTGCTTTAGAGATCACGTGGGGCACGTGAGGCATTGCCTCAAAGTTCTCCTTTATAGATCTTCGCAGGAGTCATGTGGTAACACATGAGGTGTTTACTTCAGAGTTCTTTTCTGGGGATCTTTGCAGGGGTCACGTGGTAGCACGTGACTCTGCATGTTTTAAAGATCTGTTCATCTTTTAAGAATTAATTTCTTCATAGGGTTAAACCCTAGCAACAAACTTTAGAGGAATTAAATTCCTGTTTTCTTCTGAAGAATTATATTCTTAATAGGGTTAAACCCTAATTTCTTTTCTTAAGGGAATTAAATTCCTGTGAGTTTTGAGAGAATTATGTTCTCAAATAGGGTTAAACCCTAGTTCTGTTCATTTTGAAGGAATTAAATTCCTATAATATAGGGTTAAACCCTAATTTTATCTCAAAGGAATTAAATTCCTATCATTTAGTGAGAATTAAATTCTCAAAACTCAGTTCCTCCTCTGTGTTTTAGATCTGCATGGCAGGATCTCAACCCAATGAGAATTAAATTCTCAATTCATGAGGAGATGTGCACTTTGCAGATCCTCCACCAGAGAAAGAACTAAGTTCTTTTCTTTATCTAAGAGTTAAACTCTTTTGAGAATTAAATTCTCTTTTTAAGCCTCTCCTTTCTTACCTAGGGTTTTCTTTTGCAGATGATCAATTTCTTCCAAAATCTCAAGGCTCTATCTTTCTTTCTCTCTGTATATGTCTCTGTGTGTCTCAAACTCTCTCCTTTGGCTCCTATTTATAGGAGAAGGAAAAGAATCAATCAGTTTTAGTGAATCTTTTATTGAAATATTTGATTTGTTTATTGAGAGATTTGATTTATGTTTATCATTAATCTGGGCCATTAGATTATTAGGTGAATTTTATTCACCATTGGATTTTAAATCCAAAGATATCTCTTTGTTATTTCGGTTAGATTTAAGGGAAAATCTTTCCAAGTCTGATATTTTTCCATAAGTTGGTGATATTTAATCACCTTTAGATTTTTAATCCAACGGTTCCAAATAATTCTTTTTCACTTTGGAAAGACTTGCGAGATCTTTTCTCAGAATTTAATTCTGTCATAAACTAAGGCTCTTGAAGCTGGTCACGTGTAGCCACGTGACCGTTGGTCACGTGTACGCACGTGACCCCTGGTCGCGTGTAGGCGCGTGACCCCTCTGGAATGGGCTTCCCTTCCTTCTGCGCTTTGTTCTTTGCCGCTGCTTAGTCATCACGTGTCAACACGTGACCGCTGGTCACGTGCTAGCACGTGATGCCTCTTCCGTAGGTTTTCTTGATTTTATATCAGGAAACAGTTCCCGATTTGTGGGAAGCCTGCAATGCCCTTTTTGCGACATGGACAGTCGACGCTCTGATCCGGAGCGACTCGGTTCCCGATTTGTGGGAAGCCTGCACTGCCCTTTTTGTGATATGGACAGTCGACGCTCTGATCTGGAGCGATTTGGTTCCCGATTTGTGGGAAGCATGCACTGCCCTTTTTGCGACACGGACGATCGACGCTTTGATCCGGAGCGATTTGGTTCCCGATTTGTGGGAAGCCTGCACTGCCCTTTTTACGACATGGACGGTCGACGCTTTGATCCGGAGCGATTTGGTTCCCGATTTGTGGGAAGCCTGCACTGCCCTTTTTGCGACGTGGACGGTTGACGCTTGACGCGTCTCCGAGACGGAATGTCCGTGGTAGACTTTTCCCTAGCCCGGAGTGATCTGGTTCCTGCTTTGTAGGAAGCCTGCACTGCCCTTTTTGCGACATGGACGGTCGACACTCTGATCCGGAGCGATTTGGTTCCCGATTTGTGGGAAGCCTGCACTGCCCTTTTTTGACATGGACGGTCGACGCTCTGATCCGGAGCGATTTGGTTCCCGATTTGTGGGAAGCCTGCACTTCCCTTTTTGCGACATGGACGGTCGACGCTCTGATCCGGAGCGATTTGGTTCCCGATTTGTGGGAAGCCTGCACTGCCCTTTTTGCGACATGGACGGTCGACGCTTGACGCGTCTCCGAGACGGAGTATCCGTGGTAAACTTTTCCCTGGACCGGAGTGATCTGGTTCCCGGTGGGAAGCCTGCACCGCCCTTTTTGCGACATGGACGATCGACGCTCTGATCCGGAGCGATTTGGTTCACGATTTGTGGGAAGCCTGCACTGCCCTTTTTGCGACATGGACGGTTAACGCTCTGATCCGGAGCGATTTGGTTCCCGATTTGTGGGAAGCCTGCACTGCACTTTTTGCGACATGGAAGATCGACGCTCTGTTCCGGAGCGATTTGGTTCCCGATTTGTGGGAAGCATGCACTGCCCTTTTTGCGACATGGACGGTCGACGCTCTGATCTGGAGCGATTTGGTTCCCGATTTGTGGGAAGCCCGCACTGCCCTTTTTGCGACATGGACGGTCGACGCTCTGATCCGGAGCAATTTGGTTCCCAATTTGTGGGAAGCCTGCACTGCCTTTTTTGCGACATGGACGGTCGATGCTCTGATCTGGGGAGATTTAGTTCCCGATTTGTGGGAAGCCTGCACTGCCCTTTTTGCGACATGGACGGTCGAATTGATTCCGAGATGAAGCATAATTTCGACAGGGAAGGCAGATACACCGAGGAGAATCTTTATTTCGACACGGGGTATACTCTGAGACAAAGTACGACTCCGACGCAGAGCTGGTTGGTTGATTTGGTTCCGATGCAGAGCATAATTTCGGCATGGAAGGTAAATATCCCGAGGCGAAGCATGATTTCGACACGGGGTAAATTCTGGGACGGGGCATGATTTCGCTGCAGAGGTTGTTGGTTTGAATTGATTTGGGTTGACATCAGCATCGCTGTACTGGAATATGGTATCAGGAGCGAATCATCATCTGTCTTTGAGAGGATTTTGGGATTGTTTTTTTTTTGTCGGCATCTGCATTGCTGCACTGGAATAATGCCAGGAGCAACTCATCATTTGCCCCGGGAGGATTTGGGAATTGGTTTTTGCTTGGCATCAGTATCGCTACACTGGAATATGGTACTATGAGCAAATCATCATTTGCGCTTGCTTATCAAGAAGCGATGGCTTAGGAGACAGGTTTTAGGTCCCTATCGCCTAAGACTTTTCAATTTTGTGAGTCGTAAGGGTCTTACAAAGCATTTTCTCCCTACGGGTCGTAAGGATCCTATAGGTGTATTTTCTCCTTAAGAGTCGTGGGGACTCCTATGTAAGACTACGGTAGCGCCCTGGCCGTCTTTCCGAGGCCAAAATGCGGAAATGAAAACTTTTTCAGAACTAGAAACCGGCGCTATCGTATGCTTAAAACCTGGATCGAACCACTAACCTACAACTAGCTATCTAGAGAAGGGATAGAAAGGCTATACCGATCGATCCGTGTCCTTCGGTCTTTTGCCACCATCCCAAGCTCCTCACGGCATCTCTGGTCTCGATCTCCTTGTCGGAAAGGGCACCACATCATCGATTCCTTTTATGGGCTCCCGCTTCATCCGAAGCAACTCGGGCACGAAGTGTGCTAGCCGACGTGTCCAAGGTGATGTAGAGAATGTTTGTGATCACTTTGTCTCTTGCATCTCTGAGATGGATGGAGGTTGAAGGTGTTGCTATTGATGGATGATGTGAGCTAGAGGAAGAAGAAGAAGATGCTCTCTTTTCTTTTCTTTTCTTGTGTTGAATTGATAATGAGAGAGCAAGAATCTGAAAATACAAGAGCTCACCCAAAAGAATATGGCTGCCCTTTCTCTCTCCATCCATCAATTCAACACACAAATCAATCAATTAAGTGACATTAGTGCTAAAAAAGAGACCATGAGTCACCTAATTGATTGTGCCTCTTCATGATGACTTCCACTCACATTTTCCACTTGCAAACATTAACCCAAATGTTTACAACAAAAAGATATGGCAACATCTAAAGTAAACTCGTGACGGATCATAAGGATACCCCTCACCTGTATATACATACCTGCATCTGCATTCCGACTGAATGCGAATGCGATGAGACTAAAGTAATTCAATAGATCTAATACTAGGATCCGGCTTAAACTAAAACCCACTAGTATGATCCGTCCGATCATGATTCGTGCAATACCGCACGTACATGATTGAACCCTGCCATATATCATACGGCCTCTACAACTGTTTCGCCCGAAACTTGAGAAACTGTCTGTGGGGGACTCTAAAGACTCGTCAATATTTTGGCTGTGGATTTAACTACTAGCACGTCAGAGGTACTAGCCGTACGCAACGGGTTACCAGGTATTGACCAAAAGGGAGGTCGATGAGCGAACTCATCCTGACACCCTACTAGGCCTGTCAGTGACAATATCCGTACAGTCCGGTCCGTTCGTCTATGAGCATCGCATGGCGGGCCTAGGGGGTTGGTAAAAGTCAGACCCCCAAAAGCGGTACAAGTCGTGTCGGAGTGTAGCCCAGAACACCCTGAGATACTACTGGAATACCTACCAGTAAATCTCCTGTCTCGGCCGAGGGCTTTATGTAATGGCTTTTCTAGACACAGCGCGATCTCACCCCCAATACCGGGAGAGACGAATCCCCTGTCGATCCGCTCACTTGCCTCCATGTGGCTCGGGACTGTACCCAACTAAAACCTATTTGCACGACTCCTTTGAGCCATGGTAGGATAGTAATCAAAGCACAGTGGGAACTCACACGAGACAAATGACAATCTCAGGTCGATGAACTAACCTGCATACATGTCACCAGGGAACTGCTATCTGACGTCTGGTATAATACCAACTAGCATGTTCCCGGTGAGTCCTGTCAAGTGTACTCATAACCTAATGAGCACCTGTATACATCTTAGGTGAACCAACTGACACCAGTGGCTTGTGAGACCGGCCACCGCCCCTCGTCGGGGTCTCGACTTTATACACTAGTCTACTCCGGAGTATCGATACCCTGTCTCGAAATTCCCACGACTAGGGACCACTTTGAAGGATGTGCTTATGGACTACCCAACTCTCACGTATATGATCACCATTATATTGTTGGTAGTCAAGCAGGATCTTAAGGGCTCTATCAACGTGTAATAGCGAACATGTCACCTAAAGCCGTACACGACTGATAAAGACAAACCATCGTAGCATACCATTCTCTATCAACGTGTAATAGTGAACTACAATGTCACCTAAAGCATGTACACGATGATAAAGACAAACCAGCTAGTATACAAACCTCTTAAGTAAGACTGTCATACTGGTATAGGTCCTCCCTCAATCATTGCAATCATGTGCCTACGATCCAATAATCGACTTTGAGGGCACTATATCCAACAATCTCCCACTTGCACTCAAGGCTAATTATTGCTATGTCGCATACTCACAGCCCGTGTGATACTGAACACCCAACTCCTCTACTAATCAGTCTCATAAAACCCGTTTGCGAAACTATTGCGTTCGAGGAATAGCCTCAGTGAGTGGATCCGCTCTGATGTTTCTTTCTATGTCTCTCTTTATCTCAAGTTCGCGGAGAAATCCATCTCCCGAAATAAGCAATACCGGTCTTAGAATATGTCTGGATATCTGATAGGATCTAGCTCATAAATGAACTCCAAATCCAATCTTCTAAGACTGTATCGTCAACTGAACTTAATCAGTATCCTGCGTAATGCCTCCCTCGGTGTCCGCTTGGATAACTTGTCCAAAACACTGCCCCTCGTCAGAGGGAAAACTATAACTCTGACAGTCACTCTGTCATTCAGGTCACCTTGGAAGCCTGAAATGATAACTGTCTCCCGAAAGAGGATGTCGTTATCATATCCCCAGAACATCTACTAATGTTCTAAACTGCTTCCGAATGTTTCTCCAGGATTGGATTAATATAAACTTATTGCATCTCGTGCAAAAACAATATCTGGTATTGTACTTGACATCTCATGATCATCTCAATTGCCTAAGCAAATGATCTGCCAATCATGCATATCCCTCTCCCCTTTAGTCTGTAAGACACCTTCAGAGTGGGTGACTCCATCACCTGCAGGTATACTACCGTGCTAGGAGTCGTTCATTCTAAAACACATTTAGAATGTTGTCTAAGTACCCAGATTGGGTACTACCCAAATCTAGATCTAAAACCATATATCCAGTAACCAGAATGTCTGATATAATATCCAAGTCCTATGTAGAGAAACCACTGTGTGACAGCCAAAGTATAACCGATCGTAGTGCAGGAATATCACTTCCTATTATGTGTATGTCATCCAAATATCAGGACATCACACCCTACTACCTTCTTAACAGATCCATCCCTTATTCTGATGAAGTCAAATCTATGACTGTCACATCAGAAATAGATGATCTAACTCTGCTATTACCGCTTTAGTCTATAAATAGACATAAGCTACTTGCACACTATACTTCCGCTGCTCCCACTGACTACAACAACCCTCTGGCAGAGTCATATACACGTACGCTTCTAAAGCCAGTTAAGAGCGACGCTATACTCATCCTCCTGCCGGGTCTCATAGTCTGGAACAACAGCAATGGCAAGTCTGGGTAAACAAGAACCTCCATGTCACCGTCTTTGAGCATACCGAAGAACCTCTCGAGTGCCTGAGGTTACCCACCATATCTGCGGAGTGGCTAATGGAATGTCAATCCAAATTGAATCTTTAGGTCCTATTAAATTTTCAGTAATCGTTTGCGGTTCTGAAATCATTTCCAGTTCTACCATACTCCCACTACTGTTTTCTGAAAAAATCCATTTTACTAAAACTGTGGCGAGTCAAGAACAATATCACTATTGATCTTCCAGATGGTAGAAAGTCAACCCTCGTCATAGGCCGGGTCAACCCACAAACAGCCATTACAGAAACGTGCCTTGAGTTATCCAGAGTCTGGTTTTAAGCATAAGCCGGACAACTCCCCGTACCTTAACATCGTTAAGATATGAACCGTTCAATATCCAATATACAAACAGAGGCACTAATTTAATTGGAACCAGATTCAAATCATGCAGCTTTTCTCCAATGCATGTCAACTAAATGGAAGAAGGTCGATCGGCGTTACTCAACTTAGGAATGCATCCAGATATGAGTAATCTGAACGAGAAACAAGTTTCTCAAAACCATTACTATCAACTGAATACTATACATAAGTATCTACATTTTCGATCACCTTGAAGAATCTCGATACTTGCAACATCTGGTTCTCTACTTTACTCTTATACCTATAACTTCTCAAAACTTGGACCTTGTGTTTCTACGAAACACATGTCTAAGAACTAGAGAAGTCACAAGTAAACAGAATATAGTACGAGAACCAACCCCTCTGTCCTAATGGACACTGTACAACATACAATACTCTGTATAAGTCCCCTGAGTCGAATAACTCAAACCATGTGCATCGTAGGTTGAAAACTGTACTATGGTTATGAAGAATTACACCGCTGTTTAATGCTCCTTACCTAACCATCAACTGATATAGGTAAATGTCACCGACATAATTTCAAAAAGTTATATATCACTTTATGAAAATAAACGTACAGATATATCAATTTGAAATTGGTGCATAACGACGGATATTCAAAACCAAATATTTTCCGTCCGGCAAACAGCCCAGGCGATTTCCTCAAATATCACCAATTACAACGAATTCCAATATAATGAGGATAATTACCTAATTCCCATTAACTTTCTCCCACTCATCATCTGTAAAACCATACAGATGTGAGAATCAAACCTGGTAAATACATACCCTGGAGTAAGTACTAATTGGGAAATCAGTCTCTTTTAACAATACACAGTGAAACTGAAACATGTAAATGTTTCGAAGGGGTATCCGGGTATTCCTAGTAATACCTCTTCCATTATCAGATTCACAACTGTAACCGTATATTTTTTTACCATCTCTCCAAATCCCTATATATGTTTTTAGTCCTTGCCTTCTGTACACCCCTTTAGGCCAAATGGTTTTCTTCATTCCCTACCGTTCGGCACCAGCCTATGCTTTGGAAGAAGACTATCCAATAAGTATAATAGGTGTACTGTCCTAATCCTAGGAGCACTCGCAATGCGAGAGAAGGTAAAGATAAAAGACAACCGAATAAACCTTATTCCTATTTCTCCTGATCCAGAATCCATCCCCGAACTGGAACAAGTCCCTTCGTGTTCGTATATAACCATATGATGGATTATCCAAATAAACTGTGGATTTTCGTAGTGATACGGAGTGTTCTGTATAAATACAATGGTGAAAATGGGAGTGGCGATGAAATACTCGGTTTGGTCGTGAATAGCAGTCGCAATTTACTTTGCCCTCTTTCTAATCCCTTTATTTGTCTTTACTTGATACCTTCTGTACACCACCGTTAGGCTAATTGGTTTTCTTCGTTCCCCACCGTTCGGCACCTGCCTATGGTTTGGAAGAAGACTATCCAATTAGCATAATAGGTATATCGTCCTAATTCAAGGAGCACTCGCAACTTGAGAGAAGATAAAAGGAAAAGACAACTGAATAGTCCTATTCATTTTCTTCAGGACCGGAAAACATCCTCGAATCTGGAACAAGTTCCTTCGAGTTCGTATATAATCATACGATGGTTTTATCCAATGGAAGTGGATGTTCGTAGTAATACGGGGTGTTTTGGAGAAAAGGGTAAAAGAAGGAGTGACAATGAGGTATGCGATTCTGACAATCCAAAAGCCAGTATTATAAGAAGGTCCGGTCAACTTGGACACTGAGTCACAGTCAAGGGTCAGGCCATGGTCGCTGCCAAAGAGAGAGAGAAAAGAAATACTCTGCGTGCACACTATCCTAGATTAGAATGGTTATCAATTTATCTAATCAGGAAACCTCCCACTGTAACCTCAAATTCTCCTCCAAACCTGAAAGAAGAATTAGTCGGGATCACCCGAGGAGTAAACCAACTCATCAGTAGGTATCGGGATCCAACTATCATCGCATGATAATATGATAGAATCCACTCACGTTATCACACTCCAGAAGGTATGCGCATGCCTGGCATGTTTCAGTTTCTTTAGAAACTCCCGATGTGATTTTTACCCCTAGGACCCAAGTGACCTTGACGAATAATCAACAAATCAAAAGGTCCTAGTCAAGTTCAACCCATCATTATCTTGATTGCGTTAAACCCACCCGCACAACCCTTGACGAATAATCAACAAAGTCGTACGACCGTCCTAACTAATCCACATATCTATTAGATAGAAAAGCATAACAGAGCTACCGCACACTACGTCTCGGCAAATAGCAACGACAAACGTAGCGCGAATACTAAGCAATACTAATCTGAAATGACGGGGGGCTACGGCTGGTTTTTGGCGAAAAACCTTTAACGTAATGAACTTGATATCGTTGAAGGAACCGGATAGCTTTTTATAAAAATATAGTGGCGAAAACCTTTGCTAAAGAGGTCACTCCCGGTGAAGGGATCTCGGCTCTTTCCCCGTAGAATGAGGTGCAGGATATTCCAACTGAATACCACGATGCAAAGCAAAAAGGCAATCGGTTATAGTGAAGTTATTACCCTGACTCAAACTTTTGTCCAAAGGGTCATTCCCGGTGAAGGGATCTCGGCCCTTGCCTCGTCGACTGAGGTGCTGGATATTCATAACCGAATACCACTGTGCAAAACAAAAGAGAACGTCCTTACAATAACAGCTTTTTGAAAAATGTTCCAATAACATCAAACATGTTTGTTTAGCTTGCATTGAACCGAATCAATGCAGTCCCATCAATTGATCACACCACAAAAGAACGAAAATACGATGTACGTATACGCCATCCGCATTCGCCACTGGGTCTCATCATCACCCGTTAGGTTACTTAACTAACGACAGAGCGGGGACTGGACTAGCGCGGGTGTAAAATATATACAATATCTACTAGTATATATATCAATATATAATAATCGCTCAAGGCGTGATAAAATGCAACATCACAGAAATGTAATAAGCATCACAGAATAATACAGATAGTCTGGGATCCCCGGGTTTCATAGAGCCGCTACTGAAACTCGACGTTCCCCTGGTCGTGTGGATAGCCTGTGCAATGAAATCCTACACCCCTACGGGTGCGGCAAGTTACCCGCCAAAACCTGAAGCGAGGCAGCCCCCCTCAACAAAGTGAATGGACCATCCATCACTTCACGGAATCCGGTAACTTGGGCACCCCTCCTTGGGTCAACCTATACCCCCTACGAGTGCGGAGAATAGCCCGCCAATTCTAGAGTAAACCCCCTCCGTCTCAAAGCCATGAGATGAGGGCCCGTTGCCCTCTAGAACCCGGCTATCCGTGTACCCCACCACGGGGTAATCCTAGTACAGAAAGTAAAATATATACAACGGGTACATCGACTTCAGCCCGGTCATGCCCCAAAAGAATAATATATAAACAAGCAGTGACGGCAGTCCACATGTCGGACGCTCGCCCCGCAATATCAAATGTACAAATATAACCAAACTGTACTACCATTACATCCAGGCTATCCACCACGACAAATCTGCAATATCACAGCACAACACAGAACATCAACGTGAATGTCACGTTCGCAAATCCGTCTAAAAGGGCTATAGCAATTAGACAAGATTTACCGATCAAATGGCATTCACGGTCGTAGATATAATGTAAATATTGTGAACTAACAAGTTTTAAAATTTTCGATCGAAAAAATTTCCCGAAGTGGGCCCCAAGCATAATTCCCAGTACTCAAACAAATCTGGGCCCAAAACAAAAATACCAGAAACCCCAATTCCAACACAGAGAGAACTGTGGAAATTTTGGTGCATTGTTGCTACAGTGCGGCGGCGGAACCGCGGCCAAAACGTGGGTACGGCCGCGGATCCACGGCGCTACAGTGGGTTCACCTCACCAAATTTTCTCAGTTTTCTTAGAAAACCCTGCACGTATTTCTGCAACACTCCAAATAATTTTTTGACCACAGGAAAAATTCGACAGAAACTGTGACTTTGAAATTGCGGTTTTGGAAAATTCGGCCGATCGATATTTTAAATACGTTAGAACAAGCTAGTATAGGTTAATGGTTTGGCTCTGATACCATGTAAGACTACGGTAGCGCCCTGGCCGTCTTTCCGAGGCCAAAATCCGGAAACGAAAACATTTTCAAAACTAGAAACCGGTGCTATCGTATGCTTAAAACCCGGATCGAACCATTAACCTACAACTAGCTTTCTAGAGAAGGGATAGAAGGGCTATACCGATCGATCCGTGTCCTTCGGTCTTTGGCCACCATCCCAAGCTCCTCGCGGCATCTCCGGTCTCGATCTCCTCATCGGAAAGGGCACCACATCATCGATTCCTTTTACGGGCTCTCGCTTCATCCGAAGCAACTCGGGCACGAAGTGTGCTAGCCGACGTATCCAAGGTGATGTAGAGAATGTTTGTGATCACTTTGTCTCTTGCATCCATGAGATGGATAGAGGTTGAAGGTGTTGCCATTAATGGATGATGTGAGCTAGAGGAGGAAGAAGAAGAAGAAGAGGCTCTCTTTTCTTTTCTTTTCTTGTGTTGAATTGATAATGAGAGAGCAAGAATCTGAAAATACAAGAGCTCACCCAAAAGGATATGGCTGCCCTTTCTCTCTCCATCCATCAATTCAACACACAAATCAATCAATTAAGTGACATTAGTGCTAAAAAAGAGACCATGAGTCACCTAATTGATTGTGCCTCTTCATGATGACTTCCACTCACATTTTCCACTTGCAAACATTAACCCAAATGTTTACAACAAAAAGATATGGCAACATCTAAAGTAAACTCGTGACGGATCACAAGGATACCCCTCACATGTATATACATACCTTCATCCGTATTCAGACTGAATGTGAATGCGATGAGACTAAAGTAATCCAACAAATCTAATACTAGGTTCCGGCTTAAACCAAAGCCCACTAGTATGATCCGTCCGATCATGATCCGTGCACTACCGCACGTATATGATCGAACCCTGCCATATATCATATGGCCTCCACAATGTTTCGCCCGAAACTTGAGAAACTGTCTGTGGGGGACTCTAAAGACTCGTCAATATTTTGGCTGTGGATTTAACCACTAGCACGTCAGAGGTACTACCCGTACATAACGGGCTACCAGGTATTGACCAAAAGGGAGGTCGATGAGCGAACTCATCCTGACACCCTACTGAGCCTGTCAATGACAATATCCGTACAGTCTGGTCTGTTCGTCTATGAGCATCGCATGGCGGGCCTAGGGGGTTGGTAAAAGTCACCCAAAAGCGGTACAAATCGTGTCGGAGTGTAGCCCAGAACACCCTGAGATACTACTGGAATACCTACCAGTAAATCTCCTGCCTCGGCCGAGGGCTTTGTGTAATGGCTCTCCTAGACATAGCGCGATCTCACCCCCAATACCGGGAGAGACAAATCCCCTGTCGATCCGCTCACTTGCCTCCATATGGCTCGGGACTGTACCCAACAAAAACCTGTTCGCACGACTCCTTTGAGCCGTGGTAGGGTAGTAATCAAAGCACAGTGGGAACTCACAGGAGACAAATGACGATCTCAGGTCGATGAACTAACCTGTACACATGTCACTAGGGAACTGCTATCTGATGTCTGGTATAATACCAACTAGCATGTTCCCGGCGAGTCCTGTCCAGTGTACTCATAACCCAATGGGCACCTGTATACGTCTTAGGTGAACCAACTGACACCAGTGGCTTGTGAGACCGGCCACCGCCCCTCGTCGAGGTCTCGACTGTATACACTAGTCTACTCCAGAGTATCGATGCCCTGTCTCAAAACTCCCACGACTAGGGACCACTTTTAAGGATGTGCTTATGGACTACCCAACTCTCACGTATATGATTGCCATCATACTGTTGGTAGTCAAGCAGGATCCTAAAGCTATACACGACTGATAAAGACAAACCATGGTAGCATACTATTCTCTATCAACGTGTAATAGTGAACTACAATGTCACCTACAGCTGTTCCCTAATTAAAAATCAGGAAAGGCTTCAGAGGAAGCATCACGTGCGCACACGTGACCAGTGGTCACGTGTTGGCATATGATGGTTAAGCAGCGGCAAAGAACATAGCGCAGAAGAAGAGTCCCTTCAGGGGGTCGCGTGCTCGCACGTGACCGGGGGTCGCGTGGCCATACGTGACTGGCTTTAAAAGCCTTGCTGTTCAACAGAATTGAATTCTGAAAGAGATTGTTTAAATCTTTCCAAAATGGAGAAGAATTATGTGGAACCATTGGATTAAAAATCTAAGGGTGATTAAATATCACCAATTTATGGAAAAATCTTGGACAAGGAAAGATTTCCCCTAAATCTCACCGAAATAACAAAGAAATATCTTTGGATTTAAAATCCAACGGTGAATAAAATTCACCTAATAATCTAAAGGCCCAGATCAATGATGAAAATAAATTAAATCTTTCAATGAGAGATTTACCAACCAAATTGATTCTTTTCCCTCTCATATAAATAGGAGCCAAAACAAAAGAAAAAGAGATACACAGAGAGATAGAGCCTTGGAATCTTGAAAAATTCAGAAAGAAAAGGAAGAAGAATTTGATTCTCTACAAAGAAAAACCCTAGGTAAGAAAAGAAAGGGGGGTAAAGGCTTCAAAAAGAGAATTTAATTCTCAATCCAAGAGTTTAACTCTTATATATATAAAAAAAGAAAGGAACTTAGTTCTTTCTCTGGTTGAAGATCTGCAAAGTGCACATCTCCTCATAAATTGAGAATTTAATTCTCATTGGGTTGAGATCCTGCCATGCAGATCTAAAACATAGAGGATGAATTGAGTTTTGAGAATTTAATTCTCACAAAGTCATAGGAATTTAATTCCTTTGAAATAAAATTAGGGTTTAACCCTATATGAGAATTCAATTCTCCAAAATTATAGGAATTTAATTCCTTCAAAATGGAAAGAACTAGGGTTTAACCCTAATTGAGAACTTATTTCTCTCAAACTCACAGCAATTTAATTCCCTTAAAAAAAAAGAAATTAGGGTTTCACCCTATGCCAAAGCTTAATTCTTCACATATATGAGAATTTAATTCCTACAGAATGTAAATTAGGGTTTAACCCTATCCAAGAATATAATTCTGCAAAAAAGAAAGTGGGAATTTAATTCCTCTAAAGTTATTGCTAGGGTTTAACCCTATGAAGAATTTAATTCTTAAAAGATGAACAGATCTTTAAACAAACAGAGAACCAGGGTCACGTGTCCCCACATGACCCCTGTGAAGATCCACAGAAAAAGAACTTTGAGGCAACGCCTCACGTGCTCCACGTGACCCCCGAAGCACATAAAGAAAAAGCAAAAGAAACAGAAGGTATGGCGCTCTCACGGGCTACCACGTGACCCCTTGGCAAAAGCTTTAACAGTCAAATACCCAAATCCTCATCACGTGCCAGCACGTGATGCTCCAAAATTAAAAGTATTCAACGCTTTTTTTTGCAGAACAAAAAAGGGAATCAGGGTGCTCTCACGTGTCCACACGTGACCCCTCTTTCTTTAGTGTTTGACACTAATTCGAGACCTCTGATCCCAGTGTTTAACACTGATTTTCTTAGTGTTTAACACTAATTTGAAAACCATATTTGCAGTGTTTAACACTGATTTTCTTAGTGTTTAACACTAATTTGAAAACTCTATTTGCAGTGTTTAACACTGATTTTCTTAGTATTTAACACTAATTTGAAAACCCTATTTGTAGTGTTCAACACTGTTACTTTCTGATGTTTGACACTACATTAAGAACTATATTTCCAGTGTTTAACACTGATTGTACTCTTAGTGTTTAACACTAGTTTAAGAATTCTATCTCTAGTGCTTAACACTTTTGATCTTTAGTGTTTAACACTACTCTTAGCCAAGTTGGCTGATTTTTCAGAGGCAAAGCCTCTCCTTCAATGGACCAACAGAGGGCCAATATTCCCAACATGATTGGACTTAGCCCAAGAAGGCCATAAGTCCTCAATTCAAACTCAACTGAGCCAATGGGCTCATAATATAATTAATTGGTCTTGGTTCCAAATTGGGCTACAGATCATCTAATCTACCTTGGTTCAAGGGTACATCTCTTCACTCCTTTGATATTTGTCGTTGTAATTCCTCAACGTCTTCAAAGAGGTGACGGGTCCCGACAACCACACATTGATATGGACTGTGGGGTCCTTAAACTCATGGACTATGATGTCCTTAACCTTGACCGGGATGTCTTAAAACTAACAATGGACTGTGGGGTCCTTAAACTCATGGACTATGATGTCCTTAACCTTGACCGGAATATCTTAAAACTAACCACGGACTATGACGTCCTTAACCTTGACCGGGATGTCTTAAAACTAACAACGGACTATGATGTTCTTAACCTTGACCGTGATGTCTTAAAATTAACGCCGGACTGTGGAGTCCTTAAATCCACGGACTATGATGTCCTTAACCTTGACCACAATGTCTTAAAACTAATATTGGACCGCAATGTCATTAAACTATCTATTGACCGCAATGTCACTAAACTAAACAATAGAGTCCAAATACTCTCTTGTTAGATTTAAACGATCCCGTTAAGTCGATCTTAGTCTAAAACTAGACTAACGTATCCTTAACTAACGTTTAAGTTGATCTTAGTCTCAAATGAGGCTAACATATCCTTAAACCCAAACCCCCAAACCCAAATCTAAGATATTACAGATTTGGACTAGTCCACGCCCTACGGGCGACGATATAACTCAGTCTCCGTATACAATCCATGGGCAACCAAACACAAAACAAACACACACGACACGAAGTGACCATCTGGAGAAGGAGAAAGTTTTTACCGCGATGCGGTAGCGTAATTAACTGCAGGGGCTTGCGCTTGCAGGGAAGAGCGTCCCCACAATCAAAAACCCCTCAAGCGAGGGGGAATCTGACGAAGTCTGCTATATCAGACGCATCCGTTTAAACCTTCGATACACGGTGCCATAAATCAACTTGGCATCTTCGGAGAGGTGGACGGATAGCACCAATTAGCATCTGCCCCGAATTTCAGGCAAGACGTCCCAGCGTCGTGCCGTCTTTTGGAGGGGAACAGATTCTAGCACGCCCAGTGGGACCTTTTCCTCTTTCCACTCCACACTTCGTGTGTCGTGATTCGCGAACCAATCGCAGTTCGCTAATGGTTGCCCTTGGGTTTTAAGGTACTAAGATTTGGCGTTTCGTTTGTTGCAGAAAGCAAAAGGATCAATGGCTGGCAACTGCTCGAACTGCTCCAACTGCAAATGCAACCGACGCTCCGCCTCACCTGGAAGTGTAGCCTATGGACCGCAGGCTGCTTCCCTGTTCACTATGCCTGTGGAACAAGTGACTCAAGCTACTACTAGTCTGTTCTTTGGGACCATGCTCCCGCCAGTGAACGTTAATATCCCGCCGCCGAAAGAAGCACAAAAGAAGTCGGTCTTCGATCGGCTCACTACTACCACGGCCCCTCTCAACGGGTCGTCCAATGCCACCTCCTCGGTCTTTACTAGACTGAGCTTGAACTCCGATGGGCCTGCCAGGAAGCCCATGACCCCTGAAGTGGCCATCCCGAGGAAGATATCCATATCTGCTCCTGAAGTCGTCAAGGCGGCTTCTCTCACCAAAGAGTCGGTCTTCACAAGACTGGCTATCCCGGCTCCCGTTCTTGCTCGAAGGTCTGTCTTTGACAGATTGGATACCGCTACTCAAAAGGCATCAGTCTTCAAGAGGCTGGCACCAGCGGCGCCTCATCTAGACAGGGAGCAAGACGAAACCATCCCCATCACCGGACCAACCCCAACGGCTCGACACGCTTGACGTCGCCACTGGTGCCGAGTAAGGAAAGCCGGGGCAACTCCCCCTCTGGGCTAACCCCACCAGCTCCAACGGTGGAAATCAATGCTGATGTTCCAACTGGGAACAGCTTTGAGCTGCTCAACAAGGTGCGCAAGAACTCTCCGACTGCCACGATGAAAAGATCTCCTCCACCTGCGGAGAGTGTTACAGAAACAAAGCCGAAGCAGCCCCCTCAACGGCTGTCCTCCAAAATTTACATGGTCTGGAGACGGGTTCAGGACTCGGTAATCATTCGAGATCACTCTCACTAGCAGAAGAAGGTGAAAGTTCAGGAAGAAAAGAACCGTCCTGCCAAACAGCAAAGGACGACCACTACTTGGGTGCCCGCTGCAACGGCTCCCTCCACATCGACTACTCAAAAGAGAAGAAGGCCGGAGAAAGTCCCCACGCCTGCAGAAATTGTCAAAGACAGTGAGCCTAAACACCCTAAGTCCGGGGGCATGATGGTGCATATTGTCTACATGGCGTCCGGGAAAGAGGACAGCCGTACATCTACAGGTCATAGACCGCTTACGCGATCGGTGACTAAAGTTCAGGAGCAGCAACAGAAGCTCCAAGAAATGATGAATGCGATGGCCGCACTCGCTGGGCCAAAAGAAAGCCCCGAAGCGTCCTCGGATCAGCGACATGAGCAAGAAACCGACGATGAGTTCCTTCGGAGAATATTGGAGAAGAAGGACAAAGAGGCTGCAGAACAATCAGCCAATATAAAACGAATGGCCCTTCTGTTCCAAGACATGGTGGGTATGATGATCCAGCAAGATCCTCCTACTGAAGATCCTCCGATCGTCCTTGATGATGACAGAGGAGAGACGTCGAATCCTCCACCGGCTCTGTCGACAGCCAAGGAGGAGACAATTTCTAAAGCTGCCCTAGATGAATATATAGCTCAGCAGATAAGGGTTCACCAGGCAACTGAGGCAGCCGGCCAAGTTGTCATGACGGGGCGGCCATATCCGAGCCGGTACGATCAGATAAAGTACCAGCCGGGCTACACGATCCCTAAGTTCCATGTATATAAAGGGACGGGAAATCCACATCAACATGTTGCCCAGTTCAGGGCTCTATGTGGCAACACCGGGGGTGACGATAAACTGCTACTTCGCTAGTTCGTCGACAGCTTGTCGGAGTCAGCGTTCGAATGGTATTCTGAACTCCCGAACGACTCCGTCAAGACATTCGCTGAAATGGAGTTGCTATTCACTCAGCGATTCGCGAGCGCCGTCGAACGCACCCCGATAACGGCGTTGATTAATGCCAGAGTGAAACCAGGCGAGACGTGGGTCCAGTACGCTATACGCTGGCGAAACTTGTGGTCGAAATGCGAACAACGCATTGAGGAAGCGTCCGCGGTGGGCATGTTCGTGGGTACCCTAGATCCTCATGCAACTATCTCACAGTTCATGATGTTCTTTAAGCCAACCACATTCCAGGATTTGATCGACAAGCTGGCCCAGATGGACCAGATAGGTCACAGACCGTCTCCCCCGAAGCCGGAACCTCGGAATGACAAGGGTAAAGGGAAGGCAACCTTCATTGCGAACACCCAGCAGCAGTCCAGTGCCACAAAGTTAGTGGATCAACTGGAGGAGAGACGATGCTATTACAATGAGAAAATGATGCATCCATACTCATTCCCACGGGACAAAACAAAGAGGTTATTCAAGCTGGCGGTACGCAACAGGCTTATTAACTTGCCAAATCCCAGGCGACCGCCGCAACCCAGTGAAGTGAATAACCCCAATTACTGCCCTTGCAATCAAATGGTAAGCCATCCGATTGAGGATTGCTTCGTCTTCAATGGATGGATTGAAGATCAATACCGGCAGGGCAAGTTTACGCTGTCCGAGAAGTGGAAGGTGAACCCGCCACAACCGCACACTCCTAAAAAGACGGACACACCGGGGGCAACTTGTTCTTTCATTGAAGAAGCTCCATGGGAGGTCGTGCTATCAGCCAAAACCAAAAGGATGCTGAGTGATCTTCATGCGTGCCCGGCGGTCAGATGGAAGAACTCTCTTGAACCTCAAATCATTGAAGGGATGCTGAAACCGCACCCAACTCCAAAGATTGGTGGTGATGGCCTAAGTACTCACACCCAGCCATTAGAATCTTCAAAGAAGAAGAAGAAGAGATCCAAAAAGCCCGTGAAGCCTGGTGATAAGCGCACGGACTTACAGAAACAAATCGACGCGCTGAAAGAGTACAATCAAAAGGCGCACTCCCATCACACTCCAAGAGTTCCTCAACCACGTCTTTCAGGAGGAAGATGATGGAGAGAGCTCGTCGGATGAATCCGAGGGATACGTGGCGAGTTGTCATGTGATCTCCCACTCGTTTGCGGACGATGAAAAAACTCCTTGCACTGAGAGGCTGGGGGCAGACCTTGAGCCGGAACTTGTGTGGCCGACAAACAAAATGATCAACGCCTTTCTAGATGAGATTCGTCTGAAAAGTAAAGCCGATCGGGAGTGTGAGAGGGCCGCATCGGAAGGAGCCAAATGCCGGCGACTAGACGAAAGAGTCGAGGCACTCCCGCCAAATCAAAAGACATCCGATGCGGATAAAAACAGATTCAAGGTGAAGAAAAGGTTTGCTAAAGCCATGTCAATGGGAATGAAGCTACCACCCTCGGAAGAGAATAATCTCGATGGAGCAGAAATGCATCCTAATTACTGCTCATATCATCAGAAGATTTCGCACCCCACCGAGGAGTGCCGCGCTTTTAAAAGATGGTGGGATGGATATGTTACTCACCGACAACATTTTAAGCGGGAGAAGCGCAAAACTCGTCGGGAGCGGAAAAGTACGACTGAGGAGCTTAAAAGAACTACCGATAACTATTGCACGATCAACGCCGGAGGATCACAGGTTCTCACCTTTGGGAGCGACTCTGACGAGGAAATGGCTCTTAGCCCTCTCTTTAAAGAATCCATCTTAGGGAAAGAGGAAGTACTAGAGGCCTGCGAAAACATTCAGCTGCGTAATCGCACGCTTCCAGAAAAGAATCTCGGACCCGCAACTAGAAAAGATAAGGGAAAGGAAAAAGTCGCTGAGGATATCGCTCTAGATGACCAAGTCATGAAAGAACTGACTGCCAAGGACCCTCCCAGGAAGAGTAAGGTGGACTACAACATCCTAGTGCACCTGAGGAAGCTACTCTCTCAGCTCAGCATTCTCGACGCCCTCTTATTATCAGAAGAAGCGAGAGATTCATTAATCAAGGCGCTGCAAGAGCCCGAGAAATTCCGAGCCTTCCTTGCCGAAGAAAGGATGAAGGATGAACTGGAAGAAGTACACACAGCCGATATCACGTTCGGTGATGAAGACCTTCTCCTTGGGACGTGCGACCACAACCGTCCCCTATATGTCTCCGGATACTGCCACGATATCAGGATAGGCAAAATCCTAGTTGATAATGGATCTTCCGTCAATCTCGTTAATGTACGGGTGTTGAAGGAAATCTGCATGAGCGTTCAGCACCTCGCTCGTGATAAAATTACCATCTCCGGTTTCGACTCCCAGTCATCACGGACTCTCGGATCAGTGATACTGACGTTACGCTTCGGGCTACTCGTCACGGATATTAATTTTCACGTCATTGATGCCAAGACCTGCTACAATGCTCTGCTCGGTCGTCCCTGGTTACACGAGTACAACATCATCCCTTTTACGCAATATCAGTGTATGAAGTATTTCAAGGATGGTCTTGAGTATACCGTAACAGGAGAGCTGAGCCCATTCTCCGTGAATGAAGTCTGCAAGTACGAAGATGCAAAATACTTTTTGCCAGATTTCGAGGATACAGAGAGGTGTCGCAAACCGGAGAACAAAGACGCCGCCACCATTCCTGTTTTCGGGAGTGATAAAGAAGAAGAAGAAGAAGAAGAGATAGTTTACGCTGGGCCGTCTCGACGCAACAACCCAGGACTGTCCGCCCCTATATTGATTTTCGGAAGCGACTCGGAAGATGAGGTTAATGCTGTATTCTCCAATCGGCCGTCAATACAAGCATCCCCTGGCGATGATCAGAGTTTGCAAATTACCATGATTACACGAGAGCACTAAAAAGACCTCGACGCACTTGAAGCTTACAAAGTGCAAAACCTGCAGACATTTTATGTCCCTCCCAGGCGAAAAGGTGAAAGGGCGATCCTATTCTATCGGTCCACGGAAATGAGAGTGGAGAAAGAAATCTGGCACGGTGCGGATTCTACACTTGACAGGCTCCAACTTATCCGTTTGCCCAGATATTACACGAACGGACTAAAAAGGCTATTGAAGCGCCAAGGGGTACCCTTGAAACAAACTATTCGACAAGCTCGGTTCTACAACAGGATTTGGGATGTCCCTGGGACTCAGCGCAAGTTGCCCAACAGGAGAATGGAAACGCTTGGGCTTGGATATGTGAGATCCGGGAAACGAGAACGAGTCCACGGTAGCTACGCCATATATAACTTCGATGAAGAAGAGGACGCCCTGTCAGAAAACGCCGACCCCGTATCAAAACTAGATCCCGCAATCAAAATGTCGAGTCCGTCATTTGAAGAACGAATGGATAAGCTTATCAGGAAAGCGGGTCAAAAAGCTCGAGACGACCATAACCGCAAAATGACCATCTACGAGAAAGCCAGGACGCAACGTCTTCTTCAACAGGCTGCAAAAGACGAAAATGCTCCTCCCTGTCAACCTGTTGTGCAAAAAGCTCGACGTAGAGGCAGAAAAAAGTCAAAAAGCGGAAAAGGGATTCGACAACGACAACGTGGGACCAAAAAGTCACGTGATCAGAAATTGCGCGGTCCGGATTTGTCCCTCATGAAGAAGATGAGTCGAGTATATTCTTTCCCTCAAGACAAGACAAAGAAGATACTTGATCTCGCTTTAAAACATCAAATGATTACCCTTCCGGAGTCTAAACACCCTGAGCAAGCTAACGAGGTCTCTCATCCGGGCTATTGCTCTTATCACCGAGCAATAGGACACCCTATCGAAGACTGCTTCACCTTCAAGAACTGGGTCGAAGACCAGTACCAGCAAGGCAGGTTTGCTCTATCCAGCAGCTGGAGGGTAACGCCGCCACAAAAGCACGAACCCAAAGTCACAAGAGCAGAACCAGATCCACATCGGTCTTGGAAGCGAGCTCGTACTTGTCGTATGATAACAATATCAAAAGGAGAGCCCAAGAATATGGATGACCTTCCCTGGTGCTTCGAAAATAGCGACGACGAGGTGATCTCAGAGTTTCCACCAGCGCCAAAAGAGCTGGAAGATGGAATACACACCACCGCAGATGACCTCAAGAAAATTGAGTTGGGGACGGCAAACGACCCGCGACCGACATTCGTCAGTGAGTTGCTATCTGAAGAAAGAGTGGCTACGTTGAAAGACGTGCTTATGCAGCATAGAGATTGCTTCGCATGGAACTATTCCGAGATGCCAGGATTAGATCCAGAGATTGTTGTCCATAAATTGGCAATATCCCCGGACGTCAAGCCAGTCAAACAAGCGCCAAGAAGAATGCGGCTCGAGCTTGAGATGAGCATCAACGCCAAAGTCAAGAAGCTAATCGCCTCTAGCTTCATCAAAGAGGTTCAGTACCCCGATTGGATTGCTAACATCGTCCCTGTGATGAAGAAAAATGGGACAGTGCACATATGCGTGGATTTCCGGGATCTCAATAAAGCTTGCCCGAAGGACGACTTCCCAGTATCGGTCACTGAACTGATGATAGACAATACGTCCACTCACGAAGTTTTCTCCTTCATGGACGGCTCGTCAGGATACAATCAGATAAAGATTCATCCCGAAGACCAGAAGCACACCGCTTTTCGGACCCCTTTGGGTATATTATGCTACAAAGTTATGCCATTTGGTCTAAAGAACGCCGGTGCCACCTATCAGAGGGCCATGACGAAGATCTTCGATGACCTCATGCATGAAATCGTCGAATGCTATATCGACGACCTCGTGGTTAAAAGCAAATCATACGAGGAGCATTTAGAGCATCTGAAGATCGTATTTCAACGTCTTCGGCAATACAACTTGAAGATGAACCCTCTCAAGTGCGCATTCGGAGTTTCCTCAGGAAAATTCTTAGGATTGATCGTCCGACACCGAGGTATCGAGATAGATCAGTCAAAGATCACGGCAATTACGGAGATGCCTCCGTCGAGAACTCTCAAGCAATTGCGGTCTCCCCAAGGGAAGCTCGCGTATATTCGGCGATTTATAGCCAATCTCTCAGGCAAGTGCCGCCCTTATAGTCATCTGATGAAGAAGGGAACCCCGTTCGTCTGGGATCTCAAGTGCCAAGGCACGCAGTATCTACAGAACCCGCCGGTGCTAGCTGCTCCAGTCAAGGGAAAGCCCCTTATTCTTTATACAACCGCCCTCGAAGGCTCTTTGGGTGCATTATGGGCACAGGAGAATGACCAAGGGAAGAAGAGAGCTCTCTATTACTTGAGTCGAGTCCTCCTCGGGGCAGAAAGCAACTACTCTCCCATCGAAAAGCACTGCCTGGCGTTGATCTTCGCGATAACGAAACTCCGGCACTATGCGTTGGCACATGAAGTCCGTCTTATATCAAAGGTGGACCCCCTCAAATATTTGATGTCAAAGACCATATTGACAGGGAGACTCGCTAAATGGGCCCTGCTCTTAATGGAGTTTTCAATTACCTATCAGCCTCTTAAGGCAGTGAAAGGCCAAGCCATCGCCGACTTCCTCACTGAGCATCCAATACCTGCCGACTCTCCTTTGAATTGTGAGCTGCCAGACGAACATGCGTTTGACACGATCGACGGAAGTAGTACCCGGTGGGAACTCTATTTTGACGGAGCATCTTCCATGAAGAAGCGCAAAAAAAATACGCCTATAATCAAATCGGGGGTAGGCATCATCTTTGTAACCCCACAAAGAGGGATAATGCGCTTTGCTTTCTCCTTGACAGAGCCGAGGATGAACAATGAAGCCGAGTACGAAGCTTTGATAGCAGGCCTCGAGATCACCATCGACATGGGAATTGAAAACCTCCTCATATATAGAGACTCTCAACTAGTCGTTAGTCAAGTGAACGACGACTACCAGACGTGTAAACTAGAGTTGATAAAGCACGGAGAGAGGGTACAGCAACTGCTAACCCAAATACCTTCCTACACCTTGGAAAGTATACCGCGTGCAGAAAATAGCAAAGTGGATGCATTAGCCAAGCTTTCTAAGGAACTGGCTGATGAGAACCTCGATGACATCAGAATCGTGGTACAAAGCCGTCAGGTACTTGCCCCAGCAAAAATATCTCCGTAATCATCCGAAGAAAAGGGAGTGACTGAGCAAATGGCTATGCAAATAAAGGACCAAGAGAAGGTTGAAGATTGGAGAGAAGTCTTCATAGACTACTTCAAATCCTGTCGAACACCTGAATATGCATCCTCGAGACATCAACTCATGAAACGAGCTCTGTCTTTTGCCTTCGTTAATGATACTCTATACAAGAGGTCATTTGATTCTCTGTGGTTGAGATGTCTGGGACCTGAAGAGGCGAAAAGAGTCGTTCAGGAAATTCACGACGGACTCTGCGGTTCTCACCAAACGGGCCCGAAGATGACGTTGAAGATTAAATGAATGGGCTACTATTGGCCTGCGATGATCCAGGACTGCCTCGAATATGCGAAGCAATGTCACTCATGCCAGATCCATAGGGACTTTATCCACCAACATCCAAATCCTCTACATCCAACAGTGGCTAGCTAGCCATTCGAAATGTGGGGAACTGACATAGTCGGCCCTATCAAACCAGCATCGTCTAGGGGACATCGTTTCATCCTGGCGACGACTGATTACTTCTCCAAATAGGCAGAAGCAGTACCGTTGAGGGAAGTGAAGATGGAGAATATCCTCCATTTCTTCAAAACGCACGTCATTTATCGGTTCGGAACGCAGAGACGGATCATCTCCGACAACGGGCCAGCCTACAGAAGCCACAAGATCAGCCGCTTCGCACAACAACACAACATACACTGAAGATATTCCTCAGTATATAATCCCCGAGCTAACGGTCTAGCCGAGGCTTTCAACAAGACCTTGACGAAGATTGTGAAGAAGACGGTGTCCCGAAATAAGAAGGACTGGCACGAGAGACTGCAAGAAGCTCTCTGGGCATATCGAACTACGTTTAAGACAGCCACAAACACAACGCCGTACACGTTGGTATTTGGTAAAGAAGCCGTACTCCCCCTCGAAATAGAATTACCCTCTCTGCGAGTGGCAGTCCACTTCGAGTTGACGGACGAAGAAAATACTCACCTTCGGCTTGAGGAGCTCGATGCCCTTGATGAAACCCGGCTCATAGCGCAACAAAATCTGGAGGCTTATTAAAGCAAAGATGACGCGCTCATTAGAAAGATTGACCAGACCGAGGACATTCCGCCAAGGCGAACTTGTACTAGTGGTCAAAAGACTTATGATCCCCAATCGCGCCAAGCGGGGAAAATTCGAGCCGAACTATGAAGGCCCGTACATCATAGACAAGGCCTACCAGGGTGGAGCACATCTACTCATGGATATGCACGGTGAAAGATCTTTCCGGCCAATAAACGGTCGCTTCCTGAAAAAATACTACGCTTAAGGAGTCACAGCCTAGGTCAATGATAGACGACGACGACTATGACTGCTCGCTATCTTCCTAAGCCCAAACTCTATAAGTAGTAATCGGCTTACTTAACAACGGACCGAAACGTCCTTAAACTAACAATGGACCGAGACGTCCTTAAACTAACAACGGACCGAAACGTCCTAAACTAATGACGGACCACTACGTCCTAAAACTGGCCGTTGACCGAGATGTCGACAAAATACAGTGGATTGCGGCATCCCAAAACAAAAAAAAGAGAATAAAAAAAATAATAAAAAAATAAAAACGGTATGTCCATAAGCAAAATGGGCACGGATAAAAACCCGAAAGGACTCTGTGAGTAAAAACAGCAGGGCTACCGGCGAGTGTTTGTGAAAACCCGAAAGGGCGCAGCCTCGTGAAAAGACGCTTACAGGGTCCTCTCGACTTTGTAAGGAGAAGCCACCCACGTGAGATCCTTATGACTCACAACGGGAGCAACACACTTAGGAATCCTCACGATTCCTAAGGAGAAATTACACTTGCGAGATCCTCACGACTCGTAAGGAGAACTCTCTTATGGGATCCTCACGGCTCATAAGATTTGAAAGTCTTAAGTTACAGAGACCTGAACCTGTTCTTAAGCAATCCCCCCCCCCACAACCTTCGATATTATCCTACAAGTGGCTTAATACCGATCCTTGTATACAATCCACGGGCGCGAATAAACATTTCCCTAACCAAGTCCCATCCGTGACTAGAGATATGTTCATACGGTGAACAACCCTTGTGAGTCTTCTCGAATTATAAGGAGAAAACCATTTTGTAAGATCCTTACGACTTACAGGAGGACATGCACTTAGGAATCCTCACGATTCCCAAGGAGAAAATACACCTACGAGATCCTCACGACTTGTAGGGAGAAATACCTTCGTGAGACCCTTACGGCTCATGAAGTCAAAAGCCTTAGTCAACAAAATCCTAACCCTGTTCGCTAAGCCACCTTTGTTCGACATCGGCAGAGGCAGATGATGATTCGCTCCTGGCAATATCCCAGTTGTAGCAGTGTTGATGCCGAAATCGGTGTCTAAATCCAATCTTGCAGCGAAAAGCAAACAAGCCACACATGCATACAAAATAGCCGAAATGATGGGGCAACTTGCGACAAAATCAGCAAGTAAAAATGTATGCATGAAAAATTGCCGAAATGATGGGGCAACTCACAATAAAAAAGCAGCGAGTAAAAATAAAATAAATAGACGAAATGATTGGGCAACGCGAAAAAAATAGCCGAAATGATGGGGCAATCGCGACCTTCGCGATATAAAAGCTGAAATGATAGAGCATCGCAGAAAAAGAAATAAAATAAAAATGAAATTTATGCGCTACAGGTGATGTTACATCAATCCCTGTATACAATCCAGGGGCGCAAACAAAGAAGGAATTACACTCCTCCTTCCCAGGTTTCATCATCAGAAGAAGCCAAATCTCGAAGGGCCACAAATAGCCCAGAGATCATCTCAACATTCGTCTCGTCACAACGGACACAACATCAAGCAAAGCGGAACAGCGGCAACTCCCAGTTCCATAACTCGGCGGTGTACAGATCACCGAAAGTTAAATCCCCACTCCGTGAAATGCGGATATAATCAACAAAATTCCTGGTCACATGGAACGTGGATAACATTACTCTTTGACCCCATGGAAAACGTCCAGAGCGGAGCCTAGTCCTCGCCGAACATGGCAGTGAACCCGTGGGAAGCATCCAGAGCAAAATTCCTGGTCACGTGGAACGCGGATAACGTCACTCTTTGACCCCGTGGAAAACGTTCAGAGCGGAGCCTAGTCCTCGCCAAGCACGGCAGTGAACCCGTGTGAAGCGTCTAGTGCAAAATTCCTGGTCATGTGGAACGCGGATAACGTCATTCTTTGACCCCATGGAAAACGTCCAGAGCGGAGCCTGGTCCTCGCCGAACACGGCAGTGAACCCGTGGGAAGCATCCAGAGCAAAATTCCTGGTCACGTGGAACGCGGATAACGTCACTCTTTGACCCCGTGGAAAACGTCCAGAGCGGAGCCTAGTCCTCGCCAAGCACGGCAGTGAACCCGTGTGAAGCATCTAGTGCAAAATTCCTGGTCACGTGGAACGCGGATAACGTCACTCTTTGACCCCGTGGAAAACGTCCAGAGCGGAGCCTGGTCCTCGCCGAACACGGCAGTGAACCCGTGGGAAACATCCAGAGCAAAATTCCTGGTCACGTGGAACGCGGATAACGTCACTCTTTGATCCCGTGGAAAACGTCCAGAGCGGAGCCTAGTCCTCGCCAAGCACGGCAGTGAACCCGTGTGAAGCATCTAGTGCAAAATTCCTGGTCACGTGGAATGCGGATAACGTCACTCTTTGACCCCGTGGAAAATGTCCAGAGCGGATCCTGGTTCTCGCAGAGCACGGCAGTGAACCCGTGTGAAGTATCCAGAGCGGAGCCTAGTCCTCGTCGAACACGGCAATGAACCCGTGTGAAGTATGTAGAGCAAAATTCCTGGTCACGTGGAACGCGGATAACGTCACTCTTTGACCCCACGGAAAACGTCCAGAGCGGAGCCTGGTCCTCGCAGAGCACGGCAGTGAACCCGTGTGAAGCATCCAGAGCAAACATCGGACTGTGGAGTCCTTAAAATCCACGGACTATGATGTCCTTAACCTCGACCGTTATCTCTTAAAACTAACGATCAACCATGATGATTCTAGACTGATTTTACCTTGGTTCAAGGGTATATCTCTTCACTCCTTTGATATTTGTCGTTGTAATTCCTTAATGTCTTCAAAGAGGTGACGGGTCCTAGTAACCACACATCGGACTGTGGAGTTCTTAAATCCACGGACTATGATGTCCTTAACCTTAACCGCGATGTCTTAAAACTAGCATTGGACTGTGGAGTCCTTAAATCCACGGACTATGATGTCCTTAACCTTGACCGTGATGTCTTAAAACTAACGTTGGACTGTGGAGTCCTTAATTCCACGGACTATGATGTCCTTAACCTTGACCGTGATGTCTTAAAACTAAAATTGGACTGTGAAGTCCTTAAATCCACGGACTATGATGTCCTTAACCTTGACCGCGGTATCTTAAAACTAACATCGGACTGTAGAGTCCTTAAATCCATGGACTATGATGTCCTTAACCTTGACCGTAATGTTTTAAAACTAACATTGGACTGTGGAGTCCATAAACCCACGGACTATGATGTCCTTAACCTCGACCGCAATGTCTTTAAACTACGTTACCCTAAAAAAACATCCCAAAGCAACCCCTGACTCCGTGAAATACGGATAAGGGCGACCGCGCCCAGCACCCGTAAGGAATAAAACTCTCTTATGAGATCCTTACGACTTTCAAGGGAAAACACGCTTAGGAGTCCTCACGATTCCTAGGGAGAACTTACACTTACGGGATCCTCTCGACCTGTAGGGAGAAAAACTCTTTATGAGACCCTCACGGCTCATAAAGATCAAAAGTCTTAGGAGGTAGATCTTTACCCGGAATCCAAAGCCATCGTTGCCCTACAAAGAGACCAAGATAAACTGTCTGCAGAACAAATTCAATTAAAAGAGACACACCATTGAGAAGAAAAATATGTCTTTTATTCATGAACCAAAATGGATACAAAGTACAATTCATGAAAAAACAAAAAGAATATACTCTCATTCAGGAGTATGTACAAAAAGAAAGGAAAAGGTACAGGTCTTCATGTCGGCGGGCAATTTAGCAATTTTACTAGCTCATCCTTCTTTTACGGGCCTCCGCCTGAGCCTGCTGGGTGTGATACGAGGCAAGCCGACCTTCGAGCTCTTTCTTGGTAGCCTTGTGAGCCTCAACCCTTTCGCAAGTGAACACGGCAGCTTTATCAAGGGCCACCACCTCTTTGATAGACTCTTGAAGTACCCGCCAGAGTTCATACGCTTTATTGACTTTGGCTGTAAGGCCGGTTTGGAGCTCGCTCGGTGCCTTAGAGGCCAGCTCCCTCTCCGAGAATTTGCGGCCGAGCCTTTTCTCACATGATACCATGTTTGTCGCACATCGCTCTATCAGCTTCCGCAAGTCCGCCTTTGCAGCTACGGCCTCCGAAGAAAGGCGGGAGCACTCAAGTGCGTGCAAGCAAGCCTCCACCTGTCGACAGAACTCCCCCCAGACTCGCACCACCTCTTCGCTATGGTAGGTGGCAAGAAAAGGAAGAGAACCGTTAGCCTCGGCAGCAAATGCTTCAGTTGTGGTTGCGCTGCCAGCACGAAGCTCCTCGATCAAAGACGACAGGGAGACAAGGCTTAACTGGGCCAGGCGTTCGGAGGCTCGCAAAGCATAAGGACCGGGTGGCATGGCGATGCGTGACTCCAGCCCGGTGGGAGCTGGCAAGGCTGTTCAGATTTGAAAAATGTCAGTAAAACTCTTAAGCGAAGGAACAAGTGGGACCATATTGAAGCTTCACTTACCTACGGTCATGCAAGTAGGAGCTGAAGGTTCCCCTGGCCCTTCGAGGACCTCAACCTCGTCATCGGCTTCCAGAACTGTGAAGAACATCAATGTCATTACGCAAAATAACAACGATGCTATAAGAAATGGCGAACGACACTAACCTTGTCCAGATGAGAGGACAATGCGTTGAGGAGATATCGCCTCCGGAGCGGCCATCCCCAGTAGACGCTGGAAGGATTGCTGAGGAGACAGATCAACAATAGAGGCCGCCAGCCCGCGCAATTCTGAGAAAACAAAAGAGTTCAGACAACATAAAGATTGCTAATTTAAAATGTAAAGGGTTACCTTCAACACTCCTCCCATTCTGAGCCGGAGGGATGGCAGCTTCAACGGCCTCCACCGTAACATCGGGTTTCAACAAAGGGAGGGTAGTCTCGACTACCTCCATCCCAGCCTCTGGACTGCCCTCAGGAAGAGTCGTTGGGGTGGCGATCGCCAAAGGAGCAAGTGCTCCGTGGTCAAGAATCGCCACTGGAGGCTCTATTGCAAGAGGAGCAGCCTCGTCATCCCCCTCCACATCGAGCAATGCTTCATCGGGAATGTCAACAAGGTTTAGCTTCAACAAGCCCGTAGGAACCTCCCCCATCGCCGAAGACTCTGCACAATTCACACAAGAATAAAGATACATACATACAGACGTAAACAATCTGAAAAGCTACAAAGAAGTATAAAGACCATACCAATGCGTAGGGAGGCCTTCAATATGGATTCTTTAAGCCGATGCTCCTTTTCAAGGAGGCGTGCTCACCGGGGTTCGAGGGTGGACTCATGGCCGCCGGTCCATAGCGAAAGCGCGTCCGCAGCATCCTTCAAAGCGGTCTGCTTCAGGGCCCTTTCTCCCCATTCCTCCAAAGGGCCAATAAACCGCCGCCGGATCCATGAGGGGTCTTCATAAAATATAACGGAAGGATAGGGTTTCTTCGAAACCCTTACATTCTGAGACGCATCTTTAGAACGTCGTATGGCCTCAGCCAATTGTGCGGCCTCCTCGACAGCCGAACCTGGGAAAAGAAGACCAGCATCCGACTCTTGCAAGACCAACGACTCATCTGGAAGTATGGGCTCAAACTCCGCCAAAGAATCAAGCAAGTTGGTGGCCACTCTCCTCCGCCTCTTAGATCCAGAACCGGCCGCCGAAGACGACCGTTTCTTCCCCCGTGAAGCCTTAGTACGGCGCCGGCCCACGTCACCTTCAACACCCTCGTCCCTATCACCCTCGCTTGGCTCCACAACCGAGGATGACACCGCCATTGTCGAGGCCACAGGGGGCGGTGCTGCAGCGGGTGGTGCTGCTACCAGAGCCCGTTTACCCCGTGACCAGGTACCCAATAGCATATCAGCTGTTGGGGTAAGATCCACTCCCGACTCTCCCGGAATAAGCGCATTACCGGTATCCCTCAGAGGAAAGCGGACCGGGACGCGCGGTCGCAGCGTAGCTCCTGGAACCGGAGTAGGGGCACCATAGCCAAGGAGCACCCTTCTCTCCTCAATAATAATCAGATTGACCCGATGAAGGTACAAACCCGTGAATGATCCCACGCACCGAGGAAGATGGTCAGCTTCAGGTATCATGAAATGGGAGCCGGTGTTCAATCTCACGAAATGGTAAGCTGCATCGCAGACAGCTTCGAGTGAGGGGACCGGCGCAACTATGCAAGCTTCGAAAGGAACACCCTGTTCATATCCAAGCTGCCGAGCGAAACGATGCGGGTTGTACCGCATGAAAAGGGCTGCACTATCCTGGCGAAATACGAGGTAGCCTGGCCTAATTGAATACAAGTGCGCAGCCTCCCGGGGTCTCAAAGAAGGCACATTGTCTTTTGACAGGTCCCAGAGTTGCTGAGCTGGACCTGAGGGAGCAGACAAAACTCAGTCGGTAAACGCCAATCCGCCAGCAGCAGCATAAGGGGCAATCAACGCCCGAATGGCCCCAAATTGAGTTGGGTCGGAGGAAGAGACATTCACCAATCGCATAAGTCGCGGGAATGTGTAGGCGTCGTAGAATGCGGGCCTCTGATGCATAGCGAAAGCACCCAAGATATGCATTTCGATCCAAGACGTGAAGTAGTGAAGTGAAAAGTTTACCACATCTACGCCAGAGGTTGAGGTATTAGCTGCAGCGCCCAACTCGTGATAAAGATGCGCCAATGCCGGGATGCCAACGGCCAGCCGCATCCCCTCAGCTATACGGTGAGCCGGATAGATGACCGAAACTCTCATAAAGCGGCGATGCATGGGGATGACAAACTAGCTGAGCCAGACACTGAAAAACCCCACGAAGAACGTCTTCTCATCCATGCCGGGAGCTGCAATGGATTCGAAATACATCGGCGACATTATGGGAATGTAGTACTGCGGTAGATCCGATTCATTGGCCGGTAGCTTCTTCAGACCAAACCCGAAAGGGTCATTAATATTCACGAACTTCGGAGCCGTCTTCGACAAAGCATCCTCGCGAATGAAGCAAGCGATGAAGCTCTTAAAAGTGACGCCTTGTTCCTCGGATTTAGTGAACAGCCGGTCAAAGATGCCCAACGCCTTGATCAGACTCGGGCGCTTGTGGCGCACGGCATTTTCGCTCGACAAGCCGTTGGGGATTGCGGTCTCGACCTCAAAGATGTACTCATCAGGAGGCAGCAACTCCTCATAAAGTGTCCCTCGAATTGGCAGCCCCGAGATCTCATAAAATTCCTCCAAAGAGATGGAAACCTCTCGGTCCCCCAGTAGAAAAGTGTTGGTGGGGAGGTTCCACTGGTTCAAGCTCGCTTTAACCCACCAGACATGCGGAGATTGGTAGTGGAAGAGCGACGCATATATCGCCTGGTAAAGCCCGACCTTCTGCAGCCGCGCGTAATGAGCAGAAAGAATGTAACGAGCCTAGAGGAGGTAGCCCGTAGGGTGTCGAGGGGTAAGCCCTATCTTGTATATCTGTCCCCATGGGTAGGCCTCACCCTGGCAAATACGTCATCCCAGGATATCTATGGCTGGGATCAGATGGTTCGGGATACCGATTGTCGAAGGCTCGAGCCGCCCCGTTGGAGTCCAATTTGGCATCTCCACAGCGAAAACCGTCCTCGAAGGGTCCATCGGCAAGAACGGGAAAGTGGGCTCTGTCGGCACTTCGCAGAGGAAACTCCGGCGACCCCGGATGATATGGCTGAACCAAGTTCCCCATAAAAGTAAGCTAGTGCAATTCAGGTCATGAGCCCTAATCATCGCAATCGCTTCCTCATCAGATGGTGACGGAGGAAAAGCGGCCTCCGAGCGAGTGAAAGGAAAGTACGGAACGGAAGCCATCGCACCTGAAACAAAGTAAAGGAAAACTGTCAAAAGCGAAGCCAGCAATTTATATATATATATATATATATATATATATATGAGCATGATTATATGTATGAAGACAGTTGAAGAAAGCGACTGCAGACTTTTTATGAGACCATTGGCTACAAAACGCATGGGCCCCACAGAATCAAGACGACGGCTCGTTAATAATGAGGCCAAACAGTTATAATGAGACAAAGGGAAGATTCTCATTAAATGGGCAGTGGGTTTCAAGTGACCCTACACATTCCCCCAAGAAACAAATCTATCTTGGACTCTGTGATAAATCAAACAGAATCAAGAGAATTAAATTCCCAGAGACTAACAGTGCAAACTTCTTCTGGATTGTGAAGAAGATGACTCAGGGCAGAAAACCCATGAAGTTCTCTAGGAAGAACTTAGTTCTTCGTAGGAATTAAATTCCTTTTTGAAAAAGGGAATTAAATTCCCAGAAAAATTCTGTTCCAGAGCCGGAGCCCCTTGGGGATGGAATTAAATTCCATGGAAAGCAACCAACATCATCATCTCCCTAAAAGATCAGATGAACCCTAAGAGATCTACTGTTAAAGATTAAATGGTTTTTTATTTCTGTTGAAGAACTTGAAGAAAATGGGTTCATGTTAAAAAAGGGTGAAACCCTTGATGTGGATTTAAAATCCAGAGAGTTTTTTTCAAAAAATAATAAAGGTTCTTCGATTGTTCAATATCATTACCTGAAAGAAAGAGTCTTTCTCGAAACAGAGTTGAACTCTGAAGATATTCAAGGCAGAGAACTAAGCTCTGAGGAACGAGAATTAAATTCTCAAGGGAAAAGTTCTCAAAGAAGGAAGATGAAAAAAGTGGAGGCTCTTCTAAAAGGACATTGGCATTTATAGGATGGGATGGAAAACGTTTCATATACCCTACTCCCAAGGCAGATCCGACGGTCACAAAAGTGACAGCGTTGCACTTACGTGCAGACACGTGAGAACAACGCTGTGGGGGCATTTGTTCCCTGATTAAAAATCAGGAAAGGCTTCAGAGGAAGCATCACGTGCGCACATGTGACCAGTGGTCACGTGTTGGCACGTGATGGTTAAGCGGCGGCAAAGAACATAACGCAGAAGAAGAGTCCCTTCAGGGGGTCACGTGCTTACGTGTTGGCACGTGATGGTTAAGCAGCGGCAAAGAACATAACGCAGAAGAAGAGTCCCTTCAGGGGGTCACGTGCTTACACGTGACCGGGGGTCACGCGGCCACATGTGACCGGGGGTCACGTGGCCACACGTGACTGGCTTTAAAAGCCTTGCTGTCCAACAGAATTGAATTCTGAAAGAGATTGTTTAAATCTTTCCAAAATGGAGAAGAATTATGTGGAACCGTTGGATTAAAAATCCAAGGGTGATTAAATATCACCAATTTATGGAAAAATCTTGGACAAGGAAAGATTTCCCCTAAATCTCACCGAAATAACAAAGAAATATATTTGGATTTAAAATCCAACGGTGAATAAAATTCACCTAATAATCTAAAGGCCCAGATCAATGATGAAAATAAATCAAATCTTTCAATGAGAGATTTACCAAACAGAATGATTCTTTTCCCTCTCCTATAAATAGAAGCTAAAAGAAAAGAAAAAGAGATACGCAGAGAGATAGAGCCTTGGAATCTTGAAAAATTCAGAAAGAAAAGCAAGAAGAATTTGATTCTCTACAAAGAAAACCCCTATGTAAGAAAAGAAAGGGGGTAAAGGCTTCAAAAAGAGAATTTAATTCTCAATCTAAGAGTTTAACTCTTATATATATAAAAAAAGAAAGGAACTTAGTTCTTTCTCTGGTTGAAGATCTGCAAAGTGCACATCTCCCCATAAATGGAGAATTTAATTCCCATTAGGTTGAGATCCTGCCATGCAGATCTAAAATATAGAGGAGGAATTGAGTTTTGAGAATTTAATTCTCATAAAGTCATAGGAATTTAATTCCTTTGAAATAAAATTAGGGTTTAACATTATATGAGAATTCAATTCTCCAAAATTATAGGAATTTAATTCCTTCAAAATGGACAGAACTAGGGTCTAACCCTAATTGAGAACTTATTTCTCTCAAACTCACAGGAATTTAATTCCCTTAAAAAAAAGAAAATAGGGTTTCACCCTATGCCAAAGCTTAATTCTTCACTTATATGGGAATTTAATTCCTACAGAATGTAAATTAGGGTTTAACCCTATCCAAGAATATAATTCTGCAAAAAAGAAAGTGGGAATTTAATTGCTCTAAAGTTATTGCTAGGGTTTAACCCTATGAAGAATTTAATTCTTAAAAAATGAACAGATCTTTAAATAAGCAGAGAACCAGGGTCGCGTGTCCCCACGTGACCCCTGTGAAAATCCACAGAAAAAGAACTTTGAGGCAACGCCTCATGTGCTCCACGTGACCCTCGAAGCACACAAAGAAAAAGCAAAAGAAACAGAAGCTATGGGCGCTCTCACGTGCTACCACGTGACCCCTTGGCAAAAGCTTTAACAGTCAAATACCCAAATCCTCATCACGTGCCAGCACGTGATGCTCCAAAATTAAAAGAATTCAACACTTTTTTTTTTCAGAACAAAAAAGGTAATCAGGGCGCTCTCACGTGTCCACACGTGACCCCTCTTTCTTTAGTGTTTGACACTAATTCGAGACCTCTGATCCCAGTGTTTAACACTGATTTTCTTAGTGTTTAACACTAATTTGAAAACCATATTTGCAGTGTTTAACACTGATTTTCTTAGTGTTTAACACTAATTTGAAAACTCTATTTGCACTATTTAACATTGATTTTCTTAGTGTTTAACACTAATTTGAAAATCCTATTTGCAGTGTTTAACACTGTTACTTTCTGATGTTTGACACTACATCAAGAACTATATTTCCAGTGTTTGACACTGATTGTACTCTTAGTGTTTAACACTAGTTTAAGAATTTTATCTCTAGTGCTTAACACTTTTGATATTTAGTGTTTAACACTACTCTTAGCCAAGTTGGCTGATTTTTCATAGGCAAAACTTCTCCTTCAATGGACCAACAGATCATTTAATCTACTTTGGTTCAAGGGTACATCTCTTCACTCCTTTGATATTTGTCGTTGTAATTCCTCAACGTCTTCAAAGAGGTGACGGGTCCCGACAACCACACATTGATATGGACTGTGGGGTCCTTAAACTCATGGACTATGATGTCCTTAATCTTGACCGGGATGTCTTAAAACTAACAATGGATTGTGGGGTCCTTAAACTCATGGACTATGATGTCCTTAACCTTGACCAGAATGTCTTAAAACTAACCACGGACTATGACGTCCTTAACCTTGACCGAGATGTCTTAAAACTAACAAAGGACTATGATGTCCTTAATCTTGACCGTGATGTCTTAAAACTAACGCTGGACTGTGGAGTCCTTAAATCCACGGACTATGATGTCCTTAACCTTGACCGCAATATCTTAAAACTAACATTGGACCGCAATGTCCTTAAACTACTTATTGACCGCAATGTCACTAAACTAAACAATAGAGTCCAAATGCTCTCTTGTTGGATTTAAACGATCCCATTAAGTCGATCTTAGTCTAAAACTAGACTAACGTATCCTTAACTAACGTTTAAATTGATCTTAGTCTCAAATGAGGCTAACGTATCCTTAAACCCAAACCCCCAAACCCAAATCTAAGATAATACGGATTTGGACTAGTCCACGCCCCACGGGCGACAACATAACTCAGTCTCCATATACAATCCACGGGCAACCAAACACAAAACAAACACACACGACACGAAATGACCATCTGGAGAAGGAGAAAGTTGTTACAGCGATACGGTAGCGTAATTAACTGCAGGGGCTTGCGCCTGCAGGGAAGAGCGTCCCCACAATCAAAAAAACCCCAAGCGAGGGGGAATCTGACGAAGTCTGCTACATCGGACGCTTCCGTTTAAACTTTCGATACACGGTGCCATAAATCAACTTGGCATCTTCGAAGAGGTGGACGGATAGCACTAATTAGCATCTGCCCCGAATTTCAGGCAAGACGTCCCTGCGTCGCGCCGTCTTTCGGAAGGGAACAACAGCATGTACACGATGATAAAGACAAACCAGATAGTATACAAACCTCTCGAGTAAAACTGTCCTACTGGTATAGGTCCTCCCTCAATCATTGCAATCATGTGCCTGCGATCCAATAATCGACTTTGAGGGCACTATATCCAACATCCTAAGTGTGTTGCTCCTTTGTGAGTCGTAAGGATCTCACGCGGAAATTTTCTCCTCACAAAGTCGAGAGGATTTTGTGAGTGTATTTGATCTCTTTTTTCACGAGTTTGCGTCCTTTCGGGTTTTCACAAACTCGTCGGCAGTCCTGTTGTTTTTACTCACGGAGCCTTTTTGGGTTTTCATCCGTGCCCATTTTGCTTGTGGACATACCTTTTTTTTTGTGGGACTTTGAATGGGGTCTCACCGGTAGGACTTGTCGGGACCCGGTTCTTGCTCACGGAGCAAAGTGCCACACGGAACAAAGTGCCACGCCAAGTGTCGTGTTAAGTGGGCGGGGGCCACCTCTTGAATCCGTGGGGGCCACCTCTTGAGTCCGTGGGACCCACTGTAGAACAATGGGGACTCTTCGGAATACATTCCGAAAGGGGGCAGATCTGTACTATAAATGGAATGATACCACTCTTCAATACAGAGGCGCCTTTTAAGTGAACCGGAACTACAGGAGCTTGAGAACTCCGTAGTTAAGCGTGCTCGGGCCAGGGAAGTCTTGGGATGGGTGACCTCCTGGGAAGTGGCCCCTGGTCGGGTCCGGTTCGCTCTAAAGGGAAAAATCGTGCGGTTTCGGCCAGAGCGGACAATACTCTCTGTATTGGAGGTGGGGCGTGACAGAATGGTATCAGAGATGGTCCCTCAATAGTAGGTCTGTGGTTCGAGGACGAACCATTGTTCAAAGGTGGGGAGAATGTCGGGACCCGGTTCTTGCTCACGGAGCAAAGTGCTACACGGAACAAAGTGCCACGCCAAGTGTCGTGTTAAGTGGGCGGGGGCCACCTCTTGAATCCGTGGGGGCCACCTCTTGAGTCCGTGGGACCCACTGTAGAACAATGGGGACTCTTCGGAATACATTCCGAAAGGGGGCAGATCTGTACTATAAATGGAATGATACCACTCTTCAATACAGAGGCGCCTTTTAAGTGAACCGGAACTACAGGAGCTTGAGAACTCCGTAGTTAAGCGTGCTCGGGCCAGGGAAGTCTTGGGATGGGTGACCTCCTGGGAAGTGGCCCCTGGTCGGGTCCGGTTCGCTCTAAAGGGAAAAATCGTGCGGTTTCGGCCAGAGCGGACAATACTCTCTGTATTGGAGGTGGGGCGTGACAGGACTTAGGAGAGATTGGGATCGTTTTACGCCCGTGGATTGTATACGGTTTTGCAGGATGTATGATCCAGACCGTAGGGCCAGAAAAATTTCGAGATTTTATTGGCGTCTGCATCGCTGCACTGGAATATGGTACCAGGAGCGACTCGTCATTCGCCATTAGGGTATATGATTTGGAATTTGGTTGGCGTCTGCATCGCTGCACTGGAATATGGTACCAGGAGCGACTCATCATTCGCCATTGGGGTATAGGATTTGGAATTTGGTTGGTGTCTGCATCGCTGCACTGGAATATGGTAGTAGGAGCGACTCATCATTCGTTATTGGGGTATGGGATTTGGAATTTGGTTGGCGTCTGTATCGTTGCACTGGAATATGGTACCAGGAGCGACTCACCATTCGCCATTGGGAATTGAATTTGGAATTTGGTTGGCGTCTGTATCGCTGCACTGGAATATGGTACCAGGAGCTACTCATCATTCGCCATTGGGAATTTAAGGAGCGATGGCTTACGAGACAGGTTTAGATCCCTATCACCTAAGGCTTTTCAATTTTATGGGTCGTAAGGGTCCCATAAAATCGTTTTCTCCCTACGAGTCGTAAGGATCCCGTAGGTGCATTTTCTCCTTAGGAGTCGTGAGGACCCCTAAGTGTGTTTTTCCTTTGTAGGTCGTAAGGATCCTACAAAGGTTTGTTATCCTTATGTATCGTGAGGACACATGAGTGGGTCTTCTCAATGGAACATAATTCCAAAGGCGGAGACAAGCCGCGTAACTGGTGATTGCGGCGGGATATGGGTATGATGAGAATTATTTGAGCCCGTGGATTGTATACGGTAGTCAATTTGGGGACTGGCCGTAGGGCTGGGAGAATTTTAGGAATTTGAATTTTGGTTAGCGTCTGTATCGCTGTACTGGAATATGGTACTAGGAGCGACTCATCATTCGCCATTTTGGGGTACGGGATTTGGAATTTGGTTGGCGTCTGCATCGCTGCACTGGAATATGGTATCAGGAGTGACTCATCGTTCACCGCTTGGAGATTTGAGTTTTGGACGGCGTCTGTATCGCTGCACTGGAATATGGTACCAGGAGCGACTCATCATTCACCGTTTGGATTTGAGAAATTTGGAATTTTGGTTGGCGTATGCATCGCTCCACTGGAATATGGTACCAGGATCGACTCATCATTCGCTATTGGGATTTGGAATTTGGTTGGCGTCTGCATCACTGCACTGGAATATGGTACCAGGAGCGACTCATCATTCGCCATTGGGATTTGGAATTTGGTTGGCGTCTGCATCGCTGCACTAGAATATGGTACCAGGAGCGACTCATCATTCGCCGTTTGGGGATTTTAGTTTTGGACGGCGCATGCATCGCTGCACTGGAATATGGTACCAGGAGCGACTCATCATTTGCCGTTGGGATTTGAGAAATATGGAATTTTGGTTGGCGTCTGCATCGCTGCACTGGAATATGGTACCAGGAGCGATTCATCATTCGCCATTAGAATTTGGAATTTGGTTGGCGTCTGCATCGCTGCACTGGAATATGGTACCAGGAGCGACTCATCATTCGCCACTTGGGGTATTTGAGTTTTGGACGGCATCTGCGTCGCTGCACTGGAATATGGTACCAAGAGCAACTCATCATTCACCGTTGCCTATTGGGAAGCGATGGCTTGGGAGACAGGTTTAGATCACTATCACCTAAGGCTTTTCAATTTTACGGGCCGTAAGGGTCCCATAAAAGCATTTTCTCTCTACGAGTCGTAAGGATCCCGCAGGTGTATTTTCTCCTTAGGAGTCGTGAGGACTTGATTTGATCTCAAAGAATAATTTATAACCGCAATCAAGAACGGCGTCACTTGGTATCTAGCCAGTGAGTACGGGTCGGTCCACAGGGATGTTGTGTATTCTCGATTTGTTCTTACAAGTTAATTCCGATTGGTGTCGGATTGATTAAATCTAAAAACTAAGTTAATTTAGACTAGGATTTAGAATCTTGCTACGGTTGGGTTTAGGTTAAGTTTGGAAAGTCAATATTCCTCACCGCTTTCTATGCCCAAATTAAGATTTATTTAGGTGTTATGGTAACAATTAATAAAGGGGATTAGTACCATCGGGAAGAAACGGTGTTTCTTCCTCTAGGTTCTTATCCTTCCTTTCTTAATTCTTACCCTAACCTCCATAGAAAACACGCTCAACCGGTCGTTTATACTACGGTATCACCGCTACCTCGTGGGATAGGGTGCCGTAGGGAGCGGTGTGTGCACGTATACATGGAGTCCTATAAAAACGTGTGATGGGCAAGAAAGGGGTGAGAGATCTTCATCTCTCAAGCCTTCCCCAAATCTAACCCTAACAAGCGAGGAGACTACTCACTCATTAGCGAATTGAAAAACATTGTCTAACTATCTAACTAGGGCAGATAATAAAGATCTATACTAGGGCAGAAAGAAAAATTATAGTAGGACAGAAAATAAATTACCTAGGGCATGGAAATAAAAAACTTACTCTAATTTGATGCACTCTTCATACTTTTCAAGAATTGAATTCTGAATTTTGAGATTTACAATGAGGTACAAGAAAAAGCACAACCTAAAAAAAAGGTTTTAGGGCTTCTATTATAGATTCATAGAAACCCTAGGGTTACAATCGACTCACATCTGCAATTACAAGTTTACCCCCTGAGAAAAGACTAGTCAACGCACCGCCAGCGACCACAGAGTTTTTCCACCGACATGGGCTTAGCGTGGCCGTGGAACCGCGGCCAAAGCCCCTGTATGGCCACGGATCTGCGGCCATATAGGGTCCTTGATGGCTCAATTTTTCAGGGAATATTCTGTTGCATTTTTCATTTTATTTGCTTCAGTTTGTTCTTCAGAATATCTTCTGGTTCTCTTCCAGATTTCCCAGTGAATAATGTAGTGGACTTTACCGTTCGCTTCATGTCGAAGTCTTTGAACCTTGCACTGCCTTTGTTCTTTGTGAACTTGTTTGTTGATCTTCGTTTAGTCTCCAAACTGTAGGTTTGATCAAGATTCTTCCATTTGTTGATCGTAGTCTCACTTTTGTATCGTCTTTTCATCATTTCACTATTTTTATTCCGAGAACATGTAACTTGCAACTATGTAGCAGACATGGGTCAAAAGCACATGTTTATTTGTAAATTGAATAAGAATGGGGAATAAAATAATGCAAAATTATGGTATGAACAAATACCCCCAAACTTATCTTTTCCTCGTCCTCGAGCAAAACTAGTTTTATTCTCGAAAAAGACCTAGCCTCACTTTCGCAGGGAAACGCGATTGCACTGAACTCGTGCAACAAGCCGTTAAACCTCTAGGTGTCCCTAGTAGGAGGAGTGTTGTCTCCTGAGGGTTTTCAGCGGATACTACCAACAAAATCCAAAATCCTATCAATTCGGCATATCGACTTTTATTCTCCAATTAGGTTTTTTAACAAGAAACTCTATTATCTTCGACTCATAAATCATCCACCCGTATTCTTCACGCTTCCTTATCATTTAACTTAAGATTATATATGTTCTGTAGACTTACTTAGCTTTTAGCATCTTTTAAGTTTTCCTTCTAGGGTTCTATCTCAACTTAGGAATTTTTATCATCTCTACTAAAGGTACAAGTCCTATTCTTCATTCATATCTCTTATCTAAGCCCCAATCACATACCCCTACATGTGTGTGTGTATATCACCCCTACACTTGGAAATTCAAATCAAGCTATCATACTCTTGTCCGTCGTCCAAAGCATTTCTTAATTGGTGAATTTTTAGATGAAATTGCTCACACATTCTTCATGTGATCGTTAATACTTTTTGAGGTACCAACGACCAATTACAAAATGTATTTACACATTAAGGCGTAATTCCTAGTTTTGTAATCCCTAAGGTTTTTAGCAGCGACTCCCAAACCAGTTGGTCTAAGGCACTAGGCGATGAAGTATCCTCGCTAAATATTTTTTCTATTAATGCAGCCTTAAGTAATCACAAAAACCAGTGTTCATTTTTTTATTATCTCTTTATTCACACTTGTATTTTTTTCGTACTAAGGACTTTAGACAAGAGCATTTCAAGGTCTCTTCTACTATTCCAAGTTTCAAGGTTCGTGTTTGTGCAATTTGTAGGGTATATATTTTCAGAATTTAGACTTAAACTTAGGAATTATTTTTCAAACTTATATTTTAATAAAAATATCAATAATTTTCCCTTGTTTTAACTTAGCCCAAGAAGTCAACTCGAAATTTGCCTATTTCTAAATAAACTACAAAGACATATACTTTCTACCATTAAATTTTAAGAAAAGTTATTTTTAGGGTTTTTAATTTACTAAGTCTAAGATCTAGTTGTTCCTAACTAGTTAACCTATTTGGCAAACTCTAGTCAGTTAAGGCCAAAATTGAATACTTTAATTTTTATAATTTTTAATTTTTTTCAATTTTTATGGGTTTTAAAATAAGTATGCAAATGCAAGAATATACAAATGAATGCGAAGGAAGAAAGCTTACTGAGCATACCCCCAAACTTAAACTTGACAGTGTCCTCACTGTCAGGCTACACCATGAGGGTCAAAATGGCGGCACTCCCCTGTTTATTTATTTATAAATTTTTTTATTTTTTTTTTGTTAAAAGAAATATATATATATATATATACAACAAGGTTCCCCCCAAATTTAAGTGAAACAGTGTTTCCACTGTTTAAGCGTTAAAGTTCAGAGTTAGGGAGGGGAAAAATCAAACTATACAAGGCTGTACACGGACCAAAGGTTAGCACCAACCATTCAAAAATTCTATCGTGATAATGGTAGGGTTGGTGAAAGAATGGAGTGTAGAGAAAAGAGTTGAGAAACACACGAGACCGTGTGGAGATAGAAGCAGTATACGGTCTCGATGGAGGAGGAGAATGGCGGAAGAGAGAAAGAGGTGTACTACGAACTTGAGAGTGTAAATTGAGTGAATAAATTAGCACAATTTGTGATGACCGATGTGTTAAAAGCGATTGTGTTAATCTATCAACCCGTCGAGAAATGGGGTCAAATCCCTCAAGGTTTGCGAGGAAACATGGGTACTTTGAACTTGGTAAACCATCCATTGAAAGTGGAAGCGTGACGAATTCTTGCTCGGTCGAAACGATAGGAAGGACGAAAGGGAGTGATTCAGGGATAGTCTTATTCTCACCTAAGTAATCTGTCTCAACCTTGAAGAATTCCATCAATGGTTCGAAATGACTGTAAGCAACCGAGTCTGATGGTTCAACTAACTCATTTGAAAATTCAAATGACTCAAACTCGGGCGAGTCTTCAAAATCGTCCGAAAAATTGAAACAGCGATAGCCAAGCCAAGCCGTCAAATCAAAAGGCGAGCAGTCTCGTAATCGTTATCAGCTGTGAGAACCGTGTCAGATTCAAAGAGGTACACACCAGTGGCGTCCAAATTGCTGTGATCGAAGAGAAATCTTTCAAGCTCACAGTCCTCCTGCGTGATCTTTTGCGTAGTCGGAACGATTGGAAGGATGAGAGGAGGTGATTTAGGAAGTATAACAGTTAAAGGTTCAGGAGAATGAATTGGAAAATCCGACTCATCAAACAAAAATGGTTCATCCTCAATACTATCCTCAATACTCTCCTCAATATTATCCTCATAATTCTCCTCAAAAGTTATCTCATCCATGCAATTATCATTAACATCAAGTCGCATATGAAGTTCGGGAGAAACATTTAATGACTCGGGATGATGAATTGGAGAGAAAATTTCAGTCAAATCTATGGGTTCATCATCCAAAATATTCCCGGCGTCAATATCCTCAATCAAATGAAAATTAATTCTCTCAGACACCTCATCAAAAGCATGGATATCAATCAATTTAGGTTCTAGAGTGGAGGTGTAGAGTTCAAAAGGATTAGGTGTGGTTTCATTAGAAAGGGACTATTCACAATCTGGCAAATCAAGCACTACAAAGTCGCACAACTCATTAAATGTTTTATTTTCAACTGATGAATCATTTGGAACACCTGATTAAAAACCAGAGTTGTGGGATTCAATAGGGTATGGGTAGGTTTGATTTGGAAGTGTGTACAGCTCACTCTCACCACTCAAATTCTCACTCTATCCAACCGCCCCATCATACATTGGAATATTTGGAGCCAGTTGGAAACTAGCTACCGGTTCATTAGGTTGCATAAGGGCGGCAATGGACGCATCCAAATTCCTCATCTGTTTGTTTGTCGCTTCAATATAAGCTTTCAACGACTGTTCCAAACTAGACATGGGTTGTGAAGGGGTTTCGGTAAAAGATTCAAAATTGTTTGGATACGTGAAACTCTCAAATGGCTCTGTAGAAGCAATGTCTAGGGAAAGTGCGGAAGTCGGGTAGGACTGGTAGGTTTTGAATGGTTGGACAGGAGTAGGATCAACATTTGGATAAAAAGGTGAATGGACTTGTTGATCCCAAGAACTGGATATGTTGAAAGGAGTGAAAGATCGGCTACGAGATTGATTAATATGCTCCGCAATAGACATGGATTTCGGAGTTACAATAGGACTTGAGAAAGGAGCATCAACATAACAAGATGGTGAAGCTTGACACGGTTGATACAAACTGGATTGCGGAGTCCAACTGTTTCTCCTAGATGCTTCTATTCGATCTTTCAAAGAAATTTTGGGCATGGAGGGGTCGTCCATAATTCGACCAAAAAAATTCGCGTATGAAGCAAAGTTTGGTTCAGGGTACCAAAGTTCGGCAAGAGATTTGTGAGGTGGGGTACCCATGATGTAGGAAAGGGGAAGAAAAAGAATGTGGGGTGCACGGATTTCTTAGCGACAAATTGCAAGTTTTTGTAAAAAAATTTCCTTTTTTTTTCTTTTTGTGTTTTTTTTGGAGCATTTTGCAAGAAAAGATTTTCGATAAAAGGCTTAGACAAACATTCAATCAACCACAATGCACAATCAGGCCTAGATTTAGGGTCACCTAGGTCAGCTAGACAGCTCCTAACTGTTCCAAAGGGCAAGAAGTAGGACCTGAAACCGCCTCTTCACCGCCAATTGTGGCCAGGTAAGCACAAGTAGAGAAAGAAAGGATCCGCTCACGAATCATCGTGAGACGGGCCTTTTAAAGTTACCTTTCACTATCTGTCTAGCCTAGACACCACAAAGTTGTTAGTTATGTATATGCCCTAGAGGCCATTGTTGTACATATGATGTATATTATAATGGATGCTTGGATATATATAGAGATGACTTTCTTGCTCGTCATGATAGTATGCTATTTGGTTTCACTTTATCTTAACATGTTGACTTGTATTGGTTTACTATTTTTTCTCTCACATGTTGATAAAGCCCTTAGGATCTGTACTTGACTACTGGGACTATGATGAGATCATACTAGTGGGGCCTTGGTAGTCGATGAGTACATCCTATAACTGTTCCTAGTCGAGGGTATATCGAGACAGGGCATCGATACACCAGAGTAGACTAGCGTATACGCATCTTGACCCATATGATGGGCGATGGATGATCCCATATCCATCGGTGTTTGACATCAGAGATGGTGTACGGGTGCTCAGTGGAGACTGGGTACACTGGACGGACTCGCCGAGAACTCCCAGATGATGATATACCATACGTCAGATGGCAGTTCTCCGGTGACACAGGTACAGGGTAGTCTGTAGACCCGAGATCGTCATAGAGTCTTGTATGATTCCCACTGTGCTTTGATTTCCACCTTACCACGTTCAAGAGGGCGTGCAAAACGGTGGCTTTTGGGTACAGTCCCGAATCACATGGAGGCAATGAGCGATAGGAGGGGATTCGTCTCTCCCGGTATAGGGAGTTGATGTTGTGCTGTGTTCGATTGGCTATAACTGGAAGTCCCTGGCCAGGGCTGATATAGAGATTTACTGGTAAGTGTTACTAGTAGTTTCTCGACCCGTTATGAGCCATACATCGACACGACTTATCGGTTACTGGGGTCTGACGTATACCACCCCAAAACTTGATATGCGACATATCAGATGAACAGACCGGACTGTGCGGGAGTGTTACTGATTGGATTCACAGGAGAACGCACAGGCTAGCTTGTTGATCTTCTGATCGCTCAATACCTGGGTGGCTGTTACGTTTAGCTGACCGCTTGCAGCTTGTGGGTGTTTGATATGATCATCACCTGCTACCGGCGTATTGACGATTCTTTAGAGTCCTACACAGAGGTTTCTTGGCTCAGGCGAAACGGAGTAGAGGCACATATGTGATATGCGCAGGACCGAGGATAATGCGATATGAGATACCGTATTATATTCTCGCGATATTTAGATATGAACCGGGTCATCGGATCAAGTGTTGGTTCGATGAATCGGTACATGATATATTAGTCGGTAATATTCGATATAGCCGGATCGTCGGATCAAGTGTTGATTCGATGATTTAATGTATAATAATATATATGATATATTGTATTACATTATCTAGTATTGGCTCGCTTTATTATTTCATTTTCTCACTGGATGATACATTGATATATATGCGATATATGTTAATTGTATTATTTTCTTTTGTTGTAAATATATAATATATATGTGATATATATTATTGTGACATGATATGATTTATTATTAAACATGTTTAAGGATGATTAAATGAGGTTAGGGTTTGATTAGGGTTAGTTGCTTCATGCACCTTCTAGAAGCAATTTCTTTTGTCATAGTTAAGATATTTCTTGGTGACTCATTTCTAAACCTAACCAAACCCTAACTCTAGTTTATTCTCTACACATTATTAGCCACTCATCCTTGACGATGGTTGATATATCAATCATATAGTTTTATTTCTATTCATCACAAAAGGATTTATCATTTTCCATTATCATCTTCTTCTCTCTTGATTTTGAGCTCACTAGATATTCATTTTGTGATGAAAAATTATGAGAAAATGATATAAAAAGAAAGCATAAATACTACTCTCTCATCCTCATCTCATCTAGCCCATGAGATTAGTGTGTACATCTCTTTAGAGTGAGAAAGCTTGAGTTATTGAAACTTCGACGTAGATCATCGGAGATTTGGAACACTTCAAGCAAGCATGGATCGTTCGAGTCGTGGAGCCTCTCTTGAGTCCGGGAGATCGTAGATCGCGGCGAAGGGACTTCTACTCGGAGATTATGAAGTGAAGGAGCGGACTACAAAGGTTGTAATCCCTCATACTTAGCTTAAAAGATGTAATCTTGTATGCTTAACCCTAATTATCTAGCAAAGATCCTGGCTTTGGGTTGTTCGGCACGTCTGAATTTTTATCCGGGCATGTTCGATGCCTTATGAACCTTCACAAGAGTGCCTAGGAACCCTACAGTGGTATCAGAGCCTAGCTAGAGCATTAGACGACGTGTTTACGAAGTTAAAACTCCGATCGAACCCAAACCGACGAATTTAACCCCCTCTCTGGAAATTTTTCAAAATCTGGGATTTTTCTGAATTAAAAATACCTGAAAAATACAGCAGGGAAAAATAAGAATTTCGGTGGAAAATAATCCACCGATCCGTACAAACCGCCGCGGAACCGCGGCCGTACCTTGCTTGGGCCGCGGAACCGCGGCAGTTTAAAGAGATCAGGGCCCTATTTTTGCACAGTAATTCATAGTTCTCTGGTTTACTTTTTATGGGTATTTTTAATCTGTTTCAAGTGTTGAGTTTTCTGGGGTTTGTTTTGTAATAGTAGATTCGATCGGAAAATTTAAATTCGTAATTCTTTCCGGATATTTAGAAACTGTTAAACTATTTGAACGGATATCATTAACTCACTATTTCCCGGTACGGAAAACTTTCAAGTGTTGAATTTTTATCGGGTTTAAATCTTTCGGAAAAATTGTACAAGTTAAGCGGTGGACCCTCTAGAAGACAACAAACCTTAACTCGATTATGTGACCGTCTTGAACTGCCTTTTGAACCTTCGGGTTTGGGGCAGTACGGTGTGCCACATGTGAGGCGTTGGCTTGACCCTTCTACGGCTGGATCACTGGTACTGTGACATATTCTGGGATTATTTGAACTCCGTTCAAGTGTTGAGCACTTAAGGAAATTTTGGGTATTTGATTATCTGTTCGGAAAGTTTAATACTGTCTATTTATCTGGAATGTGATACAATATGTGGAATTCATAGAGTTAGGCATGAAATGCGAAGTATGTGATATTTCGGATTTACGATGTCTAAAGTGATTGTGGATTCCAAATGTTGTAGTTTTACACTTTCTTTTCTGTGACCGTAAGTGTAATATGTGATATCGCCGGTTTCGTTGCTATATGTCAACGACAATTGGGATGCGCATATTTACTTATGTTGATGATATGTGATATTATGTGTTGCTGTGATATGTTATATTGGATCGTCGCGTTCTGAATAGCCGGGGGTTTTATGTGAGATGAGGGTTTTTATTTTCATTCATGTAAAATTCATTTGTAATGTAATATTCTTTTATTGGGGCACTTCCAGGTTGCGGATGATGTCACCGTTGTATATTATTTACTTTTCCGCATTAGGTAAACCCAAGGAGGGGAGCACAAGTAACCGGGTTCTAGGGTCCAGTGGAAGACCATCTCGAGGAGTCGAGATCGGGTCTCCTAACCCTAGAATTGGCAGTGTTACTTGCCTCTCTCGTAGGGGTCTTGGGATGTGGGTTTGGCTATTCGTCGCGACCGTGGAATCCGTATTTTATACAGGCTCGTATTGAAAACACGGACGTCCTAGTATATCCAATATTTCATATATGTTCTTCTGCTGCAATGTTCTGTGATGAGATCATATTACTGCCTGAGACGAATGCTTATACTATATATATATGCTGATATATAAATATTACTGCTTTCGTTTCTTCTGTGATGCTTAGGATAAGCTGATGGGATTTTATTAATGAGATTAATAAAAAGAAAAGAAACCTAAAGATGTTGTAGAATCAAAACTTTATAAAAAGGGTAGCTACAGTTTTGCTTTGCACAGTGATATATATGATATATCTTGCACTTTATTCGATGGGGAAAGAGCCGACGATCCCTTCACCGGGAGTGACCTCTTTAGCGAAACTGGCAGATGCTACAAAACTCGGTTTGTCTTTTGATTGCTTTTAAAGTTTTGCTTTGCACAGCGGTATATATGATATATCCTGCACCTTATTCGATGAGGAAAGGGCCGACGATCCCTTCACCGGGGGTGACCCCTTTAGCGAAACTAAGAAAAGCCTCAAAAACACTCCTTTGTAAAACTTCATTCGATTCTACGACGATATCAAGTTCATTACGCTCAGGGTTTTCTGAAAAACCTGCGTAGCCCTCCGTCATTTCAGATAAGTACTTCTTAGTATTCGTGCTGCGTTTGTTGACCATGTTAAGGCGTAGTATGCGGTAGCTAATTAATACTTATCTGTTAAAACATATGATGTGATTGGATTAGGGTAGTCGTACGGCCTTGTTGACCTTGTCAAGGGTCGTGCGGGTGGGTTTAATTCAGTCAAGAAATGACGGGTTGAACTTGACTTACGGTCTATGGTTTGTTGACCTTGTCAAGGTCATAGATCGTTTGGGGCAAAAGCATTATCGGGAATTTCAAGTGTTGAAATTTGCAATGAGATTGCATACCTTCTATGAGATAGTTGGATCCCGATACCCACTGTGAGTAAGAGTTACTCCTGGGAGAGTTTTACACAGGACAATTAGTCATTCAAGTAGGTATCTAGAAAAGTGTTAACGGGGTTACGCCTCTGGGAAAACGAGGTTTACTTTAATTAGGTCCGTGCGAAAGCATGGGGAACCTCCCTCAAAGTACCGACACTGATCTGGCTGAAAGATTGACGAAATTGTAGGGTGTAATTAATCCCGGCTAATCTTACCTTTTTGGGTTTGAAGGTAGATTTGATAAAAACAGTGGGAGACATCCTGATTAGATAAGGATCCCACAAAGGTTTGTTCTCCCCATGTATCGTGAGGACACATGAGTGGTTCTTCTCAATGGGACATAATTCCAAAAGCGGAGACCAGCCGCGTAACTGGTGATTGTGGTGGGATATGGGTATGACGAGAATTACTTGAGCCCGTGGACTGTATACGGCAGTCAATTTGGGGACTGGCCGTAGGGCTGGGAGAATTTTGTAAATTTGAATTTTTGTTGGCATCTGCATCGCTGCACTGGAATATTGTACCAGGAGCGACTCATCATTCGCCTTTATTTTGTTTGTTTGTTTGTTTGTTTGTTTTTGTTTTACCGTGATTGCTCTATCATTTCAGCTTTTCTTATCGTGAAGGTCACGATTGCCCTATCATTTCGGCTATTTATTCGCGGTTGCCCCATCATTTCGGCTTTATTTTCATTTTTATTCTTACTCGCTGATTTTTATTGCATGTTGCCCCATCATTTCGTCTTTTCTTTATTTTTCTTTTATTTACACATTTTTTTGTTTATTTACATTTTTTTATTCCCAGTTTAACGACTTAGAAGTCGATTGTTCCCAGTTTAACGACGTGGTGGTCATCTGACGGGGAGCTTAGAGAAGATACCCGATTGAGCAGTTGTCAAGGGCGCCGCTGGAGCTCGCATGAGATGCCTTATTAGTTTGTCGGTGTTGATGGACTTGCCCCCAGCTGGGGGCAAGGAAAGCCGTTCAAATACCACTTTGCGTTCGAAGATGGCAATTGGAAACTGTTAACCCCTGGAAATAGAAACATGATTTCAGTATATACGATCGATATGTACATTGATTGAGCTCGCATGAACATTTAACCCGAAATATGGGAGGAGAGATTGGTCCCTGTTCCCCTCCGAAAGACGGCGCCCAGGACCGCGATGTCCTGACGCTGAGATTCGGGGCAGATGCTCTTTGGTTTTATCCATCCACCTCTCCGAAGATGCCAAGTTGATTTATGGCACCGTGTATCGGAGGTTTAGACGGATGCGGCCGATGTAGCAGACTTCGTCAGATTCCCCCTCGCTTGAGGGGTTTTTGATTGTGGGGACGCTCTTTCCTGCAGGCGCAAGCCCCTGCAGTTAATTACGCTACCGCATTGCGGTAACAACTTTCTCCTTCTCCAGAATTTCACTTCGTGTCGTATGTGTTTGTGGTTGCCCGTGGATTGTATACGGAGACTGAGTAATGCCGTCGCCCGTAGGACGTGGATTAGTCCAAATCCGTATTTACTTAGATTTGGGTTTGGTGTTTTTAGTTTAAGGATGCATTAGTCGCGTTGCGGCTAAGATCAACTTAAACGTTCGCTAAGGATACGTTAGTCCTGTTTGAGACTAAGATCAACTTAACGGGGTGATCCATTTAATATATGGCCGTCGGGACTCGTCGCCTCTCTGACGTCGTTGAAGGATTACAACGATAGGTGTCAGAGGAGTTCGGAGATGTACCCTTGAGCCAAAACTGATTTAGGGTTTTATAGTCCATTTGAATGTTTAAGGATACGTTAGCCGTATTTGGGGCTAAGATCAACTTAAACGGGACCGTTTAGATCCGGCAAAAGAGCATTTGGAGGCTCTATTGTTCCATTTTAGGGACGTGGTGGTCCATGTTCCAGTTTGTGGACATGGTGGTCCATCGCCAGTTTAGGGACGTGGTGGTCCATCATTAGTTTAAGGACGTTTCGGTCCAATATTAGTTTAAGGACATTTCGGTCCAATATTCCAGTTTAGGGACGTGGTGGTCCGATATTAGTTTAGGGACGTCTCGGTCCGATATTAGTTTAAGGACGTCTCGGTCCGATATTAGTTTAAGGACATCTCGGTCCACGAGTTTAAGGACCCCGCAGTCCGTGTTGATGTATGGTTGTCGGGACCCGTCACCTCTCTGACGTCGTTGAAGGATTACAACGACAGTTGTCAGAGGAGTTCGGAGATGTACCCTCAAACCGGATATAAATTGATTTAAGAGAGCAATCTTGCTCAGTCAATTTAATTTAAGGACTTACGGCCAAAATTGGGCTAAGTCCAGTTGAAAATGTTCAACATTTTATTTGCTTTTGCATTGCATTTCTTTTTATTTTTATTTGGGCTTTGCCCAGAAAGGATGCAGAGCATCAATTTGTTTTGGGCCCTGCCCTTTATAAATGATGCAGAGCATCAATTTTATTTGGGCTCTACCCTTTTATTGCTTTGCAATTTATTTTGGCCTGGTTGGTCTTTTTGATTTGGGCCCGGCCCTTTTAGGAAATGCATTGCATTTATTAGGCGCTTTGCGCCAATCACTGAGCGTAAGCGCTTGTGGTGAGGACACGTGTCATGCTCTGGTGAGCGCAAGCGCAACAGCGCAGTGCACTGCGCTGTTGCGCTGCTGACACGTGGCGCGCTCTGGTGAGTTGCGCCAACTCCAGAGAGTAAAGCTCTATTTCAAGAGTGCGTAGCGCAAGTGGTTTAGATGCTGACACGTGGCGCTCTCCCAAGAGCGCAACAGCGCAGTTTGCAAGTACAAAACACTATTTGATTTCTTGATCTAATTTAGATCAAAGAAAAATAAGTTTTTTCTTATCTCAGAGAACCAAAGGTTCATGACAAGTGCAAAGCACTATTTTATTTTATTTTATTTTTATTAAAGATCATTGATCTTGTTTTTAGATCTATGATCTGTTCATAAGAGAACTTTCTCTTTTTCTAAAGGTTTTTACCTTTTTTATTCTTGAGGAGTTTCTCAGAGTTCTCTCTCTCTTTTTTTTTTAGAAAAAATGTTGATGTCTTTGAATTGAGGTCTGGGGTCTCTTTTATAGTGCCCATAAATTAGTTAAATTTATTAAAAAGATCTTTCTCTGAGTGATTTGGGGAATTTTTCCCACCGTTGGATCTTTGATCCAAGGGCTTCTGCTTTGCAGAAGAAAATCTTCTTGTTCTAACAAGAAAAGAAAGATTTCTTTAAAATCTAATTCTGTTTGGCGCAGATGCCCCAGCGCGTGACACGTGTCGCGCAGCGCACCGCGCAGCGCAACTGCGCTGACGCATCTGCGCTGACACGTGTCGCGCTGCGCAAAGCGCAGCGCCACTGCGCTAGCGCAACTGCGCTGACACGTGTCGCGCAACGCAACTGCGCTAGCGCATCTGCGCTGACACGTGTCGCGCAGCGCAGCGTCCGTGCAACTGAAGCGTTGCTTCCTTTAATAGAGCTTTGCTCTGATTGGGCGCGCCTTCTTGGGCGCTGCGCTGATGTATCAGCGCCTGACATGTGGCGCGTTGCGTCCGAGATTTGAAGCGTTGCTTCAAAATTTTGAATTTTGAATTTCAACAGAGCTTCGCTCTGATTGGGCGAAATAAATGCCCCCCCACCGTTGCGCTCACGTGGCGCACACGTGAGTGCAGCGGTGGCAAGATCCTGACCGTTGGATCAACGGGTGAGCTCAAGGGGCGCAAGCGCCTTATAAATAGGACCTTTGGCCCTTAATAAATGTTTTTCCATTTTCAAGAATCTTGAGTTTTCTGAGCCTTGCTCTTGTTTAAGAATTTTAGAGCCTTACTCTTGCTTTTTCACAAGAACTCCAGAGTTTAGAACTTGAAAACATCTTAGGTATTAATAATAAAATTAAATTAAATTAAAATTGATTAATAGAGCCTTGCTCTCATAGATCTTTGATCTAAAACCCTTTTGGGGTTTCATCAGCAGAGCCTTGCTCTGGAAAATTCATAGATCTACAGAGATCTTGTTAATGTGTTTTAACTCATGAACAGAGCTTTGCTCATGGATCAAATGTAGATCTTTTCTGATCTGAAAATGGAGAACTCCTAAAAGTTTTCATTGATCTTTAAAATCCCAAATTTTAATCTTTAAGGGTTGAAGTTTTCTTTTTGATGAATTTTCCATCATTAATATAGGGCTAGGCTCTCCTTAAAGAAATTTTATTCCCTTGAGACCAGAGTTTGAGAAATGTCACTCTGTGACAGAGCTTTGCTACAAAAGAGGAGATTTTCTCCTTGCCTCTAGGGATTTCCCATCAATAAGGATATTCTCTTGGGGATCTTTTCATTAACTGACAGTCTCATCCAATGATAGGGTTGTCTTATTAAATGATGTACTGTCGTCCAGATTTTGTGGGCCCCCCTTTGGTCCCCCTATCCACTGCATTGCGGTACGGTATAAAAATTTAAACAGATTGAGCGTTGGAATTATAATACTGACGGCTAATGTTTGTCTCTTTGCAGGAAACATGTCTGCCAATTCGTCTTTTCTGTTTGTTCGCTCGGTGGGAGGGTTTCCCCAGGCACCGGTGGACCGCATGGTGCTCGCTCTCATCAAGGATCATGACCCCGAACACAAAAACCTTCACTTGTGGGGTAGGTGGTATAATGAAATTATCCAGGGTCGTCGCAGTTTCAGTTCCGCCACGCCGTCTGAGCCAACATCTTCACTCCCCTACGCAGATGAACCCCCGGTGAAGTATGCCGTGGAGGTTAAAAATTGGAATTCGGATGACCTCCTCCAGCCTGCGATTGGTGCTATCCCCGTGCAGCCGCTGCCGGCAATAGATATTTTAGGGAGGAGAATTTATCAGGGTGAAGCGCACCCTTGGGGACAGGCTTATAACATTGGACTGATCCCACGACCGCCTGCTGGATATTTGCAATGGGCCCGGTACATCCTATCAGCGAGGAGGACTCATCTGATGAGGATTGGTTTGTACTCGGCCATTTACGTCTCGCTCTTTGAGTATCCTTCTCCTCCAACGTGGTGGGTTAAGGCTTTTATCGAGCAATGGAATATTCCCACACACACCTTCCTGATGACGGACCGGGAAGTCTCTATCTCCTTGGAGGAGTTTGCTGAAATCTCGGATCTGCCGATGAGGGGAGAGCCTTACGAGGAGCTGCTTCCTCCCGATGAATACGTCTTTGCCACCAAGCCGCTGGTGTTTGACCTGACGCCGGAGAACGCTATTCAGCACCAGTACCCGGGCTTAGTGAAGGTATTGGAGATTTATGAAGGACTCTATCTAGAATCGGGTGACAGGAGAGTCAGTTTTGCAGATTTCATTGCTCGCTTCATTCAACCAGAGTTCTTATCAGAGCGGAGCGAGAAGTTCGCCCAGCTTGACGACCCTTTTGGGTTCGGTTTTGATCGCCGACCCACATCAGAGGATGACCACAAAAACTTTTATGTTCCCGATGCCGCCGTCGTCCCTTTTTCAGAAATTACCGTCCACGACATGGATGAAGAGACCTTCTTTGTAGGGTTCTTGGGCTTGTGGTTGTGCAGTTTTGCTCTTCCTATGCATCCACGCCATATGCGGCCGACTGTTTTCTACCCAGCGCATCGGATGGTGGCTGGTTTACAGTTGTCAGCAGAAATTGCCGAGCTGGCTTATCTTTATAATGGACTTAGCGTAGCGGCGGACGCTAGTGAGCCTGGGGTGCAACCCGCCAACTTCTCGATGCACTACTTTACCTCCTGGATGGAAATGCACGGGCACGGGGTGTTCGGTGCCCATAAGATTCCTCCCTTTTTTAAGAAGTGCAGGCTCCCTAGGGTCATACGGCTGGTCGGGGCTTCGATCGTAGTTGCACCTCCGTGGGAGGCTAGGGGGCTGCTCCTTCGACCACACCTGGTCGGGGCGAAGATTTCTTTCTTGGACAAGGTCATAATAATAGGCTCAGAGACTACCAAGTCAGTAGTTTCGCTACGCGATGAATTTAAGGACGGGGCTTCCATATTGAAGGCTCGGGAAATCCTCCATCTCTACTCCATTCGGCCGGGCTACCTGGTGTTCAGGTAGAATGAGACAGCACTCTTCATGAGGTATTACCCTCACCGGTTTGCTCAGCAATCAAGCTACAATCAAGGGATCCCGATGGAAGCCTTCTTGGAAAAGCCCGTGGTTAGCCGGGAGGGGATAAAGAATGCAATGCACCACTTTATGCGGCTTAACACGGGTTCTTATTTCTTTATCAGTGAGCCGAGCTGCGTCCCCAAAGTCCTCAACGCGTACGTGGCCTGGTATGCGCATGCAATGGGGCCAGTTATTTTGATGGAGAAACGTATGCTGGTTGACCGCAAGGGTGCACCTCCTGACGGCGATCGCAAGGCTCTCTTGAGGCCGAGGACTCCGGTCATTCCTCCATTGAAAGGTGCTGGAGGCGGACCTCCGCGCATGTTGAGTCCTCCGCGCGGATTGCCGCTTCGCGATGCTGTGGATGCGCCACCAGCCCCCCGTGCTCTAGTGGAAACGGTAACTGTGGTATCGCCGGAGTCTGGTGTAGGCGCGGATATCGGGACCCGCCGCCCCAAGGTGTCTGCCAAGCGTAAATCAGTCCCGGGTGCATCCAGAGTTGGCGGGCAAAAGAAGAAAAAGTCGCTCCTTTCCCTTGACGCGATTCTTGGCTTAGAGCCTGAAGCCCCTCTTACCGAAGGAATAAGTGAATATGGCAGCAATAAGGGCTTCGCGGTAGACCCCGCAGACACCGACCTGGCAGCCGCCATTGTGGCTTCTGAACGATCAGCGAGGCTTGAAGCGTGGTTGAGTAAACTCGCTGAGTCAGGTAATTATTAGCTGCTTTTTTCATCATTTCATTGCATTTTTTTATCATTATTCTTGACTAATACTTTTCCCCATTTTCAACAGGTGTCTCTACCGAAGAAGCTATTGCTGCCTCTTTGAAAACCTTCCAAAAGGAGGAGGAGAAACGTGCTTTAGCGGGTGTCGGTATGTCCCACCCCCCCTTTTTTTAAAACAAATTTCGTTATCTTTTTCGGATGGTTAACCTAACTTTCTTCCTTTGTTTCTTTCTAGGGGTTATACCAGTCGACGAAGAGATCCTTCCGGAACCCGTCACTGGAGTTCCGGTCTCGTCGGGGCTGCTGCAAGAGCCTCGACTTGACAAGTCGACGAGGGATGCCTTGAAGAGCTTGGAGGCATCTCTGTATACAGACGAGGACGCCTCAATGAGAGAGGCTCTGGTGAGGTCCGTCTCAACGGCCCAGGAGGAGAGAAAGCGGCTGAGGCGCGAGGCGAAGGCGCGCCGGACTGCTTTGGCTACGGGAGCGGGCCCAAGCACCGTCTCTCGGGCAGATACTCCTTCCGAAGAGGCCCCTGTCGCCCTATCCACTGCTCACAGACAAGTGGCGCGCGCCGCTCGAAGCGCAAATGATAAGTCCACTTCAGGTAACATTTCTTTCAGAATTTTTATTGTGAGAGTTATAATGCCGACGGTTCTTATATATATTATTTTGCAGGGCCAAGTCCGACCGAGGGTGAGGCGGAGACCGTTGAACCCAGGGGAACAGAGGAGGCGGTGCTTGCCGAACCTGAGATGACAGTGGGCAACATCGTTGAGGCCTTGGAGCCTGATGCGGAGGTTGAGGGGCCTATAGCCGAGAGGGTCATTGATGCCGAGCCTGAAGTGGCGGCAGATGAAATGATCATTACAACTGAGCCCGTGGTGGTGACGGACGAGGCACTTGAGGCTGGCGACCTCGTGGTGACGGCGGATAAGCCGATGGAGATTGCGGAGCCCGAGGAAGTAGCGGGTGAGATGGGCACGACTCTTGGGGAAGAGCCAACCGCTCTCTCTCAAGAGTCCGGCAATGCTCCGATCATTGCCCTCCCCGTCTACGATCTTCCACTATCTCCTGGCCACGCGAGCACGACGACGGTCCCCATCGAGTCGGGTGATGAGGCCACGGGCGGTGGCCTCATGTCGATAGAGGAGGGAGTCGCCTCCGTTTCAGCCGGGAGCTCCTCAGGTAAACCCTAGGTTGCTGTTTTTCTTTACTTTACAATCCTTTCTGACAAATTTACCTTTCTTGTAACGCAGGCGCGGCCAGTGCTGATGCCCCACTGCTTGAGGGAGTGCCTTCCACGACTGCCTTGGCGGTGGTTGCCTCTCAGCCCTCTCTCATACCGGCAAAGATATTGGAAGGTATGAATTTGCAACTTATTAATCTCACTTTTCAGACGTATAATCCATATACTAAAGTCATACTGTTGTGTTTTTCAGGAGTGCTCTTTGACTATCTTTATCAGGTGTTGCTCCCACACTTCTCCTTCCCATCCGAACTTGCCTTTTCCCCTGGTGGCGTTGGTGAGTATGATTTCTGTCGATATCTTTCTTTCTCTTTTTTTTTATTGATGGAATTACTGCTAAACCCCTTTTTTTCTCATCTCGACTGTAGTGCTACAGATTGAAGGAGGGGATAAAAGATCAGCTGCGCCACCGGCCCTTCCGACCTTGCCACTTGTCTCAACTGGTACGACTATCACATTGATAACTCCCCCCTTTTTATTTTTTGTACTGTTATCTGACCACATCCTGTTTCTTTTCAGCTGTCGTTCCGGCCTCGGCGCCCTTCGAGTCTCGCATTACAATGCCGGGCGGCCCTTCCCAAATACGTCCGTCTTCAAAAGGTGCGGCGAATAGTCTGCGTATGTTGAGCGACTACATCGAGGAACTCGACGTCGAGTCTCCTACATCTGCTGAGGACTTCGCTACGACGATTAACCCAATGTTGGTGATATTTGCCACCTTCCATGACGAGGGCACCGTCTCTTCTTGGGTTAACCATTGTCGGGAGATTGAGGCTCGCCTTCGTCAGTTAGAGTCGATGCGTCTATCCCCTGAGACTTTGGCTGTGAGCGCTCAACGGGGGGCATGGCTCGAGCAAAGCACTTCCCATTTCCGTTATTTAGAACAAGAAGCAGCTTTGAAGCTGAAGGAGTGTCAGGAGTCTTCGAGCGAAACTGCTCGTCTACGTGCTGAAGTTGAGGCGAACGCTACCGAGGTAAAGGCCGTCTTCGAGGGCCTTCTAGAGCGCATCTCAAATGGGCTGAAACTGAAGCGGGCACTTGATGTCGCCGAGCATGACATTCCAGGCCGTGAAGCTGCTCATCAGACCGTTAGGGATCAGCTTGCGTCTGTTGCGCAGCAACGGGCCCAAGTGGAGGCGGAATTGGCAGTGGTGGCTGATCAGGAGAAAGCGGGGAAGGAAGTGCGCGAACAATTGCTAGAGCTATGCAGAACGCTTCCTTCTCAGTAACTCTCCATGTATCGTTTGTACTTGTAAATAAAAAAAATGTATATATATATATATTTTTTATTCTTTAGCACGATGTATCCTGTACTCAATCAAGTCTATGAATAAAAGATACGCATTTTCTGTAACGTCTTGTATCATTTCTCCGCCCTTTCTTTCTTTCATTATCAGCACGCCACCTTAGTAAACATGGTCAACAGATAATAGAGCATGCATCTTGACTTTCTTAAGAATCAGCGATGGCTTAGGCCGCAGGTTCAGATCTGCTGCCTAAGACTTTTCAACTCCATGAGCCGTGAGGGTCTCATAGAGACTTTTCTCCCTAGGGATCGAGAGGATCTCGTAAGTGGTTTTTCTCCTTAGGAATCGTGGGGATTCCTAAGTGTGGTTTCCTCTTATAAGTCGTAAGGATCCTATTAGAGAATTTTCCCTCTTACGAGTCGAGAGGATTCGTAAGCGGTTGTTTCCCTTCTCGTCGAAATTCGACTTTGGAGAGTGAGACCCGTGAATAGTATGCAAGAGACCATTTTGGATTGACTTGCAGGGTCCCATTATTCAGGAAGCAAGTTTTTTAGTCCTTGCTGCCTGAGGCTTCATTTGCATGTTGAGACGAATCGGGAATTTCCCACGGAGATACTAGTTTCTCTGCGAGCCGACGCGAATCAGGAGGCTCTCGTCAAGGAGTGTTTGTATCCGTGAGTCGAGGAGTTTGCTAGGGATTATTTGTTTCCCAAGCGCCAAGGATTATTTGTTTCCTTGGGGTTTGAAACGAGTCGAGGATTTCCCACGGAGGCACTGGTGGCTCTGCGAGTCGACGCGGATCAGGAGGCTCTCGTCAAGGAGTGTTTGTATCCGTGAGTCGAGGAGTTTGCTAGGAATTATTTGTTTCCCAAGCGCCAAGGATTATTTGTTTCCTTGGGGTTTGAAACGAGTCGAGGATTTCCCACGGAGGCACTGGTGGCTCTGCGAGTCGACGCGGATCAGGAGGCTCTCGTCAAGGAGTGTTTGTATCCGTGAGTCGAGGAGTTTGCTAGGGATTATTTGTTTCCCAAGCGCCAAGGATTATTTGTTTCCTTGGGGTTTGAAACGAGTCGAGGATTTCCCACGGAGACGCTGGTGGCTCTGCGAGTCGATGCGGATCAGGAGGCTCTCGTCAAGGAGTGTTTGTATCCGTGAGTTGAGGAGTTTGCTAGGGATTATTTGTTTCCCAAGCGCCAAGGATTATTTGTTTCCTTGGGGTTTGAAACGAGTCGAGGATTTCCCACGGAGACGCTGGTGGCTCTGCGAGTCGACGCGGATCAGGAGGCTCTCGTCAAGGAGTGTTTGTATCCGTGAGTTGAGTAGTTTGCTAGGGATTATTTGTTTCCCAAGCGCCAAGGATTATTTGTTTCCTTGGGGTTTGAAACGAGTAGAGGATTTCCCACGGAGGCACTGGTGGCTCTGCGAGTCGACACGGATCAGGAGGCTCTCGTCAAGGAATGTTTGTATCCGTGAGTTGAGGAGTTTGCCAAGGATTATTTGTTTCCCAAGCGCCAAGGATTATTTATTTCCTTGGGGTTTGAAACAAGTCGAGGATTTCCCACGGAGACGCTGGTGGCTCTGCGAGTCGACGCGAATCAGGAGGCTCTCATCAAGGAGTGTTTGTATCCGTGAGTTGAGGAGTTTGTTAGGGATTATTTGTTTCCCAAGCGCCAAGGATTATTTGTTTCCTTGGGGTTTGAAACGAGTCGAGGATTTCCCACGGAGGCACTGGTTGCTCTGCGAGTCGACGCGGATCAGGAGGCTCTCGTCAAGGAGTGTTTGTATCCGTGAGTCGAGGAGTTGGCTGAAGACACTGGCTTCTTCGGATTTGGACTGAACCGTCAAGATTTGGCTTCGTCTTCTGGTGAAGCCTGTTAGGAAGGTATGGTTCCCTCTTTGTTTACGCCCTTGGATTGTATACAGGGATCGATGTGATCTTAACTGTAGGGCCAAAGTTTTATCATCTCTTCTTTTTTTATTTCCGCGATGCTCTATCATTTCAGCTTTTATATCGCGAAGGTCGCGATTGCCCAATCATTTCGGCTATTTTTCGCGGCGCCCAATCATTTCGGCTCATAGTCGTCGTCATCTATCATTGACCTAGGCTATGGCTCATCAAGCATAGTATTTCTTTAGGAAGCGACCGTTTATCGGCCTAAAAGGCCTTTCACCGTGCATATCTATGAGTAGATAGGCCCCGCCCTGGTAGACCTTATCTATGACGTACGAGCCTTCATAGTTTGGCTCGAATTTTCCCCGCTTGGCGCGATTGGGGATCATAGGCCTTTTGACCACTAGCACGAGCTCGCCTTGGCGGAATGTCCTCGATCGGGTCAGTCTTTCATATGAGCGTGTCATCTTTGCTTTATAGGCCTCCAGATTTTGTTGCGCTATGAGCCGTGTTTCTTCAAGGGCGTCAAGCTCCTCAAGCCGAAGGTGAGCATTTTCTTCGTCCGTCAGCTCGTAATGGACTGCCACTCGTAGAGAGGGTAACTCTATCTCGAAGGGGAGTACTGCTTCGGTACCGAACACCAACGCGTACGGCGTTGTGTTCGTGACCGTCTTGAACGTAGTTCGATATGCCCAAAGAGCTTCTTGCAGTCTTTCGTGCCAGTCTTTCTTATTTCGGGACACCATTTTCTTCATGATCTTCGTCAAGGTCTTGTTGAAGGCCTCAGCTAGACCGTTAGCTCGCGGATTATAAACCGAGGAATATCTCCAATCTATATTGTGTTGCTGCGCGAAGCGACTGATCTTGTGGCTTCTGTAGGCTGGCCCGTTATCGGAGATGATCCGTCTTGGCGTTCCAAACCGATATATGACATGCGTCTTGAAGAAATGGAGGATATTCTTCGTCTTTACTTCCCTCAGCGGTACCGCTTCTGCCCATTTAGAGAAGTAGTCGGTCGTCGCTAGGATGAAACGATGTCCTCTAGACGATGCTGGTTCGATGGGGCCGACTATATCAGTCCCCTACATTTCGAATGGCCAGCTAGCCACCGTTGGATGTAGTGGATTCGGATGTTGATGGATGAAATCCCCATGAATTTGGCATGAGTGGCATTGCTTCACATATTCGAGGCAGTCCTGGATCATCGTGGGCCAATAGTAGCCCATCCGTTTGACCTTCAACTTCATCTTTGGGCCTGCTTGGTGAGAACCGCAGAGTCCGTCATGAACTTCCTGGACGACCCTTTTCGCTTCGTCAGGTCCTAAGCATCTCAACCATAGAGAATCAAACGATCTCTTGTATAGAGTATTGTTGACGAAGGCAAAAGACAGAGCTCGTTTTATGAGCTGATGTCTTGTGGACGCTTCTTCAGGCATTCGGTGGGATTTAAAGTAATCTATGAAGACTTCTCTCCAATCTTCGGTATTTTCCCAATCCTTTACTTGCAGGGTTGTCTGCTCGTTGGCTCCTTTTTCTTCGGATGATTCCGGAGATATTTCTGCTGGGGCAAGTACCCGATGGCTTTGTACCATGATTCTAACGTCATCGAGGTTCTCGTCAGCTAGTTCTTTAGCAAGTTTGGCCAATGCGTCTGCTTTGCTGTTTTCCGCACGCGGTATGTTCTCCAAAGTATAGGAGGGAATTTGGGTCAACAGTTGTTGCATCTTTTCACCGTACTTCACCAACTCCGGTTTGCACGTTTGGTAGTCGCCGTTTACTTGACTAACGACTAGCTGGGAATCTCCGTATATGAGGAGGTTTTCAATTCTCATGTTGATGGCGATCTCGAGGCCTGCTATCAAAGCTTCGTATTCGGCTTCATTATTGGTCCTCGGCTCTGTTAAGGAGAAAGCGAAGCGCATTATCCCTCCTTGTGGAGTCACGAAGATGAGGCCTACCCCCGATTTGATTATAGGGGTACTTTGTTTGTGCTTCTTTATGAAAGACGCTCCGTCGAAATAAAGTTCCCACCGGGTATTATCACCGTCAATCGCGTCAAACGCATGTTCGTCTGGCAGATCGCAATTCAGAAGAGAATCGGCAGGTATCGGATGCTCAGCGAGGAAGTCGGCGATGGCCTGGCCTTTTACTGCCTTGAGAGGTTGATATATTATCGAGAACTCCATCAAGAGCAGAGCCCATTTAGCGAGTCGACCTGTCAGCATGGCCTTTGACATTAAATATATAAGAGGGTCCACCTTCGATATGAGCCGAACTTCATGTGCCAATGCATAGTGCCTGAGCTTTGTTATCGCGAAGATCAACGCTAGGCAGTGTTTTTCAATGGGGGAGTAGTTGCTTTCTGCCCTCAGTAGAACTCGACTTAAATAGTAGAGTGCTCTCTCTTTCCCTTGATCGTTCTCTTGTGTCCATAATGCGCCTAAAGAACCTTCGAGGGCGGTTGTATAAAGAATGAGAGGCTTTCCCTTAACCGGAGCAGCCAACACTGGAGGGTTTTGCAGGTACTGCTTGATCTCGTCCAGTGCGCTTTGGCATTTTTGATCCCAGACGAACGGGGTTCCCTTCTTTATCAGATGACTGTAAGGGCGGCACTTGCCAGAGAGGTTGGCTATAAATCGCCGAATATATGCGAGCTTTCCTTGGAGAGACCGCAACTGTTTGAGAGTCCTGGGCGGAGGCATTTCCATGATCGCCTTGATCTTGGACGGATCTATTTCGATACCCCGGTGTCGGACGATGAATCCCACGAATTTGCCCGAGGAAACTCCGAATGCACACTTGAGAGGGTTCATCTTCAAATTGTATTGTCGAAGGCGTTGAAATACGGTCTTCAGATGTTCGAGATGTTCCTCATATGATTTGCTTTTAACCACGAGATCGTCGATATAGCATTCGACGATTTCGTGTATAAGGTCATCGAAGATCTTTGTCATGGTCCTTTGATAAGTGGCGCCGGCATTCTTTAAACCGAAGGGCATCACCTTGTAGCAGAATATACCCAGAGGAGTCATGAAGGCTGTGTGCTTTTGGTCTTCGGGATGCATCTTTATCTGGTTATACCCCGATAAGCCGTCCATGAAGGAGAAAACCTCATGAGTGGATGTATTGTCTATCATCAATTCGGTGACTGGCACTGGGAAATCATCCTTCGGGCAAGCTTTATTAAGATCCCGAAAGTCCATGCATATGCACACCGTCCCATTTTTCTTCATCACCGGAACGATGTTAGCGATCCATTCAGGATATTGAACCTCCTGGATAAAGCCGGAGTCGATCAGCTTCTTGACCTCAACGTTGATACTCATCTCGAGCTCGAGCCGCATTCTCCTCGGCGCCTGTTTGACTGGCTTGATGTTCAGGGATATCGCCAATTTGTGTACAGCAATTTCTGGATCTAGTCCCGGCATTTTGGAATAGTTCCACGCGAAGCAATCTCTATGCTGCAGAAGCACATCCTTTAACGCAGCTACCCTTTCTTCAGATAGTAACTCACTGATGAATGTCGATCGTGGATCGTTTACCGTCCCCAACTCAATCTTTTTGAGGTTATCTGCAGTGGTATGGATTCCATCTTCCAGCTCTTTTGGCGCTGGTGGGAATTCTGAGATTATCTCGTCGCTGCTGTTTTCGAAGCACCAAGGGAACTCATCTATGTCCTTGGGCTCTTCTTTTAATATTGTAATCATGTAACAGGTGCGAATTCGCTTCCAATCCCGATGTGGAACCGGTTCTTCTTTCGTGGCCTTAGGCTCGTGTTTCTGTGGCGGCGCTACCCTCCAGTTGTCAGACAGAGCGAATTTGCCCAGCTGGTACTGATCTTCGACCCAATTCTTGAAGGTGAAGCAGTCTTCGAGTGGGTGCCCTATTACTCGATGATAAGAGCAATAGTTTGGATGTGAGACTTCGCCCGCTTGTTCGGGATGTTTAGACTCCGGCAGTGTAAGCATCTGATGTTTTAGAGCGAGGTCAAGTATCTTCTTCGTCTTATCCCGAGGAAAGGAGTATGCTCGACCCATTTTCTTCAAGAGGGATAAATCAACAACGCTCGACTCCCGTTTGCGTGGCTTCTTAGCCTTGCTTTGTTGTTGCTGAACGCCTTTTTGGCCTTTTGATTTATAACAGGTTGACAGGGAGCAGCTTTTTCATCTTTCACGGCCTGTTGGAGAAGGCGTTGCGTTCTAGCTTTCTCGTAGATGACCATTTCGCGGTTATGATCGTCTCGGACTTTTTGACCAGCTTTGTTTATAAGTTTGTCCATTTGTTCCTCGAACGACGGACTGGGCTCCTTTGCATCTGGAACTTTCACTGGCTTAGGATTAGCGTCCTCCCATTGAGCATCCGTCGCTTCATCAAGGTCATACACGACGTAGCAGCCGGGTAGTAACTCTCGTTTCTTTGACCTGATGTATCCAAGCCCAATTGTTTCCATTTTCCCATTAGGCAGTTTGCGTTGAGTCCCGGGAACGTTCCAGACTTTGTCATAGAACTTGGCTTTCCGAACGGTCTGCTTGAAGGATATCCCCTGGCGCTTCAGCAGCTTCTTCAAACCCTCTGTATAATATCTGGGAAGACGGATAGGCTGAAGCCTGTCGAGCGTGGGATCCGCGCCATGCCGGATTTCTTTTTCCACCTTGGTTTCTTCAGAGCGGAAGAACAAAATTGCTTTCTCGTTTTCTCGCCTGGGAGGGATGTAGAATGTTTGTAGCTCTTCTACATTGTAAATATTAAGTGCATCCAGTTCTTTATGGTGTTTAAGCGGCACCATGGCGACTTGTAGACTTTGCTCCTCGTCAGCGGATGTTTGTATTGAAGGTCGAGCAGGGAATACAGCATGGACTTCATCTTCCGAGTCGCTGCCAAAGATCAATGTAGGAGCCGATGGTCCCGGCTTGTGGTGTTGGGGCGGACCCGAATAAACTATCTCCTCTTCCTCCTCAGTATCACTGCCGAAGACAGAGATGGTGGCATTAGTTTTATTCTCCGGCTTATGACACTTCTCCGTGTCTTCGAAATCCAGTAAGAAGTATTTGGCGTCTTCGTATTTGCGGACCTCGTTCACAGAGAACGGGTTCAGTTCTCCCATCACGGCATACTCGAAACCATCCTTAAAATACTTCATACACTGATGTTGTGTAGAAGGGATAATGTTGTACTCGTGTAACCATGGTCGGCCGAGCAAAGCGTTGTAGCAAGTCTTGGCGTCTATGACGTGGAACTTAACATCTGTGACGAGTAGCCCGAGCGTAGCGTCAGTATCACAGACCCAAGAGTTCTTGATGACTGGGAGTCAAACCCGGAGATGGTGATCTTGTCACGAGCAAGGTGCTGGACGCTCATGCAGATTTCTTTTAACACCCGCACATTGAGGAGATTAACGGAGGATCCATTGTCGATCAGGATTTTGCCTATCTTTATATGATGGCAGTATTCTGAGACATAGAGGGGGAGATTGTGTTCGCAGGTCCCAAGGAGAAGGTCCTCGTCGCCGAAGGTGACATCGGCCGTGTGCACTTCTTCCAATTCATCCTTCATCTTTTCCTCGGCCAGGAAAGCTTGGAATTGTTCCGGGTTGTGTAATGCCTTAATTAACGAATCTCTCGCCTCCTTTGATAGCAAAAGAGCGTCAAGAATGCTGAGCTGTGAGGGTAGCTTTCTCAGATGCGCTAAGACGTTGTAATCCACCTTATTCTTCTTTGGCGGGTCCTTGGCGGCTAGCTCCTCCAGAACTTGGTCATCTAAGACGATATCTTCAGAGACCTTTTCTTTCCCTTTATCTTTTCTGTTTGAGGGTCCGAGATTCTTTTCGGGCAACGTGCGATTACGCAGCCGGATATTCTCGCAAACCTTCGGCACTTCTTCTTTTCCCGAAGTTGACACTTTAAAGAGAGGGGTGAGTTCCAGCTCCTCATCAGAATCGCTCCCGAATGTAGGCACTTGTGACCCGCCAGTGTTAACCACGCGACAATCGCCAGCAGTTCTTTTAAGCCCTTCGGTCGTATTTCTTTGCTCCCGACGAGTTTTGCGTTTTTCCCGCTTAAACTGTTGCCAGTGAGCAACATACCCTTGCCACCATCTATCGAAAGCTTTGCACTCTTGTGTGGGGTGCGAAATCTTTTGATGATATAAGCAATAGGAGGGGTGCGCTTCCATTTCACCGGTGATTTTTTCTTCAGAGGATGGTAGCTTCATGCCTATTGATATGGCCTTAGCAAACCTTTTCTTTATCTTGAATTGACTTTTGTCGGTAGCGGAGGTGTTTCGCCCCAGCGGGATCGTCTCAGCTTTTTCATCAAGTCACTGGCGCTTGGCCCTTTCAAATATAGCTGTCTCGCGTTCTCGATCAGCTTTACTTTTCAATCGAGCTTCGTTAAGGAACGCGTCAATCATTTCAACTGATAGCTCCGGAATTTTTGATTCGGTATCTGCCCCCAGCGTTTTAGTGCCAGGAGTCTCCTCATCGTTCGCGATCGAATGGGAGATCATATGATAGATCGCCACATATTCCTCGGGTTCATCCGATGAACTTTCTCCCTCATCTTCTTCTTGAAAGACGTGATTGAGGAACTCTTGAAGCGTAATGGGAGTCCGTGCCTTTTGGTTGTATTCATCCAGCGCGTCAATTTGCTTTTGCAAGTCCGTGTGCTTGTCGCCAGGCTTCACGGGCTTCTTAGATTTCTTCTTCTTCTTTTTCGAAGATTTTGACGGCTGGCTGCAAGTGTTGAACCACCACCATCGGTCTTTGGAGTTGGACGTGGCTTCAACATCCTTTCCATAATTTGCGGCTTCAATGGGTTCTTCCACTTGATTGCTGGACATGTCTGAAGATCGTTTAGCATCCTCTTTGTCTTGGTTGATAATACAACCTCCCAAGGAGCTTCTTCAATGACGGAGCATGTTTCCCCCGGCGTATTCGTCCCTTTAGAGGTGTGGGGCTGTGGGGGATTCACCTTCCTTTTGTCAGATAACGCGAACTTGCCCTGTCGGTACTGGTTTTCAAGACAATTTTGAAAACGTAGCAATCTTCGATCGGATGGCCTACTACTCGATGATAAGGACAGTAGTTGGGCTCGTTGACGTCACTTGGTTGCAACGGATGTTTTGGATCCGGCAAATTTATGAGTCTGTTGCGCAACGCCAGCTCGAATAACCTCCTCGTTTTATCGCGGGGAAAGGAATAAGGACGTCCCATCCTATCCTCAAGGGGCACGTACGGTCGCGTATTATTTTGACGAGCAACCGGCTTCGGGTCGCTCGGTTGTTGTTGAGCATTAGCGGCGACGATCGCTTTTCCCTTCCCTTTGTCATTTCGGAAGTCCGGCCTTGGAAGAGGATGTTTATGGCCCATCTAATCCATCTGTGCTAGTTTGTCGATCAAGGCTTGGAAGGTAGTCGGCTTGAAAAACATCATAAACTGCGAGATGGTTGCTTGTGGATCGAGGGTTCCCACAAACATACCCACTGCGGGAGCTTCTTCAATGCGCTGCTCACACTTTGACCATAAATTCCGTCATCTTATAGCGTACTGAACCCATGTCTCGCCGGGTTTTACCCTGGCGTTAATCAGTGCCGTCATTGGGGTACGTTCACTGGCACTCGCAAAACGTTGAGTAAACAACAGCTCCATCTCCGCGAAGGTTTTAATAAAGTCATTTGGGAGCTCAGAGTACCACTCGAACGCCGTATCTGATAAGCTTCCAACAAACTGGCGCAGTAAAAGCTTGTCATCACCACCGATATTGCCGCAGAGTGCCCTGAACTGGGCAACATGCTGGTGTGGATTGCCCGTCCCCTTGTAGACATGGAACTTGGGAATCGTATAACCTGGCGGGTACTTGATTTGATCGTACCAACTCGGATATGGTCTCCCCGTTTTCACAACCTGGTCGGCTGTTTCGGTTGCATGATGAACCCGTATTTGCTGGGCAATGTATTCATCTAAATCAGCTTTGGAGATCGTATCCTCTTTAGCTGTGGACAGAACTGGTGGAGGATTCGACGTCTCTCCCCTATCATCTTCAAGAATGATCGGGGGATCTTCAGCAGGTGGATCTTGTTGAATCATCATACCCACCATATCCTGGAACAGGAGGGCCATTTTCTTTATGTTGGCTGCCTGCTCCGCAGCTTCTTTATCTTTCTTCTCTAGTACGCGACGAAGGAATTCAGCGTCTGTTTCTTGTTCTTGACGCTCATCCGAGGATGTTTCAGGGGTTTCTTTTGGCCCTGTAAGTGCGGCCATAGCGTTCATCATTTCTTGGAGCTTCTGCTGCTGCTCCTGAGCCTTGGTCACTGACCTCGTGTGCGGTCTATGACCTATTGATATGCGGCTATCTTCTTTTCCCGATGCCATGTAAACCGTATGAACTGTTATGCCCCCTGACTTGGGGCGTTTAGGTTCACCATTTTTAACTTTTGCCGCTGACGCGGGAGTTTTCTCTGGCCTCCTTCTTTTGTGGGCCGTTGTGGTTGAAGGAACCGTTGATGGGGGCAGCCTTGCAGCTGTTGTCCCCTGCTGTTTAATAGGGCAGTCCTTGTCTTTTTCCACCTTCGCCTTTTTCTGGTGACAAGAGTGACCTGGGTCAATCACGGAGTCTTGAACCCTCCGCCAAACTTTATAGATTCTTGAGGACAGCCGTTGAGGGGGCTGTTCTTGCTTCGTTTCTGTAACTCTCTCCACAGGTGGAGGAGATCTCTTCAACGTAGCAGTTGGAGAGTTCTTTCGTACCCTCCTCAGCAGTTCAAAGCTGTTCCCAGTTGGAACAGCAGCGTTGATTTCCACCACTGGAGTCGGTGGAGTTATCCCTGAGGGGGAGTTGCCCCATGCCTTCCTCACTCGTTGCCAATGGCGACGTCGAGCACGACGAGCCGTTGGAACTGGCTCGGAGATTGAGACATCTTCTTTTTGCCCCCTGTCTGAATGAGGCGCCGCCGGTGTTAACCTCTTAAAGACTGAGCTTGTCTCTTGAGGGATGATATTCAACCTGTCGAAGACAGATCCTCGAGTAGGGGGAAGAGTAGGAATCGTCAGCCTTGAAAAGACTGACTCTTTGACAGGGGAAGCCGCCTTGACGACTTCTTGAGCAGTAGTCATTGCCTTCCTTGGGACAGCCAATTTAAAGTTCTGATCCAGCCTGGCGAAAACCGAAGCTGTTGGTTTGGCTGTGGGTGACCCATTGACAGGGGCCGTCGTGGCAGTGAGTCGGTCGAAGACCGACTTCTTGTTCACTTCCGGTGCAGGTATTGGCGTAGGGAAGCTTGTAGATGGGATCATGGTCCCAAAGAACAGACCAGTGTTAGCTTGGGTCATCTGATCTACCGGCAGAGTGAGGAAGGAAGCCGCTTGGGGCCCATATGCTACACCTCCCGGTGAGGTGGAGCGTACGTTGCAGTGGCACTTCGAGCAGTTGGTGCAGTTAGAGACCATTGAATCGTGAGTTCTGCGCCAGGCAAAAGACCAAATCTTAGTAACTTGAAATCCGAAGGCAACCATTTAACAAACCGCGATTAGTTCGCGAAGACGACACACGAAGTGTGGAGTGGAAAGAGGAAGAGGTCCCACCGAGCATGCCAGAATCTGTTCCCCTCCGAAAGACGGCGCACAGGATCGCGATGTCCTGACGCTGAGATTCGGGGCAGATGCTATTTGGTTTTATCCGTCCACCTCTCTGAAGATGCCAAGTTGATTTATGGCACCGTGTATCGGAGGTTTAGACGGATGAGGCCGATATAGCAGACTTCGTCAGATTCCCCCTCGCTTGAGGGGTTTTTGATTGTGGGGACGCTCTTCCCTGCAGGCGCAAGCCCCTGCAGTTAATTACGCTACCGCATTGCAGTAACAACTTTCTCCTTCTCCAGAATTTCACTTCGTGTCGTATGTGTTTGTGGTTGCCCGTGGATTGTATACGGAGACTGAGTAAAGCCGTCGCCCGTAGGACGTGGATTAGTCCAAATCCGTATTTACTTAGATTTGGGTTTGGTGTTTTTAGTTTAAGGATGCATTAGTCGCGTTGCGGCTAAGATCAACTTAAACGTCCGCTAAGAATACGTTAGTCCTGTTTGAGACTAAGATCAACTTAACGGGGTGATCCATTTAATATATGGCCGTCGGGACTCGTCGCCTCTCTGACGTCGTTGAAGGATTACAACGATAGGTGTCAGAGGAGTTCGGAGATGTACCCTTGAGCCAAAACTGATTTAGGGTTTTATAGTCCATTTGAATGTTTAAGGATACGTTAGCCGTATTTGGGGCTAAGATCAACGTAAACGGGACCGTTTAGATCCGGCAAAAGAGCATTTGGAGGCTCTATTGTTCCAGTTTAGGGACATGGTGGTCCATGTTCCAGTTTGTGGACGTGGTGGTCCATCGCCAGTTTAGGGACGTGGTGGTCCATCATTAGTTTAAGGACGTTTCGGTCCAATAATAGTTTAAGGACATTTCGGTCCAATATTCCAGTTTAGGGACGTGGTAGTCCGACATTAGTTTAGGGACGTTCCGGTCCGACATTAGTTTAAGGACGTCTCGGTCCGATATTAGTTTAAGGACGTCTCGGTCCACGAGTTTAAGGACCCCGCAGTCCGTGTTGATGTGTGGTTGTCGGGACCCGTCACCTCTCTGACGTCGTTGAAGGATTACAACGACAGTTGTCAGAGGAGTTCGGAGATGTACCCTCGAACCGGATATAAATTGATTTAAGAGAGCAATCTTGCTCAGTCAATTTAATTTAAGCCCTTACGGCCAAAATTGGGCTAAGTCCAGTTGAAAATGTTCAACATTTTATTTGCTTTTGTATTGCATTTCTTTTTATTTTTATTTGGGCTTTGCCCAGAAAGGATGCAGAGCATCAATTTGTTTTGGGTCCTGCCCTTTATAAATGATGCAGAGCATCAATTTTATTTGGGCTCTGCCCTTTTATTGCTTTGCAATTTATTTTGGCCTGCTTGGTCTTTTTGATTTGGGCCCGGCCCTTTTAGGAAATACATTGCATTTATTAGGCGTTTTGCTCCAATCACTGAGCGCAAGCGCTTGTGGTGAGGACACGTGTCATGCTCTGGTGAGCGCAAGCGCAACAGCGCAGTGCGCTGCGCTGTTGCGCTGCTGACACGTGGCGCGCTCTGGTGAGTTGCGCCAACTCCAGAGAGCAAAGCTCTATTTCAAGAGCGCGTAGCGCAAGTGGTTTAGATGCTGACACGTGGCGCTCTCCCAAGAGCGCAACAGCGCAGTTTGCAAGTGCAAAGCACTATTTGATTTCTTGATCTAATTTAGATCAAAGAAAAATAAGTTTTTTCTTGTTTTTCTTATCTCAGAGAACCAGAGGTTCATGACAAGTGCAAAGCACTATTTTATTTTATTGTATTTTTATTACAGATCATTGATCTTGTTTTTAGATCTATGATCTGTTCATAAGAGAACTTTCTCTTTTTCTAAAGGTTTTTACCTTTTTTATTCTTGAGGAGTTTCTCAGAGTTCTCTCTCTCTCTGTTTTTTTAGAAAAAATGTTGATGTCTTTGAATTGAGGTCTGGGGTCTCTTTTATAGTGCCCATAAATTAGTTAAATTTGTTAAAGAGATCTTTCTCTGAGTGATTTGGGGAATTTTCCCCACCATTGGATCTTTGATCCAAGGGCTTCTGCTTTGCAGAAGAAAATCTTCTTGTTTTAACAAGAACAGAAAGATTTCTTTAAAATCTAATTCTATTTGGCGCAGATACCCCAGCGCGTGACACGTGTCGCGCAGCGCACAGCGCAGCGCAACTGCGTTAGCGCATCTGCGCTGACACGTGTCGTGCAGCGCATCTGCGCTGACACGTGTCGCGCAGCGCAACTGCGCCAGCGCATCAGCGCTGACACGTGTCGCGCAGCGCAAAGCGCAGCGCAACTGCGCTGACACGTGTCGCGCAGCGCCCGCGCAACTGAAGCGTTGCTTTTTTTAATTGAGTTTTGCTCTGATTGGGCGCGCCTTCTTGGGCGCTGCGCTTACGTATCAGCGCCTGACATGTGGCGCGTTGCGCCCGAGATTTGAAGCGTTGCTTCAAAATTTTGAATTTTGAATTTCAACAGAGCTTCACTCTGATTGGGCGAAACGGTCCCACCGGGCGTGCCAGAATCTGTAGGGTGTTTTTCTTCATCCCATTAAGATGGGAATACGCGCACGCTTGTCAGGCGCAGTACAGATTCCCCCTGCCTAGGGTAGGCTGGGGTTTATTGATTGTGGGGATCCGAATCTCCGGCAGCCGCGGACTAAGCTGCCGTTAATTACCCCTCGCCTTTGGAGCGAGAGAACCTCCGATTAACGGGTTAAACAGGTCATGCGAACTCAATGTGCAGCGTGCGTGTGTTGTGTTTTGAAAGGGGGTTTTGGATACATCGGGAGCCACGCAGAGTTTTTACGGGGTCCCGCTATCCGGATAGCGGGCTGGGGGTCAAGGGGGCTAGCAGCCCCCTTACGGAGTGCGGGGCAGTGCCCCGGTCCAAAAATTTTTTAGGAGGGAGAGTGTCTATACTTTATTCATCATCATGTTGCCTTATATAGGCTTATACATTTACATATAGCCCCTTGGGCTTTACAAAATGGTATTTTGCCCATCCCATCACTCATGTGCCATTTCTTTTTGCACATAAGCCATGGGCTTACAAAAATTTGGCTTTATGCCCATAAAAATTACATCAAAATTATTTTTTACACGATTTGCATGGGGAGGCCGGCCGCTTCATGTTCCGGCTCGACTCGGGCATGGGCCTACTTGATCTGGGCTTGGGCCCAGTTAGCTTGGGGTTGACCTTGACTTTGACTTGGTCAACCGGGGTGCAATTTTCGATCCCAACATTGATATAAGAAGATCGGTGTCTGGCTACGTTTTTACATTAGCCAGTTCTGCCGTTAGTTGGATGGCTACATTACAGCCTTCAGTCGCCTTATCTAGTACAGAAGCATAGTAAATGGCATTGACGGAACTAGTGAAGGAAGGTATCTGGTTAAAAGGTTTAGCCGGTGATCTCGGCTTACTTCAAGACCAAGCTCAGTTATTTTGTGACAACTTGAGTGCTATATGTTTAGCAAAGGATCAGGTGCATCAGTACATGACTAAGTATATCGACGTGAGATATCACTTCATCCAGACTAAAAAATGATCAAGATATAGAAGCCGGTATCTACTCGCAAGTTCAGGCATTGTTTGGACTTTCTCAGCGTTGATAGATGCAGATATTCTATCACGCCCGCTTCCTAAAAGACGGCAGCAAGCATGTGACGAGGTCCGCGACCTATTTATACCGAGAAGGATCCTTCTCGAAATAAATACATTAAGTGTATCATAAGCAATATATAATAAACAAGAATTAAATGAAAGCATAAATCCAATCACGTTATTACATTTCCAAGTCACAAAGTTTAAAACAAAAGACAACAAATCTGGAATTCAAATACAATGAAATAAAACTAAGCAAAGCCTGAACAATAGGCATACTAAAAGAAATAAGGATCAGCAGTTGACTAGAAAACTGCTTGAGATGACAGCTGAGAGTAATCCTCCTCTGTCGGCTCAATCTCCTCTGTCACTAAGCTACCCGACGAACATTCCCAAAGAAAGAAAACAAAGGAATGTCCGTCAGTGATCTTACACTCGGTAAATCCCCAATTTAAAGTAATAAATGACAAGCATATAATAGATAAGAAAAGCATAATGTAGTGGACAAGCATGATATGGCAGTTAAACAGGGTAGACTATATAAGCATAACAGATTTACTGTTAAGTGTTTCTTGTAGTGCGATAGTGAAGGTATGTGTGTATATGAGAATAGTCCGTCAAACCCATGAACCAACATCACGCAGAGTTAAGATCCGTCAAACCCATAGAAGAACGACACACGAGGTTCATGTTAAGTGATTTTTAGTGGACCCTCGTGTCACGGTATACACTCACTACCAAACTATCCCTTTTCCCCGCGTATGTTAAGTTATAAACCTGACACAAGCCTTACACGAATCCATGAATACGTTAGGATGTTGCAAGTTCATGTCAAGTTCCTGTCGAGTTCATGTCAATACGTATTCATAGATCGAGTCAAGTTCATACTAGGCATGCAATATATCAAATCAAGTAGTTCATATATATATACAAATATAATGAGGAAGTCACATGGCAAGAAATGAGTCAAGTATAATACTCAAGCACAAACCAAAAATAGTGTTGTAAAGATGTGCTGAAAACTACCGATTATTCAACTCGTATGAATTCAGAAATAAAACTAGAAATATAGTCCTAGGTGTTACGCAAACATAAGTTCAAGTCTCGCCTAATTATGACTAATGGTTCGGGAGATATATGTGTTTTCGTATCGTTGCACACAACAGATCAAAATCTTTCCAGCACCGTCGCACATTTTAAAAGTGCAGTTTTTTATATTTTCCGTCTGTTTTCAGGTCTCGAAAAGAATTAGTAACTTATAGGCCTTTCGGTCTACTTATCTAAACAACTTGGTTTCGCGCGATTTGGATTTCTGAAGCTCTAGTTATGGATATCTTAACATAAGGGTTTAAAAAAGATTTTTTATTTTCTGGACAACAACTATTGTGTGTCTTACAGTGTATATATCGGGCCGTTCTACACGTTTCTGAGTCACCAAATATATAGGAAAGTTATAGGTCTGCCAATTAGACATCCATACATCTAAGGTTTGTCAAAAACCAATATCAGGATCTCGAGTTATGTCATTTTTAAAAACAATGCACAAATCGGGACAGAATCCATTCAGATCCGACACACAATTTAAAAAGACAGAATTCTATAAATTCCATCGGTTTTCAGGAAAACATTAAAACTAAGAAAATCTTGATTTTTCGATCTAATTGTCTAAAATACTTGAGTTTTCTCAAATCGGACCTCGAAAGACAGAGTTATAGGTCTTCGAATGAGGCCGTTAAAAACAATTTTCTGGTTTATCAAAACAGTGAGCGAAAGTCATAAAACATAATTCTTAATTTGGTGCGATCTAAACTATCTTATAGAGTACGGTTCATTTTCTTTTCTTCTTACATGTGTTTCAATGCATGAAATAATATACCTATAACCGATATGGCTAAAAGCAAGCATGAAACCAATAATAAACTTTTGATGAATTTTCTTGTTTATATCATTTTAGTGACGGGGAATTTATCGAGAGAAAGTCTAGCATAGAGAAGATGGAGCGAGAGAATTAGAGAGAAGGATGGGGACTTACAAATTGTGTGAGTCGGAATAACAACCGGCTCACCGATTAGATTTCTAGCATACTAGGATGCACTCCGACGATCATTAGCTCCGTGAAGATAAAGAAAAGAGGGGTGAGCTTTGAGTTGATGGTGTGAGAGTTTGAGTAAAGGGGCATATAAAGAGTAAATATATTCATCATAATTCTTCTTAATAATTCTAATTTATTATAAATTAATTTTGGGAGTTAAAAAAAAAATTAAAAGTTCTCAATTGTAGTTTATGAGAGGGTTTCAAGAAAATGTATTTGATTCAAAAAAGGAATTGAAAGTTCTCATTTGCAGGTTACGAGAGGGTTTTAAAAAAAAGTATTTGATAAAAGATAATTACAAGATCCAAGGTTCGAACATGTAATCTATAGAACAACAATGTAAAGAAATAACCAATGAGATACACATTTACTCTTACATATATTCAACAGGAATTATATATATAACAGGGTTTGAAAGGAAAGCGGTATTTTTAATAAAGAAAGAAAATATAACGGTAATAGGATTTTTGGGATTGCTACATACCCCCGAGGGGCGATCGGCAGCAGCAGACTTCTGGCAGGACAGTTCAGAGCTGACTGATTTTAAAATCAAGATGAAGATTGTTAGAATTGATTATATAATGCTAATCCTATTTGCTTTATGATCTGTTTATTAAAGATAAATCCTAATTAGTTATTTAGAGAAGATTTAAATCGGAGATATGATTTAAATTGGATATTTGATTTAAATCGTATATTTGTCTAGATCTAAATTTAAATCTTATACTAATTTCTAAGGATTAATTATATGCTATAAATATGAAGCCAATTGTTTAGGGTTAGAGAGAGAGAATTATGAGAAGAGAAATTATGCAATTCTGCACAAATAGTGGAAGGTTCTCTGCTCCTGCCCTTAGTTTTCCCGTTTGGCCGTTTGCATTTCCACGTAAAATCTCTGTGTCTCATTGAATTGGTCTTTTCAGTTTTCTGTGATTTATTTGATGTTTGTTTCCGTATTTATCTCGATCATCCCTAAATAGTTAGGATTAATCAATCAGAAAGTAATTAATACTAATGTCATGCCTCGGTTCTTGCTGCTCCTTGAATGCAGAAAACGCATATAATTAATATATGTTTATCTTCACATTATCCCAAACATAGCACATTGTCCACAAAAATTAAATATTTTAAATATTTCTAACTCTGTCAACTATATCCATTTTATTATTGAATAGATAAACCCGCTGTAGATATCATACAAGTACATTGAAAATAAATCTCGAATCTGATGCCGAATACCAACTTCTCGAATTAACTCGATCGGTTCTAAATTTAGTTTTCCGAAACTATTTTATCATGTTTCGTACATATAAAAACTAAATATTTATTCATCAGATAAGCCGAACTAGCCGGGTGAGATCTAGCTCCACATTAATTTACCTGTTGAACAATTATTGAAGTTTGGATCAGTTATGAATCAGATCTGAACAACAATGATCCAACGAAAGATATACCAGTATCTTTTATCTATCAATTGAATGAAATATCTTTGATTAGAGTGCAATCAGAGCTTGCTTATGGGGTTGACCCCTTGACCACCATCAACTCAGCTTGCTAATTAGAATCTTAGCTGCTAATTTGTCTTCTTCCTTAGCATCTAAGTACTACATTATTTAATTATCTGACATGAGGAGTTAGGTTAGCGAAACTGTCACCTGTTTATATGACATTGTGACCTCTACAAGCAAGCTATACTAAATAGCACCTTTAATATTAAATGAGGCCTGTCTTGCACCTAGCTAAATTAATAATTGCAGAAATGTATAAGAATTACAAAGGAAAAAGCTCTATGTTGTGGAAGTATAAAAAGGGACATGTACATGATCAACAAGCCCTAACTGGTCTCACAATAATTTTGAAGTTCTGATGAAAATGTCTAAAATCAAATATCTATCCAAATAAAGTGAAAAAACCAATTGATACCATGACTACAAAAGAAAAGGAAAAAGAAAACACCTTTTACCCAAAATTAACGACCACTACACAAAATGCTAACGCCGCGATAAGAAAAGGAGAAAATCTACTAGGTTACGACTAACGTATCATACTCAACCAGCCTCAACTGATCTCGTAATAGTTTGAAGTGTTTGATGGAGCTGTCAGAATATAAACATACTTTGAAACAAAGTTCAAAAGGAATATCGTTAGTGATTTAGTATCCTGTAACCAATATATATGATACTTACAGCACTTTATACCTTTTTAACCGGCCTTAACAGGTATTAACCAATATATATGATACTTACAACACTTTGTACCTTGTTAACCGGCCTTAACCGGTATTAACGTGAAGATAAAAAGAAAGCATATATAATCGGTTACAACAAACATATGGCACTCAACCGGTTTCTGTCGGAAAAGGGAAAAAAAATTCTGTCAAAAAACGAAGTTGTCTGGACTAATTGAATATTGAACTAAAATGAAAATCAGTCGGCGATTTATGATCAGTTGGTAGAGAAATTATACGGTTTACTGGGTGTATATAAGTGGATGTATATAAGGTACCAAGAAAGGAAGAAAGAACGAAAGACAGAAAGAGACGGTGTGAACACCTTTACAAGATAGGTGTGAACTCAACATGGAGTGGTGTGTTCTGATGAATCCAAATGCAGCAGAAGTTGAGAAACGGTTGGAATCAAGAGTCAGAGTGTGAAATGAAATCTGGAGCCAATGCGGGCCACCATATCTGAGCACCCAACAGAACACAAACAGCTGGTGCCCAACCCATAATTTGCGGCCTTAATTCAAGCGCCTGCAATGAATAGACATTTGGTCACATGCTATTGCTTCCACACATGACCCTACCTCTGCCTCGCACTGACCTAGCTCTTTGAATTCATGGTACATCTTTGCTCTATTGTTGCACTGTATGCGTTTTTTTTTGGATGCCGCTCTTTATGAATCATTGAGTTTAAAACTGAAACATTGCATATATATCCAATATGCACACGTAGGAATGGTATTGCAACCATGATTAGAGTGATGAGGCCAATTGGTTCACAATCATCCTTAAACGATTCACTTTAGTTCCTAGCTGACTTATCTCCAAATTTAAATCCTGGTCAAGCATTTTGGAATCTAAATAATGGTAAATTCATAGTTTAACCCCTTGTATTTATTTTTAAATCATGGAGGACTGATTTATCCACACTCTAATATGCAGAATTTTTGCTCTTCTTCACCTTCTCTGATATTTTGCTTGGTCTCTTTTTTTTTAATAGAAGAATTAGTATATTGATTAATATAAGACTATTTTTTTATTTTCATATAATTTAAGTAAAATTATGATGTAATAGGTTCGAATCTGGATATAAAATAATAAAAAGAATTGTTGTATATCAAAATAATTAGACGGAATGATTGAACTATACTCTAAAAAATGTTATATATATATATTTATAAGTTGGCTACTAATGATTTTCTTCGTTTGTGCTTACTAATGTTTTACTCTTTTCCAGAACAAAGTTGACATGCTATTCAATAGATATATGAAAGAAACGGATTTTGTGAAAATGAAAACTGTCAAAATGTTGTTGGACATCACTCACTTGTTATCCAACAAAGTAGATAGAGAGAAATAACCGTATTTCTTAGTCTTTTTGTCACATATTTGTCACCAGCCAAATATTACTTCATAATATACCGGAATGATCAAGCATGGTTAACCAACCGTAACAAAATGCTAAGCTTTATTTTCGTGAAGCTCAACACCCAAACAAAAAATAAAATAAAATCTACAAATATGCTTAATAATAGATGATAAACAAAACCCGCCATTTCGAATAATATTATTACACTCAAAGATTTCATTTCTACGACAGATGGCAGACCAAATTGTTTTTGTCAAAAGAAGCTATTAATTACTTCTTTTTTATCCTATTTACGTATATTAATCATCTTTATCTTTTAAGTGTTAGAAGTGAGCCACACAGAAGGGATTCCTCAGTCAAGGTGGTTGTTCTAAAATAAAGCATGCATGATAAGAGCATCCTTTCAAAAAAAAGATTATTCCATATATGTAAAGAGGTAATTGATAGTTAGTTGCATTATGTTGAGCTTTTTATTTCCTATTGGAGTAGTCAAAGTTTATTATGAACTGCACATATGAAATTATGTTTGTTAGAAGGGTTATTTGACAGATATGTGTATAAAAGTTAAAGAGTTGTTGACTTTATATGCAGAACAAATTTGTTGAGGGTTAAATAAACTGTCTTAAATCTTTGGGTTTTTTTCTTCTATATTGAACCCTAAAACTTTTGTATTTCTAAATAAGACCTCCAAAACTTCATATTTCTAAATAAGACCCCCAAATTCTTTAAGTTGTCTAAATTGGTTCTCATGGTTAGTTTTACATCCAAATTCCATTTAAAATGACACCCTTATCTTCTTCTTCCCTACTCCATCAAAACCATTCTTCTATTCCTTTTCAAATTTCAACACCCAACCCTTTATTAGAATTGCATCCATATATAATTATGATTCATGCGGACCTTCTTTTAAACCATTTCGGAACCAGCCTTCATGAATTACAAATGCTTATTTTTTCTACAGAGAACCAACTATACTAAGCAATGATGGGTTGAGAGTTGATTAGGTTGCTAAGGGTAGATTAGACATTTAGCAGCTTATTAGGCAAATTAATTGCTATTTAATTGATAGGGGTCCTTTTCAGACAATTTAAAAGATTTGATGGTCTTATTTAGAAATATGAAGTTTTAGGGGTCTCTGGAAATACGAAAGTTTGGAGGGTTGAATATAGAAAACCCCTAAATATTTTGCTGTAAAATTTAATACAACAGTTAAAGTGTGGGCCCAATGGTGATGAGATTGAATGCTTAAGCTCAGTGCTCTTTGTCCTAGCTTTGTTTACACGTGGGACCCACATAAAAGAATAGAGGCTGCTTCAAAGCCATTGCATCAAATGTGGGGTCCACGAAATTTTGCCTTGCTGCGCGCTATCGAAGGATAGCTTTGAAAATTGTTTAAAAGATGTGTAATTTTAAGGAATTTTTTGGCCCTTCAATCCAATTTAGCGTATGGTAGAGATGGTGTCATATATCAAGTAAACTTTCACATCGAAGTAATTTTTGACGACGGGTGCCACTTACTTTTCTCCGGCATATATTGAGCTTGAGCAGTAGCCATTCTTTCTTTCTTTATCAAATTTCATCTCTGCTTCTTACTGCATGTCTAGCCCTAAACTGATTGCACATCGATTATCCTATTCAGTATTTCCATTTTCGTCCATCTATATCACAGCTTTACGATTTAGACGGACATCAGAATACTTTAACATGTTCTATGGAGTCTAGCAACCATGTCATCATTTTACTAGCACAACCAATCGAATCCTGCATAAATCTCAACTCTTTGGCCAATTAATTGGTAAATGCTCACATATTTTTAATATGGATGGGAGGAGGACGTTGGTTGTGCATATCAGCGTGCAGAAGAACTTAATTAGTCGTTTATATATGATTTGTGAAATCGTTAGTATTTTCTAGCAAATTCTATTAGGGCTTTATGATGCAACTATCAATTTGTTTATCTATTTGAAGAAATCATATTATTCCTATTGAATGAATGACTTCACATGTGAATGACTTTGAACAATGCTGTGAAGAAGAAAGTTTCAAATTTAGTGATATCCATTGCGGCATAAGGTGTACAGCATCGCCAAAATCCATGTCCGGCAAGACTTGAGGTACTCTCAACCTGATGAGGAGGAGGTGGTTCGCAATTTGACAATGAGGGTGTTTCCCAACTTTTTCAAGGAAAAAAATGGTGAAACTTGATGGGTGGAAAGCGGTGGCGATGAGGAACTGTGAAGGAATTTTTTGACCTATTCAAGTTTTTGCTACCCTGTTATTATTAAATCTGCATCATTTATCTATTTCGTTTCAGACACGAGCAACCCAAAAATAGCTGCAGAAATTGCAAGACAACTCCGAGAATTCCATCAGGTGGAAATACAAGGGTCTAGAGAACCACAATTGTGGAACGAGGCATTCAAGTTTCTCGAGAAAGGTCGCTGACTTCCCATAGCCTGGTATTTACCTTTTCATTGGACTGAATGGAGATGTAATCTTCAGGATCAAATTATATAGTTGATAGTTTTTTGCATTAGAAAAGTTGGTTATGCATATTGCCATGATGGCGGCTTTCCTTGGCTAAAAATAAAATGGTGTGTGCACCTGAGACATTAAAATTCGATGACAGCGAGAAGCAAGCAAAATATGAAACGATTTCATTTAAGGATATCCGTGCAGAGGTTAACGATCTCAAGGTATGTACAGCCTTTGAGTAATATATCTTGTTTTCTCCACTTCTTTCTGCCTTGTCTATTTGTCTTCAAATAAATTTTATGTTGCTCCAACTTTAGCTTAGATTGGACGAACAAAACTTGATGCCGATGACACTAATCTCTTGAACAAGAAGGAATAAAGTTCACATTCATTAGACGTAATCACAATTTTGTTCAGTGAGATATTTCTTGTATCCGGTATTCTGGTGTACGAAAACCCTCATCTCTCTTTGCTTGTAAGACAGTTTTTTTTCTGCTGATTGTTTACAGGATTTTCTTAACCTGACAGTGTTTTATTTTCTTATCATTTATATGCCATCTTCTAATCACATTTTGCAAATTTGGTTTAAATTTAGAGTCATATATAGGGATATCTTTGCACTTCTACACGGCCTTTCTGCCCATTGTGCATCAAAACATAGGAATTTGAGTAATTCCTGATTTTCTATGCTATTGTTTCTACTCGTCTTTAGAAAGCCCATTAAAAATAGAAATATGAGGCTGAGGTACTCGAGTGAACAGTTAGGTTTTATATCATGTCTATGAATGGGAAAAGAATAGTGTCCAATTAATGATAACGATAACGTCGAAAAGAGACACAAATGCAATTCATAAGTTGTGGTTGAATTGTTTCTCATCAAGAACGCTTGAAACTACCTGACTTTACAATTGCTATAAATCTCTTGGTCAGCAGGTACCCGACAAGGATCTGGATGATCTTTATGCGGAAACAAGCACTTTTCAGTAGGCCTCACATGTTTACTGGGCTCTTTGGGCTCTTATCGAGGTAATTCATAATCTTGAGAATACCTGGTGAAAAGTTCCACTAGGGCCTTTGCATCTGTTTCCGTTATCTTCATGCTGGTTATGTAAACAAACTTGACAACAAGCAGTCAAGTACTGAGAAAACATGATTTTTACTGTATTAGAATACAATATTGCATCTCTCTGACTCTCTCGATCTGTTCGATCGAATTTGTTTAAAATATGAAACATAACATGCAACGGAAACCATTCTATATATGCAGGTATATCAATAGTAAAATAAAATGGACGTGAACTTTTTCATCGCAAGCACACTTGGATAGCAAAATTCTTCATTACACACTGTCTTTATACTGAATCTACATGTTTCTGTCCTAAAACTTACAGGCAAAGATGTCACCAATTAACTTCAATTATCTCGGGTACTTCTTCCTTCGCAACAATGAATACAAGAAGCACAAGGAAGACTGCTTTGCTTTAGCTAGAAAATACCTCTCTGGGTCAAGCATCCTCTGATGTATTACGTTTTAGTTTTTAGCTCCGATTCCCTTTGTTTTGCTGTGCAATATGTGCTGTTTTTTTTTTTTCCCTGTAGCTGCGATTGTTCTTTTAATTCGACAGCAGCAATTGTTTGATTGCTTCTGGCATTTAATCGAACGGGGTTGGTTCCCCTTTTATTCTGATTCGACATTCGGAATGATAAGTTGTTGTGTGATATGTATAATATATTGATGTTCAAAGGTCTTGTTTTGGTTTTCTGAAGTATATTTTTAAAAATAATTTTTACTTATCTAGAAAGAAAACTGTAGCATTGATGATGTAAAATTTTCTTCTAACTTATCGCATGTGATTTTTGTACTGGAAACTTGATTAATATGCGAGTGTCACTCGGCAAGTGAGCAAGAGATCATGGTTTCAAATTCTTGCATCAAGTTACGACTTATTATTTGAAAATATGTTTGACTATTTCTTTTTTTTTGATTAATACAAGAATATAACGGGAAGAAACTTCCAAGGATGTTTGTAAAATCTTTAATTATTTTATATAATCATTTTTAGAATAATACTTAATTGTGTGTGTGTGTGTGTGTGTATATATATGGCTGTTTTGTACTAAACTGCAAATTGAAAATGAATTTGCATAAATTTTTGATGAGGTAGCCAGAGATGGTTCCTTCAGGTTACTTCCAAATTGACAAACACAGAGAGGTGAAGAATCACCAGTGTACTTTGAAATAATATATATGTGGACTTATATGTTGAAATCTCCTGTAATTCTAATGTGATTAATGCGTGATATGCCCAAATTTGCATCTGCATCTAAAATCAATGGATTTGTTGGTATTGGATCCATTGAATAAAAATGACAGTTGGAGTCTTGACACGTGCACGCATGCACATTCCTGTGATGCAAGCAAACAGGATCAAGATTGGGTTTCTTCGTTGCATATTCCTCTTCACTAGTTAGGAAGCAGTGCTATATATGTGTACGAAAAGTGTCCTTGGCATGAAGCCAACTTCATTTACTTTAAGAAGAGAATTTCCAAAAAAATGAAGTTTATATCGTTTTGGTATTATAAAATCTTGGTACATTGTATTTCTTTCTACTTTGTAATTCTTGTATGTGAATTTAAGACCGGCCGGTAAAGGAAAGAGAAAGACAATGTCATGGGCTGCTGGATTCAAAACACCCAGCTAACCGACAAATTAGAAGGAAACAGACTCCGGGAGTAAAAAATAATATCCAGAGCTGTCCTCTTCCTCCACCATTAATTCTGTTATGCATATCAGAAAAAATCCCTCAGAAGTTCCAAAGGCGGGGACCCGCCCCACACTCCTCCTCCTCCTCTCCATCCACCGGCCCTGTCATTACAGGCGATGTAAAATTATACGGGAATTCGTCGATCATGGAAAATCCCTCGTTCATCAAATCAAAGCTAGACCAGTCCATCAGCGGCGGCGGCGGCGGCGGCGGCGGCGGCGGCGGCGGGGGCGGCGGCGGCGGCGGCGGCGGCAGGTTTACCTCCTCCACATTGGCATCCGGCATTGGTGTCTCGACTGGTGAATCCTCTGCTCCCACTGCTGTTGGTTCCCAAGCCCCAGAATGTGCATGTCGTGTAGCGATATCCTGAATTTGCTGGTGAGTCAAGGACGCACCGTCGACAGGCACCTGCGGCGGGTTGTCCGGGAAATTGAGCTGCGCATGTCGGCCGCGGAGGCAAAAGGTGGCCGCATCGAATGCACGGGCGGCCTTCTCGGCGGAGTCGTAGGAGCCGAGCCATATACGTTCCCGGCTGTGCGGTAGACGGACCTCGGAAACCCACTTACCCCACTTCCTCTTCCTCACTCCCTTGTACTTCATCTCCGAGGAGCCGGTGGCCGAGGAGCCGGTGGCGTCGGTCGTCATCATGTTCGCCACGTAGCAGAATCTTAGGAATGTTGAGTTGGCGATAGCGGGCAAAAAGGCTAGCCAGCCCTTTTTATAGGCAGCGCGAGGCAGACCGCGTGCGTGGCCGCGTGATGGTGGGCTTTTTTGGGAGCACGTGATGGAAAAATGGAGATGATGAGGACTTTAAGAAACGTGGGTTCTTGGGGGAGAGAGTGAAACATCTGTTTCATCACATTCCGCCTTATCCATTTTTTGAAAAATGGAGATGATGGAGACTTTAAGAAACGTGGGCTTGCGTCCGCCTTGGATGCCCTTATCCGTGTCCAAACAGCTGGAAAAACCTCCAGGTCGCCGTTCCCCCATCTCCACCGGCCACAGGTCCTCCGTGGCGACCAATTCAATAACCCGCTGGATGCCTCACAGCTCAACGCCGGGGTCTTGCGAAAGAGTGCCCCGTCTTGAGGCCCGTCGCAACCCTGTCCTTCCCGAGAAGTTGTCGGTCAGCTCGCTTGATTCCAGGCATGGCCGACACGCTCTCTCTCGACGGGGTCACGCGGACGGCACTCACCGCGATAACTCACGAACAATCCAGCCAGGGGACCTGAGAAACCTCATAGAACGGAATCAGAGTCGCAGCCAGGCGCAGGCGGTCAGCGGGAGAGGCCATAACTCCGAGTACGCCGAATTCTCGGGGTACCACGACCATCCCGATACTCTCGAAAAGAAAATCGAAGGTATACATCGGGAGGGTCGTCTTTCAAGCGAGAGGGCTAGGTATGCCGCCGACTCGCTTACGAAGCCCTTCACTGAAGAACTGCTCGCTGTTGGGATCAAAATTTACACCCCGGTTGACCAAGTCAAAATTAAAGTCAACCTTAAGCCAAGTGGGCCCAAGCCCAGGTCTGGACCGAGTATAGAAGGAACCAGCCCCATAACAAAAGGAATGAAGCCATAAATTAGATTAATATAATTCTTTTTTTTTGAAATAAATGTATGTAAAATGGGCAGAAAACCAAAATTTTATAAACCCCATGTTTTATGTGCAAAAAGAAACAAGCACATAAGGCATGGGATGGCACAAGCGTCATTAGGCAAAGCCCAAGGGACTACATGTAAAGTGCGTAGCCTATAAAGGCAAATATGATGAAAATATCTATAACAACTTTTCCATTCTCTAAAATTCTAGGGTTTGTACCTCCTCCTCCTTCTTCCTCAAGGTTCTAAACATTCTTCTTTTCTTTTGAATTAAATTAAGAGTTTAACTCTTACTTTTATAAAAATAAATAGTTTTTCACCATAAAACCCTTAAAGGGGAGCTCGGATCTGCCATCAAATCCCTAAAAGAGGAGATTTTAAGTCTCGTCTCCCTTTTTTCCTACAAGATCCAGCCAACAGAGAGGAAGAAGAAGCATACCCATCTCCAACAATCCCATTTTAGGAGGATCCGAGGCTTAAAAGAAAATCCAAAAACTTTTAGGAGTTTAACTTCAGTTAAAATCTGTTGGAGTTTAACTCCATAAATCAAACCCCTTTTTAGGAGTTTAACTCCAAATCTATACATAAACCCTTTGGGGGTTCAACTCCTAACCCAGGGGCTAAGCCCATTTTCCGCTGGTGTTTCCAGCGGTCGCGTGCAGCGCACGTGACCCTCGGGCGCCTAGCGGTCGCGTGCATCCTACGTGAACCGCGGGCGTCCAGCGGTCGCGTGTGCCTCACGCGACCCGCGGGGGCTAAGCGCCTACGTGCGCTCAGCTCCCAGCAGTTGCGTGCTGCGGACGTGACATGACATTGATTGATCGTTTGTTTTCACTTTCGAAGATAGCTGGGCGTTCCGCACTTATGTGATCGAGTCATTCAATTCATAGTAAGTAATTTCATACAAAGAATGGATTTCAATAGATGTAACGTTCTTCGAAAGTGTACCCCAGCGGAAGAAGCTTGTGTTCCTTACTCACCTCAGGGGGAGTGTTTGAAAGATGAAAATGAGGATTTTCTTCCAGTGGGTTCTCCCTGTTCCCAGTGATGATGTTCCTATGCCTCCTTCTCCCCATACCTTTTCTTCTGTGCCCTTCTCTTGGAGAGGGGGTTTAAGTATAAGCGGATGAAAGCCTGGCTAGAGCGAATAGAAAGAGTGGATTTCTCAATTCACTGCCGGGTCTAATCCTCTTTTTCCCGGATGCTGATCTAGAAGCTAAAACTAATCACCGGGCTCTAACCCTTGCCAAATAGAGGATTGATTGAGCCACCCATCATCCCCCTCTTACCGCTTTGCTCATCGCATGCTGGTTATCACAGTAGAAGCTGCATCACTAATCGCGGATGTTTGGACATTTTTAGGAGTTGAGTAGCTGTCCACCATCACTAATCCGGGTTCCCTTTTGTTTTTGCGCTTCCCGGAAGTCTAACAGGACTTTCCGGGGCGCAAAACGAGGGGTCCGATTTTTTCTCGCTGCCCGGAAGTCGAAAACGACTTGCCGGGGCGAGAAAAATGGTCGCTGATTTTTATGCGCTTCCCGGAAGTCGATTACGACTTGCCGGGGCAATAAAAACGGCGCCGAATAGGCTTCACTGGACCTTCCGAGTAGCTAGAAGTCCCGTTATGGGACTTTCCGGGCTCAGAAGGCTCCATGAAGCTTTAAGTCCCATTATGGGACTTCCCGGGCTCACCGGACAAGAGACAACAGAGAGAGGACGTTCGCGCTTTCCGACTCGGAAACCGCTCACTGTTCGGGCTCACCGGACATCTCCGTGAGAACGAGCCTAACCAGAAGAGCACAAGCAAAGCTAAAGACCCTCTTCCTAAGGTCCAGGCAGCTACCGGATCATATCCTATCGACGAAGGCCCCCATTCTAACAAAGAAGCTAAGAACCATTCAACAACTTTACTGTTGGTCGGTCGAGCTCATTCTAACGACCCGCGGGCGCTCGGCTCCCACGCGCTAGGTACGTGACCCACGGGCGCCCGGCGCCCATAACCAGGCACGTGACCCGGAGCGCCCGGCACCCACGTACCATGCACGCGTCTTTAAGACGCTCCTCACCCCTCATTTTCCATACACTCCACACCAGAAACACGCCCCCATTAAGAAAAATTTTCTAACGGGGCGCTGCCCCGCATCTCGCAAGGGGGCTGCTAGCCCCCTTGACCTCCAGCCCGCTATCCGGGTAGCGGGACCCCCGTAAATTCTACGAAGCCCCCGATATATCCAAAACCCTTTCAAAACACAACATACGCACACTGCACACTGAGTTCGCATGACTAATTGACCCGTCAATCGAAGATTCTCTCGCTCCAAAAACGAGGGGTAATTAACGGCAGGTTAGTCTGCGGCTGCCGGAGTTTCGGATTCCCACAATCAATAACCCCCGCCTATCCTAGGCAGGGGGAATATGTAGTACGCCTGACAAGTGCGTGCGTATTCCCATCTCAATGGGGTGAAGAAAAACACCCTACAGATTCTAGCACGCCCGGTGGGACCTTTCTCTCCTCCCATATCTCTGTTCAAGTGTTCATGCGAACTCATTTAACATATATGCCGATGTTTGTACTGAAATAATGTTTTTTTCGTATAGCAATCAACTTTCAACGACGATGTCTCCTAAGATGAATTCAGCTTCCGACGCGACCCCGATCTCATACGTGGTCGAGATCAATGCCCGTGTGGTTCTCCCTGCCAGTCTCAGCCAGCAATGGGAAGAGCCAGCCCGTCAATTTGGTTCCATCTTCATCTACCTTGCCGGAAGCGCTCATCTGGCGGAGGTCACGGCAAACCAAGCGGCCAAACCGACCTCAAGGGGCAGGAGGCCGAACGTTGTGGTCGCCAAAGCATCCTACCCAAAATGCAAATCTGTATTCGAACAGCTCTCCACTGTTCCGACTGGGGGCAAGGCCGTCAACGCCATGGAGCCACAAAGCATCTCCAGCAAGCTCAGGTGCTGCCCTTGACAATCGTGCGAGCAGGCAAATTCTCTGGGCTCTCTGTCAATCGGTCTACGGCGTCTTCCCGAAGATCCGAAGTCTGCCAAGTGCTTAAAACAGAAAAGTTATGGCAGAAGCGGCTCAGGTATCGACCCAACAAGAGGGCCAGGACTTCGGTCAAGTGGAATCTTATGAGGTTCCAAGCGCAGGGTTACTCCGTGACGACGGCTGAGTCAGCCATAAAAGTCAGCAATTCCTTCGAATCTCTGAAGTGGGTTCAAAAAAATGCCATGACCGCCAGAATCAAGAAGACATTGGTCTTAACAATGCTAAAAAGGGACGTGTCCCAGCCCCAACAGAGAAAGCATGGCATTGTCTCTTCAAGAGTCTATTAGGCGCTCTGTGCCGCGCGAAAGCAGCGAGGCAGATCCAGAAAAGAGGCGCAGCACCACTCATGAATCCGGTCAGGCCAGCCATCTTCAATCGATTGTCCGCTACCAAAACAGAAGGGCCAAGACGGTGGTCCACAAAGACAGCTACCAATAATGAAATGATGGCCGGATATGTTGTCCACACAGTCTATATGGCGCGCAGCGACAACCTGCGCAGTAAAAGCAAGGATGGGGCCACCACATCCCAAGCCCAATCTGGCTTAAATGTGGTTGCCGCTTCCCAAGATCAGCCGCCTCCACTGGATAAGGAAAACCCTCTCGATGAGGATGATAGGCAAAAAGACCCCTCGGTCCATGTAGAGTCAAACTCGGACAGCGAGGAAGATCCGACTTTCCGCCCCAGGACCGCAGAGCAAGAGCTGCTTCAAGAGCTTCGAAAACAGCTTAGGAGCAAAGATAAGGAACTGGCCAAGCTTTACTCCAAAATCGACGACTTAACGAATATTGTGATGCAGCTCATGGCAAAATTGCTCGAGCGCCATCCAATCAGGCACATGTCTCTACTCATGAGCCGGGTGATGGCAACCTGAAGCAACCGATGCATGTCCCCTTGGGTCCAAGATTTGGTGAGCCGCACGAAAGCCATCCATATTCCGCTTCTGGGGACGCCTTGGCCCCAGATAGCACTATCCCGCTAACACAAGATCGGATAATGGATTTGGTCACTAGCAAAGTTAGAAAATTGGTAGCTGAAGCCGAAGCTCAGAAAGAAATCGACAGTAGTGGGCGACCATATCCCGCACAGTACGATCTGATCGAGTTCCCGAGCGGTTACGTCATTCCTAAGTTCGGAAGATTTGACGGGAAGGGAAACGCAAATCAGCACGTCGCCCAATTTAAACCATCATGCGGAAATACACGGGGGCAATGATGCGCTCCTTCTTTGTCAGTTTGTCAACAACCTGACCGGTGCCACTTTCGACTGGTACGTGAGTATACCAGACGGGTTCGTCATTACCTTTGCCCAAATGGAGTATCTGTTTCGGCAAAGGTTCATGAGTGTCAGTGATAAAATCTCCATTGCTGACCTTATGAGGACCAAGCCGGGAAAGAATGAAAGCAACACCGACATTATCGCCCGATGGAGCAACCTCACTGTTAAGTGCGAACCGCCGCTAGAGCAGGACCAGTCCGTCAGTCTCCTCATTGGGAATCTCAGCAATTGGATGGTCCCATTCTTATGTACAACTGGCCTCAAGACGTTTCAGGAGCTGACCAAGAAAGTCTAAATACTGGAACGCTCAAAGCAAGAATCCACCCCGGACTCTCAGAGAGATAAGACTTGGAAGAGCAAGATGGACGACAACCGTAGAAGCGGGAATTCCAACAATACTAATGCCTTCAATGCGTCCGATAATAAAGACAAGCGAAAGGCAGGCGAATCCAATACCAACCGGTCTCGAAAGCCAGTGCTAGGAAGAGAAAGGACTTCCCTAGAGGAGAAAAAGAACAAGGTTTACTCTTTCAGAAGGGACAAGGTCTGCAAGATATTCAAAGATGTCTTGAACAACGGGCTACAATTACCAGAGTCAAAAAGACCCCATGAATCAAAAATGACCGACAATCTCCTGTATTGCCCGTACCACAGAGTAGTGAGCCATGCGATCGAGGATTGCTATATCTTCAAAGACTGGGTCAAGAAGCAGTACAAGACTGGAGAGATCGAGCTGTCCAAGAATGTGTTAGTGAACAATCAAGTTGCAACCAACAACTTTATACAGACAGAAGCTGAAGTTTTCTAGGAGCAGACAGCTGAACCCGCTGCCCTGAGAAATGAAACTAACTCACTGCAGTCCCCGTGGAGTACGCACATATCTAATAAAACGAAGAAGATACTAAATCTACTTCGGAAAGAGCCCATAACAGAATGGGAAGGGCTGAAGAAGCCCACCATTCCAGCTGCTAATTCGGCTCAATCAGACTCAAAATCCAAAAAGCTAAGGAAGAAGAAAAGTGCAGCTCGAAGTGAAAAAGACTCTGCAGGGAGATCGACCATTCAAAAATATATCGATTCTCTCGAAGGCTATAAACAAAAGGAAAAAACTCTAATTCAATTGAAGGAGTTCTTCCCTGTAGAAGCGGCTGAGATTCTGGAGGAGTTAGAGGAAGACTCCGATAACGAGATCCCTATAGTGACCTACTATGTCTTCCACCTTGGTAGCGACTCTGAGGAGGAGCCCTGTTTTCCCGAAGAGGACGAGGAGCTCGCTACAAAGGCCAACCAAATGCAGCTCAGAAGCGGCAGGGCTCTGCCGCCAAATCAGGGCAACGCCCCAAAAAGGAAGGAAAAATAAGTCGTTAATGAAGAAGATGGCAGAGAGCCGGCTCATGAAAATTCGAGTCCTTTCTCGGTGGACTATAACGTCTTGGCTCATCTCCGAAAGTTTCTGTCTCTTCTGAGCATCTACGATACATTGGTCCTATCTAAGGAGCTTAGAGATGCTCTCATTCACGCTCTAAAAAACCCCGAGCGATATCAGGCTCGCTTTGCGAAAATTAATATGAAGGAAGCCCAGTACGCTCTGCATGCCGCCGCCATCACATTTAAGGACGAAGACTTGCTACTGGGAACTGCTGAGCATAATCGGACGCTTTACGCGACCGGGTACAGCGACGGAGATCGAATTAATCGCATATTGATTGATCTGGGAACCTCAGTGAACATCATGAACTTACAGACTCTGAAGAGTTTATCAATGGGCGTCAGACACCTGTCAAGAGAAAGAATTGTCATTCAAGGCTTCAATCAAAATTGCCAGCAAGTTCTGGGATTCATAGCTCTGCCGATCAGGTTTGGGGACCTGCAAACCGAAGCTAAGATATACGTGATCGACGCCGACACGTCTTATAAAATTCTCTTGGGGCAGCCATGGCTCCATGATTACGGAATTATTCCGTCAACTCTCCATCAATGCATGAAGTATACTAAAAATGGCGAAAAAAGACGCATTGACGGAGACATCCAGCTGTTCAGTGTGCATGAAGTCCGATATGAAGATTCCCGGTACTTTGTGAACCCCCAGAATGCTAAGCTACCACTGACCGAGAACAGAACGACCCCAAAGCTCAAAAGCGGATCTGAGCCGTCTGTCACTTTCAAAAGTAAAAAACCCCAAGTGCGCCCGCGTTTCGGCAGTGACACTGATGGGTCCGATGCTGGAAGTCTGTCCTTTTATAAAACTCGCCCTCATTTCGGTAGTGATACGGATGAGTCTAAGACTGAAGGCCCATCTAGCAGCAAAGTCCGCCTTCATCTTGGCAGCGACACGGAAGAGTCGGGGGAAGTGGACCCGCCTCGCAACAGCTATGCGGATTGGGCTCTCATGCAAAAAGCAAAACTACGAGAGACCTTCGAAATTACAGAAGGGTCCTTTGCTATCACAAGGGTGCCGGAGCAGTTGTGCAAGGAGCTAGATGTATTGTCGGTCTCCACCATGGACCAGCTTAAAACCTTCTACATTCCTGCAAGAAAATGTGGACAGAAGGGTATCCTGTTTTATGGGTCAAATCCTATTGTGCACCCGGACGATTTATCTATCTCGTGCCTTCCTTATGAGAGAGGCATAAGAGCCGTCCTCAATCCAAGATACTATGCTCCCAAGATGGAAGAATATTTCAAAAAGTGTGGATGCCGGTTATATCAAATGGAGTCCGAGGCGAAGTTTTATGAGGGGCTGTGGCATCCGTCTCAGGTCCGAGCACTCATCGATGGACGAATCACCGATAGATGGGGCATATGTTTTCGTCAACCTGATGCCAAAGCATGCTACACGATCCATGTTGGTGACGCCAACGAAAGGTCAAATGATGACGACGAGCTAGCCGAGCCAGAAGAATCCCCTCGAGAGCTCGAAGATGGTGGACAAGCAACCTTCAATGAGCTAATCAAGATTGATTTAGGAACGCCCGATAATCCAAGGCCGACCTACATCAGCTCACTCTTGTCGGAAGAAATGAAAGAACAAATAATCGCCCTGCTACATGAGTTTGCCGACTGCTTCGCGTGGACGTACAAAGAAATGCCTGGCCTTTCTCCTAAAGTGGCCGTGCATAGGCTGGCTATATCTTCTGATGCCAAGCCAGTCAAACAAGCTCCTTGAAGAATGAGAAGAGAGCTAGAAGAAAATGTCATCGAAGAAACTAAGAAACTTATCGATGCTGGCTTCATCGGAGAAGAGAAATTTGCAGACTAGATCGCATGCATCGTCCCAGTGAAGAAGAAAAATGGGTAGATCCGAGTTTGCATCGATTTCAGGGAGCTCAACAAGGCATGCCCTAAAGACGACTTCCCGCTACCGGTCATGAAAATGATGGTACGTGACACCTCAAATTACGAGCTGTTCACCTTCATGGATGACTCATATGGTTACAATCAGATAAAAATGTCGCCTGAGGATGAGAAGCATACAGCATTTCGAACCCCGATCGGCATATGATGTTACAAAGTGATGCCGTTTGAACTAAAGAACGCGTGTGCCACATATCAAAGGGCAATGACCAATATCTTTGATGGCTTAATCCATAAAGTCATCGAATGTTATGTTGATGATTTGGTCGTTAAGACCGAAGCCAAGGCCGATCATATCCGAGATCTCAGAATCGTTTTCACCCAACTGAGGGAATACGATCTAAAGATGAATTATCTGAAGTGCGCTTTTGGCATGTCGTCGGGAAAATTCTTGGGCTTCATAGTTCGACATCGGGGGATCAAAATTGACCCATCATAGATAAAGGCCATCATAGAGATGCCTTCTCCAAAGAATCTGACGCAGTTAAGATCCTTTCAAGGCAAACTCGCTTATATACGAAGGTTCATCTCGAACCTATCAGGGAGATGTCGGCCCTTCTCAAAGCTCATGAAGAAAAGAGCTCCTTTTGTCTGGGATACCGAATGTCAAGAAGCGTTCGAAAGCGTAAAATGGTACCTGTTGCACCCTCCAATGCTTGTTGTCCCTATTCTAAATAAATCGTTGATTCTTAATACTGTCGTGCTAAATGAGTCACTTGGTGCACTTCTTGCCCAGAACAACGAGGAGGGAAAAGAGAATGCCCTCTACTACCTCAGTCGAATTTTAGTTGGGGCGGAACACAACTATTCCCCGATCGAAAAACAATACCTGGCTCTAATATTCGTTGTGAAGAAGCTGAGGTACTATCTGCTCGCTCATCGGGTTATGCTGATCTCCAAGGTCGACCCGCTCAAACACTTAATGACTAAAGCAAGCTTAGCCGGCAGAATGGCGAAATGGGCTGTCATGCTGCTTGAATTTGACATAATTTATACTCTTCAGAAAACAGTAAAAGGAAAAGCCCTCGCCGACTTTCTCGCTCCTCATCCCATACCAGAAGGGTCACCGATTAATTGTGAGTTACCTAACGAACAAGTGCTGCACCTTGAGAATGACGAGACATGTTGGGAGCTCTACTTCGACGGAGCATCATCAATAAGGATCTCCAGCAAATCAAGCATCCCGAAGATAAAAGCAGGGATAGGGCTGGTGTTCGTCACGCCATCGGGAGGAACCCTATGACGTTCCTTCGCTCTCACCGAGCCTCGCACAAACAACGAGGCTGAGTACGAAGCTCTAATAGCTCGTCTGGAGCTCGCCATAGAAATGGAAATCCTTCGTCTACGAGTCTACGATGATTCCCAGCTTGTCGTCAACCAAGTAAGCGGTGACTACAAGATATATAAGCCTGAGTTAGCTCGATATATAGGCCGAGTGGTGGAACTCATGAGAAGGTTCACTCACATTGAACTAATGAGAGTCCCTAAGGTGTTGAACGGACAAGCCGACGTACTCGCTCGCCTAGCCAAAGAGCTGGCTGATCCCGACATAGATGAAATTCTGATCACGGTCAGGAGCCGGCAAATTATGCCTCCAGTCTCTTTACGAGAAGATGGAAGTGCAGAACAAAAGAGCAATCCTGCTGAAGAAGTTTTGATTATTCAAGAGGAGCCCGATTGGAGAGAGCCCTTCATAGAGTACCTCCGATACGACAAGCTGCCTGGAAAAAAATTTGCAGCTCAAATGAAACCCGAGGCTCCAGGATTATCCACTGCTCTGTGTTGCTTGGCAGAGATTCTGTGATGTTGCTTTATATCATGCCTAGGACGAATGTTATAAATATTTATATATATACTAATAGATGCTGTATATGTTTTGCACCCGCGCTAGTCCAGTCCCCGCTCTGCCGTTAGTTAAGTAACCTAACGGATGATGACGGGGCCCAGTGGCGAATGCGGATGGCATATACGTACATTATATTTTTGTTCCTTTATCTAGTGTGATATGTTTAATTGATGGGACTGCATTAATTCTGATTAATGCAAGGAAAAACAAACCTATATGATGTTGTTGGAACCATATTTTTGAAAAACAGACATTACAGACATTTACTTTTGCCTTGTATAGTGGTATTCGATTGGGAATATCCTGCACCTCATTTGACGAGGCAAGAGCCGAGATCCCTTCATCGAGAGTGACCTCTTGGACAGAAGTTTCCGTCAACGTAATAACTTTACTATAGTTGATTCTTTTGCTTTGCACTGTGGTATTCAGTTTGGAATATCCTGCATCTCATTCGACGAGGAAAGAGCCGAGATCTCTTCACAGGGAGTGATCTCTTTAGCAAAAGTTTTTGCCACTATATATTTATAAAACCACTTGGTTTCCTTCAACGATATCAAGTTCATTACGTTAAAGGTTTTTCGCCAAAAACCAGCCGTAGCCCTCCGTCGTTTCATATAATTGCTACTTAGTATTCGTGCTGCGTTTGTTAATTATTCATCAAGGCGTAGTGAACAGTAGCTAAGTAATGATTGTCTGTTGCATAGATAATGCGATTGGTTAGGACGGTCGAGTGACTTTGTTGATTATTCGTCAAGGGTCATACGGGTGGGTCTAATGCAATCTTGGATAATGACGGGTTGAACTTGATTAGGACCTTTTTGATTTGTTGATTATTCGTCACTGTCACTTAGGTCCTAGAGGTAAAAATCACATCAGGAGTTTCAATTATACAGGAAACTTGCCAGGCATGTGCATACCTTCTGGAGTGTGGTGACTTGAGTGGCTTCCATCAAATTATCATGTGATGATAGTTGGATCCCGATTCACGCTGATTAGTAGAATTACTCCTCGGGTGATTTTAGATGATCCCGGCTAATTCTTCTTTTAGGGTTTGAAGGAGAATTCGAGGAAATAGTGGAAGCCATCCTGATTAGATAAAGTGATTAACCATTCTGATCTAGGTTAGAGTGCACGCTAAGTGTTTCTTTTCTCTCTCTGGCAGCGACCATGGCCTGACCCTAGACTAAAACTCTTGAACCAAGTTAACCGAACCTTCTTAAAACACTTTGGCTTTTGGATTGTCTTAGTCACATATATCATTGCCACTTCTACTTCACCTTTGCATTTCTCCGGAACATTCCGTATCACTACGAAGATCCACATTTATTGGATATTCCATCGTATAGTTACATACGAACTCGATGAAACTTGTTTCGGTTCGAGGATGGATTCTGGTTCAGAAGAAATTGAATAGGATTATTCAGGTTGTATTTTCCCTTTACCTTCTCTCAGATTGCGAGGGCTCCTGATATTTAGGAGAGTAGACTTATTACGCTTATTGGATAGTCTTCTTCCAAATCATAGGCATGTGCCGAAGGGTAGGGAAGGAAGAAAACCAATTAGCCTAAGTATGGTGTACAGAAGGTAATAAGTAAACACATATAAAGGGATTTGAAAGAGGGCAAAATGAAATTGAGACTGCTATCATTCACGATGAAATCGTGTATATCATCGTCACTCCTACTTCACCTTTGCATTTCTCCGGAACATTCTGTATCGCTACGAAAATCCACATTTCTTGGATATTTCCATCGTATGGTTACATACGAACTCGAAGGAACTTGTTCCAGTTCGAGAATGGTTTCTGGTTCAGGAGAAATCGAATAGGATTATTCAGGTTGTCTTTTATCTTTACCTTCTTTCAAGTTGCGAGGGCTCCCAGGATTAGGTGAGTACACCTATTACGCTCATTGGATGGTCTTCTTCCAAACTTTAGACTGGTGCTGAAAGATAGGGAAAGAAGAAAACCATTTAGCTTAAGGGTGGTGTACAGAAGGTAATAAGTAAAGACATATATAGGGATTGGAGTGATGGCAAGGAAATATACGGTTACAGTCATGAATCTGGATAGTGGAAGATGCATTACTATGAATACCCGGATATCCCTTTCGATACATATTCATATTTCAGTTTCACTGTGCAGTGTTAATTGAAAATTGTTTTTCCAATTAGATTTTAACTCCAGGGTATGTATTTACCAGATCTGATTCTCACATCTGTATGGCGTTACAGATGGTGAGTGGGAATAAGATATTGGGAATTGGATGATTAGATCCTCAATACATATCAGAATTCTTTGAAATTGATATTTGAGGAAATCGCCTGGGTTTTGTCTGACGGCAAATATTTGGTTTTGAATATCCGTTGTTATGCACCAATTACAAACTGATATATCTGTATGTTTATTTTATAAAGTGAGATATAACTTTCTAAAATTATGTCTATGACATTTACCTATATCAGCTGGTGATTAGGTAAGGAGTATTCAAAAGTGGTGTAATTCTTCTTAAGTACAGTACAGTTTTTCAATCTACAATGAACAGAGTTTGAGTTATTAAACTCAGAGAACTTATACAAAGTATTGTATGTTGTCCAATGTCCATTAGGACAAAGGAGATGGTACGCGTACTATATTCTGTTTACTTATGACTTCTCCAGTTTTAGACAAGTATTTCGTTGAACTACAGGGTCCAGATATTGAGAAGTTATAGGTATAAGAATAAAGTAGAGAACCACATGTTGCAAAGTATCAGGATTCTTCAAGGTGATTGAAAATGTAGATACTTATGCTACGTATTCCGTCGTAAGTAATAGTTTTGAGAACTTGCTTCTCTTTCAGGTTACTCATACGTGGATGTATCCCTTGATGAGTAATGCTGCTTGGCCTTCTTCCATTTAGTTGATATGCACTGGAAACAGCTGCATGTCTTTTGAATTTGGTTCCAATTAAATTTGTGCCTTTTTTCTATAGTGGATATAGAATGGATCATATTTTAAGTATGTTAAGGTTTATGGAGTTGCCGGCTTATGCTTAAAACCAGAATCCGGATAAACTCAAGGCACATCTCAGTAATGGCAGTTTGTGGGTTATCCCGGGCATTGACGAGGGTTAACTTTCTACTATCAGGAAGATCAATAGTTATATTGTTCTTGACTCGCCACCAGTTTTAGTAAAATGGATTCTTTTCAGAAAATATTAGTGAGAGTATAGTAGAAATGGAAGTGATTCCAGAACCACAAACGATTACTGAAAATTTAGTAGGACTTCAAGATTCAATTGGATTCGACATTCCATTAGCCACTCCGCGGATTTGGTGGGTAACCTCAGACACCCAAAAGGTACTTCGGTCTCCTCAAGACGGTGACAGGGAGGTTTTTGTTTACCCAAATTTATCACTACTGCTGTTCTAGTTTATGAGACCAGGCAGGAGAATGAGTATAGCATCGTTCTAAATTAGCTTTAGAAGTGCACGTGTATATGACTCTTCCAGAAGGTTGTTGTAGTCAGTAGGAGCAGCGGAAGCATAGTGGGCAAAATGCTTATGTCTATTTATAGACTAAAGCAGGTATAGAGGAAATAGATCATCTATTTTTGATGTGACAATCATAGAGTTTGACTTCATCAGAATAACAGATGGATCTGGTAAGAAAGTAGTAGGGAGTGATGTCCTAGTTTTTGGATAACATGGACTTTATAGGAAGTGAAATTCATATACTACGATCGGTTATATACTGTGGTTGTCACAAGGTGTTTCTCCACATAGGATCTGGATAAAATATCAGGATTCTAATCACTAGATCTATAGTTTTAAATCTAGATTTGGGAAGTGTCCCAATTTGGATACTTTGACATTATTCTAAAGGTATTTTAGAATGGTTGACTCCTGGTATGGTGGTGTACCTGCAAGTGATGGAGTCACCATCTCTAAAGGATGTCTTACAGACTAAATGGGAGAGGGATTTGCATGATTGGCATATCATTTGCTTAGGCAATTGAGTTAATCATGAAATGTCAAGTACCACACCAGATATTGATTTTGCACTAGTTGTAATAAATAAATATATATATATATATATATATATATATATATATTAATCCAATCCTGAAGAAACGTTGGAAAGCAGTTATGAACATAAGTAGATTTTCTTAGAATATGGTAACGGCAGCCTCCTTCGGGAGGCGGTTATCATTTCAGGCTTCCAAGATGACCTGAATGACAGAGAGAATATTTGAGTTATAATTTTCTCTCTTTTGAGGGGCAGTATGTTGGACATGTAGTCCAAGCGGATACTGAGAAAGGCATGGCGCGGGATACTGATTAAATTCAGTTGATGATACAGTCTGAGAAGTTTATTGGGTTTTGAGTTCATTTATGAACTGGGTCCCATCAGATATCCAGACAAATTCTAAGACATGTATTGCTCATTTCGAGAGATACTCTTTCTCCACGAAATTGAGATGTAGAGAGATAAAGAAAGAAATATTGTAGCGGATCCACTCACCGAGGCTATTTCTTAAACACAATAGTTTCACAAACAGGCTTTGTGAAACTGATTAGTAGAGAAATTGGGTGTTCGACATCACACGAGCTGTAAGTATGCGACACAACAATAATTAGCCTTAAGTGCAAGTGGGAGATTGTTGGCTATAGTGCCCTCAAGTCAATTATTGAATCGCAGGCACGCAATTGCGATGATTGAGGGAGGACCTATACGGATAGAACAGTCTTACTCAAAATGATAGTATGTTATCCGATTTGTCTTTATCATGTACATGCTTTATGTGGTATTACAGATCATTATTACATATTAATAGAGCCTATAGGATTCTTGCTTGACTACCAGCGTTATGATGACGATCATATACGTGAGAGCTGGGTGGTCTATAAGCACATCCTTAAATGTCCCTAGTCGTGGAAGTATCGAGACTGGGCATTGATACTCCAGAGTAGACTAGTGTGTACTTATCGAGACCCCAACGAGGGGCGGTAGCCAAGTCTCACAAGCCATTGGTCTTAGTTTGTTCACCTAAAATAGTATACAGGTGCTCATTGGGTTATGAGTACACTGGACGGACCTTTCGGGAACATGCTAGTTGGTATTAAACCTATTGTCAGATAGCAGTTCCCAGGTGACATGTGTACAGAATAGTCTGTTGACCTGAGATCGTCATTTGTCTCATGTGAGTTCCCACTGTGCTTTGACTACTACCCCATCACGGCTCAAAGGAGTTGTGCAAACAGGTTTAGTTGAGTACAGTCCCGAGCCACATAGAGGCAGTGAGCGGATCGTCGAGGATTCGTCTCTTCCAGTATTGGGGGTTGATGTCGCGTAGTACACGGGTTGCCATCACCAGAAATCCTTGATCAAGGTAATCGAGAATTACTGATTTGTATCAGTAGTTTCTCAGGTTGCGATGGGCTCATACCGACACTAAATGTCGCGTTATTATGGGTCTGACTTTATCCACCCCCTAGACTCGATATAGGACACTTTTAGACAAAGAAACCATATTGTACGGAGATTGTCATGGACATGCTCAGTAAGGGTCAGGATGGGTTTGCTCGTCGACCTTCCTTTCACTCAATACCTGGGTAGCCGTTACGTACAGCTAGTGCCGCTAACGTATTTGTGGTTAAACCCACTGCCAGAGTATTGACGAGTCTTTAGAGTCCCACACAGAGGGTTTCCCTGCTTCGGGCGAAACGATGTAGAGACCGTATGGTTTTACGGCAGGGTTCGATCATATACGTGCACTTGTGCACATATCATGATTCGGACGGATTTTACTAGTGGCTTTGGTTTAAGCCGGATTCTAGTATTATATTGTTGGATTATTTTTGTTTCTTTGTATTCGTATTCTTCGAAATACGGATGCAGGAATGTATATACGGATGAGGGGTATTCTTGTAATTTATTTCAAGTTGTTTCTAGAAGTTGCCATCTCATTATGTTTAATAACCATTTGGTTAAATGGTTAATGAGGTGGAGGGATGAGTGTGCATTGGCATTTATGAAGCATGGCACACTTGGTGACTCGTGTGGTGACTCATTGTGTGACTCATGAAACACTATTGTGGCATGCTTGATATTTGTTGGGATTGTGAGATATTTTCTTCACTTAGTGCTTCTATTATTGCTCACAACACTCTTTTCATGAGTTGAGCTTAGCTTCACACTCTCATCCTCTCATGGCTTCTTCTTCTACCTCCAACCTAATAGTCTCATGTGTTGAGAAACGTAGCGTGTTTAGAGACAAATTAATCCATCATTAGACTCTATATTTTCTAGGCTATATAGTTTAGCGATCTACGTACCTTAGTTACCTCAGTTATGAGATAGGAGCTCGGAATACAAATTCTCAGGTGGATCATCTTCGATGGAGGGAGACCAGCGACCAAGTTTGATCGTGGTGGCCACTAGGAGCTTGGGAAGGTGGTTAATGACCGAAAGACACGGATCATTCGGTATAACATTCTTAAACTCTCTTTAGCTTGCTAGATTAGGGTTAATGGTAGATCCATAGTATCGTGTTGTTCTAGCACCTGTTTGTAAAAATTTTGTTCCGCAATCGGCAACAGGGTGCTGGCATAACCCAACAATGATCGCTCGACTCGCGTTATCTCATCTCCGTGGTGAGGAGGGACACCGGTCTACCCACACTCTGAAAAATAAAAGCGAAATTTTGTCCAATCAGACACATTACAAACGAGCAAATATAAGAGCAAGTATACCTGAAAAATAAAAGCGAAAATTTTCCGATCAAGACACATTGCTGACAAGAAAATATATTTCATTAATTTCAAAATTATGTACAAGGTATTATGAGCTCCTCAGCTTTACAAAATTGTTGCAAAATTTCCTGAAGGCTTACAATGACAAACAAAGGAAAAGAAAGAGAGCAAAGAGAGCGGCGGCTTCAAGTCGTCTTTTTGGCCAAGGCTCGTCGCCGCCCTCCTACCCAGCGCCGCCACCCTTTGGCTCTTCCTCCGGGAGGGGGTACCTCACACGGAGCTCCTGGTCATCGAATTCGGGCACCATCTGCTTAACGACATCGAGGGCATTATATCACCCAACGGCTATAGAGTCGGCGAGGTCGACCCAGAACTGTCAGAATTTTTGTAGTTATCCACTGCCTTCTTTGCCTTCTCCTCGGCCTTTTTCGCCGCCTCATTGGCCGCCCGGGCATTCTTCTTAAACGAGACTTTTTTCTTCGTCATTGCATCAAAGAGCTCGTTGACTTCACCGACTTGGGCCCGGAGGGCCCGGTTGGACTCAGTCAGAGCTAGGTGGAACTCCTTCAGCCTTGTGGCTTTCATCCCCTCTGAAAACAGCCGCGTCTCGAAGGAGGCAGCGTTGTCCTCAGCCTCCTTTAGCTTGTCGAGGATTTCTTCCTCGCGCTAAAATGTCCCCCCGGCCATTTTTATCGCATGTCGGTCCCTGGTCCTTGCTCACGGAATAAAGTGCTATACGGAACAAAGTATCATACCAAAGTGCGGGGGCCACCTCTTGAGTCTGTAGAATCCACTGTAGAACAATGGGGAATTTTCAGAATACATTCCGAAAAAGGGCAGATGTGTACTATAAATAAAATGATACCACTCTACAATGCAGATGCACCTTTTAAGTGAACCGGCACTACAAAAGGTTGAGAACTCCGTAGTTAAGCATGCTCAAGCTAGGGAAGTTCTGGGATGGGTGACTTCCTGGGAAGTGGCCCATGGTCAAGTCCGGTTCGCTCCGAAGGACAAAACCGTGCGGTTTCGGCCCGAGCGGACAATACCGTCTGTGTTGGGGGTGAGGCGTGATATAATGGTATCAGAGTTGGTCATTCAAAAGTAGGTTAGTGGTTCGAGAACGAAATATTGTTCAAAGGCGGGGAGAATGTCGGGCCCCGATCTTTACTCAAGGAATAAAGTACCACACGGAACAAAAATACCACGCCAAAAGGCGGGGGCCATCTCTTGAATCCGTGGGGGCCACTGTAGAATAATGGGGAATCTTCAGAATATATTCCGAAAAAGAGCAGATCTGTACTATAAATAAAATGATACCACTCTTTAATACAGAGGTGCCTTTTAAGTGAACCGGCACCACAGGAGCTTAGGAACTCCGTATAGTTAAGCGTGCTCGAGCCAGGAAAGTTCTGGGATGGGTGACCTCCTAGGAAGTGGCCTCTGGTCTGGTCCGGTTCGCTCCGAAGGACAAAACCGTACGGGTTCAGTCAGAGCGGACAATACCGTCTGTGTTGGGGGTGAGGCGTGACATCCCCGGGGCAACTTTTTCAACCTCTATGGCAGCCATGAGGGCATGATGATGGAGGACCTGCAGAAGAAAGCAAACGGTATCCATCAAAGACAAAACATGGGGAAATTACTTGAAAAAATTCATGGAGAGCTCACGTACCTGGACGACCTCCTGGGCTATCGCGGCGACCTGGGCTTTCATAGTGTCCCGAGGTATTTTGGCCCCCACCGCTTTTTCATATCCTTCGGGAGGTTGTCGGCCACAAACAGCCCCGACGGCACCTCGATGCAGAATTCGCCTTCCTGAATGTGTACCCCGGTCGGCTCCGGCCGGGAAACCACCCTCTTAAGCGTCTTAGCCGGAGATTCGGCGGAGTCTCACCCGGGGAATTTGTTACCAGGCTTGTTTCTGCCCACTTCCCCGGCATGCCTCGAGGACTGTTGGGGGGACGACAACCTTTGTATATGCCTCATAGCAGAGCGTTCCACTCGGCGCGGGATTGGATGAGCCGGCGCCGCCGCCCTTTCTACCCCGTGTCTTGGCAGCATTGGCAGCCAAGGCAGCCATAATCTTCGACCGGTCCATGGGCTCTGCGAGGAGAAACAAAAAAGGGTTAGCAAAAAAATCAACAAAATATACCAAGTCTAAATTGATCAGCTAAGACTTAACATACCTATGAAGTGCTAGACTAAGTCCCGCCCAGCTTAGGGCCTGCTTGGAAAGTAAGGCATCGACGCGCTGCATCGACTCCCACTGGGACACGATCCCCGCCTGCGGGGCATTCGACAGCTTGGCTTTCGGGCAATCTGCCATATGCCACTCAGTGGGCACCGGCCACTCCTCTCCATTCGGAGGACCGACGAAGATGAACTTCTTCTACCACTCATGGATATAAGAAGAGACGACCATTACCCCCGACCCGGCTGCCCTACCCTTGGTACCTAAATGGTTCTTGTAGCAAAGAGAGAACAAAAGGAGCCCTACATTAAAGGGGATCCGATTGATTTTACGCCGGACCAGGAATCTGAGGAGAATCCTCCACGAATTCGATGCTAGCTTTCCCGGGGTGAGTTGAAAACAGCGAAGGACTGCATAAATCTCGAGCGAAAAAGGCAGACGCAATCCTGCTCGGAATGCTTCCAGGTGCATAGGAATCTCATTACCCTGTATTTGGTCTGCCCGTTCATCCTCTCTGGCCAAACGGAGCGTGTAGCCAGAGGGAATGTGGAAATGAGCCCGTATGTCGGAAAGCTCGTCCAACCTGTTCAACATCGCGGCAACGTCACAAGTGTTTTCGATATGCACCTTAGGGACCTTCTTGGCCCCTCGACAACAGGGAACAAGGGAATCGCCTTCCCTTGGGGGCGAACCCGACACAGAAGAAGAAGAACTTCCTCAGCTATCAGAAACCGAGGAAGACCCACTAGACTCGGCTTCAAAGGTCGAAACCTCATCGCCTGACTCTACCCCAACTACATCTATTAGGGAACCCAGAGGAAGACATCGGACCCGATTCAAAGAAATGGGAGCTGAATGAGGATTTGAACTGTAAATCCGACCTTAGAGCGGGGGCGCCGAGCAATCTAAAGACAACATAATGCAGGCGAAGCAAAGGTGTTTCCTAAGGACAGGTTGCTGCCCCTATTTATACACTCAACGAAGGCCATTCAACGGCCCAGATCAACTCCCGCCAAAACGAAGCATCACGCCTAACAAATCAGATGGCGCCATGCGGTAGCCAACCATTGGACGCTTTCCCCTCATGCGGACCGATCGGCTGAAGTGGTGTCTCACAATCCGCCATCCGCATGCGGCCATGTGGCATAAAATCTACAGTCGGCCCGTCGCTACGACGGCCCGAGCAAGCGAAGCGACGTCTCCATGATAACATCATCCCCTCAGTGGTCCACTGAAGTCATTGAGAATAGGCGCGAAAATAAAGGCACACGGTGAGCGCCACGTAGACCCGAAAATCGGGGAGACACAAACCCCGAACACCGTACCGTTCTCGAACGATCCACCGCGTAGATTTCTCTCCAAAAGGATGGAGAGAGAAGACCAAGCGGTCCACCCTCGTCCCAACCCATAAAATAGGCCGGGACGAGTGTGGAGGCTAATGATGATACTCACGGTTGGGGATTCCCCAGCCCTTAACACGTGGCAGATGATGTGTCCTCCGTGCACGCCGGTTAGATTTCTGGGGGGGCTGCCGAACTGGAATAAGAATGATGCAAAAGGAACACTCATCGGTGCCTCGTCTCCAAGGCTCGGTTTGAGGAATAGATCCCGACCTCTAGAGGGCTTCCCCTTGGTACATTCTTCTTTCGAACAACCACCGGTCAGTAGCTTGTCTTCGAGAAATCATGGATTTGAGCTTCCTCGCTCCTTTGCTCGTCTCCGAGCTATCTCACAGCAGAGATTCCTCAGCTTTCCTATTTGGCCAGGGCATGGAGCACGAGCGTCCTCGTAACAGCTCCGTGTATCTCGGCATGACGAGATCTCCGCCGTTCCACCTCCCGTGTCCCACACTAGCATATATCGTTTTTAATGAGCGCATCTCACCATTAATGCCGACGTTACACTTGGGTGGAACTAACTGCGAGAATCTCCCAATGGCTCGCTCCGATGCAACCCCTATATAAACCCATCCTCCAGACGATTCAGGTAACTCGAACTCATTCCAATACGCCGCTACTCTTGCCTGAATATTCCTTGGTACTTACTTGATTGTCAAAGGGTCCTATGGTGGTCTCCCATCCTGGGACTTCTTTACAGGTGGGTCGGCTTCAATATCAATCAACCACCCATTAATATCCACACTCTTTCTCCGAATCGCAGCTCCTTTAGCTCCGCTTGCCAAAAGATCGACGGAGGACAGCATTCGAGGGAGATTCCGATCTTCATCAGCTACATATATTGATATACATTAAAGAGGGGATTTTTTAGGCTAGAGGGTAGTAAATACCTCTAACATTTACTCCAATAGCAGAAAATACACTTAACTTTCTAAAATCAGCACTTCCCCTTGAACTTTAATTAATTCCCAAATTGACCTTCATCTAAATATTTAATTAAAAAATATTTCTTTTTTCTCTCTTTTTTATATACCATCATTATTTTCCGATATTATCCACACCTTTCAAAATTCTTCAAGTTTTTTTTGAAATACCCACAAACTTATTAAGTGGTCGTTATGTTTATTTTTTCAATTTAATTTATTTTTCAAATATCAACTTTACTCTCATCTTCGTTGTCATATTTTTCATCACAACATGACAAAATACCAAGATCATATTTTTCAAATATTGTCTTCTTTCTTTTCATCCCTTAGCCTCATTCATTATAATTCTTTTCTCTTCCTCTGTATTCTCAAAAGCTTTTTGTTAATTCTCCTATCCTCTTCTCCTCTATTAATTACTTTCAAATTAAGAAACCCTAGTATAAAAGAAACCAAAATTTAAAAAAATTTAACCCAAAAGAAACCTAAAATTATGCAAATCCTATCATAAAAAAACACAAATCAATCAACAGTTACAAAATAGAACACCAAAATCAATCAAATTTTATAAGAAAAACTAACTCGATCAAGCAAAATTTTTTTTGAAAATTTGAAAGTATATAATTAGTTAAAAGGGGCTACGAGAATATATATATATTAATTGACCATCATTCCATAAGGTTGTATTTAAAAAAAGAGCATAAAATATTTTAGAAGGTGAAGTTAATATTAAAGAATAATGGAGGTATAAAATTTGCATAGAATTTTAGGTGTGTTTGCTCTTGATATAAATATTTTAATTAAGTGTTTAAGGGTATTTTGGGAATCAATTAAAATTAAGAGATGCTGGTTTTGAAAAGTCGGGGAGTATTTCCTGTTATTGGGTTAAATGTTAGGAGTATTTCTTGCTAGGAGTATTTCCTTCCGTTTAGCCTTTTTTTTTCAGTTGACTACAAAGATGTTTGCTTAAATATAAAGAAAAATAATGGATTTAGTTATTTTGATAGGAAGGATTCATTAAGAGTAATTTTTTCTTCATTCGATCATAGTGATCTTTTCTTTGAAATCCTTAAATTAAGAACCTTACTATCAAAATCTTAAATCTATTATATTTATGGCATGTATATAATATTTTTAGTGAAAATGCAATGCCATGTTCTTTTAGATAAAATAGGTTGTGCGAAATTTTTGATTAAATAATATGTGTCGTGATCTTTTCAACTGCTTTAGGAATATTGAAACTATTGTTATGGCTATCTTTGAGAGTTCGACAAACTATAATAGCAGAGGCTAAAATCAGTTGATTTCTATGCGAATTAGATTATACATATGCTACGTTAAAAGTCCAGTTAAGGAATTAATATAAAACTTTTCTATTAGATGCCTAAATATTATTTATATGAATGACGTGAAAACGAAAATCTTAGTTTAAAGTGCAATAAGAGGAATCATATGCTATATGATTAAGAAATGTGTAATCAATGATGCTCAGGTTCTTGAGCATCTTGATGTATAAAGAGATGATACGAAAATTCTGCAAGTGTGCCTTATGTGTGGCCAATCGTATAAGAGAAATAAATAAGAATATGGATCCTATCAAGCTCTTCCAAACGATGTCTAAATTTCTCCATCTCTCTTTCTTTTTCATGTCCGGATTGCATGGAACGAGATAATAGTATAGGTGCTCTGGAGCAATTTCAGCCGTACGTCCTACGTGCAAAGCACGGACATCCTGTTTTACACAAATCTTGACCATTGATTGAGTTTTTGGATGAATCTGGACCGTTTGTCATAATGGCTCTGATAGTATGGGCGCTATTATAATTCTAATAATAGCCACACTCCAGATCCCGTAGTTTTTTGTTATAAGATGTATAAGAATTTTGTATTCCAATTTTTTTTTTTCAGCTTGAAGACTCCAAACCGTGACATCCTGCATGTTGACAGCAGCCTTGACCCGACAGGGGCTTTTTGTCCGTACGGTTTTTGATCTTTTTTGTGGGACCCACCGGAACGATTTGATCAATATAAATGAAAGGGGAGCTACAAACATCACAATACTGCGCTTTGAGGATTTCTTAGAATTTGGACAGTGGGATTCTTGGATTCCATAATTTTGTGTTTGGTTGTAAAATTTGGACTTCTAGTATTACTTTGTTTTTTATGGGGGGCCACCATAAAACATGGATTACTAAATCCTAAATTTTTTAAGGATTTGACACTATTCATTGTTGTAACGACCGTGTACCGTAGTTACGTAAAAAAAAAACATCTTATAATTTTTCTCGATGTCAAAACAATTATTTTACTGCTTCTATTGTTAGAAAACACTTTAAAAATATTTTTCCATATTTAAAATAAATTAATATGATTTTTAGGAATTTTTGGGAATTTTTAAGAATTTAAATATTTTTTTTTATCGAAGGGAAAATTTTTATAACCGATGAGAAGATCTATTTTAGACAAAATTTGGTTGTAAAATATATAAAATATCAAAATACATTTTATATAATTTTTTCATATTTTTAAAATATTTTTACTATTTTTAAATAATTTCTAGAAGCCAACAAAATAATTTTAAAAATATTTTTAAATAATAAAAAATAATTATATTGGTTGAAAAAAATGAAAAATATCAAAATACATTTTCTATAAATTTTCCAGATCTTTAAAATATTTTTTACTATTTTTAAATAATTGTTAGAAGCCAAAAACATTTTTAAAACATTTTTGAATATTAAAAAAAATAATTTTATTTTATTTTATTTTTCATGTGGGCCCCACACACGTGAGAGAACATGGATCCTTAGATCTGGTCGGCCGACGGCCGGATCTGGTCGGTTACTGTAGCAATAATTAAATAAATAAATAAATAGTTTTTTTAATCCTAGAAATCCCTATAAATAGCCCCGAACTTCTAAAATTCACGAAAAATTATTTGTTCGACACAAAACTCTAAAACAATTTCCAGAGCTTCCTCTTTGCGTCCTCTATCCTCTGGTAAAAGTCTCAAAGGCAGAAAAATTCTTGGCTTCAAGATATTAATTGTCTCGTACAACCCGACGTTCACCGAAGTTCATTTTTCTAGATCATTTCAGGTAAGATCTCTCAACACTTGACCTCTTGTTATCTTCATCATAACAATATCTATCTGTAAAAAATATGTTAGGAGATAATTATGAATATTTAACTGTATTATATATTTTACGAGTTTTGACGATAAAAATCGATATTAAACCATGTTAATATAATGAACTTTTATCATTTATCATTCATGATAAAATTGCGGGGTAACGGACAACCCCGGATTCATGTTTGGACATATGGAACTAAGTCTTAAAACAACTATCATGGCCGGGACAACTTTTGCAGGAATAAATGTAATTATTCTACAGTGATAAATAAAAGTTATCAATAATTAGTTCCTTAATATTAAAACATGGAAAAATTATAGTAAATTTTTATATATTGATAAAATTAATGATAAACCTGTAAAATCATATTTTTTGCTAATTTGGGTATTTTACAACAAATACCATGCTATGTAACTTTTATTGCACTTTTACGTTTAAATACCATTTACTTAATAAAACTGTTTTCTAAAGGATTTAGTATTTATACAAATCTTTGCAAAGCGCCTCTACAACCCATTTTAGGGAACCCGTTCGGGATGGTGCGGATTATCGCACATCCTCGGGCTTAGTAGTGCGAGATTCAGACCTCCGCAAGGAGCATTCGGTCTCGAAAGATTTAAAATATGATATCTTAAGAAAATGAGATTTTTAGAATGTAAAATATATATTATGATTATTTTTGTATAAATATATGTATATTTATCATTAAAATAACTATTTTATTATGATATAAAAATTCCACATTTTTCTAAAAATCGCAAGAATCAATTTACCTTAAAATACCATGAATTTCATACAAAACCAATATTGCAAATAAATACCAATTATTATGAAAATAGGATATTTTCACTAGAAATATCACAATATAAAATCTACATTCATTACAACTTTAAAGACGATTAATAAATACTTGGGGTGTATTTTGAAAACTATACAAGAGTATTTTTATATAAAACCCCCTCAAGTTTTATAAATTACAATAAGGGCCCTAGTAAACATAGGTTTAAGCGGGACCAATCTCTTGAGCCTCAGGGAGCCGGAGAAGTGGGTGCTTGCCTATCTAAGGTAGACAACTTAACAACGGTGTTATCAATACGGTAATCGTCTTTGAAAAAGACACAAATCCTGCCGCCCATGTGCAGCGGTTACCGATAATATCAAAACAATCAGGACTTCAATTTATTTTGAGTCTCTTAATAATCTAACTTGAATATGATTCAAGTATAATTTACAATCCACAATCTACAATATTACAAATCAACATGAATCCATGAATCCATTATTCCATATATTCAATCTATCAATCTATACAACTTGACTGAACCGAACCATGGATATACATTCCATTTACATGGCTCTCCAGATATTCCATTTACATGATTATACAGTTACATCCATTTACTGATATCATGGTTTTGGTCAGTCATCCAACTATACAATCTATACAATACAATACAACAATACAATCAAAACACTACGGGGTTTAAGGGGTAAACTGGTACGGAAGGTGTTAAAGGTGGCACGAGACAGTAAGATTAACACACCTAACATGAATCCAGTCGCTGTTGTACCGTGGCATAAACGGTATATTGTACTATACGTGCCCTTAGTCTTTGGCATATAGAGACTCCTCTCGTATACACTGGCATCCTTCTGTACCAAGCTACAAACAACAGCGTTAATATAACATTACCACAATATAACACAACTTTAAAAGATACCTTCTTATTCTGTCTATTCTATTTCTTCCTTCTCTTGGGGACTTACCGAGCGACCTGTTCGCTGACGACATTCTCTTTCTTTCTTCTTTGAATGTCGTCAGGGGATCTGGACACATCGGAGATCGAGCCCACTGCCGAAGACTTGGACCAGTTTAGTGAAGACCCCGAGCTCTAGTCATTGTACACTTTCCATTCAGTACTTTTCATTTTTGTTATGCCAATGTTTAGGCATCGCTTTATTCCATGTATTTACTTTTCCATGTACTGTAAAAGAATGTTAATGAATAAAGTTGCTGATATATTTTGTCTCTTGTGCATTTTATTTATATTGGTTAGACACGCTTAGCGTATTTACTTCAGAGTAAATACGTAGCGGGCCTTGCCGCGTCCCCTTCACCGTACACCGGGAAGCGGGGCGTGACAGGTTTTTTTGGTGGCCCATGCAGGTCAGAGCTGTATAGAACCCTACTATGCAGTTATGTTCTGTATGAACAACCTAAGCAATATAATACAAGAACCAGCAACTAAAAAACATTCTTTACAATTCATGTTCTTTGAATCTTATCATTTCATGTACTTGAATCTATCCTAACCTAAATTTTTCTTCAAGGTTATGGATTCACCAAACAACACCAGCACCAACGTCAACAACACTCCACCTCCACCAACCACTTTGCCTACTATTCCTGCTCCACCCACCGAGCAAACAATGCTATTTGAAGCGATTCGCGGCCTTCTTGAGGGACAGCAACAACTCCTGAACCGTCCCGAGACTGACGCTCCTGGGGTAAGGCAATTCAGGGCTTTAAATCTGAAGCAGTTCTCAGGAAAGGGGAGCCCACTGGAAGCTGAGGAATGGGCTCAAAGTATCGAAGATGATCTGGCAGCAGCTCAAGTGCCAGACGTCGCTTGGGTCCGTGTGGCGAAACTACAGCTCACGGACAATGCTCGCAACTGGTGGAAGGCGGAAGAAAGCCGTCTTGCACAACCTATTAAATGGATGACTTTTCGCAAGAAGTTCGACACGAAATATTTCCCTGTGACTGCCAAGTTTGCCATGGAGCAGCAATTCATTCAGCTACAGCAAGGATCTATGTGGGACAAATCGGTAGATGAATACGACGCTGAATTCACCATGTTAAGCCGATTCGCGGCACATTTGATACCGACGGACGAGATCAGAGCCCGTCATTTTCAGCAAGGTTTGGACACAGAGATCAAGGCTGCTCTAGCCACAGGAAAGTTCTTGACTCATGAGGATGCACTAGAAGCTGCCCGCAGTTACGAGGCAGTGATAAAAGAGAGGGGCGGACCTCAGTCTGCAGGAGTCAAACGCCCTGCCAATCAGATGGCAGGTGGAGCCTCGTCCAGACCACCTTTTGTGCCAAGACGTCCTGGAGCACCAATCAGCAGGCCCAGCCCAGCCTTTTGTAACTACTGCAAGAGAAATGGGCATCTGGCGAGAGATTGCCGTCGTGCGAACAACCTTTGCTTGATCTGCGGCTCGGCTGCTCATGGTATTGGGGATTGTCTTCATAAACAAAACCCAGTTGCTGCACCCAGGCCAGCAATTACTTACCTACAGCGCCCAGCCATCCAAGCCCCTGCTCCAAGACTTGCACTACCTGTACCACCCAGAGGACCACAAGATGCACCACCTCCTCGTCAGTTCCATCAAACTCAAAGGAACGTTCCGAGGAATACTCCTCAGGCCAGGAGGAACGTACCAAGGCGCCAGGCTTTCACGATGTCTGTGGAAGAAGCTGAGGCCACTGGCCAAGTCATCACCGGTAAACTTTTCTTTTCAAATTTTACTTTTCTATCCTACTACTTAGTTACATATTTTCTATACCTAAAACATATCCCACATACCTTAGGTACAATCTTAGTATCCTCAATACCTGCACTAGCACTGTTTGATACTGGAGCATCTCATTGTTTTATGTCGGAACGGTTCGTCCGAACACATGCAATTCCAGTTAAACCCCTCGTATCCAGCTGGAATGTCAGTTCAGGGAACGGCGTTCTAAAGGCAACAACGGGATACGACCTGTGTCCTGTAGTCGTCTGCAGTAGAGAATTCTATGCCGACTTCAAGGTGCTGGACATACCGAACTTCGACATGGTTCTGGGTATGGATTGGCTAGGAACATTTTACGCTACCATCGACTGTCGTCAAAGGAGGGTAGTGTTCGAGATTCCAGACCATCCAGTCTTTTATTTCAAAAGTGGAGATCGTACCCTGGAGCCAAGTGCATACAAGGCGAAGCCGAAGGAAACCGTGATTGCAGCGATTCAAGCGGATGAAGGATCAAAGCCAGAAGTAGTTCGAGAGTTCGACGACGTATTTCCTGAAGACATATCAGGTTTGCCTCCCGATCGAGCTCTTGAATTCAGCATTGATTTAGTACCAGGAGCACAACCAGTGATCAAAGCACCTTATCGGTTAAGTCCGGAAGGTTTGAAGGAGGTCCGAACTCAGTTGGACGAATTACTGGTGAAAGGATGGATTCGTCCCAGCACTTCAAGTTGGGGATCACCTGTACTGCTTGTGAAGAAGAAGGAAGGTTCATACAGAACAAGTATCCCCTTCCGCGCATCGATGATTTATTCGATCAGCTAAGTGGATCTTGTGTATTCTCTAAGTTAGATCTTCGTTCAGGTTATCATCAGGTGAAGGTCAAGGAGTCTGATATCCACAAAACGGCTTTCAGACTCGTTATGGACATTACGAATTTCTTGTGATGCCATTTGGAGTGACCAACGCACCGGCAATATTCATGAACCTAATAAACCAAGTTTTCCGGGAGTATTTAGACAGGTTTGTTGTCATCTTCGTCGACGACATCCTGGTGTATTCTAAGAGTCAGAAGGAACATGCAGAACATCTACGAATTGTCCTGGAAACTCTTCGACAACATCAGCTTTATGCCAAGTACAGCTAGTGCGAGTTTTGGCTAAATCAAGTTGGTTTTTTTGGACATATCGTATCAGGAGAAGGAATCTCTGTGGATCCAGCGAAAGTTTCGGCAGTTAGCGAATGACCTACACCAAGGTCAGTGAAAGATATTCGAAATTTCTTGGGTTTAGCTGGATATTACAGAAGATTTATTGAAGGCTTTTCGAAGATAGCAACACCCTTGACCAAGCTCACACGAAAAGATGAAGAATTTGTGTGGTCAGAAGCATGCGAACAAACTTTCGTAGAACTCAAGTCAAGGTTGACATCAGCACCTATTCTCGTCATACCGGATCAATCTGGAGGATTCGAAGTGCATTGTGATGCATCCGGTAAAGGATTAGGATGTGTTCTACATCAGCACGGTAAAGTTGTGGCTTATGCTTCAAGACAGCTGAAGATTCATGAGCGCAATTATCCGACGCATGATCTGGAGTTGGCAGCCGTCATCTTTGCTCTCAAGATTTGGCGCCATTATCTACTTGGTGAACGAGTGAACATCTACATAGATCATAAGAGCCTGAAGTATGTGTTCACTCAGAAGGAGTTGAATATGCGGCAGAGAAGATGGTTAGAACTCATGGCAGACTTTGACATCGACTTGCAATATCACCCAGGGAAGGTGAACGTAGTGCCTGATGCTCTTAGTCGCCAACCATTATCGATGAATCTCACCACTCAGTGGAGGCTTCAGCAAGACTTGCATCAGATGGAGATTGAAGTAGTCATACCAGGTAATGCTTCAAGTTTGATGAATATACAAATTCAATCAACCATTGTCAATCAGATCAAAGCAGCTCAAGCAAGTGATGCTAAGTTGCAAAAGATCAGAGAACAAGTGGAGAATGGACTCATAACAGACTTCATCATCCATGAAAATGGATCTTTGAGATACGGCAGCAGATTGTGTGTACCAAAAGGTCCTGTACGGGAAGAGTTAATGAAAGAAGCTCACAGCTCTCCCTACTCAGTACACCCTGGAGGTACCAAGATGTACAAAGATCTACGGCAGAATTATTGGTGGCATGGAATGAAGCGTGAAGTAGCCAGAAACGTCGCAAAATGCTTGGTGTGTCAGCAAGTAAAGGCTGAACATCACAGGACTGCTGGATTACTTCAACCGTTACCAATCCCAGAATGGAAGTGGCAACACATCACGATGGATTTTGTGACTGCTCTTCCTCGCTGCACAAAGGGTAACGATGCAGTATGGGTCATTGTGGATCGACTCACAAAGTCGGCCTACTTCATCCCATTTCGAGTTGGCCAATCAACTGAGACACTAGCAAAGAAGTACATGGAGGAAATTGTAAGACTTCATGGAGTACCGGTCTGCATTGTCTCCGATCGTGACACCAGGTTCCGATCGCAATTTTGGCAGAGTCTGCAAGCGAGCTTGGGAACAAGTTTGAACTTCAGCACGGCTTATCATCCACAAACAGATGGTCAGTCTGAGCGAACTATTCAGATCTTGGAGGATATGCTTAGAGCATGTATGTTAGACTTCAAAGGATCGTGGGAAGATCACCTACATCTCGTGGAGTTTTCGTACAACAACAGCTACCAAGCAAGCATAGAAATGGCACCTTTTCCAGCATTATATAGAAGGAAGTGTCGATCACCATTAAGTTGGGACGACATCGGAGATAGGGAACTTCTTGGACCAGAGATGATAGTAGCGACTGTTGATGTAGTTCGTACTATCAGGGAAAGGATGCGCATAGCCCAAGATCGACAGAAGTACTGGGCTGATGCAAAGAGACGACACTTGGAGTTCCAGCCGGGAGATCACGTATTCTTGAAGATATCTCCGAACCGCGGAGTGATCCGATTTGGAAGACGGGGTAAATTAATTCCGAGATACATTGGACCGTTCGACATACTCGAACGAGTCGGTGAAGTGGCATACCGCTTAGCGCTTCCACCGTCATTGGAAGGAGTGCATAATGTGTTCCACATATCCCAACTCAGAAGGTATGTGAGTGATCCCAGCCATATTCTTGATCATTCCGAGCTCACTATACATCCCGACTTGTCTTATGAGCAACAACCTGTGGAGATCCTGGACAAGAAAGTAAAGACACTTCGAAACAAGGAAGTTAACTTGGTCCGAGTGATGTGGAGGAAAGACACTCCGGGAGAGTCCACTTGGGAAAGGGAATCCGACATGCGTGCAAGATACCCTTTCTTATTTATAAATTAGTTCTTATATAATTGTAATTTCGAGGACGAAATTTTTTTCTAAGGAGGGTAGATTGTAACGACTATGTACCGTAGTTACGTAAAAAAAAAATATCTTATAATTTTTCTCGATATCAAAACAATTATTTTACTGCTTCTATTGTTAGAAAACACTTTAAAAATATTTTTCCATGTTTAAAATAAATTAATATGATTTTTAGGAATTTTTGGGAATTTTTAAGAATTTAAATATTTTTTTTTATCGAAGGGAAAATTTTTATAACCGATGAGAAGATCTATTTTAGACAAAATTTGGTTGTAAAATATATAAAATATCAAAATACATTTTATATAATTTTTTCATATTTTTAAAATATTTTTACTATTTTTAAATAATTTCTAGAAGCCAACAAAATAATTTTAAAAATATTTTTAAATAATAAAAAATAATTATATTGGTTGAAAAAAATGAAAAATATCAAAATACATTTTCTATAAATTTTCCAGATCTTTAAAATATTTTTTACTATTTTTAAATAATTGTTAGAAGCCAAAAACATTTTTAAAACATTTTTGAATATTAAAAAAAATTATTTTATTTTATTTTATTTTTCATGTGGGCCCCACACACGTGAGAGAACATGGATCCTTAGATCTGGTTGGCCGACGGCCGGATCTGGTCGGTTGCTGTAGCAATAATTAAATAAATAAATAAATAAATAGTTTTTTTAATCCTAGAAATCCCTATAAATAGCCCCGAACTTCTAAAATTCACCACAAATTATCTGTTCGACACAAAACTCTCAAAAAATTTCCAGAGCTTCCTATTTGCGTCCTCTATCCTCTGGGAAAAGTCTCAAAGGCAGAAAAATTCTTGGCTTCAATATATTAATTGTCTCGTACAACCCGACGTTCACTGAAGTTCATTTTTCTAGATCATTTCAGATAAGATCTCTCAACACTTGATCTCTTGTTATCTTCATCATAACAATATCTATCTGTAAAAAATATGTTAGGAGATAATTATGAATATTTAACTGTATTATATATTTTACGAGTTTTGACGATAAAAATCGATATTAAACCATGTTAATATAATGAACTTTTATCATTTATCATTCATGATAAAATCGCGGGGTAACGGACAACCCCGGATTCATGTTTGGACATATGGAACTAAGTCTTAAAACAACTATCATGGCCGGGACAACTTTTGCAGGAATAAATGTAATTATTCTACAGTGATAAATAAAAGTTATCAATAATTAGTTCCTTAATATTAAAATATGGAAAAATTATAGTAAATTTTTATATATTGGTAAAATTAATGATAAACCTGTAAAATCATATTTTTTGCTAATTTGGGTATTTTACAACAAATACCATGCTATGTAACTTTTATTGCACTTTTACGTTTAAATACCATTTACTTAATAAAACTGTTTTCTAAAGGATTTAGTATTTATACAAATCTTTGCAAAGCGCCTCTACAACCCATTTTAGGGAACCCGTTCGGGATGGTGCGGATTATCGCACATTCTCGGGCTTAGTAGTGCGAGATTCAGACCTCCGCAAGGAGCATTCGGTCTCGAAAGATTTAAAATACGACATCTTAAGAAAATGAGATTTTTAGAGTGTAAAATATATATTAAGATTATTTTTGTATAAATATATGTATATTTATCATTAAAATAACTATTTTGTTATGATATAAAAATTCCACATTTTTCTAAAAATCGCAAGAATCAATTTACCTTAAAATACTATGAATTTCATACAAAACCAATATTGCAAATAAATACCAATTATTATGAAAATAGGATATTTTCACTAGAAATATCACAATATAAAATCTATATTCATTACACCTTTAAAGACGATTAATAAATACTTGGGGTGTATTTTGAAAACTATACAAGAGTATTTTTACATAAAACCCCCTCAAGTTTTATAAATTACAATAAGGACCCTAGTAAACATAGGTTTAACCGGGACCAATCTCTTGAGCCTCAGGGAGCCGGAGAAGTGGGTGTTTGCCTATCTAAGGTAGACAACTTAACAACGGTGTTATCAATACGGTAATCGTCTTTGAAAAAGACACAAATCCTGCCGCCCATGTGCAGCGGTTACCGATAACATCAAAACAATCAGGACTTCAATTTACTTTGAGTCTCTTAATAATCTAACTTGAATATGATTCAAGTATAATTTACAATCCACAATCTACAATATTACAAATCAACATGAATCCATGAATCCATTATTCCATATATTCAATCTATCAATCTATACAACTTGACTGAACCGAACCATGGATATACATTCCATTTACATGGCTCTCCAGATATTCCATTTACATGATTATACAGTTACATCCATTTACTGATATCATGGTTTTGGTCAGTCATCCAACTATACAATCTATACAATACAATACAACAATACAATCAAAACACTACGGGGTTTAAGAGGTAGACTGGTACGGAAGGTGTTAAAGGTGGCACGAGACAGTAAGATTAACACAACTAACATGAATCCAGTCGCTGTTGTACCGTGGCATAAACGGTACCTTGTACTATACGTGCTCTTAGTCTCTGGCATATAGAGACTCCTCTCGTATACACTGGCATCCTTCTGTACCAAGCTACAAACAACAGCGTTAGTATAACATTACCATAATATAACACAACTTTAAAAGATACCTTCTTATTCTGTCTATTCTATTTCTTCCTTCTCTTGGGGACTTACCGAGCGACCTGTTCGCTGACGACATTCTCTTTCTTTCTTCTTTGAATGTCGTCAGGGGATCTGGACACATCGGAGATCGAGCCCACTACCGAAGACTTGGACCAGTTTAGTGAAGACCCCGAGCTCTAGTCATTGTACACTTTCCATTCAGTACTTTTCATTTTTGTTATGCCAATATTTAGGCATCGCTTTATTCCATGTATTTACTTTTCCATGTACTGTAAAAGAATGTTAATGAATAAAATTGCTGATATATTTTGTCTCTTGTACATTTTATTTATATTGGTTAGACACGCTTAGCGTATTTATTTCAGAGTAAATACGTAGCGGGCCTTGCCGCGTCCCCTTCACCGTACACCGGGAAGCGGGGCGTGACAATTGTACTTTTAGATGAGACCCGTGTAATTTATTTATTTAATAATCCTCTCTATATCTATCTCTCTCTAAAATCCTAAAATCCAAATCCCACTTTTTTCACCAACCAAACAAACATTACAAGATTCTATAAATCCAATATTAGGAATACAAAACCAGCCAAACAACAAATTACCAAATCCAGAAATTTCAACCGTACTATTTTGGAATCCAAATTTCATAATCTTGCAACCAAACAGGCCCGTAGCGGCTGTTTGGTTGTAGGGTTCTGAAATTTGGATTTCTAAATATTACAATTGAAATTTTTTGGACGGGTTGATTTTGTGTTTAGAGATTTTCAATTGTAATATTTAGAAATCCAAATTTCAGAACCCTACAACCAAACAGCCGCTGAGGAAGATGCAGCACTTTTACAACCCTCTAAGGGGCAAAGGAGAAATCAAGAGTCACATCATAAACCACCCCTGAATGCCACGAGGGGAGAGAGAGCGGAACATAAGAGGGTCAACACAAAAAAAATTCAAAATTGAAATATAGAAGAGAGACAACGAAACGTCCGCGTTGACTCAGTTCTGCTGTCGTCATCGCTTGGATCAAATACGTACATAGTTCAATGCTAAGAGCTCAAGCTAAGTTCCATATGTGACCATCTTTGCCTTCCCTTTTTCTTATAATAATAAAACTAGGATGCACATTCTTTTGATTTTTTTTATTTTATTTTAAATTTTAGATATTTTGGTTCTTTTCCACTTAATTAATTTCTCTTCTACATTTTCCTTTAATATTATAAAAAGAGAAAATTCTTCCGGACCTGAGTTTTTTGATAATGGACGTATTTTTAAAACCACTTTAAAAAAGCTCAATACATTAAACAACAGGAGTGTTAGAATCCCATGCGTATTCTAATTGAAATAACTTATCAAAATACTAGTTTTATATTTTCTTAAGCCATGTGCATTTTGAAATTTAATAACTTCATTTATTCAACCGTAACATTATTATATTTCATAACGTTATCGCTACTTATCAAACCATAAGTTTGTTTATCATATCATAACACTATTCATCAAATTATATCTTTGTTTATCGAATCATGTTACTATTTATCATAATATAATTTTCTTTTATCAATCATAACATATATTTTATGAATTCTTTAAATTGTATTATTGATAATACATGCACAAATACATATGCAAACCAAGGTTTAGGTTTAGAAGAAATTCAAAAACTTAATTTGGATGTTCCACAATTTTAGAACATTTTGGGTTTTAAAATAAATCAATTTAAGAAATTGCTGCCAAAACAAGTTTTTCCGTGTAATACACTAGTAAAATAGGGGGTTGCCCCTACGGATACTGGAATCCGTAGGGGCAGATTTAACTTGGCCCTACGGATTAATCCGTAGGGCTAAAAGGTTGCCCCTACGGGCACAGACGTCCAAGAATAAAGATATTAATTCTTAATTTGGTGTTTGCCCCTACGGAGCCGCAAACAAAGGACCTACGGGTATGTCCGTAGGGGCAAGTACATATCGATTTAACAAAACCCCAGATCGATCGCCTACGCTCACTTTCTCTCTCTCTCTCTCTCGATCGCGCGCGAAAACAACCCCAAATCGCCATGCCGTCATCGCCACCGTCGTTCTCCTCGTCGCCACCACCGGTTTCGTCGCCACCGCGGTTCAGGTCGTCGCCACCGCCGTTCAGATCGTCGCCCCAGCCCCAGCAGCAGCTGTTCAGGTGAGTAAATCTCGAGGTAAATTAAAGAATTTTTGGATTACTTTGGGCTTAGGGTTCATGGTGCGCGAGTTGGGGTTGGGCAGGGGTCGCGGTCGCGTCGGGGTCGGGGTCTGGATAGGGTTAGGGTTGGGGTTCGGCTGCTGCTGGGGTGGGGCTGGGATTAGGGTTTGCCTTAGGGTTGGTGTTGGGGTTTAGCTGGCCGCGCTGGGGTTAGGGTTAGGTTGGGGCTGGGGGCTGGGGCTGGGGCTGGGTTGGGGTTAAGTAGTGTGGAGTTGGAAAAAAACAAGAAAATGAAAGAGTAATGAATGTGAGAAATTAAGAATGAGAACAATTGCACAACAAATTTGTTGACAAGAAAATGAGAGAGTAATGAATGTGAGAAATTAAGAATGAGAACAATTGCATAGAAAAAGCTATGCTTGACTAGGGGGGATGGTTCTATATGCTTTCAGAGAGCAACTTGGGGTTAGGGCTAGAGCTGTGGTTGGGGTTGGGGTACTGGGGCTCGGGTTGGGGTTAAGATTAGGGTTAGGGTTGGAGCAGGGGGTTGCAGCAGGGGGTGAGAATTTTTCTAGGTTTCTTTTAAAGCTTGTGAAGGAAATTTTGAGCCCCGAAAAAATGAACATTTTTAATGATTTTGATAAGATACAAGGGAGCAATAAAGTTTTGTTTTCTATTTGTCTAGATTCAAATGTCTACTTATATATATATATATATATATATATATATATATATATATATATATATATACACACACATATATATATACATAAAATCTCAATATTCGTGGCATGTTGGTTATAAATTTCTCTCTCTGTTGAGATATATAGCCTACTTCAGCACATAGCTAGGTATGCGATAAAATTATTTTTGATAAAACAATGCATGATATAATATGGAAATATATTTGTTTCTTAGCTTCAATCATACAAACGTGTTCCAAATTAACGTAATTAAATAGCAATTCCTTGGATTTTTTTAGTCCAGAGAATCTTGATCGAGTCTCAGGATCATATTGATTCAACAAAACACATCCACTTGCAATGGTACTTAATTCACCATTTACTAGTTATGTTACCTGCATTGAATTAGTATGTCATGATTATCATATTTGACTTTTATTGTTGCACTTTGTGCAGTTAAGGTTGAATCAGAACAGACTTACCATCAGAGAATCTTACAAATCCTTGACCAGCTTGAAGCTGAGGTAATCAAACAAACCACTTTTCTGTTTACCCCAAAACTAAGGCTGCTTTTTGCAGGCATTAGAAATAAATGCAAGTTAAGTTCTGCCGAGTAATTTGCCAACAATTTTTGCACATCTCTATGTTTGATAAACAAATGGCATCAGAGCGGCCAAGAATTGAAGCATGTCCAAGCCCAGTTCTGTAGGTTGTACATTCATATCAGGCTGAGTCAGATGTGGAGCTTAACTTGTTTCTTGTAGACTATGCCGTAGTTAGAAAGGTACTACTTGTTTTCATTTTGTACTTTTAGCTTACAAATCCTAAGCCCAATATTTTAGTTCACTGTGTTAGATAGTAAAAGATCACTCTGCTCATTTCCGTAGGAATTTGTCTTTTAGATGTTTTTCTGAGTGTCACATCGTTCTCACCCAAGTTTGTAAGCCATGTTCATTATTCTTTCAATTCTTTTAACTTGAATATGCCAGTTATTGTTCCGTTTACTATAAAATTGCAACAAAGAGTCTCTGTTAGCACTTCCATGCACCCTTTACATGTTTTTATCATATCCACTCCTATCTATCCAGAAAGACAACATCTTCTGGTATTTGTTTTCAAAAAGAAAAGATAAGAGAGGAAAATATATTTGTCCGTCTCATATTTGAGCCATACTTTTGATTTTCTTGCAGATTCTGGGTTGATTTTCTGTGATAATTCATAAACATAGTAATATTTATAATGTTTCTTCTTGTTAGTCTAGCTTTCCTCTTATGAATGCCAACACTGTTTTTGCCCTCCTTTTCTTCGGGGCACATGATATCTTGCACCTCTCCTCTCGAAAACTTATTTCTCTTTTATTTTCTATATCTTTATTTTATTTTATCTTATTTGCTACGCTTTGTTTTGTTTTATTATATTTTTCCTCTGCTGATTATATTCTTCTAGATCATGTTTGCTTAATCTATCCGAGGCTTAGCATAATCTAGTTGCGATAAACAATTCCATATTCTGCTACTATGGTGGCACTGAGAAACTTCCATTTAGAAATGACAGCACGTATTTTGTGGAAGTACTGTACATAAGTAAAACCACAACGGGCATGACAAATTTGTTGACCAGGTTCCGATTACTGTGTGAAAGTTGTTCGGATGAAATTCTAATTCTGGTGGAATTGAAACCGATAACCGGTTCATATGGTGATTTAGGCTGCTTCAGTGATATTTGTGCCTACATTGATGCCTCAAGCAACGAATCAATGATGTGGATCACAAACTAATTAAATAAATTTTGAATACTAATCTGGACTGGGATTTGTGATTGGGGAGAAGTTTGTGTGCTCATGGGCATGACACAAGTCGGGAAAAGTACAACTTACAACGATCATGTTTCAAATTATCGTAATTCAAATACCAATTCCTTGGAATTTTTTTGTCCAGAGAATCTTGATCGAGTCTCAGTTCCATATTATTGCTAGTGGATGCGTTTTGTTCAAAGAGTCTTTTCCTTTTAGTAATTTTCCTCTTTAGGGAGTTTTCGACATTGAAATCTCACTAGTTGATAATGTTAAATGAGTTCTAGTCCTAGTTTGCTACATTTTTTTATATATAGTAGATGGTGATACTTCTTTAAGTAAAAACAACCCTACACTTAAGCGAAATCATAAATCGAAACACACATATATAGAATACAACTCATACATGGGTATCCTCAAATCTAACTTTAATTATCGATAATTTATTTTTTTCAACGACAAACGCGCACACAAAGCATATACACGGATTTTCTCCTTTGTCGGTAACCATCCCGTTCTTAGATTTCTCAATATAGCAATCATAACCTACAATTTATATGATACAGTCTAACATGGCCCATGAGTACGTCAGGGTTATGGACTGGATGTATGTGAATTGGCAACAACGTATACAACCTAAGTTTGTCACTGGAGTTTCTGCTTTCATTGAATTTGCACGCGCACTTAAAATAACAATCTTTATACTAAAAAAATTATGTATGCTATTACTTAGTAGTTTATGGTTTTTAGACGCAAAAACCATTTGAGAAATACTTTTCCTACCCGCTATTAATCCATATTCTCAATATAGTCATTGAATTTGCACGCGCACATAATAAGAAGGAGAAGACAGTAATGTGGCAGAAGAAGAAGGAGAAGACAGTAATGTGGCAGAAGAAGAAAAAAATGACATTCCTTGTTCTCTGTTTTAGCATCAATCTTCTGATATGAACTAATGATGGCTTTCATATTGGCTTTTCGTTTTAGAGACTTCTTAGTGTCCAATAGAAAGTATACATCAGATTTGTGCAGGTCAGATTCTTCTATGACTTTCAAGAGTCTCAACTGATTCTGTAAATTACACCCTAGTTGGGTGATACTTTTACCACTTCTCACTGCAGGTATGCTCTCTAATATCCATTTTGAATGTAATATTATAGATATTCAAAATGGATATTAGAGAGCGCACCTGCAGTGAGAAGTGATAAAAGTATCACCCAACAAGGGTGTAATTTACAGAATCAGTTGAGACTCTTGAAAATCATAGAAGAACCTGACCTGCACAAATCTGATGTATGCTTTCCATTGGACACTAAGAAGTCTCTAAAGGGAAAAGCCTATGTGAAAGCCATCATTAGTTCATATCAGAAGATTGATGCTGAAACAGAGAATAATGAATGCCATTTTCTTCTTCTGCCACATTACTGTCTTCTCCTTCTTTTTCTGCTACATTACTGTCTTCTCCTTCTTATTATGTGCGCGTGCAAATTCAAAGACTATATTGAGAATATGGATTAATAGTGGGTAGGAAAAGTATTTCTCAAATGGCTTTTGCGTCTAAAAACCATAAACTACTAAGTAATAGCATACATAATTTTTTTAGTATAAAGGTTGTTATTTTAAGTTTTCTCTTATAGAGATATGATCTAACTGCATCTATAAACTATAAGTGTACAGAAAATTATGATAAGAAACCATAAGAAAGGGTCGTAGCCATGCATAACCTTGAATCTACATACCAAATCATGCACAAGCATGCAATTATTGTCACCTTTCCTTGGAATATAAAATATCTTGGAAGACTATAAGCGAGCATTTAAATCTTGATAGCTTTTGACTTCAACATATATTTTTCTCAAGTACCATGAAATATACATCCTCCGTATAAACCGTTTTCAGAAAGATGGATTAACAATGACAAATTATCCATTGTGGCTCACTAGGTTAGCATTTTCTCTTCTATTGACCATCTTACTAATCTGCTTGGTAAATTTATTCGGAACCGGCTGCGAATCATTAAAAGACATGCATAAGAAAGAAATCTAAAATACAGATATATAGCATACCGATACATCGAAACTTCAAAGTTGCGATGACAATCCAGAGATATTTATTTCTACACACGTGGTGCGCGTGCGAATGCGTCAGGCATCATGGACAAATATTTCAGAACATGGAAAGTATTATTAGTATAAAGTAATTAAAACTTTTAAACACCTTGGGTAGATATTTTCTTAGTTGATGCAATCATATCATGAGGACTAAATTTAAGTTATTATACATATGCATATGTATTTTTCTAACCTAATATATCACACACACACACAGAGAGAGAGAGAGAGAGAACACCAGTTTGGTAGAGAAATCAGATAGCAGGATCCTGAAGAAATGGAGTCCATAGCATTGCTCATCATCATCATCCATGATCCCTTTGAAAAAATATTATCAAAGGGATCATGGATGATGATGATGAGCAATACTATGGACTCCATTTCTTCAGGATCCTGCTACCTGATTTCTCTACCAAACTGGTGTTCTCTCTCTCTCTCTCTGTGTGTGTGTGATACATTAGGTTAGAAAAATACATATGCATATGTATAATAGCTTAAATTTAGTCCTCATGATATGATTGCATCAACGAAGAAAATATCTACCCAAGGTGTTTAAAAGTTTTAATTACTTTATACTAATAATACTTTCCATGTTCTGAAATATTTATCCATGATGCCTGACGCATTCGCACGCGCACCACGTGTGTAGAAATAAATATCTCTGGATTGTCATCGCAACTTTGAAGTTTCGATGTATCGGTATGCTATATATCTGTATTTTAGCTTTCTTTCTTATGCATATCTTTTAATGATTCGCAGCCGGTTCCGAATAAATTTACCAAGCAGATTAGTAAGATGGTCAATAGAAGAGAAAATGCTAACCTAGTGAGCCACAATGGATAATTTGTCATTGTTAATCCATCTTCCTGAAAACGGTTTATACGGAGGAAGTATATTTCATGGTACTTGAGAAAAATATATGTTGAAGTCAAAAGGTATCAAGATTTAAATGCTCGCTTATAGTCTTCTAAGATATTTTATATTCCAAGACAAGATGACAATAATTGCATGCTTGTGCATGATTTGGTATGTAGATTCAAGGTTATGCATGGCTACGACCCTTTCTTATGGTTTCTTATCATAATTTTCTGCACACTTATAGTTTATAAAGGCAGTTAGATCATATCTCTATAAGGGAAAACTTAAAATAACAAACTTTATACTAAAAAAATTATGTATGCTATTACTTAGTAGTTTATGGTTTTTAGACGCAAAAACAATTTGAGAAATACTTTTCCTATCCACTATTAATCCATATTCTCAATATAGTCATTGAATTTGCACGCGCGCATAATAAGAAGGAGAAGACAGTAATGTGGCAGAAGAAGAAGGAGAAGATAGTAATGTGGCAGAAGAAGAAGAAAATGGCATTCATTGTTCTCTGTTTCAGCATCAATCTTCTGATATGAACTAATGATGGCTTTCACATAGGCTTTTCCCTTTAGAGACTTCTTAGTGTCCAATGGAAAGCAAACATCAGATTTGTGCAGGTCAGGTTCTTCTATGACTTTCAAGAGTCTTAACTGATTCTGTAAATTACACCCTTGTTGGGTGATACTTTTATCACTTCTCACTGCAGGTGCGCTCTCTAATATTCATTTTGAATGTAATATTATAGATATCCATGCCTGTTTATGTCAAAATTACTTATATTGTCAATGTTTGATTGTCTAGTTGTTGGTGATGCGTTCATATCAGGGACAGAGGCCACTCCCGTTCTTTCAGGTATGTTTATATATCATATAGGGCATGTATATTGATTTAGAATGCTATATCATAAATATACACACATTCCTTTTGCTCTTAGTCGTCCAACTCATTATCATGGGCTGCTTGATGAGATTAGATTTGCGCCTGATGATCTACAAGAGCTTGTTCACTCCCTGTCATATGTGTAAGCAGCGCTATATGCGAGTTTACCTTGTTAATATGTATGTACTGAAATTAATTAATATTATTCAAATTTTGATACATGCAGATACCAGAGGAGCACATCTTCTATCTCTGTAGGTAAGGCTTTGAATTTGTTGATTTTGGTATTTCTTGTCAATTTTATAGACCAGTATGTGCTAAATATAATGTTCTGACAGTTGCTAGGGGGAAGGCAGCATTCGAGGCTACTGATCCCAGTCCTGGACGCCGCACACGGACGGCACCACGGAGGTTGGGAAAGAGGCCGAGGACTGGGCTCTAGCAGGGCCCATATGAGGTTGGACTCCACCCCGGTGGTTACTTCCTCCGTCTCCAGTGAGCGACATATCCAGCAGGAACTGGAGAGCTTGAAGACCACCGTTCAGGAGTTGAAGGAGATGCTAGTATGTATACTACTTAATAGTAAAATATCATGTCATATTATAGATATCAACATATCCAATATCAGTACGTAGCCTGAGCTTATTTGGTTGTAGACTTAGGTATTATTAATCATACATGTACATATCTAATTAAAATAAACTACAGTTTTCCAAACTAGATATCCAAATGGGGTTTCGAAATAACTCGATAATGATAAGAATTCGAATAAAATAGAGTTCTTACACGCTTATTGCACACGTTAGGTCCAGACGCGACGGGGTAGGCGCAAGATTCTAGCGTTTATCAGAGGTGGAGCTGGACCGAGCTAGGCTAGCATTTTGATTCTTATTTTTTGAAACATGTATTTATTTATATGATACATATTGTACTAAATTTTGAAACATTTTGGGCGATATTGATTTTGGTTTATATTTATATCATATTCAGTTTTTTAGTTTCTTTTGTATATTATATGCGTGAGATGTGAATATGAATACCGCGATATATGGTGTGTGATTAATTTTATATTTGATTGATATATATATTATTGTGCACAGGGCGGGAAAAAATCTAGCAGCCCATTTTTAAAAAAAAAATACAGATATTGTGTACCTACGGATTAATCCGTAGGTACACATGTTGCCCCTACGGCTAAACCCGTAGGGGCACAATCACAGCAGTAACTGATATTTTCCCCCTGATCGCAGTACCAGGGGTTGGGAGGGCCCCTACGGACACAACCGTAGGGCCAACAGCCTAGCCCCTACAGCGTTATCCGTAGGGGCCAAATATCAGGAATCCTGATATATGGCCCCTACGGATAGGTACCTACGCGTATATCCATAGGGGTTAAAGCATGCCCCTACGGTTATGTCCGTAGGTACATTCAATATATTAAAAAACCCATAAATAATATAACTTTTTTTACCCTACGCATTACTCCGTAGGGGCAACAGGACCTACACAGATATCCGTAGGGGCAAGAATTTGCCCGTAGGGGCAAGTTCAGGGCTTCAACTTGCACCTGCGGCCTTTGCACCTACGGGGTATTTTTTAGCCACTATGCATATGCCCGTAGGGGCACTGGGTTGCCCCTACGGATAAATCCGTAGGGGCAACTCTTATTTGTAGTAGTGATAAAAGTTTCTTGTTCAACATGCATAACGGTGATATTCATAGTTTATTACGCATATAGTGTTACATATACGATGTTCTAAAATGTGTGGTTTGTTGTAACCTATATTGCAGTAAAAGATCTGCAATGTAGGGAGGACATCATTGTTCTTTATGATTTTTTTTTATTTTCTTGTATTTTCGATGCATATGCATTTTTACGCTGCATATTTCTCCACTTATTAATGTAAAACTAGCGGCTGAATTTAAAATAAATTTCTCATGAGGATGCTTTAGTGTTTTATTTCATTGCTTGTTGGAATGTGTTTTAGATGTAGTTGAGATAGATAGATGGTCTTCAAGAATTAGGTTTTCTAATAGTTATGATGGATGCACGTTTATCGATTGAATTAAAAAACATAGATAATTAATTATTGTTGGCTATAGTGCCCCCAAGGCAATTATCGTAATCGTAGGCAGATGATTATGATGATTGAGGGAGGATCTATACCGATAAAACATTCTCACTCAAGATGATAGTATGCTATTTGGTTTCTCTTTATCATCATATATATGTTGATAGAGCTCATAGGATTCTTGCTTGACTGCCAGCATTATGATAACGATCATATATGTGGGAGCTGGGGTCTATAAGCACATCCTTAAATGTCCCTAGTCGTAAGAGTATTGAGACCGGGCATCGATACTCCAGTGTAGACTAGTGTATACTGATCGAGACCCCGACGAGAGGCGGTGGCCAGGTCTCACAAGCCATTGATATTAGTTTGTTCACCTAAGATAGTATACAGGTGCTCATTGGGTTATGAGTACACTGGACGGACTCGCCGGGAACCTGCTAGTTGGTATTATACCTATTGTCAGATAGCAGTTCCCAGGTGACATGTGTACAGATTAATCTGTAGACCTGAGATCGTTATTTGTCTCGTGTGAGTTCCCACTGTGCTTTGATTACTACCCTACCACGGCTCAAAGGAGTCGCGCAAACAGGTTTTAGTTGGGTACAGTCCCGAACCACATGGAGACAGTGATCGGATCGTCAGGGATTCGTCTCTCCCGGTATTGGGGGTGGACGTCGCGTTGTGTACGAATGGCCATCATCATAAATCCGTGGCCACGGTGGACGAGAACTATCGATCCAGGATCGATAGTTTCTCAGGTGGTGATGGGTTTCATCCCGACACTAAATGTCGTATTGTTAGGGATCTGACTTTATCCACCCCCTTAGACTCGATATGCGATACTCTTAGACGAACAGACCGAACTGTACGGATATTGTCACTGTCAGGCTCAGTAGGGGTTTTGCATGAGTTTGCTCGCCGGCCTCCCTTTTGCTCAATACCTGAGCAGCCGTTACGTACAGCTAGTGCCGCTGACGTGCTTGTGGTTAAACCCACTGCCAACATATTGACGAGTCTTTAGAGTCCCACACAGAGGGTTTTCACAGTTCAGGAAATATGGTGTACATGGCGTATGTTGCTACATACAGGTGTCCAATTAAATATGTGCATGCTGCGCAGACTTTAACCGAACAGTTGATAATACTAGCGGCTTAGAATTAAGCCGGATTATTGAATCGGGTTTTGATTTAATAATTTACATATGTATTTATATATATGTATTCTAGTATTATTGTTCGCTATTTATTTTCTCTCTTGGCTATTCATATTTTTGTACGAATACGCGTATATGTATTTCGATACATGTATCGGGAAGTATTCCGTATTTTATACGGAATAGCTTCTAGAAGCTTTGCCGCCTCATTATTTGATATTCCATTTATGAAAATTCATTTTGTTTAATAATGAGGTGGAGGGTGTGAGGTGGCATGAACATGAGCATGGTATGGGCTTGAGTATGGTTTTGCATTGTTTATTTGATTAATTGGAAATGATATTTTTTGGAGGAAAGGAGAGAGGGGGGCCGGCCACTTTTGGTGGTGGGGGGGTGCATTTCATTTGGTTGATTAAGCTAGCACTCTCTCACTCTCTCAAGTTCAAAAAAAGACTTAGCCATTTTTAGTTCATGCTAAAGCTTTCCTCACTCCATTCATCTTCTTCTTGCATTGCTCATTGAGCATATGGGTTGAGAGAAAAATGTTGTGACACTTCCATACACCTCGACTCTCCATCGCTAGCAACTTTCGAGCCTCAGTTGTCTCGATCGACGAGGCTGGAGCTTACGCCGTTTCCTTCAACTGGATCATCGGAGATGGAGGAAGACCGGCAACCAAACTTCATCAAAGAACCGCTAGGAGCTTGGAATGAAGACCGAAGGACACGGATAAACTCGGTATAACAATTCTAACTCTTAGATTAGCATGCTAGATTAGGGTTTAAGGTCGATCCGGGATTCGGGTAACGGTAGCGCCAGTTCAGAAAATTTTGTTCCGCATTTTGGCCGCGTTTCGATGGCCGGAGCGCTGCCGTAACCCTTCATGGTATCAGAGCCACCCTTTAAACCCCTTACTAGCTTGTTTAAACGTGCTTAAAAGATCGATCGATGGAAATTGCCAAAATCACGATTTCATTTTTGTGTTTGCTGTCAATTTTCAAAAGTGTTCAAAAATTATTTCCAGAGGCTTAAAAATCCGTGCAGGCGTTTTTAAGGGTACAGAAAAAATTTGGACTTCTGATGCCTCCAAATCGCCATGGAACCGCCGCACTTACCCCCTATTGGCGGCGGTTCCTCGGTCATTTAGTGGCGACGAGCTTCGAAATTTTTCCTGTAGCCCCCTGACTTGGAATTGTGATTTTTGACATATACTGTCTTGGCCCAGGTTTTAGTGAAGTGTTGTTTTTGCTATTGGGGCCAAATTGGAATTTAGTCGATCGATATTTTAAGTGTGCATTTAACAGTACATACATTTCTATCTGCGACCGTGAATGTCATTTGATCGGTAAACCCGTCTAACTGCTATATGTTCTTTTAAACGGGTTTGCGAACGTGACATTCACGTTGATATTCTGTGTTGTGCTGTGATGTTGGTTGGATCGTCGTGGTGGATAGCAATGGTGCAATGTTAGTACAGTTTAATTTCATTTGTACATTTGATATTGCGGGGCGAGCGTCCGACATGTGGACTGCCGTCACTGCCAGTTTGTATATTATTCTTTTGGGGCACGACCGGGCTGAGGTCAATGTCACCCTTGTATATTATTTTCTTTTCTGTACTAGGATTACCCCGCGGTGGAGTGCACGAATAGCCGGATTCTAGAGGGCAACCAGTCCGCATCTCATGGCGTTGGAACGGAGGGGGCCTTACTCTAGAATTGGCGGGCTATTCGCCGCATTCGTAGGGAGTATAGGATGACCCAGGAGGGGTGCTCAAGTTACCGGATTCCGTGAAGTGCTGGGTAGCTCATTCACGTTGCTGAAGGGGGCTGCCTCCCTTCTGGTTTTGCAGGTAACTTGCCACGCTCGTAGGGGTCTAGGTTTCATTGCACATGTTATCCACACGACAGGGAACGTCGGGTCTCACTTGCGGCTCAAGTGAAACCCGGGGCTCCAGATTATCCACCATTCTGTGTTGCTTCTGTGATGTTTCTGTGATGTTGCTTTATATCATGCCTGGGACGATTGTTATATATTTATATATATACTAGTATATGTTGTATATGTTTTGCACCCGCGCTAGCCCAGTCCCCGTTCTGTCGTTAGTTAAGTAACCTAACGAGTGATGACGGGACCCAGTGGCGAATGCGGATGGCATATACGTACATTTTATTTTCGTTCCTTTCTGGTGTGATTAATTGATGGGACTGTATTGATTCTTATCAATGCAAAGATAAAACAAACCTATATATATGATGTTGTTAGAACCAAGTTTTTAAAACTGACATTACAGACGTTTTCTTTTGCTTTGCACCGTGGTATTCAGTTATGAATATCCAACACCTCATTCGACGAGGCAAGGGCCGAGATCCCTTCATCGGGAGTGATCCCTTTAGTAAAAGTTTGCGTCAACGTAATAATTTCACTATAGTCGATTATTTTTGTTTTGCATCGTGGTATTCAGTTTGGAATATCCTGCACCTCATTCTACGAGGAAAGAGCCGAGATCCCTTTACCGGGAGTGACCTCTTTAGCAAAAGTTTTCGCCACTATATATTTATAAAACCACTTAGATTCCTTCAACGAGATCAAGTTCATTACGTTAAAGGTTTTTCGCCAAAAACCAGTCGTAGCCCTCCGTCATTTCTTATAAGTACTATTTGGTATTCGTGCTATGTTTGTTGGCAAGTGTTAAGGCATAGTGTACGGTAGCTGAATAATACTTATTTGTAGCATGGATATGCGATTGATCGGGACAGTCGTACAGCTTTGTTGGCAAGCGTCAAGGGATTGTGCGGGTGGGTTCGAGTTAATCCAGGATAATGACGGGTTGAACTTGACTAGTGGCCTATAACTTGTTGGCAAATGTCAAGGTTATAGGTCGTTAGGGGTAAAAATCATATCGGGAGTTTCAAACATACAGGAAACTTGTCAGGCTTGCGCATACCTTCTGGAGTGTGGTGACTTGAGTGGCTTCCATCAGGTTATCATGCAGTGATAGTTGGATCCCGATTCCCACTGATGAGATTACTCCTCGGGTGATTCAGACTAATTCTCCTTTTGAGTTTGGAGGAGGGAAACAGTGGGAGCCATCCAGATTGGATAAAATGATTAACCATTCTAATTTCGGTTAGAGTGCATGCTGAGTGTTTCTTCTCTCTCTCTCTCTCTCTGGTTGCGACTATGACCCGAACTTTGACTAAAACTCATGAAACCAAGTTGACTGAAGCTTCCTAAAACACTTTGGATTTTGAAATGTCACGGTGTCACATACATCATTGCCACTTCTATATCACCTATGCATTTCTCCAGAACACCCTGTATTACTACGAACATGCACTTCCATTGGATAAATCCATCGTATAGTTACATACGAACTCGAAAGAACTTTTTCGAGGATGGATTCTGGTTCTGGAGAGATTGAATAGGATTATTCGGTTGTTTTTTCTTTTTACCTTCTCTCAGGTTGTGAGGGCTTCTAGGATTAGGAGAGGGTACACCTATTGAGCTTATTGGATAGTCCTCCTCCAGACCATAGGCATGTGCCGAACGGTAGGGAAGGAAGAAAACCAACAAGCTATTTTGTGGTGTACAGAAGGAAATAAGTAAAGACATATAAAGAGATTAGAATAATGGCAAAGGAAATTGTGATCACCATCAATTATATACATTTATAAAAATTGGATATATTTCAGTGCATTCGTTCTATGAATTTCTTCGATGACCATCCGCAAATGTCCTATATCTCTACATTTAAAAAAATATCTTCCGTCCATATGACATGAATCCGAGATCGCCTGCAAGAAAGAGAGTAGAAATTTATAAACGCTTTTTATTTTGTTCCTCTGCAGATTTTGTCCTCCATGCATGCAGGTTAGATTTCTAGGGGGCTACCGAACTGGAATAAGGATGATGCAAAAGGAACATTCCTCGGTGCTGTAGGGTGGTTTTCGTCACCCCATTGAGATGGAAACATGCGTGCGCTTGTCAGGCGCATTACAGATTTCCCCTGCCTAGAGTAGGCTGGGGTTTATTGATTGTGGGGATCTGAATTTCCGGCAGCCGCGGACTAAACTGCCGTTAATTAGCTCTCGTCTTTGGAGCGAGAGAACCTCCGATTGACGGGTCAAACGGGTCATGCGAACTCAATGTGCAGTGTGCGAGTATTGTGTTTTGAAGGGGTTTTGGATATATAGGGGGCCCCGCAGAGTTTTTACGGGGTCCCGGTACCCGGATAGCGGGCTGGGGGTCAAAGGGGCTAGCATCCCCTTGCGGGGCAGCGTCTCGTTAGAAATTTTTTCTAACGGGGGAGGTATTTTTAGTGTGGAGCACATGTAAAATGAGGGGAAAAGGGCGTCCAAAGTACGCATGAGCGCCAGCGTTTGGGCACTGGCGCTAGCGCTTCACGTGCCCGGCACGTGGGCGCTCGGGCGCCAGCGCCAACGGCCTCACGTGCCCGGCACGTGGGCGCTCGGGCGCCAGCGCCGGCAATAGCACCTCACGTGCCCGGCACGTGGGTGCTAGCTAATTGAAGGGGTTTTTACCCTCAGAAATGGCAGTTAAACTCCAAAATAGGGTTTTGAGTGGAATTGAACTCCAAAAGATCTGGATTAGGAGTTAAACTCTTTTGAGGATTTGGGTCTTGGAGTTGAACTCCCTAAAAATCTTCAGTGGTTCTTCTCTCTTAAGCCTGGGATCTTCTCTTGAGCCTTGGATCTTTTCCAAAGTGGGATTTTAGGAGATGGGTCTCCTTCTTCCCCCTCTTTGTTGGCCGGATCTTGGAGAACATGAGTGGCGAGATTTTAAAAATCTCCCCCTTTTGAGATCTAATGGAAGATCTGAGCTCTCCTTTGTGGGTTTTGTGGTGAAAAACTATTTAGTTTTGGAAAAGGAAGAGTAAAACTCTTGATTTAATTCAAAAGAAAGAAGAAAGTTTAGAACCTTGAGGAAGGAGAAGGAGGCACAGACCTTGTATTTTTTTTAAAGAGAGAAGAAAGATCTTTAGATATTTTCATCATCTTTGCCTTTATAGGCTACACACTTTACATATAGCCCATTGGACTTTACAAAATGGCATTTTGCCCATCTCATTCCTCATGTGCTTAATTCTTTTGTACACGAGCCATGGGATTTACAAAATTTGGCTTTATGCCTATTTTTCTTACATCTATTCATAAAATAAAATAAAAGAAGTACACCAAAATTATTTATTACAAGATTTTTATTTTGGCATAGGAGAGGCCGTCCGCTTCATGTTTGGGCTCGACCCGGGTATTGGCCCACTTGACCTGGACTTGGGCCCACTTGGCTTGGGATTGACTTTGATTTTGACTTGGTCAACCGAGATGCAAATTTTGACCCCAACAAAGTGCCCCCATCAATAAATGCATGCCGCGCATATGAGTTGTGTGCATGAAATTAATGGATCTTGAAGTTGGACTTCGAGGTGGAACATCATTCCGGGGGCGGAGCATCCCTGGGGTAGCATGATTCCTGAGGAACGGAGTATCATTCCGATTTGCGGAGCATAATTCTAGGCTCGGAGTATTATTCCGAAGAGTCGGAGTATAATTCCGAGGATCGGAGCATAATTCCAAAGAGTAGAGGCATGGTTTTAGGGATCGGAGCATGATTTCGATGAGCGGAGCATTGTTCCAAAGTGGTCGGAGCATAATTCCGACGAGTGGAGCATGATTCCGAAGGGGTCGGAGTATAATTCCGACGAGAGGATTATGATTCTAAAGGGGTCGGAGCATAATTCTAACGGGCGGCAGACATTCTGACCGAAATATAATTTCGATGCAGAGGTTGATTCCTAGGCGGAGTATAATTCCGACAGGGAAAGCGGTACTCCGAGGAAAAGCATGATTTCGACATGGGGTACATTCTGAGACGAAGTATGATTTCTACACAGAGCTTGTTAGTCGACTTGATTCCGAGGCGGAGCTTAATTCCAACGGGGTGGTCGTTGGTTGACTTGTTTCCGAGCCGAAGCGTAATTCCGACGGGGAGGTCGCTGGTTGACTTGATTCCAAAACGGAGCATAATTTTGACGAATAGGTCGCTGGTTGAGTTGATTCCAGGGCGGAGCATAATTCCGATGAGGATGTCGCTTGTTGACTTGATTCCAGGGCGGAGTATAATTCCGACGAGGAAGTCGCTTGTTGACTTGATTCCGGCACGGAGTGCCACTGGTTTTGATGTAGAGGATGATTCCTAGGTGAAGTATAATTCCGACAAGGAAGATGGATACTCCGAGGCTAAGCATGATTTCGACACGGGGCACACTCTGAGACGAAGCATGATTCCGACGCAGAGATTGTTGATTTGATTTGATTTGATTTGGGTTGACATCAGCATCGCTACACTGGAATATGTTACCAGAAGCGAATCATTAATTTCCATGAGTGGATTTGGGGATTTTAGTTTTTGTTTGGCATCAGCATCGCTACACTAGAATATGGTACCAGGAGTGAATCATCATTTGCGTTTGCTTATTAGGAAACGATGGCTTAAGAGACAGGTTTTAGGTCCCTATCCCCTAAGAATTTTCAATTTTATGAGTCGTAAGGGTCCTTGTTCCCTGCTGAAAGACGCGGACGAAGACGCGGCGTGCGTCTCGTCTGAATTTTGGGGCAGATGCTAATTAGTGCTATCCGTCCACCTCTCCGAAGATACCAAGTTGATTTATGATACCATGTATCGAAGGTTTAAACGGATGCGGCCGATATAGCACACTTCGTCAGATTCCCCCTCGTTGAGGGGTTTTTGATTGTGGGGACGCTCTTCCCTACAGGCGCAAGCCCCTGAAGTTAATTACGCTACCGCATCGCGGTAACCACTTTCTCCTTCTCCAGATGGTCACTTCATGTCATGGGTGTCTGTTTTGTTTTTTCGTTGCCCGTGGATTGTATACGGAGAGTAATTTATGTTGTCGCCCGTAGGGCGTAGATTATTCCAAATCCATATTTTCTTAGATTTGGGTTTTGGGTTGGGTTTAAGGATACGTTAGTCTCATTTAGGACTAAGATCAACTTAAACGTTCGTTGAGGATACGTTAGTCTAATTTTAGACTAAGATCAACTCAACGGGATCGTTTAGATCCAACAAAATAGCATTTGGACTCTCTTGTTTAGTTTAGGGACTTTGCAGTCCAATGTTAGTTTAAGAACATCTCGGTCCATTGTTAGTTTAAGGACATCTCGGTCCATGGGTTTAAGGACCCCACAGTCCAGATTAAGGACATCATATTCCATGGGATTAAGTACCCCACAGTCCAGGTTAAGGACATCGTAGTCCATGGGCTTAAAGACCCCACAGTCCAGGTTAAGGACATCGTAGTCCGTGAGTTTAAGGACCTCACAGTCCGTAGTTTAAAGACGGCATAGTCTATAAAGTTTAAGTGTTAGTGTATATGCCCTAGAGGCCATTACTGTATCATACTAGCTTGTATATTACTTAATGGAAGCTTGGGATATTCACAGTTGTATAGAAAATCTTGCTCAAAATGGTAGTATGCTACTTGGTTTGTTTCTACTTCAATATGTGCATGTGTTTCTTTTAACATATCGCTTATACATATTAGTAGAGCCCTTAGGATCTTTGTTTGATTACCAGCGTTGTGATGGCAGTCACACTCGTGGGGGCTGGGTAATCTATAAGCACATCCTTATACAGGTCCCTAGTCGTAGGACTATCGAGACAGGGTATCGATACTCCGGAGTAGACTAGCGTATGCGCTTCTCATCCCAGCAGGGGAGACGATCTGTCCCACAGCTGTCAGTATGTCGTACTTGAGATAGTATGCGGGTGCTCGTTAGGTTACGAGTACACTGGACAGGACTCGTCGGGAACTGTTGGTTGGTACTATACCTATCGTCAGTTATCAGTTCCCAGGTGACATGAGTACAGCTTAGTCCGCTGACTTGACACTGTCACTTCGCCTCGAGTGTGTTCCCACTGTACTTAGATTACTACCCTACCATGGCTCAAAGGAGTCGTGCAAACAGGTAGTAGTTGGGTGCAGTCCCGAAGCACTTGGAAGCAGTGACGGTTAGTTAGGATTCGTCTCTCCCGGTATTGGGGGTTGACATCGCGCTGTGTCTAGGAGAGCCATTACACGAGTAGTCCCTGGCCAGGGCAAGCGAGATATACTGGCAGGTTTCCAGTGTTATCTCAGGGTGTTCTGGGCTACACTCCGACACGACTTGTACCGCTAGTAGGGGACTGGCATTTACCGCCCCTTAGGCCCCCCATGCAATGTATCAGACGAACAGACCGGACTGTACGGAGATTGTCACATTCAGGCTCTGTAGGAGTTCAGATGGGTTTCACCTCATCCGTCTTCTTGTCGGCGTCTACCTGGGGACCGTTTTGCACAGCTAGTGCCGCTTGCGGTCTGTGGTTAAACCCACTGCCAGCGTAGTGTCGAGTCTTTAGAGTCCCACACAGAAAGTTGTTCGCCTTTAGGCAAAAGAGTAGAGGTCGCATGGTTTTGCGACAGGGTTCGGTCACATCCGTGCACTTGTGCACGTTTGGTATCTGGACAGTTAACACTAGCGAGCTTTGGTTTAAGCCAGATCCTAGTATACATTTTGGGATTGGTTTTATTTCGTTTGTATTCGTGTTCCTCGGAACGCGGATGCGGGTGTGTATGCACAGTTGACAGAGAGACAGAGGCAGAGGATTCTCATTGGGGTTGTTGACTGTTGACTGTTGACTATTGACTTTTTGCTAAACCCTAATGAGAATAAGAAATATAATTAACAATAATATTAATTAAGTATTATAGTGACATGGTTGTTGAGGGGTTGACTTTGTTGACTTGTTGACTTTGTTGATCGGTTGACTAGGTTGGATTAGTTGACCATCATCATGACAATGGCTATCATTTCATGGCAAAGACTTTTGCTTGCTTGTTTGTTTTTGCAAAATGAGTGCATGAAATGATATAGCCATTTTTGACTTGAACCATCACACAATACTTGATTACTATTTTTGTTATGATGGTTTTGGATTATGAGAGCTTAGATGGCAAAAGGGTTACTCATTCTCTCATTTCATTTCTCTCTCTTGCTTGAGCTCTCCCTCTTGCTCTTCCTCTTGCTCTCTCTCTAGCTCAAGGCAACACCCTCTCATGAGTTGAGAAACATTGCCTTAGAGATAAAAGAAAACCCATATCACTTCTCTACTCATCCTAGTTCACAAGGTTTGGCAAACCAAGTGTTCTAGTTTCTTCAAGTTCGAAGAAGAAGCCAAAGGTAGAAGCTTTCTGGTGGATCCATCTTCGACGCAAGGAGACGACGAGGTGAGGTCGATCCGTACACCGGAAAGAGTTGAAGACGAAGGAGTTCAAGAAAGGTATAACCCCCTAACCGAGTAGGTAAAACTCTTGTTAGGTTTGTTAGTTAGTTGTTTAACAAAGATCCATATTTTGAGTCCATGTTACCACCTCTTGAAAAATCGTTTTTCATCATTTCCGCAGGCCCGTAAGTACCGGGAGAGGTAACGTGGACTTACAGTGGTATCAGAGCCTAGTTAAACACTATCTAACTTGTTAGTAAAGTAAGTAGAAGTTCGATCGGAAAAAATATCACGAAACATACCCGAATAGCATAGTTTCTGCCGATTTTTCCTCTGTTCAAAAAATAAAAAATCATACATGAAAAATCGGCTCAGGATTTTTTTAAGACACCCAAGAAAACAGGTCTACTGACTCGGTCAAAGCGACGTGGAACCGCGGCCGAGTTGACTCGGTCGTGGCACTGTTTTCTTGCAGAGTGTTTCTGGGGTTGTTTTAGGATTTTTATAATATGTTTTTTTTGCCCAGATTTTCCAGAAAGCAAAATTAGTTTTTAGGGCTTGAAAATCCGTATTTTGATCGAACTTCTAAAGATTTAAACTAACGGGTATATATCTATGATGTGTTATATGTATTGAACGTCCGCTAATCGCTATACGTCAATTAGTGGGGGTTATACATATCTGTGATCTGTAATATTGATGGTATGTGTATATGAATTCATTGGATTGTCGCGGATGAATAGCCGGGGGTTGTGAGATGAGAGTTTTCTTTTATCTTTCAATTCATGTAATATGTAAATTGATGTAATATTATTTTTGGCCGCACAACCGGGTCGGGGTTGTAGCCGTCATTGTATAATTTCTTTTTACTGTTTTTGCTCCTAGGATAGACCCAAGGTGGGGTGCACAAACTACCGGGTATCTCGAAGTGCCGAGTGGCCTACTCACGGTGTTGAGGGAGGTTGCTCCGCTTCGGATATTTGGCGGGTAGTTTGCCGCACCCTTAGGGGTCTAGGGTGGGGTTTTGGCTATTCACCGCGACCGTGTAATCCGCTTTTCGTTACAGGCTCATACGAATTGCGGATTCCTAGTATATCCAATGTGTTCATCTATGATCTGAAATGGCTATCTTTGCAGTATATCTATATATGATATTATTTAGGCGTTGCTTATGTTTTGCATCCGCGTTAGTCCAGCCCCCGCTCTGTCGTTAGTTAAGTAACCTAACGGGTAATGACGGGGCCCCGTGGCGAATGCGGATGGCATAAGCGTACGTCATATTTTAGTTGTTTTTTGCAATGGTAGGATTAAATGATGGGACGCATTAAAATTAATGCAAGAAAAAATAAACTAAGTAAAAGTCGTTGGAACAATTTCAAAAACCACTCGGTTTCTTTTCAAAAATAACTTTTAAAAACGCGGAGATTAAGCCACTCCTTTTAAAAGCTATCAAGGTTCCTTCGATTATATCAAGTTCACTACGTTCAAGGTTTCGCTAAAACCATTCGTAGCCCTCTGTCGTTTCGTCTGAATATTCAATAGTATTCAAGCTATGTTTGTTGACCTTCGTCAAGGCATAGTGATTGGTAGCTGTTGGGTGTTCATATGTAGCATAGATAGATGCGTTGGTTTGGGACAGTCGTATTACCTTGTTGACCTTCGTCAAGGGTATATACGGGTGGGTTCAAATTAACCTGGACAATGACGGATAGAACTTGACATGTGACTTATGATTTGTTGACCTTCGTCAAGGTCATAAGAGCATGGGGAAAAATCCAAATCGGGAGTTTCAAAAGAACTGAAACTTGCTAGCGCTGCATACCATTTGGAGTGTGATGATTCTGGTAGGATTCCTTCAGTTTATCACACGATGATATTTGGATCTCGATCTTACTATGAGTATATGCTACTCCTCCGGAACTTTCTCACTTAACGATCAATGCTATAAACCAAGTAGGTGCCTAGAAAGATGTTAGCGGGGCTACGCCCACAGGGAAAAGAGGTTATTTAATTAAGGAACTTCGAGAAAGTTTTGGAAAACCTCCCTCGAAGTACCAACACTGGCCTGGCTGAACGGTTAAGCAAATATTGTACGGTGAGATTGATCCCGACTAATTCTTCCTTTATGGTTTGAGGAGGGATTCGAGAGACAGTGGGAGCCATCATGTTTAGATAAATTAAAAACCAATCTAAACTTGCAAGAGCCTCATGCTGAGTGTTTTCTTCTCTCTCTCGTAATTGCAGCGACCCAGTGACCGCACATAGGTTACATCTAGATAATAAAATGACTGAACCTGACTGTTATGATTGGCAAAGGTCTTTCCAGATGTCCATTACCCATGACAAGCTGGGACACCTCTTAACTAATTAAACCCCTGCCGTCTCAGGACCAGTTTCCCCTGTCATGGACATTGACATCCGTATGACATCGGAAAAAGACTGTGCGAAAACCAAGTGCCTCGTGTTAGCCTTAGTTGATGGTGCGAACCAGAGGCAGCACGAGAAGATGGACTCAGTTTCTATTTTCCTCCATAACAAAGATTTATATGGAGAGCAATCTCGTATTGCAAGATATGAGGCCTCGAACGAATTGCTTCAAGCGAGTTTGGCTGTCGGGTCATCTGTGGGGGGCAACGTCCTTACAGAGACTAGCTATTTTGAGCTCACGGACCTGGAGATCACGTTGGAGAATGGGTCAAGTACTGACTTGATTCTACAGTCCCTGCCCTCTGCTTATACCCTGAAGGAAACTAGGGAAGAAGCAGGAAGGGGAAGGGCAAAAGTTTCGGGACTGGATTGTAGGGTTCCTAGGCACACTAGTGAAGGTTCATAACGCATCAAACATGCACGAATAAATTTTTAGATGTGCCGAACAACCCAAAGACAGAATCTTTGCTAGATTATTAGGGTTTAGCATGCAAGATGATATCTTTTTAACTAAGTGTGAGGGATTACAACCTTTGTAGTCCGCTCCTTCGCTTCACAAGCTCCGAGTAGAAGTCCCTTTGCCGCGATCCACGATCTCCCGGACTCATAAGAGGCTCCACGACTCGAACGATCCATGCTAGCTTGAAGTATTCTAAATCTCCGATGATCTACGTCGAAGTTGCAAAGACTCAAGCTTTCTCACTCTAAAGAGATGAACACACTAATCTCATGGGCTAGATGAGATGAGGATGAGAGAGTAATATTTATGCTTTCTTTTTAAATCATTTTCTCATAATTTTTCATCACATAAAGAATTTCTAGTGAGCTTTTTCAAGAGAGAAGAAGATGATAATGGAAAATGATAAAATCCTTTTGCGATGAATAGAAAACAAAGTATATGATTGATGTATCAACCATGGTCAAGGATGAGTAGCTAATAATGTGCAGAGAATAAACTAGAGTTAGGGTTTGGTTTGGTTAGCTATGAGTCATCAACAATTATCAAGCATAATATCTTAAACTTGACAAAAGGAAACGCTTCTAGAATGTGCAAGAAGAAGCTAACCCTAATCAAACCCTAATCCCATTTAATCATCCTTAAACATGTTTAATAATAAATCATATCATGTCACAATAATATATATCACATATATATTATATATTTGCAACAAAAGAAAATAATACAATTAACATATATCGCATATATATCAATGTATCATCCAGTGAGAAAATGAAATAATAAAGCAAGCCAATATTAGATAATGTAATAATATATCATATATATTATTATACCTTAAATCATCGAATCAACACTTGATCTGACGATCCGGCTATATCGAATAACCGACTAATATATCATGTACCGATTTATCGAATCAACACTTGATCCGATGTCCCGGTTCATATATAAATATCGCGAGAATATAATACGGTATCTCATATCGCATTATTCTCGGTCCTGCACATATCACATATGTGCCTCTACTCCGTTTCGCCTGAGCCAAGAAACCTCTGTGTAGGACTCTAAAGAATGGTCAATACGCCGGAAGCAGGTGATGATCATATCAAACACCCATAAGCTGCAAGCGGTCAGCTAAACGTAACAGCCACCCAGGTATTGAGCGATCAGAAGATCAACAAGCTAGCCTGTGCGTTCTCCTGTGAATCCAATCAGTAACACTCCCGTACAGTCCGGTCTGTTCGTCTGATATGTCGCATATCAAGTCTAGGGGTGGTATACGTCAGACCCCAGTAACCAATAAGTCGTGTCGATGTGTGGCTCATAACGGGTCGAGAAACTACTAGTAACACTTACCAGTAAATCTCTATATCAGCCCTGGCCAGGGACTTCCAGTTATAGCTAATCGAACACAGCACAACATCAACTCCCTATACCGGGAGAGACGAATCCCCTCCTATCGCTCATTGCCTCCATGTGATTCGGGACTGTACCCAAAAGCCACTGTTTTGCACGCCCTCTTGGACGTGGTAAGGTGGAAATCAAAGCACAGTGGGAATCACACAAGACACTATGACGATCTCGGGTCTACAGACTACCATGTACCTGTGTCACCGGAGAACTGCCATCTGACGTGTGGTATATCACCATCTGGGAGTTCTCGGCGAGTCCGTCCAGTGTACCTAGTCTCCACTGAGCACCCGTACACCATCTCTGATGTCAAACACTGATGGATATGGGATCATCCATCGCCCATCATATGGGTCAAGATGCGTATACGCTAGTCTACTCTGGTGTATCGATGCCCTGTCTCGATATACCCTCGACTAGAAACAGTTATAGGATGTACTCATCGACTACCGTGGCCCCACTAGTATGATCTCATCATAGTCCCAATAGTCGAGTACTGATCCTAAGGGCTTTATCAACATGTGAGAGAAAGACAGTAAACCAATACAAGTCAACATGTTAAGATAAAGTGAAACCAAATAGCATACTATCATGACGAGCAAGAAAGTCCTCTCTGTATATATCTAAGAATCCATCATAATATACATCATATGTACAACAATGGCCTCTAGGGCATATACATAACTAACAATCTCCCACTTGCACTAAGGCCAGCTGTTGTAGTATCTCATTCCTAGCATCCCGAATAATCTCTCAAACTGTATCTGGGGAATAGCCTTCGTGAGTGGATCCGCAATGTTGTCCTTCGTATCTACTTTTCTGACCTCGATCTCCCGGCGATCAACTATCTCCCTGAACATGTGATACCGCCTCAGAATATGTCTGGACTTCTGATGGGGTCTGGGCTCCTTGGCCAAAACCACAGCTCCATTGTTATCGCAATACAGAGGTATTGGATGCTCAATGGATGGAACCACACTAAGTTCACTAATGAACTTCTTCATCCAGACAGCCTCTTTGGCAGCATCGTTGGCAGCGATGTATTCAGCCTCCATCGTCGAGTCTGCAACGGTATCCTGTTTGGAACTCTTTCAACACACCGCCCCTCCATTGAGGGTAAAGACGAAACCCGAATGCGACTTAGAGTCGTCCTTATCACTTTGGAAGCTAGAATCGGTAAAGGACTCCACCCGGAGTTCTCCGTTACCATACACCAAGAACATGTCTCTAGTCCTTCGCAAGTACTTGAGAATGTTCTTCACAGCTGTCCAGTGACTCTCTCCAGGATCTGCTTGATACCGACTCACTACACTTAGTGAGTATACTACATCGGGTCTGGTACATAGCATCGCATACATGATAGAGCCTACTGCCGAGGCATAGGGTATCCCTTGCATGCAAGCTCTTTCCAAATCAGTCTTGGGAGACATCTCTTTGGAGAGAGTGAGTCCAGAGATCGTGGGTTGGTTCCCACGCTTGGATTCTTCCATACTAAACCTCTTTAGTATGGTGTCAATGTACCTGATTGGGATAATCCCAGTATCCGTTTGGATCTATCTCTATAGATCCTAATCCCCAATATACAGGAGGCATCTCCTAGATCTTTCATTGAGAATCTCTGTGATAAGAAGAGCTTGACTGATTGCAGCATAGGAATATCATTTCCTATCAAGAGTATGTCATCCACGTACAATACGAAGAAGACAACCTTACTCTCTGCTACCTTCTTATAGATACAAGGTTCATCTATGTTTTTGATGAAGTCAAACTCTTTGACTACAATATCAAAACAGATGTTCCAACTCCGCGATACTTGCTTTAACCCATAAATGGATTTAAGCAGCTTGCACACCTTTCCGTTGCTCCCAATATCTACGAAGCCCTCTGGCTGAGTCATGTACACGCACTCTTCTAAATCACCGTTTAGAAAGGCGGTCTTAACATCCATTTGCCAGATTTCGTAGTCATGGTATGCAGCAATGGCAAGTAAGATCCGGATGGACTTAAGCATAGCTACTGGAGAAATCCCTTTGCTACAAGTCTAGCTTTGAAAGTCTCAACTTTTCCATCTACACCAAATTTCCTTTTAAAGATCCACTTGCTCCCAATGGGTTTTACCCCTTCAGGAGCATTTTCCAAAATCTATACTTTATTGGTGTACATGGATTCCATCTCAGATCGCATTGCATCCAGCCATTTCACAGAGTCACCACTCGTGATGGCCTGCTCGAAACTAGTCGGGTCATCATCTTCCATGATGCAATCCTCGCTTCCACCATCAATGAGAAAACCATAGTATCTCTCAGGTGGACGAGAAACCCTACTAGATCGGCGGAGAGGCTGGGGTTCGTCGGGAACTACTGAATCGTCCTGTTCCACTAAATCTTCAGTTGCAGTTTGGGTTACTGGAACTTCTTCCAGTTCTACCTCAGAGCCACTAATTTCTTTTGCAAGAAATTCCTTTTCTAAAAAGGTGGCATGTCGAGAAACAAACACCTTTTGTTCCTCGCGATGGTAGAAAAGATATCGATGTGAATGTTTAGGAAATCCCACAAACTTGCACAGAACTGATCGTGCCTCGAGTTTGTCCGGATTTTGTCTTTTTACATAGGCCGGACAACCCCATATCTTAACTCGTTTAAGACATGGTCTCTTCCCACTCCATATCTCATATGGTGTGGTAGGTACAGATTTAGTTGGAACTTGATTTAATAGGTATGCAGCTGTCTCCAGTGCATACCCCCAGAAGGAAATAGGTAACTCAGCTGTACTCATCATGGAGCGCACCATATCTAATAGGGTGCGATTCCTCCGCTCCGATACACCGTTGTGCTGTGGTGTATAAGGAGAAGTAAGCTGAGAGAGAATCCCATTCTCTTTTAGATAATCTAGGAACTCACTGCTTAAGTATTCACCTCCTCGATCAGATCGAAGAATCTTAATACTTTTGCCCGTTTGGTTCTCTACTTCGTGCTTATATTCTCTGAATTTCTCAAAAGCTTCAGACTTATGTTTCATCAGAAACACATGTCCGTATCTAGAGAGATCGTCAGTGAATGTAATGAAGTCGGAAGAACCGTTCCTGGCATGCGTAGACATGGGACCGCATACATCACTTTGTATTAGTCCTAAGAGTTCGGTAACTCTTTCTCCGTGTCCACTAAACGGAGCTTTGGTCATTTTTCCTTTGAGACATGAATGGCAAGTATCATAAGATGATAATTCGAACGTGTTCAAATAACCATCCTTATGTAACTTAGCCAGTCGTGTCGTATTGATATGACCAAGTCTACAATGCCACAAGTAAGATTCGTTCATATCTGAACTTTTCCTCTTGTGTGTGTTTTGTATATTGAGGACTGCATTCTGATTTAGAATGAATATGCCATTATGTAACGAGCCTGATGCTATCAACTTTTGATTTAGGAATATGTTCATTACATTATCCTTTACTACAAAATTATATCCCTCTTTACTTAATAAAGAAACAGATATAATGTTGCACATCATGTTCGGTATATAATAGCACTCATTTAGAATCAGTGTATTACGACTTGGTAATACAAGGTGATATTCGCCAAATGCTTTGGCTACAATACTTGCACCGTTTCCTACTTGAACGGAATGATCACCTTTTCCCAGTTCTCTACCTTTACGTAGCCCATGTAACAATTTACATATATGGGATCCTAATCCGGTATCTAATACCCAGGACGTAGGGTGAACTGAGAAACAGTTCTCAATAACTAACACACCTGAAGAAGATGCATCAACATGCATGTTCTTTTGGGCAGTGTGAGAATCCAGATATTCTCCTTTTTCCTGTTCAGTCTTATAACTCTTATAAGAAAGAACGGGTCCAACGTTCCCTTGCTCAGTACAATAATCAAGTTCAGTCAATACATCCATATTATTATCTTGATTATGGCCTGACATGGTCGCTACCTGGAGAGAGAGAGAAGAAAACACTTTAGCGTATGCTCTTGCAAGATTAGATTGGTTATTATCTTATCTAATCAGGATGTCTCCCACTGGTTTTATCAAATCTACCTTCAAACCCTAAAAGGTAAGATTAGCCGGGATTAATTACACGCTACAATTCCGTCAATCTTTCAGCCAGATCAGTGTCGGTACTTGAGGGAGGTTCCCCGTGCTTTCGCATGGACCTAATTAAAGTAAACCTTATTTTCCCAGAGGCGTAACCCCGTTAACACTTTTCTAGACACCTTCTTGATCGGCTAATTGTAATGTGTAAAACTCTCCCAGGACTAACTCTTACTCGCAGTGGGTATCAGGATCCAACTATCTCATAGAAGGTATGCAATCTCATTGCAAATTTCAACACTTGAAATTCCCGATAATATTTTGCCCCTAACCCCTATGACCTTGACAAAGGCCAACAAACCATAGGAAGCTAGTCAAGTTCAACCCGTCATTTCTTAATTGAAATTAAACCCACCCGCACGACCCTTGACAAAGGCCAACAAGGTCGTACGAATACCCTAATCCAATCACATCACATGTTTAAACAGATAAGTACCAGTTAGCTACCGCACACTACGCCTTGACAAAGGCCAACAAACGCAGCACGAATACTAAATAGTCCTTATCTGAAATGACGGAGGGCTACGCAGGTTTTTGAGAAAACCCTGAGCGTAATGAACTTGATATCGTCGTAGAATCGAGTAGTTTTTGAAAAGGAGTGTTTTTGAGGCTTTTCTTAGTTTCGCTAAAGGGGTCACTCCCGGTGAAGGGATCGTCGGCCCTTTCCTCATCGAATAAGGTGCAGGATATATCATATATACCGCTATGCGAAGCAAAACACTAAAAGCATTCAAAAGACAAACCGAGTTTTGTAGCATCTGCTAGTTTCGCTAAACAGGTCACTCCCGGTGAAGGGATCTCGGATTTTTCCCCATCGAATAAGGTGCAGGACATATCATATATATCACTGTGCAAAGCAAAACTATAGCTACCCTTTTTATAAAGTTTTTATTATACAACATCTTTAGGTTTCTTTTCTTTTTATTAATCTCATTAATAAAATCCCATCAGCTTATGCTTCCTAAGCATCACAGATAAATACGACGTACACTTATGCCATCCGTATTCGCCTCGATGTCCCCTCGTACACCGTTAGGTTAGGTAACTAACGACAGAGCAGGGCAGGGCTAGTGCGGGTGTAAAACATAAGTAACATCTATATAATATATCATATATACTATATACTGTATCCATTACAACATATCAAATGATCACATCACAGATATCGCAGCAGAAACATAGATATAATGTGGGATATACTAGGACATCCGTATTTAGTACTTAGCCAATAATAGAAAATACGGATTCCACAGTCGCGATGAATAGCCAAGCCCACACCCCGGACCCCTACGAGAGTGGCAAGCGACCCTACCAATTCTGTAGTTTAGGAGACCCGGTCTCGACTCCTCGAGATAGCCTCCCACTGAACTCCAGAATCCGGTCACCTGTGCTCTCTTCCTTGGGTCCTTCCTAATGCGTAAAAGTAAATAATATACAACACTGGTGACATCAACCTCAACCCGGAAGTGCCCCAAATAAAAGAATATTACATTACATTTGAATTTACATGAATGAAAATATAAAACTCTCATAAAAAACCCCGGCTATTCAATTGCGACAATCCTGCACATCATATGCAACACATAATATCACATATCATCAACGTAAGTAAGTATGCATACACCGATCGTCGCCGATGTATAGCAAAGGCAACCGGCAATACAACTACATACTACACTTACGGTCACAGAAAAGAAAGTGTAAAACTATAATATTTGGAATCCACAATCACTTTAGACATCGTAAATCCGAAATATCACATACTCCGCATTTTATGCCTAACTCTATGAATTCCACATATTGTATCACATTTCAGATAAATAGACAATATTAAACTTTTTGAACAGATAATCAAACACCCAAAATTTCCCAAAGTGCTCAACACTTGAGCGGAGTTCAAATAATCCCAGAATATGTCATAGTTCCAGTGATCCAGCCGTAGAAGGGTCAAGCCAACGCCTCACATGTGGCACGCCGTACTGCCCCAAACCCGAAGGTTCAAAAAGCAGTTCAAGACGGTCACATAATCGAGTTAAGGTTTGTTGTCATCTAGAGGGTCCACCGCTTAACTTGTACAATTTTTCCGAAAGATTTAAACCCGATAAAAATTCAACACTTGAAAATTTGTCGTGCCGGGAAACATTGAGTTAATGATATCCGTTCAAATAGTTTAACAGTTTCTAAATATCCGGAAAGAATTACGAATTTAAAATTTCCGTTCGAGTCTACTATTACAAAACAAACCCCAGAATATTCAACACTTGAAACAGATTAAAAATACCCATAAAATATATAACACAGAACGAAGAATTACTGTGCAAAAATGGGGTCATGATCACCTTAAACTGCCGCGGTTCCGCGGCCCAAGCATGGGTACGGCCGCTGTTCCGCGGTGGTTTGTATGGATCATTGCATCATTTTTCCACCGAAATTCTTATATTTTCCTGCAGTATTTTCAGGTATTTTTAATTCAGAAAAATCTCAGTTTTTGAAAAATTTCCAGAGAGGGGTTAAATTTTGTCGGTTCGGGTTCGATCGGAATTTTAACTTCGTAAACACGTCGCCTAATGCTCTAGCTAGACTCTGATACCACTGTAGGGTTCCTAGGCACACTAGTGAAGGTTCATAACGCATCAAACATGCACGAATAAAATTTTAGATGTGCCGAACAACCCAAAGACAGGATCTTTGCTAGATTATTAGGGTTTAGCATGCAAGATGATATCTTTTTAACTAAGTGTGAGGGATTACAACCTTTGTAGTCCGCTCCTTCGCTTCACAAGCTCCGAGTAGAAGTCCCTTTGCCGCGATCCACGATCTCCCGGACTCATGAGAGGCTCCACGACTCGAACGATCCATGCTAGCTTGAAGTATTCCAAATCTCCGATGATCTACGTCGAAGTTGCGAAGACTCAAGCTTTCTCATTCTAAAGAGATGAACACACTAATCTCATGGGCTAGATGAGATGAGGATGAGAGAGTAGTATTTATGCTTTCTTTTTAAATCATTTTCTCATAATTTTTCATCACATAAAGAATTTCTAGTGAGCTTTTTCAAGAGAGAAGAAGATGATAATGGAAAATGATAAAATCCTTTTGTGATGAATAGAAAACAAAGTATATGATTGATGTATCAACCATGGTCAAGGATGAGTGGCTAATAATGTGTAGAGAATAAACTAGAGTTAGGGTTTGGTTTGGTTAGGTATGAGTCATCAACAATTATCAAGCATAATATCTTAAACTTGACAAAAGGAAAAGCTTCTAGAATGTGCAAGAAGAAGCTAACCCTAATCAAAGCCTAATCCTATTTAATCATCCTTAAATATGTTTAATAATAAATCATATCATGTCACAATAATATATATCACATATATATTATATATTTGCAACAAAAGAAAATAATACAATTAACATATATCGCATATATATCAATGTATCATCCAGTGAGAAAATGAAATAATAAAGCAAGCCAATATTAGATAATGTAATAATATATCATATATATTATTATACATTAAATCATCGAATCAACACTTGATCCGACGATCCGGCTATATCGAATATAACCGACTAATATATCATGTACCGATTTATCGAATCAACACTTGATCCGATGTCCCGGTTCATATATAAATATCGCGAGAATATAATACGGTATCTCATATCGCATTATTCTCGGTCATGCACATATCACATATGTGCCTCTACTCCATTTCGCCTGAGCCAAGAAACCTCTGTGTAGGACTCTAAAGAATCGTCAATACGCCGGTAGCAGGTGATGATCATATCAAACACCCACAAGCTGCAAGCGGTCAGCTAAACGTAACAGCCACCCAGGTATTGAGCGATCAGAAGATCAACAAGCTAGCCTGTGCGTTCTCCTATGAATTCAATCAGTAAAACTCCCGTACAGTCCGGTCTGTTCGTCTGATATGTCACATATCAAGTCTAGGGGTGGTATACGTCAGACCCCAGTAACCGATAAGTCGTGTCGATGTGTGGCTCATAACGGGTCGAGAAACTACTAGTAACACTTACCAGTAAATCTCTATATCAGCCATGGCCAGGGACTTCCAGTTATAGCCAATCGAACACAGCACAACATCAACTCCCTATACCGGGAGAGACGAATCCCCTCCTATCGCTCATTGCCTCCATGTGATTCGGGACTGTACCCAAAAGCCACAATTTTGCACGCCCTCTTGGACGTGGTAAGGTGGAAATCAAAGCACAGTGGGAATCACACAAGACACTATGACGATCTCGGGTCTACAGACTACCCTGTACCAGTGTCACCGGAGAACTGCCATCTGACGTGTGGTATATCACCATCTGGGAGTTCTCGGCGAGTCCGTCCAGTGTACCCAGTCTCCACTGAGCACCCGTACACCATCTCTGATGTCAAACACTGATGGATATGGGATCATCCATCGCCCATCATATGGGTTAAGATGCGTATACGCTAGTCTACTCTGGTGTATCGATGCCCTGTCTCGATATACCCTCGACTAGGAACAGTTATAGGATGTACTCATTGACTACCGTGGCCCCACTAGTATGATCTCATCATAGTCCTAATAGTCGAGTACAGATCCTAAGGGCTTTATCAACATGTGAGAGAAAGGCAGTAAACCAATACAAGTCAACATGTTAAGATAAAGTGAAACCAAATAGCATACTATCATGACGAGCAAGAAAGTCCTCTCTGTATATATCTAAGCATCCATCATAATATACATCATATGTACAACAATGGCCTCTAGGGCATATACATAACTAACATGGATGTAGTAAAAGAGGGACGTTCCTATTGTAACGGCAATGAACATTGGCAGAAGGATTGCAAGGCTAGCAAAGCGAGTAGCCAGGATTCGAAGCATGTTGTGGCTTCGGCTTCGGGTGTGTTTGTGATAAAGAACTGTATGCCAGTTAACCCTACTTCCTGGGTATTGGATACCGGATCAGGATCTCACATCTGTAATTCATTACAGGCTCTGAGAAACTGTAGGGTTATCAGGAAAGGTGATATGACTCTCAAGGTTGCTAACGGAATAAGCATGGATGCTGAATCCGTAGGGGAATATCATCTTGGACTGACAACTGGGCAGATATTGATTTTGCGTAACTGTTTGTATGTACCAGGTGCGACTTGTAATATCATATCTGTATCCTTATTTTCTAAGGAAGGATATGAATTTACTTTTGTAAGCGATGTAGTACACATCCACCTAAATCAAGTTCTGATTGGGTCAGGTACATTAAATAACGGGATATACGTATTGAATCAAGCTCAGATTTTCAGTGTCCAGAACACACTTAAAAGAAAGTCTCCGGAATTAAATCAGGCTTTCTTATGGCATTGTAGACTGGGTCACATTAATGAGACACGACTAACTAAGTTACATAAAGAGGGATACTTGAATCCGTTCGAGTATCAGTCTTATGCCACTTGTGAATCTTGTCTCATGGGAAAGATGACAAAGACTCCGTTCACTGGACACGGAGTAAGAGCGAGCGAGCTCTTGGGACTCATACACAGTGATGTGTGTGGTCCAATGTCTACACATGCGCGAAGTGGTTATTCATACTTCATTACTTTCACAGATGATTTCTCTAGGTATGGACATGTCTTCTTAATGAAGCACAAATCCGAGGCCTTTGGGAAATTTCGGGAATACAAGAATGAAGTTGAAAAACAAACAGGCAAAAGTATAAAGACACTGAGATCTGATTGAGGTGGTGAATACTTGAGTGCCGAGTTTCTGGACTACTTAAAAGAGAATGGAATTCTCTCTCAGCGTACTCCTCCATACACACCACAACACAACGGTGTATCTGAAAGGCGGAATCGAACCCTGTTGGATATGGTCTGTTCCATGATGAGTAAGGCTGAGTTACCGCAATCTTTCTGGGGTTTTGCACTAGAAGCAGCTGCATATCTCTTGAACAAGGCTCCAACCAAGACTGTGCCTACCACCCCCTATCAGATGTAGAGTGGGAAGAAACCCTGTCTTAAGTATCTTAAGACATGAGGATGTCCAGCTTTTGTAAAAAAACAGCATGCGGACAAGCTCGAGGCACGTTCAGTACTGTTTAAGTTTGTGGGATACCCAAAGAACTCCAGGGGGTATCTTTTCTATTCCGCAGAAGAACAAAAAGTTTTTGTTTCTCCGCATGCCCACTTCTTGGAAACTGAATTTTTGGAAAATCAGATAAGTGGGAGCGCAATAGAACTGGAAGAAATTCCAGAACCACAAGGTATTACTGAAAGCTTGGAAGAACCAGAAGTTTCAGGAGAACCGGACATTCCTGCGCCACTCCGCATGAGTAGTAGGCAGTCTCATCCGCCCGAGAGATACTACAGTTTTCTCATAGACGGGGATAGAGAGGATTGCACTATTGATTATGATGAGCCTACTAGCTTCCAGCAAGCCATTCAGAGCAGTGACTCGGTAAAATGGCTGGATGCAATGCGGACCGAAATGGAGACCATGTACACCAACAAAGTATGGACGTTGGACGTTGCTCCAGATAGGATAAAACCCGTAGGATGCAAGTGGATCTTCAAAAGGAAGATTGATGTAGATGGACAGGTTGAGACCTATAAGGCTAGACTTGTTGCAAAGGGTTTTCATCAAAGACCTGGTTCGGACTATGACGAAACCTTTTCTCCAGTGGCTATGCTGAAATCTATTCGGATCCTTCTTGCCATTGCTGCATTCCACGATTATGAAATCTGGCAGATGGACGTAAAGACGGCTTTCCTAAATGGATATTTGGAAGAGTGCGTCTATATAGATCAGCCAGAAGGATTCATTCTGAGTGGGAGCAGCGGTAAAGTGTGCAAGTTGCTCAAGTCTATCTATGGACTGAAGCAGGCATCGCGGAGTTGGAACATCTGCTTTGATGATACTGTCAAAGAATTTGACTTTATCAAAAACCCAAATGAACCATGCATTTACAGTAAGATTGTAGGGAGAAATGTGGTATTCCTCGTCTTGTACGTCGATGACATTCTCCTAATAGGAAATGATATTCCTATGTTACAGTCAGTCAAAGGATTCTTGTCATAGAGGTTCTCCATGAAGGACCTGGGCGATGCCAACTACATTCTGGGGATCCAGATCTATCGTGATAGATCTAAAAGGATGTTGGGACTTTCACAGTCCAGGTACATCGACACCATACTGAAACGATTCAGTATGGAAGATTCCAAGTGCGGCAATCTACCTGCTTGTCACGGAATCACCCTCTCCAAAGAGATGTCTCCCAAGACTGATTTGGAAAGCGCTCGCATGTCATCAATACCCTACGCATCTGCGGTAGGCTCAATTATGTATGCGATGTTGTGTACCAAACAAGATGTAGCATACGCATTGAGCGTTGTAAGCCGGTATCAGTCGAACCCAGGGGAGAAACACTGGATAGCGGTAAAGAACATTCTCAAGTACCTCCAGATCGAGGCCTTTGCTGACTCCAGCTTCCAGAGTGACAAGGATGACTCCAAGTTCATGTCGGGTTATGTCTTTACCCTCAATGGAGGGGCGGTTTGCTGGAAGAGCTCCAAGCAAGAAACCGTTGCTGACTCAACTATGGAAGCAAAGTATATAGCCGCTTGTGATGCCGCAAAGGAAGCTGTCTGGATGAAGAAGTTCCTTACGGAGCTTCAGGTGGTTTCTACCAGTGTTGATCCAATACCGCTGTATTGTGACAACAACGGCGCTATAGCTTTAGCGAAGGAACCCAGGTCTCATCAGAAGTCCAGGCACATTTTGAGGCGGTACCACCTGATCAGGGAGATCGTAGATTGCCGGGAGATCGAGGTGAAGAGAGTAAATACAGAAGATAACACTGCTGATCCACTCACGAAGGCCTTACCCCAGACTCTGTTCGAGCGGCTGATCGAGATGATAGGTCTTCGATACGCCAGTTCATGGCCTTAGTGCAAGTGGGAGATTGTTAATGTATATGCCCTAGAGGCCATTACTGTATCTAGCTTGTATATTACTTAATGGAAGCTTGGGATATTCACAGTTGTATAGACAATCTTGCTCAAAATGGTAGTATGCTACTTGGTTTGTTTCTACTTCAATATGTGCATGTGTTTCTTTTAGCATATCGCTTATACATATTAGTAGAGCCCTTAGCATCTTTGCTTGATTACCAGCGTTGTGATGGCAGTCACATTCGTGGGGGCTGGGTAATCTATAAGCACATCCTTATACAGGTCCCTAGTCGTAGGACTATCGAGACAGGGCATCGATACTCCGGAGTAGACTAGCATATGCGCCTCTCATCCCAGCAGGGGAGACGGTCTGTCCCACAGCCGTCAGTACGTCGTACTTGAGATAGTATGCGGGTGCTCGTTAGGTTACGAATACACTGGACAGGACTCGTCGGGAACTGTTGGTTGGTACTATATCTATCGTCAGTTATCGGTTCCCAGGTGACATGAGTACAGCTTAGTCCGCTGACTTGACACTGTCACTTCGCCTCGAGTGTGTTCCCACTGTACTTTGATTACTACCCTACCATGGCTTAAAGGAGTCGTGCAAACAGGTAGTAGATGGGTGCAGTCCCGAAGCACTTGGAGGCAGTGACGGTTAGTCAGGATTCGTCTCTCCCGGTATTGGGGGTTGGCATCGCGCTGTGTCTAGGAGAGCCATTACACGAGTAGTCCCTGGCCAGGGCAAGCGAGATATACTGGTAGGTTTCCAGTGTTATCTTAGAGTGTTCTGGACTACACTCCGACACGACTTGTACCGCTAGTAGGGGACTGACGTTTACCGCCCCTCTAGGCCCGCCATGCGATATATCAGACGAACAGACTGGACTGTACGGAGATTGTCACATTCAGATTCAGTAGGAGTTCAGATGGGTTTTACCTCGTCCGTCTTCTTGTCGGCGTCTACCTGGAGACCGTTACGCACAGCTAGTGCCGCTTGCGGTCTGTGGTTAAACCCACTGCCAGCGTAGTGTCGAGTCTTTAGAGTCCCACACAGAAAGATATTCGCGTTTAGGTAAAAGAGTAGAGGTCGCATGGTTTTGCGACAGGGTTCGGTCACATCCGTGTACTTGTGCACGTTTGGTGTCCGAACAGTTAACGCTAGCGGGCTTTGGTTTAAGCAAGATCCTAGTGTACATTTTGGGATTGGTTTTATCTCGTTTGTATTCGTGTTCCTCGGAACGCGGATGCGGGTGTGTATGCACAGTTGACAGAGAGACAGAGACAGAGGATTCTCATTGGGGTTGTTGACTGTTGACTGTTGACTATTGACTTTTTACTAAACCCTAATGGGAATAAGAAATATAATTAACAATAATATTAATTAAGTATTATAGTGACATGGTTATTGAGGGGTTGACTTTGTTGACTTGTTGACTTTGTTGACCGGTTGACTAGGTTGGACTAGTTGACCATCATCATGACAATGGCTATCATTTCATGGCAAAGACTTTTGCTTGCTTGTTTGTTTTTTGCAAAATGAGTGCATGAAATGATATAGCCATTTTTGACTTGAACCATCACACAATACTTGATTACTATTTTTGGTATGATGGTTTTGGATTATGAGAGCTTGGATGGTAAAAGAGTTACTCATTCTCTCATTTCATTTCTCTCTCTCTTGCTTGAGCTCTTCCTCTTTCTCTCTCTATAGCTCAAGGCAACACCCTCTCATGAGTTGAGAAACATTGCTTTAGAGATAAAAGAAAACCCATATCACTTCTCTACTCATCCTAGTTCACAAGGTTTGGCAAACCAAGAGTTTTAGTTCCTTCAAGTTTGAAGAAGAAGCCAAAGGTAGAAGCTTTCAGGTGGATCCATCTTCGACGCAAGGAGACGACGAAGTGAGACCGATCCGTACACCGGAAAGAGTTGAAGACAAAAGAGTTCAAGAAAGGTATAACCCCCTAACCGAGTAGGTAAAATTCTTGTTACGTTTGTTAGTTAGTTGTTTAACAAAGATCCGTATTTTGAGTCCATGTTACCACCTCTTGAAAAATCGTTTTTCATCATTTCTGCAAGCCCGTAAGTATCGGGAGAGGTAACGTGGACTTACATTAAGGACATCATAGTCCATGAGTTTAAGGACCCACAGTCCGTGAAATGTGTGGTTGTCGGGACCCGTCACCTCTCTAAAGACGTTGAAGGATTACAACGACAGATATCAGAGGAGTAAAGAGATGTACCCTCGAACCGGTGTAAGTTGGTTGAAAGATCTATAGTCCAATTTGAGACTAAGATCTGTTAAATATTTATGAGCAAACGGGCTCAATTAAATATAAGTTGAAGACTTATGGCCAATATTGGGCTAAGTTCAATAAATGTTTAACATTTTTTATTCTAGCTATTGAGCCTTTATTTGGGCTTGGCTCTTTTAATAATGCTAAGCATTAGATCTTGACATTTTTTGTTGTCTTGTATTGAATGGAAAGCATTCATCAGAACAATTTATGTTCTGTCAGCGCAACACGCGGTGCGCTAGGCGCTCTGCGCCGATCAAAAAGTGCAGTACGCTTCTGCCACGTGGCGCGTATGTAAGGGACATGTATCATGTTCTGCGCTAGGCGCCAGATGATGAGCGCAGTGCGCCAGTTTATGAGCGCTGAGCGCTAATTTATGAGCGCATTGCGCTAGTTTAGTGGTGCATATGTGAGTGACACATGGCGCGCTTGGCGCTGAGCGCCAGACCATGAGCGCAGTGCGCTATTTCAAAAGCGCAAAGCGCAAGTTGCATATGTGGTTGACACGTGGCGCATTTTGGTGCTGAGCACCGATCCAGAGAGTGCAGAAGCGCATTTGATCAATTTTTATGATCTGTGAATAAATTTATGTTCTTTTAAAAGAGATTTTGTCTCAAGATTCAAGAACAATAGTTCTTATTTTTTTGAAAGGGCCTGCCTTTATAGATCAATGATCCGTGTGAAGAATATGTTCTTCTTTTATTGTGTGATGAGATTTTTTTGATCTATTTTATGAAAGACCTAGGTCTTTGTAGATCTATGATCTTTTTTAAGAAGATAATTCTTCTTTTTAAGAGATGATTTCATATCTGTGTTCATCATTCATGATCTTTACCTTGAAAAAATAATCTTCTTTTGGTGAGAGCTTGCTCTTCTTTCTTTTGAATTTCTCAAAATTTATAGGGGGTTTCTCTCTCTCAGACTTGAAGTCTTAGGGCCTTTATATAGGTCAAGTCGATTTGTTAAATCGGTTAAAGAGATTTTTCTCTGATTGATATGGGGATATTTCCCACTGTTGGATCTTTGATCCTAGAGCTTCTGTTTTACAGAAGGCAATTTTCTTGTTTTTAACAAGATTGGAAAATCTTTCCATAACAGAATTTTAATTCTGATTAATTAATGATTTATCATTATTATTAGATATTTTGATCTAATGGTGGGGAATTTTATAATTCCAGCGCTAGCGCACCCATGCTCTGCACGTGGTGCGCTGCTCAGAGCGCAGCGCACTTTGCGCCAGCACACTTTGCGCTAGCGCAGCCTGCGCTAGCGCACCCATGTCTGGCACGTGGCGTGCAGCGCGCCTAGCGCTAGAGCACACATGGTGCACTGCCTAGGGCGCAGCATGCCTAGCGCTAGCGCACACATGGTGTACTGCCTAGAGCGCAGCGCACCTGGCGCTAGCGCATCCGTGTTTGACACGTGGCATGCAGCGCACCTAGCGCTGGATCTGAAGCGTTGCTTTTTGAATTTCAAAATAGAGCTTTGCTCTGATTGGGGGTGCACTGCCTAGGGCGCAGCGCACCTGGCGCCAGCGCATCCATGTTTGACATGTGGCGCGCAGCGCGCCTAGCGCTAGATCTAAAGCGTTGCTTTAATTTTTGAATTTTGAATTTCAAAATAGAGTTTTTCTCTGATATGGGGAAACAGTCCGATAAAAGCATTTTCTCCCTACGAGTCATAAGGACCCCGAAGGTGTATTTTCTCCTTAGGAGTCGTGGGGACTCCTAAGTGTGTTGCTACTTTGTGAGTCGTTAAGATCTTACGCGGAAATTTTCTCCTCACAAAGTCTAGAGGATTTTGCGAGTGCATTTCATCTCTTTTTCACGAGTTTGCGCCCTTTCGAGTTTTCACAAACTCGCCGGCAGTCCTGTTGTTTTTACTCACAGAGCCCTTTCGGGTTTTCATCCGTGCCCATTTTGCTTGTGGACATACATTTTTTTTGGAATCTTCATCGCTTGTAGGAATTTCAATGTGGTCTTTTCGGTACGATTTGGGAGAGATTGGGATCGTTTTACGCCCGTGGATTGTATACGGTTTTGCAGGATGTATGATCCAAACCGTAGGGCCAGAAGAATTTCAAGACTTTGTCGGCGTCTGCATCGCTGTACTGGAATATGGTACCAGGAGCGACTCATCATCCGCCGTTGGGGTATGGGATTTGGAATTTAGTTGGCGTCTGCATCACTGTACTGGAATATAGTACCAGGAGCGACTCATCATTCGCCGTCGGGAATTTGAGTTTTAGTTGGCGTCTGCATCGCTGCACTGGAATATGGTACCAGGAGAGACTCATCATTCGCCGTTGGGACATTCAGATTTTGGTTGGCGTCTGCATCGCTGCACCGGGATATGGTACCAGAAGAGACTCATCATTCGCTGTGAGGGGATCTCCCTCGTTTCCAGTTTAAACGACTTAGGGGTCATCTGTTTCCAGTTTAACGACTTAGAGGTCATCTGTTTCCAGTTTAACGAATTAGAGGTCATCTGTTTCCAGTTTAACGACTTAGATGTCTTCTATTTCCAGTTTAACGATATAGAGGTCATCTGTTCCTAGTTTAAAGACTTAGGGGTCTGTTGGATCGGAAGCTTGGAATTTTGGGGTAAAGGTCGGCATCAGCGTTGCTAACACTGAAGCACAGGTGCCAGGAGCAATTCATCATTTGCCTTTCCCTGTTGGGGAGCGATGGCTTAGGAGACAGGTTTAGGTCCCTATCACTTAAGACTTTTCAATTTTATGAGCCGTAAGGGTCCCATAAAAGCATTTTCTCTCTACAAGTCGAAAGGATCTCGTATGTGTAATTTCTCCTTAGGCGTCGTGGGGATTCCCAAGTGTGTTTTTCCTTTGTGGTCGTAAGGATCCCACGAAGGCGTTTTCTTACGAGTTGAGAGGATCTCGTAAGTTTGTTCTCCTCATGTATCGTGAGGACACATGAGTGGGTCTACCCAATGGAGCATAATTCCAAGGGCGGAGACCGGCCGCGTAACTGGTGATTGCGATGGGGCATGGGTATGATGAGAATTATTTGAGCCTGTGGATTGTATACGGTAATCAACTTGGGGACCAACCGTAGGGCTGGAAGAATTTTGGAAAATTGGATTTTGGTTGGCGTCTGCATCGCTGCACTAGAATATGGTACTAGGAGCGACTCATCATTCGTCGTTTTGGGATTTTTTTGTTGTTTTTTACCGCGATTGCTCTATCATTTTAGCTTTTCTTATCGCGAAGCTCGCGATTGCTCTATTATTTCGGCTTTTATTCGCGGTTGCCCTATCATTTCGGCTTTACTTTTCATCTTTATTTTACTTGCTGATTTTTATTACGAGTTGCCCCATCATTTCGGCTTTTCTCTTTTTTTCACATTTTTTTTACATTCCTAGTTTAACGACTTAGAGGTTGACTGTTCCCAGTTTAATGACATGGCGGTCAATTGTTTTCAGAGAAAGGCATATGTCCGATAGAATCAGTTTCATGAAGGACTTCGGTCTCCGTTTGTATGAAATTGGCGGTCGTAGCTTGACTGTTCGTTAATACGCCTTTAGACAGTTCTATCTCTCCTGCCTTGTATTGCTTTTCGACCCAATCTTTTAAGACGAAGCAGTCCTCAATGACATGACCTATCACTCTGTGATAGGGCCAGTATTTGGGATCGTCGGTCATATTCGCTTCTTGCGGTCTTTTTGATTCTGGCAATTGTAGACCGTTTCTTAGGGCATCTTTGAATATTTTACGGATTTTGTCCCTTCTGAAGGAATAGACTTCATCCGGCTTCTCTTTCAGTAGAGCTTCTCTTCCCTCTCCGAACACTGGCTTCCGAGGCCGGTTAGCATTAGGCCCGCTCATCCCTTACTTATTTCGGTTAGCCGAGGTGTTGAAAGATTCAGAATCGTCGGAATTTCCGCATTTGCGATTATCGTCCTTTCGATTTCTCCAGGACCTATTGTTATTTTGGGAATCCGAAGAGGACTCCTGCTTTGAGCGCTCCAGCATCTGAACTTTCCTGGTCAGCTCTTGGAATATTTTGAGACCCGTGGTGCATAGAAACGGGGTCATACAATTGTTGAGATTTCCGACAAGGAGACTGACAGATTGGTCATGCTCTATCGGTGGTTCACATTTGACGGAGAGATTGCGCCATCGGGTTATAAAATCCATGCTGCTTTCATTGTTCTTTGGTTTGGTCCTTACAAGATCGGCAATGGTGATCTTATTACGCTCATGAACTTCTGCCGAAACAGAGACTCCATTTGGACGAAAGTTGTGACGGACCCATCCGGTATGATCACGTACCAGTCGAAAGCAACATTGACCAAGCTATTAACGAACTGGCGGAGGAGAAGCACATCATTGCCCCCAGTATTCCCGCATGAGGCTTTAAAGTGAGTGATGTGCTGATTCGCATTTCCCATCCCATCGAATCTTCCGAATTTAGGGATGACATTACCGCTAAGAAATTTTACCAGATCATACTGAGCAGGATAAGGGTCTCCCGCTACTGCTAACATCTTTTTGCGCTTCAACTTCGTCTACCAATGTTTTGACTTTGTTGGCAACCAAATCCACGATTTGATCTTGAGTTAGAGGGCTACTGTCATCGGTAGTCAAGACATTTCCCGAGATAGGATGCGACTGACTTTCATGCGGTCCGCCCACCTTTGGATTTGAGAGAATAGGCATCTGCTGCCTTAGGACACCGTTTCCCGGTTCATGAGCAGAGCCGTGCACTTGATTGGGCGGTTGAGAGGTAGCCTCGCCCATGAGCCGTAAGACGACGTTTGTCAAGTCGTCAATTTTTTAGTAGAGCTTGGCCATCTCCTTGTCTTTTCTTCTGAGCTGTTTTTGGAGCTCTTGAAGAAGTTGTTGTTCTGCGTTCTTAGGACGGAAGATTGGATCCTCTTCGCTTTCCGAGCCCGACTCCTTATGAACCGAGGGCTCTCTCTGCTTATCAGCTTCACTGGGAGGATTTTTATTACCTTCCAGAGGATACTGGTCTTACGAAGTGACAGCCACATTCACACCAGATTGGATTTAAGATGTGGTGGCTCCATCCTTGCTGTGAAGGTTGTCGCTAGGACGCGTGCCTACCATGCAGACTCTATGGATAACACAATTAGCCATCCTTTCATCCCTGGCAGCTGGTTTCGCGGAGCGGTCCGGGCTTTGGAAATTCATAAATTTAACATGGTCGGAGCCCTAGCCGTTTTGTGGGCTCTGTATCTGAGCCGCTTCTACCTCTGCTTCTCTTCCTTGAGCGCTTGGCAGGCTTCTGCTCTTCGGGAAGCCGCCATAGGCTGAGTGATGGGGAGGCTTGAGAAGACATCCGCCCGCATGTCCGTCGAAGGTATCGCCTGGGCTTGCCCGCGACGTCTAGAAACTTCTTTTGTTATGACGGCTTTGCCCCCAGCTGGGGCCATGGAGAGCCGTTTAAGCACCGACTTGCGTCTGGGTTGGGGTGCCCTCGAGACCACCACATTTGGCCTCTTGCCTTTCGAGGACGGTTTGTCGGTTACCGGAGCTTGAAGAGCAGGGACGGCGTTAGCTGACACCAACAGAATGGAGCTAAATGGTACCGGCGTCTCCTCCCATTGTCGCCCGAGACTGACCAGGAGGACCTTCCTTGCGTCCATCTTCATCGTGTAGGAGATGGGAGTTGTGTTGAGAGCTAAGCTTGACCTTGGAGACATTTTTGGTGCGTCCGAAGATTGTAATTGGAAATTGCTAACCTGCAAATAGAAACATGATTTCAGTACAGGCAATCAATATGTACATTGATTGAGCTCGTATAAACGTTTAACCCGAAATATGGAAGGAGAGATAGGTCCCACCGGGCGTGCCAGAATCTGTAAGGTGTTTTTCGTCAACCCATTGAGATGGGAACATGCGCGCGCTTGTCAGGCGCATTACAGATTCCCCCTGCCTAGGGTAGGCTGGGGTTTATTAATTGTGGGGATCCGAATCTCTGGAAGCCGCGGACTAAACTGCCGTTAATTACCCCTCGCTTTTGGAGCGAGAGAACCTCCGATTGACGGGTCAAACAGGTCATGCAAACTCAATGTGCAGTGTGCGTGTGTTGTGTTTTGAAGGGGTTTTAAATATATCGGGGGGCCCGCAGAGTTTTTACGGGGGTCCCGCTACCCGGATAGCAGGCTGGAGGTCAAGAGGGCTAGCAGTCCCCTTGCGGGGCAGCGCCCCGTTAGAAATTTTTTCTAAAGGGGGAGGTATTGTTAGTGTGGAGTACATGTAAAATGAGGGGAAAAGGGCGTCCAAAGAACGTGTGAGTGCCAGCGCCACGTGTGAGCGCCAGCGCTTGGGCGCTGGCGCTTTGGGTGCCGGTGCGAGCACTTTGGGCGCGAGCGCCTCACGTGCTCGGCACGTGGGCGCTCGGGCGCTAGCGCCTCACATGCCCGGCACGTGGGTGCTTGAGCACTGGGCGCTAGCGAAAGGAAGGGGTTTTTACCCCCAGAATTTGGAGTTCAGCTCCAAAAGAGGGTTTTGAGTGGAGTTGAACTCCAAGAGATCTGGATTAGGAGTTAAACTCCTTTAAGAATTTGGGTCTTGGAGTTGAACTCTCTAAAAATCTTCAGAGGTTCTTCTCTCTTTAGTCTGGGAACTTCTTTTGAGCCTTGGATCTTTTCCAAAGTGGGATTTTCGGAGATGGGTCTCCTTCTTCCTTCTCTTTGTTGGCCGGATCTTGGAGAACAAGAGGGGTGAGATTTTAAAAATCTCCCCTTTTTGAGATCTAATGAAGATCTGAGCTCCCCTTTGTGGGTTTTGTGGTGAAAAACTATTTAGTTTTTAAAAAGGAAGAGTAAAAAACTTGATTTAATTCAAAAGAAAGAAAAAAGTTTAGAACCTTGAGGTAGGAGAAGGAGGCACAGACCTTGATTTTTTTAGAGAGAGAAAAAAAGATATTTAGATATTTTCATCATCTTTGCCTTTATAGGCCACACACTTTACATATAGCCCCTTGGGCTTTACAAAATGGTATTTTGCCCATCCCATGCCTCATGTGCTTAATTCTTTAGCACATGAGCCATGGGATTTACAAAATTTGGCTTTATGCCCATTTTTCTTACATCTATTCATAAAATAAAATAAAAGAAGTACACCAAAATTATTTATTACAAGATTTTTATTTTGGCATGGGAGAGGCCGACCGCTTCATGTTCGGGCTTGACCCGGACATTAGCCCACTTGACCTGGGCTTGGGCCCACTTGGCTTGGGGTTGACTTTGATTTTGACTTGGTCAACCGGGGCGCAAATTTTGACCCCAATAGGTGCCTCGTCTCCAAGGCTCAGTCCGAGGAATAGATCCTGACCTTTAAAGGGCTTCCCCTCCGTACATTCCTCCTTCGAACAACCACCGGTCAGTAGACCGTCTTCGAGCAATCATGAAGTTGAGCTTCCTCGGCTCCTTTGCTCGTCTCCTAGCTATCTCACAGCAGATATTCCTCAGCTTTCCTGTTTGGCCATGGCATGGAGCACGAGCGTCCTCGTAACAGCTCCGTGTATCTCGGCACGACGAGATCTCCGCCGTTCCACGTCCCGTGTCCCACACTAGCATTGGAGAGTGTTTTTTGTCACCCCATTGAGATGCGAATACGCGCGCGCTTATCAAGCGTACTATAGATTCCCTCTGCCTAGGGTAGGCGGGGGTTTATTGATTGTGGGAATCCGAATCTCAGGCAGCCGCGAAATAAGCTGCCGTTAATTACCCCTCGCATTTGGAGCGAGAGAACCTTCGATTAACGGGTTAAACTGGTCATGTGAACTCAATGTGCAGTGTTGTGTTTTGAAGGGGGGTTTTGGATATATCGGGGGCCCCGCAGAGTTTCTAATGGGGAAGGTATATTTAGTGTGGAGTATGTGTGTGTGTGTATATATAAATAAAATAAAATAAAATAGTAATAATAAGGGAGGAAAATGGCGTTCAAGGGCCGTGCGCGTGGCATGTGGGCGCACATGGGCGCCTTAAAACCCGGGAACGTGCGCGCACGTGACCGATGGGCGCCTTGGCGCCCCCGGGGGGGTCACGTGGGCACACGTGACCGATGGACGCCTTGGCGCCCCGGGGACATGTGGGCCCATGTGACTGATGGGCGCCTTGGCACCCCGGGGTCACGTGGGCCCACGTGACCGATGGGCATCTTCGCGCCCTGGGGTCACGTGGGAAAACGTGACCGATGGGAGCCTTGGCGCCCCGGGGTCACATGGGAAAACGTGTTCGATGGGCGCCTTGGCGTCCCGGGGTCACGTGCGCACACGTGACCGATGGGCCCCTTGGCGTCCCGGGGTCACGTGCGCACACATGACCACGGGAAAACACCCGCGGAAAGGGGACTAGCCCCTAGGCTGGGGAGTTGAACTCCCAAGGGGATTTTTGGAATTGAACTCCTAATAGAAACTAATTCACGAAGTTAAACTCCAACAAATCTAGAAAGGAGTTAAACTCCTAGGAATGTTCGGCTCTTCTTTTGAGTCTTGGATCTGTCCAAAGTTAGATTTTTGGAGATGGGTCTCCTTCTTCCTTCTCTTGGTAGGCAGGATCTTGGAGAAAAAGGGGGTAAGATTTAAAAGTCTTCCCTTTTCGAGATCTGGTTGGAGATCCGAGCTCCCCTTTGCGGGATTTGTAGTGAAAAACTATTTATTTTTTTTTTAGAAAGGAAGAGTTAAAACTCTTGATTTAATACAAAAGTGAAGAAGGTTTTAGAACCTTGAGGAAGGAGAAAGATCTCAGATCTAGACTTGTTTTTTGGAGTGAGAAAAAAAGTTGTTAGGATATTTCATTATCTTTGCCTTTATAGGTCATACACTTTACATATATCCCTTTGGGATTTTCAAAATGGCAATTTGCCCATCTCATGGCTCATGTGTCTTTTCTTTTTAACACATAAGCCATGGGTTTTACAAAAATTCGGCTTTATGCCTATTTTTCTTACATTTATTCATAAAATAAAATAAAATAAAAACAACAAAATTATTCATTACAAAATTTTTATCTTCGCATGGGGGAAGGCCGGCCGCTTCATGTTCGGGCTCGACCCGGGCATGGGCCTACTTGATCTGGGCTTGGGCCCACCTGGCTTGGGGTTGACTTCGATTTTTACTTGGTCAACCGGGGTGCACATTTTGACCCCAACAAATTGCCCCCATCAATACATGCACACCACACACGTGGGTCGTGTGCATGAAATTGATGGATCTTCTTTCACGTGGAGGTCGACTCCGTTTTGATAACATGGATGTTGTTTCTGCCATTTTAGCGACGTGGAGTCGATTCTGCCCTTTTTGCTACTTGGACGGTCGATACTGCCATTTTAGCGACGTAGACGGTCGGTTCTGCCTTTTTTGCGACTTGGACGGTCGGTGCTGCCCTTTTAGCGACATGGACGGTCGATACTGCCCTTTTTGCGACTTGGACGGTCGATGCTGCCCTTTTAGTGACTTGGACGATCGATGTTGCCCTTTTTGCGACTTGGACGGTCGGTGCTGGATTTTACATGCTCCGATATTTGTGGTGTCAGGGATGAAGTTTACTTGTTTCCGAGGTGGAGTTTGATTCTGCCAAGGAGGTCATTGGTTGTTTTGCTGATTTGATGTGATTTGGATTGACATCAGCACCGCTACACTGGGATATGGTATCAGGAGCGAATCATCATTTGCCGTGTGGGAATTTCCCTCGTTCCCAGTTTAACGACCTAGGGGTCATCTGTTTCCATTTTAACGACTTAGAGGTCATCTGTTCCCAGTTTAACGACTTAGGGGTCTATTGGATTGGAGTTTGGAATTTTGGGGTTAGAGTAGGCATCAGCGTTGCTGACACTGAAGCACATGTGCCAGGAGCAATTCATCATTTGCCTTTTTCTGTTGGGAAGCGGTGGCTTAGGAGATAGGTTTAGGTCCCTATCACCTAAGACTTTCCAATTTTATGAGCCGTAAGTGTCCCATAAAAGTATTTTCTCCCTACGAGTTGAAAGGATCTCGTAGTTGTACTTTCTCCTTAGGAGTCGTGGGGACTCCCAAGTGTGTTTTTCCTTCGTGAGTCGTAAGGATCCCACGAAGGTATTTTCTTACGAGTCATGAGGATCCCGTAAGGTTTGTTCTCCTCATGCGTCGTGAAGACGCATGAGCGGGTCTTCCCAAATGGAGCATAATTCCAAGGGCGGAGACCGGCCGCTGGACTGGTGATTGCGGTGGGGTATGGGTATAATGAGAATTTTTGAGCCCGTGGATTGTATACGGTAGTCAATTTGAGGACTAACCGTAGGGCTGGGAGAATTTTGAGAAATTGGATTTTGGTTGGCGTCAGCATCGCTGCACTGGAATATGATATCAGGAGTGACTCATCATTCGCCGTTTGGGGACTAGGAATTTGGATCTTGTTTGGCATCAGCATTGTTGCACTGGAATAATGCCAGGAGCAAATCATCATTTGCCCCAGGAGAACTTGGGATTTGGGTTTTGGTCGGCATCAGCATTGCTGCACTGGAACAATGCCAGAAGAAACTAATCATTTGCCTCGGGAGGACTTGGGATTTTGGTTTTGGTCGGCATCAGCACCGCTAACACTAAAGCGAAATGCCAGGAGCGACTCATCATTTCCCGTTGCCCGTTGGGGAGCGATGGCTTAGAAGACAGGTTTGGATCCCTATCACCTAAGGCTTTTCAATTTTATGAGCCATAAGGGTCGCATAAAATCATTTTCTCCCTACGAGTCGAGAGGATCTCGCAGGTGTATGTTCTTCTTAGGAATCGTAGGATTCCTATGTGTGTTGCTCCTTTGTGACTCGTAAGGATCTCACGCAGGGATTTTCTCCTCACAAGGTCGAGAGGACTTTGCGAGTGTATTTCATCTTTTTTTTACGAGTTTGCGCCCTTTCGGGTTTTCACAAACTCGCCGGTAGTCCTGCTGTTTTTACTCACGGAGCCCTTCCGGGTTTTCATCCGTGCCCGTTTTGCTTGTGGACATACCGTTTTTTTTTCTTTTTTGCCGCTGGTGGGACTTTAAAAGTAGTCTCACCGGCAGGATTTGGGAGAGATAGGGGTCATTTACGCCCGTGGATTATATACAGTTTTGCAGGATGTATGATCCAGACCGTAGGGCTGGTGTGCTCAATTCGCCTGCGACTTGGAGCATTCACGCGTAGTATTTCTTGAGATATCGGCCATTGATGGGTGGCATGGGCCTTTCTCCCTCGGCACTTATTAGTTGGTAGGATCCTCCGTCGAACACTTTCTCGATAATGTATGGTCCTTTCTAGTTTGGCTCGAATTTTCCCTTGGCATGTCGATTAGGGATGATCGTTTTTTTGAGGACCAATACCAATTCTCCTTTCTTGAAAGCGCGGAGACGAGTCATCTTGTCATAGGCCCGTGACATTTGGGCTCGGTACAACTCCAGATTTTGCTGTACTGCAAGTCTCTTTTCTTCGAGGGAGTCGAGCTCTTCGAGCCGAAGGAGCACTTTTTCCTCCTTCGTCAACTCGTGCTGAACAGCCATTCTTAAGCTTGGATCTTCGACTTCGAGAGGGAGGACCGCCTCTACTCCGAAGAGCAATGAGTATGGAGTCGACTGAGTTGGAGTACGGTGCGTGGTGCGATATGCCCACAACGCCTCGTGAAGTTTGAGATTCCAGTCTCTCTTGTTGGCTGAAGCATTTTTCCTCAGGAGCTTGCATAGAGTCTTATTGAAGGCTTCGGCTAGCCCATAGGCTCTTGGATTATAGATGGAGGAATGTCTCCAGTCTATCTTATGCTGAGTAGCGAACCTTGAGACTTTGAAGCTCTTGAAAGAAGGCCCATTGTCAGAAATGATTCTTCTTGGTGTACCGATGCGGTATAGAATATTATGCTGGAAGAATGTCAGAATATCATCTGTCTTGACTTCTTTTAGTGGGACAGCTTCAGCCCATCTGTAGAAGTAGTCTGTTGCAGGCAGTATGAACCGGCGGCCTTTGGATGACGGAGGATTGATTGATCAAAGAATTTATTTTTAACCGCAATCAAGAACGGCGTCGCTTGGTTGCTAGCCGGTGAATACGGGTCAGTCCACAGGGATGTTGTGTATTTCCTAATTGTTCTAACGAGTTAATTCCAAACGGTATTTGGATCTTTATCACTAAAATCTAAATTGACTTAGGCTAGGATTAGAAATCTTGCTAGGGTTAGGTTTAGGTTAAGTTTGGAAAATTAAGATTTCCCACCGCTTTCAATGCCTTAAATTAGATCTTTTTAGGAGTTATGGTAATTATTAATAAAGGGGATTAGGACGATCAGGAAGAAACGATGTTTCTTCCTCTAGGTCCTTATCCGTCCTTTCTTAATCCTTACCCTAACCTCTATGGAAAACATGCACAACCGGTCTTTTATACTACGGTATCACCGTTACCTCGTGGGTAGGGTGCCATAGAGAGCGGTATGTGTATGTATGCATGGAGTCCTAATTATTAATATTGATGGGCAAGAAAGGGGTGAGAGATTTGCATCTCTCAAACCCTTCCCTATTCCTAACCCTAACAAGCGAGGAACTACTCGCTCATTAGGGGATCTATGAAAAACATGATTTTTATAAGTTTTTGATTTAAGAGATTAATTATCTAACTACTGCAGATTAATAAGAAATTCTAATCTAAATTAAATTAGGGCAGAGAATAAATTTAACTAGGGCAGAAATAAAAGACTAAGAACTAGGGCAAAAATAAAAGATTAAGAACTAGGGCAAAAATAAAAGACTACTTACAAAATTGATGCTCTCAAAAGAAAGGAATTCTGAATTTTATTAATGAATAGAGGCATAACCTAAAACAAGTTTTTGGGTCTCTATTTATAGGACATAGAAAACCCTAGGTTTACTATCGACGCACATCTGCTTTTATAAATATACCCCTAGGAAGACTAGTCAACGCGCCGCCAGCTGCTTCCATAAATTTCCATCGATACGAGTACAACAAGGCCGCGGTTCCGCGGCCAAAAGCAAGGTTTTGGCCACGGTTCCGCGGCCAAGTGAAGGGCTTGGATGCTGAAATTTTCTGTGCTGCTTCTGATTGTACTTTTCTTCCTGTTTCTTCAGTTGGTTCTTTAGAATGTCTTCTAGTTCTCTTCCAGATCTCCACAGTGAGTAATGTAGTGGACTTCTACTGTTCGCTTTGTGTCGAAGTCTTGAACCTTGAGCTGCCTTTGTGCTTTGTGAATTTGTTCATTGATTTTCATTGTCCCTCAAAATGTTTCATGATCAAGATCCCACCATTTATCGGTCGTAGTCTTACTTTTGTATCACTTTTTGTCAATTTCACTGTTTTTGTTCCGAGAACCTGTAACTGCAACTATGTAGCAGATATGGGTCAAAAGCACATGTTTATTTGTAAAATGAATAAGAATGGGGAATATAATAATGCAAAATTATGATCTAAACAAATACACCCAAACTTATCTTTTGCTCGTCCTCGAGCAAACCTAGTTTTATTCTTGACAAAATCCTAGCCTCACTTTCGCAGGGAAACGCGATTGCACTGAGCTCGTGCAATAAGCCATTAAACCTCTAGATGTCCCTAGTAGGAGGAGTGTTGTCTCCTGAGGGTTTTCAGCGGATACTACCCACAAAATCCTATCAATTTGGCCTATTAACTTTTATTCTCCAATTAGGTTTTCCAACAAGGAATTCTATTATCTTCGACTCAGAAATTATCCACCCGTATTCTTCACGCTTTCTTATCATTTAACTTAAGATTGTATATATTCTTGTAAATTTACTTAGCTTTTGTCATCTCTTAAGTTTTCCTTCTAGGGTTCCATCTCAACTTAGGAATTTTTATCATCTCTATTAAAGATATAAGTCCTATTCTTCATTCCTATCTCTTATCTAAACCCCAATCACATACCCCTACGTGTGTGTGTATATCATCCCTACACTTGGAAATTCAAATCAAGCAATCATACTCTTGTCCGTTGTCCAAAGCACTTCTTAATTGGTGAATTTTTAGATGAATTTCGCTCACACATCCTTCATGCGATCGTTAATATTTCTTGAGGTACCAACAACCGATATAAAATGTGTATGTGCATTAAAGCGTAATTTCTAGTCTTGTAACACCTAAGGCTTTAGTAGTGACTTCCAAACCAGTTGGTCTAAGGCAATAGGTGATGAAGCACCCTCGCTAAATATTTTTTTCTATTTTTGCAGCCTTAAGTAATTACAAAATCCAGTGTTCATTTTTTTCTTCATTCATACTTTTTCTTTCTTCGTACTAAGGACTTTAGACAAGAGCATTTTAAGGTCTCTCCTACTATTCCAAGTTTCAAGGTTCGTGTTTGTGCAATTTTATAGGGTATATATTTTCAGAATTTAGACTTAAGCTAGGAATTATTTTTCAAATTTATACTCTAATAAAAATATCAATACTTTTTCTTTGTTTTAACTTAGCCCAAGAAGTCAATTCGAAATTTGCCTATTTCTAAATAAACTACAAAGACATATACTTTCTACCGTTAAATTTTAAGAAAGGTTATTATTAGGGTTTTTAATTTACTAAGTCAAAAATCTAGTTGTTCCTAGCTAGTTAACCTATTTATCAAACTCAAGTCGATTAAGGCCAAAATTTAATTTTTATAATTTTTTAAATTTTTCAGTTTTTATTTGATTTTTCTGTTTCTATTTTTTTTTCAATATTTTCAATTTTTATGATTTTTATATAAGGATGCAATGCAGAATTTAAATATGCAAAAGAAAAAGAAAAATATATACAAAAAATTTAAAAATATGCAATGCAAAAGATAACTATATACACTATCATCTCTCCCAAACTTAACCAAAGCAGTGCCCTCACCGCTCGGCCCCATGCCGCACTCTCGAGCGTGAACGTGAACGCTTCTCCCTAGCCAACAAGGTTTGAATACCCCGCTCAACCTCCGTCAATCGACGGTCTTGCTCCCTAGCTGTAGCCCTAAATTCCTCCCTCAACTCATCAATACCCCTAACCACTCTCCTCATCAATTGTGCATGCTCAAGAGGGGTCAATTCGCCTTCGCTCGCAGTCGAGCTCGAGCTAGGTGTGCAGGCAAATACATATTCTGCCGGTTCGGTTCGAGACCACACATCAGTTAGTCGTGAGTAGGACGTAGAAACTCCCTCGATAAGAGGTCTGACCGGAATGCCTCCATGCAAATAAAATTCGAACTCCTCCGCGGGGAGGAAATATCGACATTATTGTGTAACCAGCATGAGGCAAGGGTAATTAGCGTCCCGTTTACCCGCACCTATGGAATTTAACAATACTGTGCACATGTCAAAACGTGGGTTCTTGGTCATAAGGGTGTGCACAATATGTAAGGAGGGTGTCAAAAAATTTGTATTATGGGAGCTACCGAAAATATTATTTTGTGCCTACCGTCACACAGTCAAAACATTCGCGAAAAGGGTTCGTGCTTAGATACCCTTTCGCGGCTCCCTCGAGCAATCGTTGCCCATCAGGGGCATGTAATCATCGAATTGAAGGGGTTGGTCATGTGCAGGTATGCGAGGTATTAGTGTGACCTCGTGTATTATATCCCTATCAAATATAATTTCGCGATTGCCCCATTGCAATTTAATAACACCCAGTAGGGTGAGACACCCATCCTCCATAGACTCGTAAAATTGGTTTACTAATTCCGGTAATGCAAATGCATAAGGGTGATTGAATATTAAATAATTCCATCCCCTACGCGCGATTTCATTCGCGAAATAGCTACCATAGACCTCATGTAAGAAAACTTGTGAAAAATCTCTTTCTAACTGCATGCTATGTGCCATTGGTGTTCTACATATATAAAAATTGAAATAACAGAGAGGAGTTTTGTGATATGTACCTCCCCTGAAATTTTCAGGGGGCGACGACTGTAGGCGGCGGCGAAAGCGCAGTGGGAGCAGGCAATGGCGGCGGTTCCGCGGCACGATGGTGGCTTATCGCTGTGGAAAAGAGTTGCGGCGGCGCTAGGGTTTTGGGAGAGGGTGAAAATTAGGGTTAGAGGAGAAAAGGGGGGCTCGGGCTTTTTATAAAGGGAGAAATGATGGACATTTGCAGATAAACCCCTCCAAAAAGGGGAATTTATCTGCAAATAAAATTTTATTCTCCAAAATTTTATTTTTTATTTTTTATGATATTTTGTATTTATATTTTTACAAATGATACGCACTCCCAAACTTCTCTGAAACAAAGTTTTGGCAAGAAGATCAGAAATTTGGGGGTAAAAATGGAGGAGAATCAATCGGTGTAAATCGGCTCCTGCAAAAACAGGAGCTCCTCCGATGGGTCCGCAGTGAGGTACGGTTTCAATCGATGTCCGTTTACTTTAAATAACGTACCATCCTCCGGATTTTCAAGATCGACCGCACCGTGCGGATATACGGTGCGGACTAGAAATGGCCCTTTCCACCTAGATCTGAGCTTGCCGGGGTGAAAGTGTAACCGAGTGTCATAGAGTAAAACCTGTTGACCAGGTTTAAACGTATTGCGTAGAAGGTGTTTATCATGGAACACCTTAATTCAGTTTTTAACAATAACATCATTATCATAAGCATCATACCGCAGCTCTTCTAGTTCGTTTAGTTGCAGCTTTCGATTGCTGCCCGCATCTCCCATTGATAAATTCAACTCCTTGATCGCCCAAAATACCTTGTGCTCAATCTCAACTGGGAAGTGGAAAGCCTTCCCATAAACAAGCCGGTATGGAGACATACCAAGATCAGTCTTGTATGCAGTACGGAATGCCCATAGTGCATCAATCAATTTGTGTGACCAATCTTTACGGTTTTTAGAAACCGTTTTCTCCAAGATTTGCTTAATTTGCTGATTCGAAATCTCGGCTTGCCCACATGTTTGGGTATGGTATGGCGTTGATAGTTTGTGAGTAATGGAATATTTGCGCATTAAGGACTCAAAAGTCCTATTGCAGAAGTGAGATCCATTATCACTTATAATTGCTCAAGGGTGCCCAAACCGAGAAAAGATGTGTTTTTTAAGAAATCGAACAACAACCTTGTTGTCATTCATTCGGCTAGGCACAGCCTCGACCCATTTTGACACATAGTCAACAGCCAAAAGAATATACACATTCCCAAAGGAATTGGGAAATGGTCCCATGAAGTCTATTCCCCAAACATCAAAAATATCCACAACCAAAATTGGTTGGAGCGGCATTTCGTTTCTCCGCGATATCCGGCCCAAGTGTTGGCACCGGGAGTATGTCTTGCAGTATTCATATGCATCCTTAAAGAGACGTGGCCAGTAGAAACCACACTGCAAGATTTTCTCGGCTGTCTTCTTTGGGTCAAAGTGCCCGCCACACGCTTGATCGTGGAAAAAAGACAGCACACTCTTAAACTCATTTTCAGGTACACACCTAATAATGATTTGGTCGGAACAGTATTTAAAAAGATACGGTTCATCCCAGTAAAAATGTTTTACTTGGGACAAGAATCGGAGTTTATCCCGTTTCAACCAATCTTTAGGTATCAAGCCGGTGGCCAAGTAGTTTACTATATCAGCGAACCATGGTTCGCACGACATTGTTAAGAATTGCTCATCGGGAAAAATATCTTTAATTGGAATTTCAAGTGTAGGTGAAGAAGGAAGTCGTGAAAGGTGATCGGCCACTACATTTTCACATTCTCTTTTGTCCCTTATAACAAGTTCAAACTCTTGTAGCAAGAGGATCCAACGTATTATCCTCGATTTAGCATCCTTCTTCGCAAAAAGGTGGCGAAGAGATGAATGATCCTTGTACACTATCACTGGAGAGCCGATTAAATGAGGCCGGAATTTTTCAAGTGCAAACACAACGGCTAGAAATTCCTTTTCTGTTGTTGTGTAGTTCAGTTGGGCCTCATTTAATGTTCGTCTAGCGTAACAAATCACGTGCGGCATCTTATTAATGTGCTGGCCAAGAACAGCACCAAAGGCGAAATCTGATGCATCGCACATAATTTCGAATGGATGCGTCCAGTCTGGAGATGAAAGAATGGGCGCAGAAATGAGTGAGTGTTTCAATGACTCGAACGCTTCCATGCAAGTTGAGTCAAAATCAAATGTTGTGTTCTTGGACAATAAGAGAGTCAAAGGTCTAGTAATCTTGATAAAATCCTTGATGAACCGTCTATAAAAACCGGCATGGCCAAAGAAAGCTCGGATGTCTTTGACGCATTTAGGAGGAGGAAGATTAGAAATGACCTCAATTTTGGCTTTATCAACCTCTATACCGTTTTGCGAGATCACATGTCCTAAGACAATGCCCTCTCATACCATAAAGTGGCACTTCTCCCAATTTAAAGTGAGGTTCTTATCCCTACAGCGGGTAAGAACTGCGTCAAGATGCAGCAAACACTCGTCGAAGGAGCCACCAAAAATGGAGAAATCACCACCATAAAAATCTCCAAAAACTTTTCAACCATGTCTGAAAAGATCCCCATCATACACCGCTGAAACGTAGCGGGTGCATTACATAACCCAAAGGGCATGCGACGATAAGCAAATGTACCGAAAGGACAAGTAAATGTGGTCTTGTCTTGATCCTTTTCGGCGATGGGGACTTGGTTATAGCCGGAATAGCCATCCAAAAAGTAGTAAAACTCGTGCCCAGCCAATCATTCTAGCATTTGGTCAATGAAAGGTAAAGGAAAGTGGTCTTTCCTTTTCGCGGCATTGAGTTTCCTATAGTCGATGCAAACTCGCTATCCAATTTGGCTGCGAGTAGGTATTAACTCATTTGCCTCATTTGTTATGACCGTAATGCCCGATTTTTTTGGCACAACATGAATGTGGCTAACCCACTGGCTATCCGAGATAGGGTAAATGATACCACTATCAAGAAATTTAATAATCTCCTTCTTGACAGCCTCTTTCATTATGGGGTTGAGGTGTCTTTGAGGATCCCTTACTGGCTTGGCATCATCCATCAAGTGTATATGATGTTCAAGTATGAAGGGACTAATCCCCTTGATGTCAGCCATAAACCAGCCAAAAGCATGCCGATTATTTTGTAAGACCATTAAAAGGGCCTTCTCTTGCTCGAGAGCTAGAGAGGCCGATATGATGACGGGTGATTGATGTGTAAAAGTGTGTTTATAGTTAACCGCAATCAATAACGGCGTCGTGCGTAGCTAAACCGAGATGAGTACGGGTCGTCCTCAGGGAAACGTGGAACCTTTTACTCCTACTTAGATATGTTGAGAAAGAGAGGAGGAAATAAGAATTTTGTGAAAAGTTTCTAGATCTACGTTAAGCAAGAATGCAAAAATATAGATCTAGATTATTTTAGAGATATAGACAATATAATAAGAGGGCTTGTAGGGTTCGTTAGGATTTAGTAGTCATGGACGATTAATTAAAAGTTACCCTTTTTATCCATTAATAGATTTATAACTAGAACGACGGTGATGCGTGTAGATTAGGGTTTCTGGAGGGAAAAGGAATCCCACTCTTAACCCTAATCTCGACACGGAACTCCGTTCATTATCTAGCCTTTACCAAAACAATCATTAATCTAATCTTTAATCGCGGTCGGAACTAATAAAGAATTGTTAGCGCGTCCGATTAGGATGTTAATGATTCTTTTGATAAAGTTTATAAACTTTATAGGACTTAAAAAGGATTTAGTTATTTTCATCATCCATTAGCCTATCATAATCCTACGAACCCTAACAAACGGAGAATTACTCGCGCATGTTGGGAGAAGAAGATGAAAAGACAGAGAGGGAAAACATAATGAAAGATACAAAAACAATTAAATAAAATAACTACCTTTATTAATCAACTGAACAATCTACACTTTTATTCCGTAGAAAATGATTACAAACTAGTTGCTTTTCGATCTTTCCTAAGGAGGTAGTCGAACAGTTGATGATCAGCCTGGATGCGTGAGCGTCAGGGGCTTCGTGATCTCTTCGGCTTGATAACTTTTCCAAGGGGCTCTCGGTGCCCTTTTATAGTGCAAAGCCAGAATCTTCTTGTTGAAAACTTGGTAAAATTCATCATAGATTTATGACAAAAAATCTTAGCTCCCAATTCCCTAGAAGTGCGGCGGATCCGCGGCCCAAGGAGGGTTTGGCCGCGGATCCGCGCTCAAAGGCAGAGATCTCTTCATCACAATTCTTGGGCTTTCTTCTTATGACATGTGGCAATCCTAGGCACCTTTAGAGTTCAGAAATCTTCTCTCGATTGCTTCCAGACTTGGTCTCCAAGTTTTGCTTCTTAATTTGGCAAGTTTTCTTCAACAAATTGATTTGTTTGATAAATTCTGCATAACAACTTGGAAAATTCTGCACAATAATCTCAAATAATATTTTAGTAGACTTAGTTCTACTAGGATTTGGTCAATAAATTTATTTGCATACACTTTCCTACCAAATGATAATTAAAATATATTAACACATGGAAAATAATGTTTTTACACATAAACCCTCATATGTATAATATATTATAATAAAGTCCTTTTTTAATATGAAAATGGTAGGAAAAATGTAATACAAATGTGCAGTTTTATCAACTGAACAAATACCCCCAAACTTATCTTTGATCGTTCCGAGCAAACTAGTTTATTTAAGAGGAGAAAAAGAAAGGAGAAAACTAAGCACACTTTCGTAGGCAGACACGATTGCACGGAGCACGTGCAACAAGCCGTTAAACCTCTAGGTGTCCCTAGTAAGAGGAGAGTTGTCTCCTCAGGGTTTTCAGCGGATTACACGCACAAAATACTATAACAAAAAAGATATGGTGAAATTTACATATAAAGATAAGAACCATAAAACAAAGACTTTGAAAATAAGAGTTTCCAACTACACTAGCTTTTCAGTTGTCATGAGCCCTATCTTAATAGTCATGAAAAAATGTTAGAAATCACATCATCCCTCAATAAAACATCGTCTTTATTCTTCATTCCTACCTTTCATCCAAACATTGATCATATACCCCTACGTGTGTGTAATAGACATCCCTACACTCGGAGAATTCAATTCAAGCTATCACACTCTTGTCCATCTACCTTAGTACTTTTTAATTTGATGAATACTTAGGTTTGCTCACACCTTTTCATGCGATCGTTAATACTTCTTGAGGTACTAACCGACCGATTACTCATGTGCTTGCTGATTAGGTGATAATATTTTTCTCGTCTTGCACCACCTAAGGCTTAGCAGTGACTCGCAGACCAGTTGGCCTTAGGGCACTAGGTGAAGAGGCACCCTCGCTATATTTTTTTATTGCTGCCTTGGCGATACAAAACCAGTGTTCATTTTTTTCTTTCACCATTTTTATATTTTTCTTCATTTTTTTTCATACTTTGGCTTTTAGAAAAGAGCATTTCAAGGTATCCTCTACTATCCCGAGTTTCAAGACGTGTGTAAGTGCATATAGTAGGGTATCAATATTCAAATGTTTGGATTCCAGAATAGAAACTATTTTTCAGACTTATTTTTATTCTCAGATTAGTGACTTCCTTCATCTTTCTAACCCTTGGGACAACAGCTCATAACTACTTATTACTAGTTCGTTGAAGAAAACTTCTAATTTTCTTGGTTTTCTTAAACTATTCCTATCTTTTGGATGTAATTTTTCACTTTCTACTCTTTTGTTATAAAAGAATTTTTTTTAAAAATTTTTTGAAAATGTTGTGTTTATGCAAAATATGATGCAAATTGATGTGTAAATAAGCACAAACCTCCCCAAAACCTGTTTACAGCAGTGTCCTCGCTGATGTCATCCGTTAAGCTCAAAAAACCTGTAGACTTGGGAGGAAATTATTAATGGGGGCAAAAATATATGAAAGTGAAAATCCTCCCCAAACTTATTTTAGGCTCACAGTTTTGTAAAAATCATTTTCTTTCAAGAGCCAAAATATACCACCCCCCAAACTTGAGTTAAACAATTTTAATCTTTTAAAATCACATGAGGGGGTCAAGGTTATTGGTTAATGCCAAGCCTTGCAAAGACCGAAGGTCAACACCAACCATTCAAAAATTTTATCGATGAGGCACCAAGGTTGGTGGAAGAACATGTCGCCTTTTGACGTGAAGAAGTGGGGAGGTGACAAGAGGTGTAATGAAAAGGATTGCTTCTCAATTTGGAGAGACGACACAATGATAGTAATGATAGATTACTCGCATTATCATGATTGTCGAAAAGAGGGGGTGGAGGTCCAGTTTCTTCATCTTGGAGTTGATTCATCTCAACACCCGTGTCTTGTAAAAATGCGAGCTCATCAGCGAAAATTTCCTCAAAACTTTCATCGATACCCCGAAGAATAATGTCATCAGAAAAAATGGGGTGATCATCCGACTCTATAAAAGGTTCCTCATCAGCGTTAGATGTTGATCCGGACAACTCGGTGGAAGAGTCCGTGTCAAGCAACATCATATGAAAAGAGTCAGAATTATGAGGTTGATCATATTCGCTGCTGTCGACATCCATTAATTCGACAGAACACACATGAGCATAGGGTTCGGAGGGTTCACTTCCCAACTTGTAAATGTTAAGCTCAATTAACTTCTTTCCAAAGGATAAGATCATAGAGCCGTTTCTACAATTGATTACTGCGTTGGAAGTGGCCAAAAAGGGTCGACCGAGTATCACCGGGATTTGATTGCGTGGATTTGCTACAGATTGTGTATCTATAACGATAAAGTCCACAGGGAATATGAACTCGCTGACTTTGATTAACACATCCTCTAGCTCACCCCTAGGTTGGGTGATAGATCGATCGGCCATCTGAAGAGTGCAATGCGCAGGTTTTAACTCTCCGATCCCTAATTGCTCATAAACAGAATACGGAAGCAAGTTAACACTAGTACCTAGATCGAGTAGAGCACGATTGATATTTTTATCCCCAATAAAAATAGAAATTGTAGGACTTCCGGGGTCCTTTCGTTTCTTGGGTAGTTGTTGTGTAAAAGCAGTGCTCACATTACTTGCAAGGAAAACTTTTTTAGGTACTTGAACTTTTCTCTTCCTAGTGCACAAGTCCTTTAAGATTTTTGCATATGGCGGAACTTGTTGAATAGCATCTAGGAGAGGAATGTTTATGTTAACTTGCTTAAAAATTTCCACAATCTTCTCCATTTGTGGACTTGGTCTGTTGCCCCTTAACCTGTTTGGATAAGGTGCTTGATCAATAAGTTTTGGGTCCAACGTTTGTGGAGAAGACTGTGGGGACGGATTCGATCCCAAAACTAGAGTGGGAATCGACTTAGATAGATTTGGCGAAATGGGCGAAGGTTCGAGCCTTGGGGAAAACGGAGAATAGGCTCGGGTGAAGGTGGGAGACTAGACGAATTAGGGGAATAAGAAGAAGCTGGGGTATCATTGGTGTCACTATCATCACACTGCTCACCCACTCGGTTATTCAGCACTTTTCCCGATCTCAACGTGGTAACACCACTCACATTATAACTTTGTGAGTGGCCAGGATTAGGTATGGGTTGAGATGGGAGTTTCCCTTTCTCTCTCGCACTCATTGCGACGTTTAACTGTGCGATTTGGTTTTCTATTGATTCAATACTCTCACCATGGGAGGCGAAGTTTTTCGTTAGGGTATCAATAGAAGACCTCATCTCAGCCGAAATTTGCATGGATTGTTTCATGAACATATCCAAAGTTTGTGCAAGTGAGTTGTCAGTACCGACCACTTGTGGTGTAGAAATGTTGGCCGGATTTTGGAATTCTGTGACTGAAAGGGGGGCTGATTCTGTGGTTGTGGCTGCTGTGGAGGAGGTCTTTGATAATTGCTTTGTTGGTTTTGATTCCAAGCAAAGTTAGGATGATTCCTCCATCCTTGATTGTACGTGGAAGAATAAAGGTCGTTTCTAGGTCGCTGCTGAAAAGCAGCATTAGCTTGAAACGAAGCATTCATAGGACATTCTTCCGTTAAGTGTGAAGGATTCGAACAGCAACCACAGACGGTCTTAGGAAGCGTGACCTGATTTAGGGAGAATGATGAGAACTTGTTTTCAATAGCATCGAGTTTCTTCTGTATCGCTGCCATTTCGGCTTTCACTGCGATAGAAACATCGAGCTAGTGAATACCTCCCTTAGTTGAAGGTGGTCTTACGCTTTCCCACTGCAACGTGTGTTCAGTAAGGTCTTCCAGATATTTCCATACTTCACCGTCATCTTTAGACATGAAATTGCATTGACACATTGTTTCAAGCATCTGCTTTGTAACTGGATTGATGCCCTCATATATAATCCGACATAAATCCCATCTTTGTATTCCGTGATGGGGGCATTGGACAAGCAGATCTTTGAAACATTCAAAGCACTTCCAAAATGGTTCATTGTGAAGATGGGTGAACTGGTTGATCTCGCTCCTAATGTGGGCAGTCTTATGATTTGGGTAAAACTTCTTAAGAAATGCTATGACGAATTCATTCCAATTAGTGATAGAGTGTGCGATAGTATTATAAAGCCATTTTTCTGCCAAGTCGCACCGTATGAATGGGAGAAGACGTAAGCGCATAGCATCTAAAGTCAATTGTGAAGTACCCATCATTGCGCATACGTTCTCGAATTTGGTGATGAAAACGTACGCGTCTTCCGACTCAAGCCCGTGAAATTTGGGCAGTAGATTGATGTAGTGGGGTTTGATTTCGAAATTATCCCCGTTAGGTGGTGGAAGAGATAGACAAGTAGGAAGGGGACCACGGATAGGATAGCATCTCTCTTGGAGAGAAATGCGCGGTGGATTCTGCGCACCTTCGGACGGTGGCAGCGTGGTGTTATAATTTGATAGAGTGTCGTCCATCTCGGTGGATGTGGTGTGTGGTGGGGGAGAAGAAGATGAAGAAGTACCGACTTCGGCGTCGATAGCAGGAACGCGGACAAGACGGGCACTAGGATCCCGTGTCCAGCCGAGCATGCACTAAGCGGGTTTAGTGCAAGTGGCAGCGTGTGTGTGATTTAAAATTGGCTTGTTTTGAAAAAGTGGGACTCAAGACAAATCTCCCTAAGATGCATAAGCAACCCTAGAACTAAGGTCACCTAGGTCCAGTCTCTAGACCGCTCCTAGACTTCCAAAGGACAAGCCGCAAGATAAATCCTCTACCGCCTCCGTACTACCCTTGTAGCCAGGTAAGTGCCAAGTAAGTGGGAAGGAACCACGTCGTGGGCCTAATTAAAAACCACTAGCCTTTGACACACTTGCCTAGGCACTACAAAAGTAATGCGGATAAACAATAGATTACTCACGACCTTCGTCTGTCCTTAACGAGCGCGACAGTCCTTAGAGTCTAGTCTAGATATTTTTTAAATTAATGAAGGGTTGATCTATATGCTCGGTTTGTGATTTGTGGGGCTTAGGAAGGGTGATGAAATCCCCACCTAATCTTGATTTGATCTTTGCCCCTTAAATTTCGTATTAAAATATGCAAAACAAGACCAATCACAAAACTTTTGCAAAAAGATTTTTGAGCGGCGCGATTTTGCAAAGAATCCTGCAGAAGATAGATTTTATTGGATTTGAGAGGAGAGAGAAGGAGTTAAGAAAGATACCAGAGAAGTGTGAAACCCTAGATCTCCTGTTTCCTCAAGTCCGTGACTCCAGATTCCCTCGCAAAATTCACACACAAATCGTTAAATATGCAATTTGCAGTTTTGTTTTAATAATGATATGAATCGTTTAAGAATTCAACACAAATAATAAGAATAAAAAATTACGCACGTATCCCCGGCAACGGCGCCATTTGATTGATGTGTAAAAGTGTGTTTGTAGTTAACCGCAATCAATAACGGTGTCGCGCGTAGCTAGACCGAGATGAGTACGGGTCGTCCTCAGGGAAACATGGAACCTTTTACTCTTACTTTAGATGTGTTGAGAAAGAGAGGAGGAAATAAGAATTTTGTGAAAAGTTTCTAGATCTACGTTAAGCAAGAATGCAAAAATATAGATCTAGATTATTTTAGAGATAAAGAAAATATAATAAGAGGACTTGTAAGGTTCGTTAGGATTTAGTAGTCATGGACGATTAATTAAAAGTTACCCTTTTTATCCATTAATAGATTTATAACTAGAACGACGGTGATGCGTGTAGATTAGGGTTTCTGGAGGAAAAAGGAATCCCACTCTTAACCCTTATCTCGACACGGAACTCCGTTCATTATATAGCCTTTACCAAAACAATCATTAATCTAATCTTTAATCGCGGTCGGAACTAACAAAAAATTGTTAGCGCGCCCGATTAGGATGTTAATGATTCTTTTGATAAAGTTTATAAACTTTATAGGACTTAAAAAGAGTTTAGTTATTTTCATCATCCATTAGCCTACCATAATCCTACGAATCCTAACAAGCGGAGAATTACTCGCGCATGTTGGGAGAAGAAGATGAAAAGACAGAGAGGGAAAATATAATGAAAGATGCAAAAACAATTAAATAAAATAACTAACTTTATTAATCAACTGAACAATCTACACTTTTATTCCGTAGAAAATGATTACAAACTAGTTGCTTTTCGATCTTTCCTAAGGCGGTAGTCGAACAATTGATGATCAGCCTGGATGCGTGAGCGTCAGGGGCTTCGTGGTCTCTTCGGCTTGATAACTTTTCCAAGAGACTCTCGGTGCCCTTTTATAGTGCAAAGCCAGAATCTTCTTGTTGAAAACTTGGTAAAATTCATCATAGATTTATGACAAAAAATATTAGCTCCCAATTCTCTAGAAGTGCGGCGGATCCGCGGCCCAAGGGGGTTTGGCCGCGGATCCGCGCTCAAAGGCTGAGATCTCTTCATCACAATTCTTGGGCTTTCTTCTGATGATATGTGGCAATCCTAGGCACCTTTAGAATTCAGAAATCTTCTCTCGATTGCTTCCAGACTTGGTCTCCAAGTTTTGCTTCTTAATTTGGCAAGTTTTCTTCAACAAATTGATTTGTTTGATAAATTCTGCATAACAACTTGGAAAATTCTGCACAATAATCTCAAATAATATTTTAGTAGACTTAGTTTTACTAGGATTTGGTCAATGAATTTATTTGCATACACTTTCCTACCAAATGATAATTAAAATATATTAACACATGGAAAATAATGTTTTTACACATAAACCCTCATATGTATAATATATTATAATAAAGTCCTTTTTTAATATGAAAATGGTAGGAAAAATGTAATACAAATGTGCAGTTTTATCAACTGAACAACGGGAAGGGTCTCATTCTCACCTAGGTAAGCATATTTAAGGTGAGACGGCAAAAGGTTTAGTTCGAGTTTAGGAGGTGAAACAATAGATGGTAATAATAGTGTAACTATTTCAAACTCGAAGGATTCTATCAACGGTTCAAATTGAGTGTACGCAACCGAGTCGGATGGTTCAACTAACTCATCCGAAAAATCAAAAGACTCAAGCTCGGATGACGAGACTTCAAAATCGTCCAAAAAGGTGAAACACCCATAATCGTTGTCCGGCATGAAAACTGTGTCTGATTCTAGGAGGAACGCGCTAGAGGCGTCAACACTGCTGTGGTCGAACAGAAAGTTTTCGAACTCACAGTCCTCCTCCGTGATCTCATTGATCGAGCAAATATCAAGTACGCTAGAATTAGGCTCGTAAGGCTGATTTCCCAACTTAAAAATGTTGAGTTCAATTGTCATATTGCCAAAAGATAGATTCATTGAACCATTACGACAATTGATCACCACATTAGAAGTCGCAAGGAATGGTCGACCAAGTATCACCGAAATTTGACTCCGGAGGTTAGCTACAGGTTGTGTATCCATAACAATAAAGTCAACGGGGAAAATGAAATCCCCTACTCTAATTAACACATCCTCCAACTCTCTCCTAGGATGGGTGATAGATCCGTCGGCCATTTGGAGAGTACAATGAGCAGGTTTAAGCTCTCCAACGCCTAATTGCCCGTACACTGAATAAGGTAGCAAATTGACACTAGCACCAAGATCTAATAGTGCTCTATTGATATTCTTGTCCCCAATTGTTATCAAAATAGTAGGACAGCCGGGGTCCTTGTGTTTTTGGGGTAAAGATTGGACGAGAGCATCACTAACAGCACTAGCCATGAAAACTTTCTTTGGTACTTGTGACTTTCTCTTCTTGGTGCATAAGTCCTTTAAGATTTTCGCGTAAGAAGGAACTTTTTGGATTGCATCCAAGAGAGGGATATTTATGCTAACCTGTTTGAACAACTCTACAATCTTCTCCATTTGTGGAGTTGGTTTATTGGATCTCAACCGGTTTGGAAAAGGAACATTTTGGAAATTTGTTGAGTCCAATTTTTGTGGATCAGATTGTGGAGTTGGAACGGATCCCCGTGTAGATGTGTTCATGATGTGAGAAGTGGGTCCGTTCGAGCTAGAAGAAATAGAGCCTTGTGAAGAATGAAGAATAGGCTCTAACGAAGAAGAAGAAGATGAAGAAGAAGAAGGTGAAGAAGATGAAGAAGAACCACCGGCAGGGGTGTCATTGTTAATACCCTCATTATTGTGCAACACTTTTCCGGATCTCAACGTAGTCACAACATTTAATTTTGTTGTTCATATGCAACATGTGCGTGACTGGAATTTGGCAGTGGTTGAGATGGAAGCTTTCCCTTTTCTCGCTCGCTCAACGCAGCATTGAGTTGTGCAATTTGTGCCTCAATAGATTTGATGTTTTGATCGTGTGAAGCACTGTTTTGCACCAAAAATTGAATAGAAATCTCCAACCTTACTGCGGATTGTGTAGATTGCTTTCGGAACGCATTTAGACTTCTTTTTAGCGAGTTAACCTTATCATTATTTGGTTGAACAAAATTGTTTTGAGGGTAAGAATTGTTGGACACAAAATTTTTCATTTGGTTAGGATAAGGTTGTGGGTAGAAAGGTTGCTGGTATTGAGTTTGTGGAGGTGCTTGTTGTTGTGGAGGATGAGGCCTTTGAAAGTTGTTGTTTCCTTGGAATTATTGATTTTGATTCCAAGAAAAATTTGGGTGACTCCTCCAACCTGGATTATAAGTTGAAGAGTATGTATCATTTCTTTGTCGTTGCTGAAAGGCAGCATTGACGTGATATTGTTCTTGAGCAGGTAGATTGTAAGGACACTCTTCGGTGAGATATGATGGATCCGAACAACAAGCACAAACAGTTCGTGGGGGCAAAGCAGAGGCAGGAGAAGGCGATGAGATTTTGGTCTCAATTGCTTCTAGCTTTTTTGTAAGTGCGGCCATCTCGGCCTTCAGAGCAATCGACATATCTAATTGATGTATGCCTGCCCTAGACTGACCAATAGAAGAAGATGAGGTGGTCTTGGTGCTTTTCCACTGAAGTGTTTGTTCAGTAAGATCCTCGAGAAACTGCCACGCTTCCTTACTAGATTTGGTTTAAAAGTGACCTTGACAAATGTTTTCTAGCAACTGCTTCGTTGCTGGGTTCAATCCCTCGTATAATGTTTGGCAAAGTTGCCAATTTTCGATCCCATGGTGAGGGCATTGAACAAGTAGGTCTTTGAATTTTTTAAAACACTTTCAAAATGGTTCGAAAGGAAGCTGGGAAAATTGTACAATCTCATTACGAATTCTCGCAGTCTTGTGATGAGGATAAAACTTTTTAAGAAAAGCTTTAACAAACTCTTCCCAATTCTTAATTGAATGTGATACTGTGCTGTATAAATACTTCTCGGCTAAGTCACATAAGGTGAAAGGAATGACCCTTATCCTTATAGTATCATCTGATAATTAGGTTGTTTTCATCATTGCGCAAACGTTTTGGAATTTGTTTATGAAGATATAGGCATCTTCATATTCCAGTCCGTGAAATTTGGGCAACATATTGATGAAGTGGGGTTTGATCTCAAAATTGTCCCCATTTGCCGGTGGGAGTGAAAGACAAGTAGGTAAGTGTAAGACCACGTTACCTCTCCCGGTTCTTTCGAGCTTGCGGAAATAGTGAAAAACGATTTTTAGGGTTTAGGTAACATGGACTACTAAACCGGATCTTGGCTAAACTACACACTAGCAACTAACAAGAGAGTTATCTACTCGGTTAGTGGTTATACCTCAACTTGAACTCCTTCTTCTTAGACTCTTTGTAGTGGTCGGATGATGCTTTCCTCGTTGCCTTCTCTTATCGAAGATGGATCCACATGAGGGTTTCTTCCTTAAGCTCCTTTCTTGAACTTTGAGAAAACTAAAGTCTCCGGCTTGCTAGACCTTCAACCTTAGGAAGAGTAGAGAGTGACTTAGGGTGTTTTATCTCCAAAGAGAGGTTTCTCAACTCATGAGAATGATTCTCCTTGAACTAGAGGAGGAGGAAGATGAAGAGAGGAGAGAGAATGGTTATGATAGAATGAGAATAGTTTTACAACCATAACAATATATGTGAATTATCAAATTAATAATATTAATTCAAAATGAAAAAGGTGATGGTTGGTTTGATAAGACCATTATCATTTCACATTAAATGTTTTTGCAAAGATCAAAGAGCATCTAGAAAAGAAATGATGATGGTCAAAGTTTCAACCATGGTCAACTAGTCAACCTTGGTCAACAAGTCAACAAACCCAACCATGACACAATTTCATTTAATTAATATTATTAATTGATATATCACAAATTCATTAGGGTTCGGAAAAAGACGACTGTCAACTGTGCATACGCACCCGTTCCAAAACCCTAATGGAAAACCTCTTCCTCCGCCTCAATCAACTGTGCATACACACCCGCATTCGTGTTCCGAGGAACATGAATACTTTGAGATAAAACAAACCCCAAAACATATACTAGGATCTGGCCCAAACCAGAGCCCGCTAGTAATGTCTGTCCGGACGCCAAACGTGCACAAGTGCGCGGATGTGAACGAACCCTGTCGCAAAACCATGCGACCTCTACTCTGTTTTGCCCAAAGGCGAATAATCCTCTGTGTGGGACTCTAAAGACTCGACACTACGCTGGCAGTGGGTTTAACCACATACCGCAAGCGGCACTAGCTGTACTTAACGGACCCCAGGTAGATGCTGATAAGAAGACTGACGAGGTAAACCTATCTGAACTCCTACTGAGCCTGAATGTGACAATCTCCATACAGTCCGGTCTGTTCGTCTGAGAACATCGCATGGCGGGCCTAGGGGGCGGTAAACGTCAGTCCCCTACTAGCGGTACAAGTCTTGTCGGAGTGTAGCCCAGAACACCTGAGATAACACTGGAAACCTACCAGTCTATCTCGCTTGCCCTGGCCAGGGACTTTGTGTAATGGCTTTCCTAGACACAACGCGATATCAACCCCCAATACCGGGAGAGACGAATCCTGTCTAACCGTCACTGCCTTTAAGTGCTTCGGGACTGCACCCAGAAACTACCTGTTTGCACGACTCCTTTGAGCCATGGTAGGGTAGTAATCAAAGTACAGTGGGAACACACTCGAGGCGAAGTGACAGTATCAAGTCAACGAACTAAGCTGTACTCATGTCACCTGGGAACTGATAACTGACGATAGGTATAGTACCAACCAACAGTTCCCAACAAGTCCTGTCCAGTGTACTCGTAACCTAATGAGCACCCGCATACTATCTCAAGTACGACGTACTGACGGCTGTGGGATAGACCGTCTCCCAAGCTGGGATAAGAAGCGCATACGCTAGTCTACTCCGGAGTATCGATGCCCTGTCTCGATAGCCCTGCGACTAGGGACCTGCATAAGGATATGCTTATAGATTATCCAGCCCCCACGAGTGTGACTGCCATCACAACGCTGGTAATCAAGCAAAGATCCTAAGGTCTCCACTAATGTGTAAAGGCGATATGCTAAAAGAAACACATGCACACATTAAAGCAGAAACAAACCAAGTAGCATACTACCATTTTGAGCAAGAATGTCAATACAAGGTGAATATCCCAAGCTTTCATCAAGTAATATACAATCTAGTATGATATAGTAATGGCCTCTAGGGCATATACACTAACAATCTCCCACTTGCACTAAGGCCATGTACTGGCGTATCGAAGACCTATCATCTCGATCAGCCGCTCGAACTGAGTCTGGGGTAAGGCCTTGGTGAATGGATCAGCAGTGTTATCTTCCGTAGCAACTCTCCGAACCTCGATCTCCTGGCGACCCACGATCTCCCTGATCAGGTGATACCGCTTCAAGATGTGCCTGGATTTCTGATGGGACCTGGGTTCCTTCGCTAAAGCTATAGCTCCGTTGTTGTCACAATACAGCGATATTGGATCAACAATGGTAGGAACCACCTGAAGCTCCGTGAGGAACTTCTTCATCCAGACAGCTTCCTTTGCGGCATCTGCAGCAGCGATATATTCCGCTTCCATCATTGAGTCAGCAACGGTTTCCTGTTTGGAACTCTTCCAACACACCGCCCCTCTATAGAGGGTAAAGACATAACCCGACATGGACTTGGAATCATCCTTGTCACTCTGGAAGCCGGAGTCAGCAAAGGCCTCGATCTGGAGGTCTTTTCTGCCATACACTAAGAACATCTTCTTAGTCCTTCTCAGGTACTTGAGAATGTTCTTTACCGCTATCCAATGTTTCTCCCCAGGGTTTGACTGATACCGGCTTACCACACTCAGTGCATAAGCTACATCTGGTCTGGTACACAACATCGCATACATTATAGAGCCTACCACAGAAGCGTAGGGTATAATAGACATGCGATCCCTTTCCAAATCAGTCTTTGAAGACATCTCTTTGGAGAGGGTGATCCCGTGACAAGCCGGTAGATTGCCACGCTTGGAATCTTCCATACTGAATCTTTTCAGTATGGTGTCAATGTACCTGGACTATGAGAGTCCTATTATCCTTTTGGATCTGTCACGATAGATCCGGATCTCCAGAATGTATGAGGCATCACCCAGGTCTTTCATGGAGAACCTGTGTGATAAGAACCCTTTGACAGATTGTAGCATAGGAATGTCATTTCCTATCAAGAGAATGTCATCCACGTATAAAGAGAGGAATACTACAGTTCTCGCTATAAATCTATTATAGATGCATGGTTCATCTGGATTTTTGATAAAGCCAAATTCTTTGACCGTCTCATCAAAACAGATGTTCCAACTCCGCGATACCTGCTTTAGTCCATAGATGGACTTAAGCAACTTGCACACCTTTCCGCTGCTCCCACTATGAATGAAACCCTCTGGCTAGTCTATATAGACACACTCCTCTAAATTTCCATTTAGAAAAGCGGTCTTTACGTCCATTTGCCAGATCTCATAATCATGGAAGGCAGCAATGGCAAGAAGGATCCGAATGGATTTCAGCATAACCACTGGAGAAAAGGTTTCGTCATAGTCCAAGCCAGGTCATTGACGGAAACCCTTTGCAACAAGTATAGCTTTATAGGTCTCAACCTGTCCATCTACACCAATCTTCCTTTTGAAGATCCACTTGCATCCTACGGGTTTTACCCCATCAGGAGCAATGTCCAACGTCCATACTTTGTTGGTGTACATGGACTCCATTTCGGTCTGCATTGCATCCAGCCATTTTACCGAGTCAATGCTCTGAATGGCCTGCTGGAAGCTAGTTGGCTCATCACTATCAATGATGCAATCCTCTCTACCCCTGTCTATGAGAAAACCGTAGTATCTCTCGGGCGGATGAGACTGCCTACTACTTCTGCGGAGCGGCGTAGGAATGTCCTGATCTTTCGAACCCTTTGGTTCTACTAAGCTTTTGGTAATAGCTCGTGGTTCTGGAATTTCTTCCAGTTCTATTGCGCTCCCACTTATCTGATTCTCCAAAAACTGAGTTTCCAAGAAGTGGGCATGCCGAGAAACAAGAACCTTTTGTTCCTCTTCGCAATAGAAGAAATATCCCTTGGAGTTCTTTGGATATCCCACAAACTTGCACTGTACTGAGCGTACCTCGAGCTTGTCCGCATACTGCTTTTTGACAAAAGCTGGACATCCCCATGTCTTAATGTGATTAAGATAGGGTCTTTTCCCATACCACATCTGATATGGTGTAGTAGGCACAGTCTTAGTTGGAACTCGGTTCAAAAGGTATGCAGCTGATTCTAGTGCATATCCCCAGAATGATCGCGGTAACTCAGCGTTACTCATCATGGACCGTACCATATCCAATAGGGTTCGGTTCCGTCTCTCCGATACACCGTTATGTTGCGGAGTGTATGGAGGAGTAAGCTGAGAGAGAATTCCATTCTCTTTTAAGTAATCCAAGAACTCGACACTTAAGTATTCACCACCTCGATCAGATCTCAGTGTTTTGATACTTTTGCCTGTTTGTTTTTCTACTTCATTCTTATATTCCTGGAATTTTCCAAAGGTTTCGGATTTATGTTTCATTAAGAAGACATAACCGTACCTTGAAAAGTCATCCGTAAAAGTAATGAAGTAAGAATAACCGCTTCGTGCATGTGTAGACATTGGACCGCACACGTCGCTGTATACGAGTCCCAAGAGCTCGCTCGCTCTCACTCCGTGTCCAGTGAACGGAGTCTTTGTCATCTTTCCTTTGAGACAGGATTGACAAGTTTCATATGATTGATATTCGAACGGATCCAAATATCCTTCTGTATATAACTTCGTCAACCTTCTCTCATTGATGTGACCCAGTCTACAATGCCATAAGAAAATCTGATTTATTTCCGGAGACTTTCTTTTGTGTGTATTCTGGACATTGAAAATCTGTGGTTGGTTTAATACGTATATACCATTGCTCAATGTACCTGATCCAATAAGAACTTGATTAAGGTGAATGTTTACAACATTACTTACAAACGCAAATTCATAACCTTCTTTAGAAAATAAAGATACAGAAATGATATTACAAGTTGCATTGGGTACAAAAAAGCAATTACGTAAAACCAAAACATGTCCATCTGATATTCCCAGGTGATAGCCCCCCACGGCCTCAGCATCCATGCTAGCTCCGTTTGCAACTTTGAGAGTCATGTCACCTGCTTTCAAAAACCTACGCTTTCTCAACGCCTGCAAAGAATTACAGATATGAGATCCTGATCCGGTATCCAATACCCAGGACGTAGAGTTTATTGATAGACAGTTTTCAATAATATACACACCTGAAGCTGAAGCCACAACCTGCTTCAAATCCTGTGTTCTGGCTTTCCAAGCCCTGCAATCTTTCTTCCAGTGTCCACTCTTGTGACAGTAAAAGCATTCTTCCTTATCCACAAGCTTCCCCGCTACCTTTGTTGCTTTTGCCTTTCCCTTCGTATCCACCTTACTAACACCGCCCCTTGGTTTGGCGGGGGTTTTCTTCTTCTTTCCCTTGGCTTTCGCCTTGGACCTAGAAGAGGAAGATCCTCCTATAAACAAAGTGGATGTTTCCCTACCTTTCTGTAGGGTGCCCTCTGCACTCCTCAGCAAGTTGAGGAACTCTGAAAGTTCAACTTCCTTTTCTTGCAAGTTGAAATTCAGGATGAACTGGGCGTAAGTGGAAGGAAGGGACTAAAGAATCAAGTCCGTATAGAGCTCATTCTCCAACGTGGTCCTAAGGTCCGCGAGCTCCTCTATGTAGCCAATCATCTTAAGCACGTGTTCCGCTACCGATGATCCGACGGCCAATCTTTCCGAAAACAACTTCTTCGATACTTCATATCTGGCGATATGAGATTGCTCTCCATACAGTTCTTTTGTATAGAGAAATATGGATTCGAGGTCCATATTTTCGTGCCTCCTCTGATGTTCGTTGTCCATAGAGGCAAGCACGAGGCACTTGGCCTTCGCGCAGTCGATTTCCCAGGTCTTACGGATTTCTCTATCCGCGACGCTGGTTTTGGGACCTGGGACAGGGGGAGCTTTGGTGGTAAGAAGATACCCCAACTTGTCATAAGTGATTGTCATTTTGACATTCCTGAGCCAATCTTTATAGTTTGGCCCTGTGAGTATGTTTTTATCTAGAAGTAACTTAAGTCCAGTCATGATGTTTTGTCGCTGCATTTAGGAGAGAGAGAAGAAATACTTTAGCATGATGCTCTTGCAAGTTTAGAGTGGTTTTTAATTTTTCTAAACAGGATGGGTCCCACTGTCTCTCGAATCCCACCTCAAACCATAAAGGAAGAACTAGTCGGGATCAATCTCACCGTACAATACTTGCTTAACCGTTCAGCCAGGCTAGTGTCAGTACTTCAAGGGAGGTTTTCCAACGCTTTAGCGAAGTTCCTTAATTAAGTAACCTCTTTTCCCTGGGGGCGTAGCCCCGCTAACACCTTTCTAGACACCTACTTGGTTTATAGCAATGATCGTTAAGTGAGAAAGTTCCGGAGGAGTAGCATATACTCACAGTAGGATCGGGATCCAATATCATCGCGTGACAAAACTGAAGGAATCCTACCCGAATCATCACACTCCAAATGGTATGCAGCGCTAGCAAGTTTCAGTTCTTTTGAAACTCCCGATGTGGATTTTTGCCCCATGCTCTTATGACCTTGACTTTGGCCAAAATATCATAAGTCACATGTCAAGTTCTACCCGTCATTCTCCAGGTTAATTTGAGCCTACCCGCACATACCCTTGACTTTGGCCAAAATGGTAGAACGACTGCCCCAAACCAACACATCTATCTATGCTGCACATGAATACCCAATAGCTACCAATCACTATGCCTTGACTTTGGCCAACATACATAGCTTAAATACTTATTGACCATTCATGTGAAACGACGGAGGGCTACGAATGGTTTTGGCGAAACCGTGAACGTAGTGAACTTGATATAGTCGAAAGAACGAGATAGCTTTCAAAAGGAGTGGTTCAAGCTTCGCATTTAAAAGTTTGGTTTTGAAAAGAACCGAGTGGTTTTCAAAGTGTTCCAACAACTTTTACTTGGTTTATTTTTTCTTGCATTAATTCCAATGCGTCCCATCATTTAATCCTACCATTGCAGAAAACAACGAAAATATGAAGTACGCTTATGCCATCCGCATTCGCTACGGGGTCCCGTCATCACCCGTTAGGTTACTTAACTAACGACAGAGCGGGGGCTGGACTAGCGCGGATGCAAAACATAAGCAACGCCTAAATAGATATCATATAGATATATATAAACATCCGTCACATGCAATGATAGCCATTCCAGATCACAGATGAATATATTGGATTTAGTAGGAATCCGCAATTCGTACGATCCTGTAACGAAGAGCGGATTACACGGTCGCGATGAATAGCCAAACCCCACCCTAGACCCCTACGGGTGCGGCAAACTACCGGCCAAGTATCTGAAGTGAAGCAACCTCCCTCAACGACGTGAGTAGGCCACTCGGCACTTCGAGGTACCCGGTAGTTTGTGCACCCCACCTTGGGTCTATCCTAGGAGCAAAAACAGTAAAAAGAAATTATACAATGACGGCTACAACCCCGACCCGGTTGTGCGGCCATACAAATAATATTACATCAATTTACATATTACAAGAATTAAAAGATAAACAAAACTCACATCTTATAATTCCCCCCGGCTATTCATCCGCGATAATCCAACGAATTCATATATACATACCATCAACATTACAAATCACAGATATGTATAACCCCCACTAATCGACGTATAGCGATTAGCAGACGTTCAATACATATATAACATTACAGATACAACCCATTTGCCAAAGTCTACAGAAAATCGACCAAAATACGGATTTGTAACCACCCCAAAAAAAAACTTGTTCTCTGGAAAATCTGGGCAGAAACAAACCATCTCAAAAATCACAAAATACCACAAGAGACAAACTGCAGGAGAAACGATCCACGGCTGAGTCAACTTGGCCACGGATCTGCGGCAGAAGCAAGCTTCTGCCACGGAACCGCGGTGAGTCGGTCGGTTCGCTGGATCGTTTTTCTTGCCTGTTCATTAAAAAGTCTGAGCCGATTTTTAAGACATGATTTATTATTTTTGGAGCAGAAATAAAAATCGGCAGAAACTAGGATTTTCCGGGGTGTTTCGCGGTTTTTTGTCCGGTAGAAATTCTAGATGCTTTGCTAACATACTTAGGTGTGTTTAGTTAGGCTCTGATACCACTGTAAGTCCACGTTACCTCTCCCGGTTCTTTCGGACTTGCGGAAATAGTGAAAAACGATTTTTAGGGTGTAGGTAACATGGACAACTAAACCGGATCTTGGCTAAACTACACACTAGCAACTAACAAGAGAGCTATCTACTCGGTTAGGGGTTATACCTCAACTTGAACTCCTTCTTCTTAGACTCTTTGTAGCAGTCGGATGATGCTTTCCTCGTTGCCTTCTCTTGTCGAAGATGGATCCACCTGAGGGTTTCTTCCTTGAGCTCCTTCCTCGAACTTTGAGAAAACTAAAGTCTCCGGCTTGCTAGACCTTCAACCTTAGAAAGAGTAGAGAGTGACTTAGGGTGTTTTATCTCCAAGGAGAGGTTTCTCAACTCATGAGAATGATTCTTCTTGAACTAGAGGAGGAGGAAGATGAAGAGAGAAGAGAGAATGGTTATGATAGAATGAGAATAGTTTTACAACCATAACAATATATGTGAATTATCAAATTAATAATATTAATCCACAATGAAAAATGTGATGGTTGGTTTGATAAGACCATTATCATTTCACATTAAATGTTTTTGCAAAGATCAAAGAGCATGATGGTCAAAGTTTCAACCATGGTCAACTAGTCAACCTTGGTCAACAAGTCAACAAACCCAACCATGACACAATTTCATTTAATTAATATTATTAATTGATATATCACAAATTCATTAGGGTTTGGAAAAAGACGACTGTCAACTGTGCATACGCACCCGTTCCAAAACCCTAATGAAAAACCTCTTCCTCCGCCTCAATCAACTGTGCATACACACCCGCATTCGTGTTCCGAGGAACATGAATACTTTGAGATAAAACTAACCCCAAAACATATACTACGATCTGGCTCAAACCAGAGCCCGCTAGTAATGTCTGTCCGGACGCCAAACGTGCACAAGTGCGTGGATGTGAACGAACCCTGTCGCAAAACCATGCGACCTCTACTCTGTTTTGCCCAAAGGCGAAAAACCATCTGTGTGGGACTCTAAGGACTCGACACTACGCTGGCAGTGGGTTTAACCACAGACCGCAAGCAGCACTAGCTGTACATAACGGTCCCCAGGTAGATGCCGATAAGAAGACTGACGAGGTAAACCCATCTGAACTCCTACTGAGCCTGAATGTGACAATCTCCATACAGTCCGGTCTGTTTGTCTGAGAACATCTCATGGCGGGCCTAGGGGGCGGTAAACGTCAGTCCCCTACTAGCCGTACAAGTCGTGTCGGAGTGTAGCCCAGAACACCTGAGATAACACTGGAAACCTACCAGTCTATCTCGTTTGCCCTGGCCAGGGACTTTGTGTAGTGGCTCTCCTAGACACAGCGCGATATCAACCCCCAATACCGGGAAAGATGAATCCTGTATAACCGTCACTGCCTCCAAGTGCTTCGGGACTGCACCCAAAAACTACCTGTTTGCACGACTCCTTTGAGCCGTGGTAGGGTAGTAATCAAAGTACAGTGGGAACACACTCGAGGCGAAGTGACAGTATCAAGTCAACGGACTAAGCTGTATTCATGTCACCTGGGAACTGATAACTGACGATGGGTATAGTACCACCAACAGTTCCCAACGAGTCCTGTCCAATGTACTCGTAACCTAACGAGCACCCGCATACTATCTCAAGTACGACGTACTGACGGCTGTGGGACAGACCGTCTCCCAAGCTGGGATAAGAAGCGCATACGCTAGTCTACTCCGGAGTATCGATGCCCTGTCTCGATAGCCCTGCGACTAGGGACCTGCATAAGGATGTGCTTATAGATTACCCAGCCCCCACGAGTGTGACTGCCATCACAACGCTGGTAATCAAGCAAAGATCCTAAGGTCTACACTAATGTGTAAAGGCGATATGCTAAAAGAAACACATGCACACATTAAAGCAGAAACAAACCAAGTAGGATACTACCATTTTGAGCAAGAATGTCAATACAAGGTGAATATCCCAAGCTTCCATCAAGTAATATACAATCTAGTATGATACAGTAATGGCCTCTAGGGCATATACACTAACAGTAAGGCGGTGCGAATAGGGTAGAAAAGATCCTGGTGCGCGATTCGTTGGGGCGCTTCAACAGACGGGTGTTGCGGGTTATTTGCACCTAACGGAGGTGGAATCAGTCCCGTGGGTAAGGTGTTTTTAGGATTATATCTCGACATCCCTTCGGAAGAAGAATTTGAAGGTGAAGGTGAGGAAGTGGAAGGAATTTCGACTTCGGAGTCGAAGGCTTCGTCGGTCGGTACCAACGAAACACGGACTAATCGGGCGCTAGTGTCTCTAGTCCAACCGGACATACACTAAAGAGATAGTATAGTCAAAAAGGTGAAAAAACAGAATGTGGAGGTAAGAAAACGTCAATGAGAAGAAAGTGGGTGTAAGTGGGTGCACGGATTTCTTAGTGACAAGTTGCAAGTTTTTGTAAAAAAAAATTCTTTTTTCTTTTTTTTTATGTGTTGGGCTTTTTGCAAAAAGATTTTTTTGATAAAAGGCTTAGACACAAATTCAACCACAAATGCACAAACAGGCCTAGATCTAGGGTCACCTAGGTCAGCTAGACAGCTCCTAACTGTTCCAAAGGGCAAGAAATAGGACCTCAAACCGCCTCTTCACCGCCAATTGTGGCCAGGTAAGTACCAGGTAAGTGGGAGGCTCTCCACCACGTAAGTATTGGACCTAATTAAGTAACCACTTGCCTTAGACACACTTGCCTAGACACCATAAAGTCATATTAGGATTAACGGTCGATACCTACAACTAGTCCTTTGTCTTATTGAGCGCGAAGTTCTTAGGGTTGAGTCTAATTTTTTTAATTAATGATGGTTAACGCAAAATGCCTTATGTGATTTCTGGGGTCCAGGGAAGGGTGATGAAATCCCCACCCAATCTGGATTGGTTTCAAGCCCCTTAAAGTCCGATTAAAAATATGCAAAGCAGTAACAATCACTTGCAATCAATTTTTTATTTTTAGCGCGACACAAAGAATCCTGCACAAGATCAATTATTAGAAGGGGGAGAGATTTTTTAGCGCAAAGAATCCTGCAGGAGATTTGACAGAGGAGATATTAAAGGTTCAAAGGAGAGAAAAATGGAGCTTACAGTGCAAATTCCACGCGCTGACGTCACCTATGCACCGCGCTTCCGTGGCGGGAGCAAGCTATTGCGGCGGTTCCGCGGTCTCCTTGTTGACTTGGCCCTCCAACTTTCTTCTGTTGTTCTGTTGTGGAAATAATCTGTTGTTCAGCTCTTCAGTTTTCTGTTTCAATCTGTGGATTTTTCCAGATCCGAACTCGAACGTCGATCCTGCAAAATTAACACGAAAAACCCTTTAAACAATAAAAAAATGATAAATTTTTTTATATTTATATTATTTTTAATTTTTCAGTTTTTTATGATTTTTATATTTTATATTAACCCGAAATTGCAAAAATGAAATACTACGCCATCCCCGGCAACGGTGCCATTTGATTGATCAAAGAATTTATTTTTAACCACAATCAAGAACGGCGCCGCTTGGTAGCTAGCCGGTGAATACGGGTCGGTCTACAGGGATGTTGTGTATTTCCTAATTGTTCTAACGAGTTAATTCCAAACGGTGTTTGGATCTTTATCACTAAAAACTAAATTGACTTAGACTAGGATTAGAAATCTTGCTAGGGTTAGGTTTAGGTTAAGTTTGGAAAATTAAGATATCCCACCGCTTTCAATGCCCTAAATTAGATCTTTTTAGGAGTTATGGTAATTATTAATAAAGGGGATTAGAATGATCGGGAAGAAACGATATTTCTTCCTCTAGCTCCTTGTCCGTCCTTTCTTAATCCTTACCCTAACCTCCATGGAAAACATGCACAACCGGTCTTTTATACTACGGTATCACTGTTACCTCGTGGGTAGGGTGCCATAGGGAGCGGTATGTGTATGTATGCATGGAGTCCTAATTATTAATATTGATGGGCAAGAAAAGGGTGAGAGATTTGCATCTCTCAAACCCTTCCCTATTCCTAACCCTAACAAGCGAGGAACTACTCGCTCATTAGGGGATCTATGAAAAACATGATTTTTATAAGTTTTTGATTTAAGAGATTAATTATCTAACTACTGCAGATTAATAAGAAATTCTAATCTAAATTAAACTAGGGCAGAGAATAAATTTAACCAGGGCAGAAATAAAAGACTAAGAACTGGGGCAAAAATAAAAGACTAAGAACTAGGGCAAAAATAAAATACTACTTACAAAATTGATGCTCTCAAAAGAAAGGAATTCTGAATTTTATTAATGAAAAGAGGCATAACCTAAAACAAGTTTTTTGGGTCTCTATTTATAGGACATAGAAAACCCTAGGTTTATAATCGACGCACATCTGCTTTTACAGATATACCCCTAGGAAGACTAATCAACGCGCTGCCAGCTGCTTCCAGAAATTTCCATCGATACGGGTACAACACGGCCGCGGTTCCGCAGCCAAAAGCAAGGTTTGGCCGCGGTTCCGCGGCCAAGTGAAGGGCTTGGATGCTGAAATTTTCTGTGCTGCTTCTGATTGTACTTTTCTTCCTGTTTCTTCAGTTGGTTCTTCAGAATGTCTTCTAGTTCTCTTCACAGTGAGTAATGTAGTGGATTTCTACTGTTCGCTTCGTGTTGAAGTCTTGAACCTTGCGCTGCCTTTGTGCTTTATGAATTTGTTCATTGATGTTCACTATCCCTCAAAATGTGGCATGATCAAGATCCCCACCATTTATCGGTTGTAGTCTCACTTTTGTATCACTTTTTATCAATTTCACTGTTTTTGTTCCGAGAACCTGCAACTATGTAGCGGACATGGGTCAAAAGTACCTGTTTATTTGTAAAATGAATAAGAATGGGGTATATAATAATGCAAAATTATGATCTAAACAAGGATCAATTAGGCCAACAATGTCGGTGCCCCAAACTTCGAAAGGCCACGATGCCACCGTAGGATGCAACGGATTGGGATGCTTGTGAATGAAATCACCATGAATTTGGCAGATATGGCATTTCTTTGCATGCTCTTCACAATCCCTTATCATGGTGGGCCAGTAATATCCAGGCCGTTTAATTTGAAGTCGCATCTTGGGGCCAGATTGACGGGCACCACAAACGCCCGGGCAGCTTGTCGTATCGGAGGTACTCTATGAAGGGTTCTCTCCAATCGAGCTCGTCTTGGATGACTGAAGCTTCTTCCGCAGGACTGCTCTTCTGTTCCGCGCTTTCCTCTTCTCGTAGAGAGACTGTGATCAGAATTTCCTGGCTCCTGATTGTGATCAGAATTTCATCCATATCAGGATCAGCCAGCTCCTTGGCTAATCGAGTGAGTACGTCAGCCTTTCCATTCAACACTCTAGGGACTCTCATTAGTTCAATGTGAGTGAACTGTTTCATGAGTTCCACCACTCGGCCTCTGTACCGAGCTAACTCGGGTTTGTAGATCTTATAGTTGCCGCTTACTTGGTTTACGACAAGCTGGGAGTCACCGTAAACCCGTAACTGAAGGATTTCCATTTCTATAGCGAGTTCCAAACCACCTATCAGAGCTTCATACTCTGCCTCATTGTTTGTGCGAGGCTTGGTGAGAGCAAAAGAACGTCGTAGGGTTCCCATTGATGGCGTGATGAACACCAATCCTATCCCTGCTTTTATCTTCGGGATGCTTGATTTACTAGAGGTCTTTATCGATGAGGCCCCATCAAAGTAGAGCTCCCACCATGGCTCATATTTCTCGAGGTGCAGTGCTTGTTCGTCAGGTAGCTCACAATTAAGCGGTGACCCCTCTGATACGGGATGAGCAGCAAGGAAGTCTGCGAGAGCTTGTCCTTTTACTACTTTCTGAGGAGTATAAACTATGTCAAACTCAAGTAGCATGACAGCCCATCTTGCCATTCTGCCGGCTAGGCTTGCTTTGGTCATCAAGTGTTTGAGCGGGTCGACCTTGGAGATCAGCATAACCCGATGATCGAGCAGATAGTACCGCAGCTTCTTCACAGCAAATATCAGGGCCAGGCATTGCTTTTCGATAGGGGAATAGTTGTGTTCCGCCCCAACTAGAGCTCGACTGAGGTAGTAGAGGGCATTTTCTTTTCCCACCTCGTTGTTCTGGGCAAGAAGTGCACCGAGTGACTCATCTAACGCGGCAGTGTAGAGAATCAGCGGTTTATTTTAAATGGGAGCGGCCAGCACTGGAGGGTGCAACAAGTACTATTTAATTCTTTCGAACGCTTCTTGACATTCGGCATCCCAGACAAAAGGAACTCCTTTCTTCATGAGCTTTGAGAAGGGCGTACATCTCCCCGATAAATTTGAGATAAACCTTCGTATATAAGCAAGCTTGCCTTGAAAAGATCTTAGCTGCGTCAGATTCTTCGGAGGGGGCATCTCCATGATGGCCTTTATCTTAGATGGGTCAACTTCAATCTCTTGATGTCGGACTATGAAGCCCAGGAATTTTCCCGATGACACGCCAAAAACACACTTTAGAGGATTCATCTTCAGCTCGTATTCCCTCAATCTAGTGAGAACGGTCCTAAGATCTTGGATGTGATCGGCCTTGGCTTTAGCCTTGATCACCAGATCATCAACATAACATTCGACGAATTTATGGATTAGGTCATCAAAGATATTGGTCATTGCCTTTTGATACGTAGCACCTGCGTTCTTCAGTCCGAACGGCATCTCCTTGTAGCAATATATTCCGATCGGGGTTCGGAATGCTGTGTGTTTCTTATCCTCGGGTGACATCTTGATCTGATTATACCCAGACGAGCCATCCATAAAGGTGAACAGCTCGTAATTTGAGGTGTCATCGACTATCATTTCCATAACCGGTAGCGGGAAGTCGTCTTTAGGACATGCCTTATTGAGATCCCTGAAATCGACACAAACTCGGATCTGCCCATTTTTCCTCTTCACTGGGACTATGCATGCGATCCAGTCCGCATATTTCTCTTCCCTGATGAAACCGGCATCGATGAGCTTCTTGGTTTCCTCGATGACCTTTTCTTCTAGTTCCCTTCTCATTCTTCGAGGAACCTGTTTGACTGGCTTAGCATCAGGAGATATAGCCAGTTTATGCACGGCCACTTCAGGGGAAAGGCCAGGTTCTTTGTATGTCCACGCGAAGTAGTCGACGAACTCATGCAGCAGGGTAATTATCTATTCTTTCATTTCCTCTGACAAGAGTTAGCTGATGTAGGTCGGCCTTGGATTGTTAGGCATTCCTAAATCGATCTCAGTCAGCTCATCGAAGGTTGAATGTCCGCCATCTTCGAGCTCTTGGGGAGCTTCTTCTGGCTCGGCTAGCTCGTCTTCATCATTTGACTTCGCTGGCTAATTGATGTGAAAAAGAGTGTATTTGTAGAATAACCGCAATCAGAACGGTGTCGCGCGTAGCTAGACCGAGGTGAGTACGGGTCGTCCTCAGAGAAACGTTGAATATTTTAATCTTACTTTAGATGTGTTGAAAAAGAGAGGAGGGAATAGAATGTTGAGGAATGGTTTCTAGATCTACGTTAAGCACTAATGCAAAATATAGATCTAGATTATTTATGGATATAGTTAATATAAGAAGGGGCTTGTAGGTTTCGTTAGGATTTAGTACTTATGGATAATTAATTAAAAATTACTCTTTCTATCCTTTAATAGATTTAAAACTAGAACGACAGTGATGCGTGTAGATTAGGGTTTCTGGAGGAAAAAGGGATCCCACTCTTAACCCCTATCTCGATACGGAACTTCGTTCATATCTAGCATTTACCAAAATAATCATTAATCTAATCTCTAATCGCGGTCGAGACTAACAATGAATCGTTAGCGCACCCGATTAGGATGTTAATGATTGTCTTGATAAAGTTTATAAATTTTATAGGGCGTAAAAAGAGTTTAGGTATTTTCATCATCCATTAAGCTACCCTAATCCTACGAACCCTAAGAAGCGGAGAATTACTCGCGCATGTTGGGAGAAAAAGAGATGGAGAGAAAATGCATAATTAAAATACAAAGAAATAGAATAAGAAAAAGAAAGCTACCTTTATTAATCAACAATATTCATTACACTTTGATTCCTTAGAAAATGATTACAAAGACTAGTTGCTTCTCGATCTCTTCTAAGGAGGTAGATGAACCGTTGATGATCAGTCTGGATGCGTGAGCCGTCTTGGACTTCGTGATCGCATCGACTTGATGATTTTTCCAAGAGGCTCTCGGTCTTTATTTATAGTCCCAAAGCCAGAAAATTAGCTTCCTAATTTGGAATCAAGTAGTTAGTATCCAACAGAGAAAATCCCATCTCCTAAGTCTTCCAAACCGCGGCGGATCCGCGGCCAATAGGGGGGTTTGGCCGCGGATCCGTGGCCAAAAAGAAGGATCGTTGGATCATTTTTTCTGTGGCTTGATCTTTGTGACATGTTGCGATCTCTGGAAGCTTTGGAACTTGGAAATCTTCTCATAGTTGCTGCCAGACTTGATTTCTAAGTTTTGCTTTCTTAATTAGGCAGGTTTGCTTTAACAACTTGATTTTCTTGATTTTAGTCCTGAAAATTCTGCACAACAACTCAAATGATATTTAGTAGAGTTTGTTTTCTTAAAATTTGGTCAATGATATTTTTTGCATACATTTTCCTACCAAATACTAATTATAATATATAAATACATGAAAACAGTCTTTTTACAGATAAACCCTCATATGTATCATATATTAAAATAAACACATTTTCTAATATAGAAATAGTAGGAAAAATGTAATAACAAATGTGCAGTTTTATCAACTGAACAAATACCTCCAAACTTATCTTTGATCGTCCCGAGCAAACTAGTTTATTCAAGAGAAGGAGAAACAGAAAGGAAAAAACTAAGCACACTTTCGTAGGTAGACACGATTGCACTGAGCACGTGCAACAAGCCGTTAAAGCTCTAAGTGTCCCTAGTAGGAGGAGTGTTGTCTCCTGAGGGTTTTCAGCGGATTACACCTATAAAATCCTATAATAAAAGAGAGATGGTGAAATTTACATATAAAGATAAGAACCATAAAAGAAATACTATGAAAATTTAGAGTTTCCAACTACACTAGCTTTTCAGTTGTCATGTGTCACGACCCGCAGGGTACGGAACGTGACTGGCACTTAAGTTTACGAAACGTCTAAAGACGTCCGTAAAATAAGTAAGCCAAAACCCAGAAAACAAAACCAATTAAGCAAAAGAGTGAAGAAAACCCAATCAATTGAAAGCGAGTTTATCAAATAAGTCATGTAAAACCCTTTTTAAAAACAATACCAATTTTTCCGAAAATTTCGGCAGAGTCTCCTTTGTAAATACTGGCCCCCAAAATGGGTACAACAAAATATATATGAATCCAACAAAATAGGGCATCCCCAAGCGGGAGCTAGCTCTTCGCCACAAGGCGGTCACAAATCCCACGCAATATAAAATGACAACAAGCAAAATAATCATAATGAAGCATAAGAAAACAGCATGTCGACTCAAGTGAGCTCGACCCCAAAATACAGCATAAAAGTCCACAAACCTCACAGTCTCATCTCTAGGTCAATATACAATAATACTGGTAGAAGCAATAGATGGAGTACACTAGATACAAAGAATATACAAGGTGGTACAAAATAGTAACATAACCCACCTATGAGCAAAACCTCGAGTCCAGGCAAAGGAGGCAAAAGAGCAAGTGCGCCTGCCGCTACTGAACTGACGGAGCGGACCTGCAAAAGACTGTGGCACAACGGGGGTGAGTTGCCAACTCGTGAGTAATAAATAACACCTACAAAGGCTATCGTATGCATGCACACAAGCATCCTGGCATCTAAAATACAAGTATGACTGGATGCACTAGCAGGTGTGTATACAACATCAGTGTACGAATATGTATGCAACATGAATATCTGAGGTCTCAATAGGTATATATAAGAAACATTTTATCTCTTTTTGTTTTTGAAACTCTTTTAGAATGCCAGCATAATATTCAAAGAATCGACGAGAACCGGTGTCCAGCAACGACACCCAAAAGTTGTCTCAAATCTCATAAATCCATGTCATAGTGTCTCTGGCCTCAACCATCCGGCTGACCCATCTCAATATCAATATCTCATCCTCTCGCGGCCCCGGTCGGTATCCTCTGGATATCCGCCGTGCCCAATGAAGTCACCGGTAGGTAATCCGTCCCCTGCCAGGCTCATCGTCAGCACCACGAGCTTCTTGCCCCGGGGTACCCTACCGGGCCCACCATGTACCCGAAACGGTTCATCCAACTCCTCGAAACGGGTCTCAAAAACCACAGCAAACTCATGGTGGACGACACTTACATCACTAGAAAACCACAATTTACACGTTTTAAAAATATAAAAAGTTTAGAAATTTTGCGGCTTTCCCCCGAAATCCAGAAATATCATAAAATCTCAATAAATCCTCATAAGTGCATATGTCAATGATAATGAATGCATATGGTATCAATAATCAAGTTGCGATGTGTGATTAATAGATTAAGCATGAACAATTAATATGATGAAGTACATGCACATGAATAGCGATCCTACGGTTTCATTTTAAGGAATTAAAGGCAATAGCACAAGTTTAAGTATCACTTAGTAAAAGGTTTAAATTTAAAGGTTATCTAGTGTGGTGGCATGGCAATTAACAGGGTGTGTGTGTAAGCATGAATAGTGCTCGTGCTGCATATAAAAACCTGGCAATGGTGCAGGTGTCCTATAAAATGGTTTCACATATGTATGTCAATATAATGCATGGATGCAGCAAATAATCATATACGTATTTCACCCCTAATTACTAACATCACTAAGAATCTTGTAAGTTACTAAAACTATCGGGCGGCTTGCGCCATCCAACGATAGTCCCCCGTAGATGTTACATCTACTCACCGGAATCCCTGGCTAGCTGTGTCCGATCACCGCTTTCCCCTTTCGCGCCGCGTCTGACGTCTCCGCGACCGAACCTGGAATTTACACCAATACCAAACATAAGGTTACATATCAAGAACGACGCAAAACCCCAACGAAACTACTAAAGTTCACTAGCTAGGTACAACGTGCACAAGGTGCGCGGAACACACGCGAAAATCGCAAAAACTGCCAAAAAAACGCCGATTTGGTCGCCCGGCAAAACTAAAACCCGACTACCCAAAAATCCGCACTCACGCATCCTAAACGTCATAGGAGATGCTAAAAACATCCCCAAGGTATCACAAATAATCCACCAATTAATTTTAACAAAAACCTAGTAAGCACAAAACTAGCAATTTTGGTGCAAAAATCGAAACTTAGCGATACGGTTATCACAATCCAACCACACAACAAGCAATCTACAAACACTATAATTACAACACATTAGCAAAGATTCAAAACCTATTTTCCATAAACAACCATACTTGAATTATATAACCTAGCAATTCTTAATCCAAACTATATATGAAAACCTTGAATTAACACTAATTTATAACTCAATTAGCAAGTTAACCTTCTAGATTAGGTTAGCAAAACAGCTAGATAACAAATTAGATTTAATCAACTAAATAATGGTTTCTAAACCCTAATTCAACTCATTTATCATGCTTCACAACTCACAATCCATACACAACCCTCTTCTAGATTTTGGTAAATTAGCAAACTTAATGCAATTTCACCCAAGTTTAACATAGATTAGGTTAATAGTAAGCCGCTTAAGCAAGGTAACCATAAAGATTAGTTAAGTAACAACTAGATTAACTACAAAACAATTAAATTAACTATCATGGCTTCAAAACCCTAGTTAAATACAAACTATTCTTTTATAAACTAGATTAGAAATTAGTTAAACTTTTAACACTAAAACCATATACTTAAAGGGATTTAGCCAAAAGAAATTAACTTGATGGAAATTATACCTCAATTTGAGATCTAGCAAGAATAAATTTGCTCCAAATGAGGGCCTCAAGCATCAAAATCCAAGCTAGGGAGGTGAAGGAAAAGAAAGATGAAGGATGGGTTTAATTTGTAAGCTTTAATTTGCAAATTTTGATGAATTAAACTTGAAGAATTTTGAAGAAAATGAGAAGAAAATAGATGAAGAGGAGGGGTGCAGGTTTCGGCCAGATAGGAAGTGAGGGGAGGGTGTGGGTGAGTGGGGAAAAGTCATGAGTCAACTCTCCAAAAGTCAATGCACCATACCTTATCAAACTATATTTAAAATAAATCAATAAACCAACTAATTCAACTCAAGAAAGAAAACAAAAAGTGAGGCCAAAAATTTCTGGACTTATTCAAGGTGGGGCTGTCCTAGCGCTGAGGGAAGAGAGAGAGGGGTTTTACAAAAGAAATTTTATGCAAAAAGACCCCCTACAAGTCAAAAATTGCAAGTTTTAGCTTAAAATTCAATAAATTCGTTTCCTATCATAAAAATTTGTTAAAAATCAAAATAAAATACTAAAAATTTATGTTACAACTAGATTTTAATTATCATAATTTTAAAGATTAAAATTATCCCGGAAAAATTTGTATTTATCGCTAATTTAATGTATTTTCTTACCGGCTTAAAATAATATTAAAAAATTGAAAAATAGGGAAAAAATTTTAAACGACCAGAATTTCATAAGTAACTCATTAGCTAATAAAAAAAAGCAATTACCTATCCATTTTAGGTATAATTAGCCCTAAACTGCAAAATAACAAAAAGAGGGTTTTCGGAAAAATACTGGATTTTCACCGATTTTCAGGAAAACACCAAAACGACTTTTCAAGACGCTACAATCTTCCCCCCTTAAAGAAATTCGGTCGCCGAATTTAAAAATATAGCTACGCGTACCTTCAAAGAGACGGGGATATTTCTTCCTCATCTCGCCCTCGGTCTCCCAGGTAACCTCCTCGCTGCTCGGGCTACGCCAAAGGACCTTGACGGTTGGTATAATTTTCGACCTCAACTTCTTCACCTGCCGATCCAGGATGGCCACCGGCTGCTCTGCAAAAGAAAGGTCGCACTCTAGCTGGACTGTCGGGTGCTGAATCGCATGCGAAGGGTCGTGAAGGTACTTGCGGAGCATCGAAACATGGAAGACGGGGTGAACATCGGGAAAGTTGGGAGGAAGAGCCAAACGATATGCAACTGCGCCGACACGCTCAAGGATCTCGAAGGGACCTACAAATCTAGGGCTAAGCTTCCCCTTTCGCCCAAAACGCATCACGCCCTTCATCGGAGAGACTTTCAGAAAAACATGGTCGCCAACTGCGAACTCTAATCTGCGACGGCGCCTGTCCGCATACGATTTCTGCCTGCTCTGAGCCGCTCTCATCCGGTCTCGGATCAACTGTATCTTCGCTGTCGTCTCCTCAATAAGCTGCGGCCCCAAAATACTGCTCTCGCTGAGCTCTGTCCAACAAACGGGTGATCTGCATCTCCTGCCATACAATGCCTCGAAAGGTGCCATCTGAATAGTGTCCTGGAAGCTGTTGTTGTAGGAGAACTCCACTAGAGGTAAATGACGATCCCAACTACCACCAAAGTCTAAAACGCACGCTCTGAGCATGTCCTCGAGAGTCTGAATGGTCCTCTCTGACTGTCCGTCGGTCTGCGGATGAAACGCTGTGCTGAAACTCAAACGAGTGCCCAAAGCCTCCTGAAGTCTCTGCCAAAGTTGGCTGGTGAACTGAGTGCCTCGATCTGACACGATACAAGTCGGTACGCCGTGTAGTCGCACGATCTCGTCAATATAGAGCTGAGCATACTGAGCGAAGCTGAAAGTCGTCTTCACTGGCAGGAAGTGAGCCACTTTCGTCAATCTATCCACGATCACCCAGATGGAGTCGTACCCTCGACTGGTCCTGGGTAGACCCACAACGAAGTCCATTGAAATCTGTTCCCATTTCCACTCTGGAATGGGTAACGGCTGTAGCTCTCCTGCAGGCCTCTGGTGCTCGGCCTTGACTTGCTGACAAGTCAGGCATCTCAAAACGAACTCCGCAATGTCCCTCTTCATCCCGTCCCACCAGTAGGTCTCTCTCATATCATGGTACATCTTGGTGGAACCGGGGTGGACACTATACACGGATCGGTGTGCCTCCTCAAGAATGTCGCGCCGCAATCCATCAGCATCTGGTACGCACAGTCTAGATCCATATCGTAAAATCCCCTGATCGTCAACTACGAACTCAGAAAATCTGCCCTGTCCCATCTGTGCCATGATCTCTGAGCAACGGTCGTCACTGCGCTGTGCCTCACATATACGGTCAAGCAACTGTGGGCGTGCACGAACATGCGCGAGCTGTCCCCTTGTCTGAGTGAACTCGAACTCAACTCGGCTGTCGCATAACATCTTCCAATCTGCTGACGAATGCCTCTGCACTGCGCGCAAAAAGGATAGACTACCCCCGGGCCTCCTACTCAACGCATCCGCCACCACATTCGCCTTGCCTGGATGATATAAGATCTCGCAGTCGTAGTCTTTCACCAACTCCATCCAACGACGTTGTCTGAGGTTCAGGTCTCGCTGCTGAAATATGTACTTTAAGCTCTTGTGATCGGTGAATATCTAACACGACTCGCCGTATAGGTAATGTCGCCAAATCTTCAGTGCAAAGACCACTGCAGCCATCTCCAAATCATGAGTGGGGTAGTTCTGTTCATTCTTCTTCAACTGCCGAGAAGCATAAGCGATCACCCGGCCATGCTGCATCAATACGCATCCTAATCCCACTCGCGAAGCATCACAGTAGACAACAAATCCGCCTGATCCCGAAGGCAGAGATAATACCGGCACCGTAGTCAAACAAGTCCGTAGCTGCTGAAAACTGCGCTCGCACTCCTCTGTCCAGACGAAAGGAACTCCCTTCCGGGTCAAACTGGTCAACGGTGCAGCTATACGGGAGAAGTCCTGAACAAAACGTCTGTAGTAGCCCGCCAAGCCTAGAAAACTACGGATCTCAGTAACCGATGTAGGTCGGGGCCACTGCTGAACAGCCACAATCTTCTTCGGGTCCACACAAATGCCATCTCTCGTAACCACGTGACCCAAGAATCCGACACTGTCCAGCCAGAATGCACACTTGGAGAACTTCGCGAACAGCTGGTGCTCCCTCAGAGTCTGTAACGTAATCCGCAAGTGCTGCTCGTGCTCCTCTCTGCTCCGGGAGTACACCAAGATATCGTCGATAAACACGATGATGAACAAGTCAAGATACGGTCTGAATGTACGGTTCATCAAATCCATGAATGCTGGTGGGGCGTTGGTGAGTCCGAACGACATCACCAAAAACTCGTAGTGGCCGTAGCGCGTGCGGAAAGCTGTCCTCGGTATATCCTCCTGTCGAACTCGCAGCTGATGGTATCCTGATCGCAAGTCGATCCTCGAAAAATACCCCGCACCCTGAAGCTGGTCGAACAAATCATCAATGCGCGGCAACGGATATCTGTTCCGAACGGTAACTTTGTTCAGCTGGCGGTAGTCGATACATAAGCGCAAACTTCCATCCTTCTTCTTGACAAACAGGACCGGAGCACCCCACGGAGAAACACTCGGTCGAATAAGCCCCTTATCTAACAAATCCTACAACTGATCCTTCAGCTCTCGAAGCTCTGCCGGGGCCATCCGATAAGGCGGTATAGAAATAGGCCCCGAGCCGGGAATCAAATCAATGCAGAACTCAACATCGCGCTCAGGCGGTAGCCTAAGTAACTCATCAGGGAAAACATCAGGGAACTCACAAACTACCGGGACCCGGTCTAACGGAACCTCTGCAGCTCGAGTATCACAAATACACGCTAAGAATCCCTGACATCCCTTCCGCAAGAGCTGACCAGCGCGAAGAGACGAAATTAAGCTGGGAAGGGTGACACTGCGGTCTCCCCGAATAACAAGGACTGGCTCTCCCGGAAAGCTAAATCCGACTGCCTTCTCACGGCAGTCCACCGAAGCATAACAAGTGGCTAGCCAATCCATGCCCAGAAGCACATCAAAGTCCAACATATCGAGGAGAATCAAATCAACCGATGAATCCCTCTCCCCGATACGAACGGAACACAATCGAAAAACAAAACGAGCGACAAACGACTCGCCTACAGGAGTAACAACAAGAAGCGGCTGATCTAACGACGATGACTCACGGCCCAACATCGGTGCAAAGTGTGTAGATACGTACGAATGTGTGGAACCTGGGTCGAATAATACCCGGGCATCGAAAGAACAAACTGGCAAGGTACCTGTCACAACGGCATTGGATGCCTGCGCATCCTGCGGTGTCAAAGTAAAAACTCAGGCCTGTCCTCCACCGATAGCGGGCTGACCTCGACCTCGGCCTCTGCCTCCTCGTCCTCTCTGAACAGGACCGCCGTGTCCACGGCCTCTCGGTGCACCTAACTGGCGTGGAGCATCGCCTGGGGTAGGAAGTAGGGCTCTCTGAGGAGGGGGTGGTGATGGTGGCAGGGTCACATGAGGAACTGTCGCTGCTCCCTGTCGTCTCGCCGGACAGTCTCTGATAAGAAGGTGCAAACTCCCGCACCCAAAACACCCTGGCGACGGCTGCTGCCCCTGTGGATAAGAACCATATAATTGTCCCCGCCCAAATCCTCTGCCAGGCCTATCTCTCGGAAAGAATCTGGCGCGCTGCCTCTGAGACGGTACATCGGTGCGAATCCTCTTCGGCCCAGAAACGGCCGAAGTCCGTGATATGCGTGCCTCCATCCGCAATGCCGTATCCATAGCAGCTGAATAAGTATCGTAGTGCTGGGCGCCAATGGCAAGATATAGCTGGGCATCAAGTCCCTGTACGAACCTCTTCACCATCTTCTCCTCGGTATCCATCAAATACTGAGCATATCGGGATAACTGTGTAAACTGGATGTCATACTCAGACACCGTCATCTCAGGTGTCTTGACTAAGGCCTCGAAGCTACGAGCTCTAGCGTCACGAACGCTCTCTGGAAGGAAACGGGCTAGAAAGACCGCTGTAAACTCGGCCCAAGTCATAGGCGGTAGAACTGCAGCTCGACCTCTCAAGACTGACTCCCACCATGTCTGTGCGAGACCCTCTAGTCGGAAACTCGCAAGCTCTACCCATCGATCATCCGAACATCTCAGCGAACGGCAGATCCTGGCTAAACTGTCAAGGAACGTCTGTGGGTCCTCCGCTACCTCGGTGCCGGTGAATACTGGAGGTCTCAGCCTCATGAAATCCTGTAGTGAAACCGGGATGGTCACGGTGGTAGTAGTAGGAGCAGGTATCATGGTCGTCTGTGATGTAGTAGGTACGTCATCCGACCTCGGTGTACGACTGGCTGCAATTAGGGATCCTACCATCTGACGTAGCTCCTGCATGCCTTCCATCATCTGTCGCAACTCCTCCATACCAGTCTCGAGCCTATCCATACGGCCTGGGGAAGGTGGATCGTTCTGTCCCCGCGGCGTAGGCATACCACCCTGCTCAGTCCTAGTCTCAGACGAGCCAGCTCGAATCTCGTCTCTGGCGGCAGCCCTCTGTGCCTTCGTAGCCTTCGGCGGCATAGTGGCTGTTACAGGAAAACGGATAGTAAGAACAGTGCAATAGGATCATAGGATACACGGAATTGAAGAAGGAATTTTCAAGCAAGTATATCCTAAAGTCACTTAGGCGGAGTACCGTATCGTAAGTATGCCGCGGACATACGCACGCTACGTTACCCTGCTTAAGTCACTTACTCCATCTACCAAGGGTCATCCAACACTCACAAAGGTAAAACCTATCGCTCTGATACCAACTTTGTCACGACCCGCAGGGTACGGAACGTGACTGGCACTTAAGTTTACGAAACGTCTAAAGACGTCCGTAAAATAAGTAAGCCAAAGCCCAGAAAACAAAACCAATTAAGCAAAAGAGTGAAGAAAACCCAATCAATTGAAAGCGAGTTTATCAAATAAGTCATGTAAAACCCTTTTTAAAAACAATACCAATTTTTCCGAAAATTTCGGCAGAGTCTCCTTTGTAAATACTGGCCCCCAAAATGGGTACAACAAAATATATATGAATCCAACAAAATAGGGCATCCCCAAGCGGGAGCTAGCTCTTCGCCACAAGGCGGTCACAAATCCCACGCAATATAAAATGACAACAAGCAAAATAATCATAATGAAGCATAAGAAAACAGCATGTCGACTCAAGTGAGCTCGACCCCAAAATACAGCATAAAAGTCCACAAACCTCACAGTCTCATCTCTAGGTCAATATACAATAATACTGGTAGAAGCAGTAGATGGAGTACACTAGATACAAAGAATATACAAGGTGGTACAAAATAGTAACATAACCCACCTATGAGCAAAACCTCGAGTCCAGGCAAAGGAGGCAAAAGAGCAAGTGCGCCCGCCGCTACTGAACTGACGGAGCGGACCTGCAAAAGACTGTGGCACAACGGGGGTAAGTTGCCAACTCGTGAGTAATAAATAACACCTACAAAGGCTATCGTATGCATGCACACAAGCATCCTGGCATCTAAAATACAGGTATGACTGGATACACTAGCAGGTGTGTATACAACATCAGTGTACGAATATGTATGCAACATGAATATCTAAGGTATCAATAGGTATATATAAGAAACATTTTATCTCTTTTTGTTTTTGAAACTCTTTTAGAATGCCAGCATAATATTCAAAGAATCGACGAGAACCGGTGTCCAGCAACGACACCCAAAAGCTGTCTCAAATCTCATAAATCCATGTCATAGTGTCTCTGGCCTCAGCCATCCGGCTGACCCATCTCAATATCAATATCTCATCCTCTCGCGGCCCCGGTCGGTATCCTCTGGATATCCGCCGTGCCCGATGAAGTCACCGGTAGGTAATCCGTCCCCTGCCAGGCTCATCGTCAGCACCACGAGCTTCTTGCCCCGGGGTACCCTACCGGGCCCATCATGTACCCGAAACGGTTCATCCAACTCCTCGAAACGGGTCTCAAAAACCACAGCAAACTCATGGTGGACGACACTTACATCACTAGAAAACCGCAATTTACACGTTTTAAAAATATAATTAGTTTAGAAATTTTGCGGCTTTCCCCCGAAATCCAGAAATATCATAAAATCTCAATAAATCCTCATAAGTGCATATGTCAATGATAATGAATGCATATGGTATCAATAATCAAGTTGCGATGTGTGATTAATAGATTAAGCATAAACAATTAATATGATGAAGTACATGCACATGAATAGCGATCCTACGGTTTCATTTTAAGAAATTAAAGGCAATAGCACAAGTTTAAGTATCAATTAGTAAAAGGTTTAAATTTAAAGGTTATCTAGTGTGGTGGCATGGCAATTACCAGGGTGTGTGTGTAAGCATGAATAGTGCTCGTGCTGCATATAAAAATCTGGCAATGGTGCAGGTGTCCTATAAAATGGTTTCACATATGTATGTCAATATAATGCATGGATGCAGCAAATAATCATATACGTATTTCACCCCTAATTAATAACATCACTAAGAATCTTGTAAGTTACTAAAACTATCGGGCGGCTTGCGCCATCCAACGATAGTCCCCCGTAGATGTTACATCTACTCACCGGAATCCCTGGCTAGCTGTGTCCGATCACCGCTTTCCCCTTTCGCGCCGCGTCTGACGTCTCCGCGACCGAACCTGGAATTTACACCAATACCAAACATAAGGTTACATATCAAGAACGACGCAAAACCCCAACGAAACTACTAAAGTTCACTAGCTAGGTACAACGTGCACAAGGTGCGCGGAACACACGCGAAAATCGCAAAAACTGCCAAAAAAAACGCCGATTTGGTCGCCCGGCAAAACTAAAACCCGACTACCCAAAAATCCGCACTCACGCATCCTAAACGTCATAGGAGATGCTAAAAACATCCCCAAGGTATCACAAATAATCCACCAATTAATTTTAACAAAAACCTAGTAAGCACAAAACTAGCAATTTTGGTGCAAAAATAGAAACTTAGCGATACGGTTATCACAATCCAACCACACAACAAGCAATCTACAAACACTATAATTACAACACATTAGCAAAGATTCAAAACCTATTTTCCATAAACAACCATACTTGAATTATATAACCTAGCAATTCTTAATCCAAACTATATATGAAAACCTTGAATTAACACTAATTTATAACTCAATTAGCAAGTTAACCTTCTAGATTAGGTTCGCAAAACAGCTAGATAACAAATTAGATTTAATCAACTAAATAATGGTTTCTAAACCCTAATTCAACTCATTTATCATGCTTCACAACTCACAATCCATACACAACCCTCTTCTAGATTTTGGTAAATTAGCAAACTTAATGCAATTTCACCCAAGTTTAACATAGATTAGGTTAATAGTAAGCCGCTTAAGCAAGGTAACCATAAAGGTTAGTTAAGTAACAACTAGATTAACTACAAAACAATTAAATTAACTATCATGGCTTCAAAACCCTAGTTAAATACAAACTATTCTTTTATAAACTAGATTAGAAATTAGTTAAACTTTTAACACTAAAACCATATACTTAAAGGGATTTAGCCAAAAGAAATTAACTTGATGGAAATTATACCTCAATTTGAGATCTAGCAAGAATAAATTTGCTCCAAATGAGGGCCTCAAGCATCAAAATCCAAGCTAGGGAGGTGAAGGAAAAGAAAGATGAAGGATGGGTTTAATTTGTAAGCTTTAATTTGCAAATTTTGATGAATTAAACTTGAAGAATTTTGAAGAAAATGAGAAGAAAAGAGATGAAGAGGAGGGGTGCAGGTTTCGGCCAGATAGGAGGTGAGGGGAGGGTGTGGGTGAGTGGGGAAAAGTCATGAGTCAACTCTCCAAAAGTCAATGCACCATACCTTATCAAACTATGTTTAAAATAAATCAATAAACCAACTAATTCAACTCAAGAAAGAAAACAAAAAGTGAGGCCAGAAATTTTTGGACTTATTCAAGGTGGGGATGTCCTAGCGCTGAGGGAAGAGAGAGAGAGGGGTTTTACAAAAGAAATTTTATGCAAAAAGACCCCCTACAAGTCAAAAATTGCAAGTTTTAGCTTAAAATTCAATAAATTCGTTTCCTATCATAAAAATTTGTTAGAAATCAAAATAAAATACTAAAAATTTATGTTACAACTAGATTTTAATTATCATAATTTTAAAGATTAAAATTAGCCCGGAAAAATTTGTATTTATCGCTAATTTAATGTATTTTCTTACCGGCTTAAAATAATATTAAAAAATTGAAAAATAGGGAAAAGTTTTTAAACGACCAGAATTTCATAAGTAACTCATTAGCTACTAAAAACAAGAAATTACCTATCCATTTTAGGTATAATTAGCCCTAAACTGCAAAATAACAAAAAGACGGTTTTCGGAAAAATACCGGATTTTCACCGATTTTCAGAAAAACACCAAAACGACTTTTCAAGACGCTACATCATGAGCCCTATCTGAATAGTCATGAAAAGATGTTAGAAATCACATTATCCCTTAATAAAATATCGTCTTTATTCTTCATTCCTACCTTTCATCCAAATATCGATCATATAACCCTACGTGTGTGTAATGGACATCCCTACACTCGGAGAATTCAATTCAAGCTATCATACTCTTGTCCATCTACCTCAGTACTTTTTAATTTGATGAATATTTAGATTTGCTCACACATTTTCATGCGACCGTTAATTCTTCTTGAGGTACTAACCGACCGATTACTCATGTGCTTGCTGATTAGGTGATGGTATTTTTCTCGTCTTGCACCACCTAAGGCTTAGCAGTGACTCCCAAACCTGTTGGTCTAAGGTACTGGGTGATGAAGCACTCTCGCTATATTTTTTTATTGTTGCCTTGGCGATAACAAAACCATTGTTCATTTTTCTTTTCACCGTTTTATATTTTATTCATTTTTTTTATTTCATTCATACTTTGGCGTTTAGACAAGAGGATTTCAAGGTATCCTCTACTATCCCGAGTTTCAAGACGTGTGTAAGTGCATATGGTAGGGTATCAACATTCAAATGTTTGACTTCCAGAATAGAAACTATTTTTCAGACTTATTTTTATCCTCAAATTAGTAACTTCCTTCATCTTACTAACCCTTGGGACAACAGCTCATAACAACTTATTGCTAGTTCGTTTAAGAAAACTTCTAATTTTCTTGGTTTTCTTAAACTATTCCTATCTTTTGGATGTAATTTTTCCACTTTCTACTCTTTTGTTATAAAAGAATTTTTTTAAAAAATTTTAGAAAATGTTGTGCTTATGCAAAATATGATGCAAATTGATGTGTAAATAAGCACAAACCTCCCCCAAACCTGTTTACAGCAGTGTCCTCACTGATGTCATCCGTTAAGCTCAAAAACCTGTAGACTTGGGAGGAGAAAGGGGACAAGAAATAATGCAAGTGAAATCCTCCCCCAAACTTATTTTGGCTCACAATCTTATAAAAATTCTTTTTCTTTCAAGAACCAAAATACACCCCCTCCCCCCAAACTTGAGTTAAAAAATGTTAATCTTTTAAAATCACATGAGGGGGTCAAGGTTATTGATCAATACCAAGCTTTGCAAAGACCGAAGGTCAACACCAACCATTCAAAAAATTTATCGATGAAGCACCAAGATTGGTGGAAGAACATGTCACCTTTCGACGTGAAGAAGTGGGGAGGTGATAAGAGGTGTAATGGAAAAGGATTGAGTCTAAATTTGGAGAGACGATACAGTGATACTAATGATGGATTACTCGCATTATTCAGAAGAAGGGGTGGAGGTTCAATATCTTTATCTTGGAGTGGATTCATCTCAACATCCGGATTTTTTAAAAATGCGAGTTCATCAGCGAAAATTTCCTCAAAGCTTTCATCGATACCCCGAAGAATAATGTTATCAGAAAAAATGGGGTGATTCCTTAGAAAATGATTACAAAGACTAGTTGCTTCTCGATCTCTTCTAAGGAGGTAGATGAACCGTTGATGATCAGTCTGGATGCGTGAGCCGTCTTGGACTTCGTGATCGCGTCGACTTGATGATTTTTCCAAGAGGCTCTTGGTCTTTATTTATAGTTCCAAAGCCAGAAAATTAGCTTCCTAATTTGAAAGCAAGTAGTTAGTATCCAACAGAGAAAATCCCATCTCCTAAGTCTTCCAAACCGCGGCGGATCCGCGGCCAATAGGGGGTTTGGCCGCGGATCCGCGGCCAAAAAGAGGGATCGTTGGATCATTTTTCTGTGGCTTGATCTTTGTGACATGTGTCAATCTCTGAAACCTTTCGAACTTGGAAATCTTCTCGTAGTTGCTGCCAGACTTGATTTCTAAGTTTTGCTTTCTTAATTAGGCAAGTTTGCTTTAACAACTTGATTTTCTTGATTTTAGTCCTGAAAATTCTGCACAACAACTCAAATGATATTTAGTAGAGTTTGTTTTCTTAAGATTTGTTCAATGATATTTTTTGCATAAATTTTCCTACCAAATGCTAATTATAATATATAAATACATGAAAACAGTCTTTTTACAGATAAACCCTCATATGTATCATATATTATAATAAACACCTTTTCTAATATAGTAATAGTAGGAAAAATGTAATAACAAATGTGCAGTTTTATCAACTGAACACCGGCTTCCCCAATATGGATCATGTAGCATGCCTTAGAATCAGGCTGGATGAAACATATGCCCCGTCTATCTGGGATTCGTCCACCGATGAGTGCTCGGACCTGAGGCGATGCCATAGCCCTTCATAAAACTTTGCTTCGGACTCCGATTGATGTAACCGGCATCTGCACCTTTTGAAGTATTCTCGCATCTCGGGCGCATAGTACCTGGGATTGAGGACGGCTCTTATGCCTCTCTCATAGGGAAGGCACGCGACAGAAAGATCGTCCGGGTGCACAACGGGGTTTGACCCATAAAATAGGATGCCTTTCTGTCCATTTTTCCTCCCGGGAACGTAGAAAGTTTTCAGCTGGTCCACGGTAGAGACCGACAATGCGTCGAGCTCTTTGCACATCCATTCCGGCACCCTTGTGATGGCCAGGGACCCTTCTGCAATTTTGAAGGTCTCTCGTAGTTTTGCTTGTTGCATGGGGGTCCAATCTGCACAGCTGTTGCACGGCAGGTTCTCTTCTTTCGACTCTTCAGTGCCACTGCCAAGATGAGGGCGGACTTTGCTGCTAGATGAGATTTCAGTATCGGATTCGTCCGTATCGCTACCGAAACGATGGTGAGTTTTACGGAAGGACGGACTTCCAGCGTCGGACTCATCAGTGTCACTGCCGAAACGCGGACGCACATGGGGTTTTTTGCTTTTGAAAGTGATAGCCGGCTCAGATTTTCCTTTGAGTTTCGGGACCGTTCTGTCTTTGGTCAGCTGTGGCTCAGTACTTTTGGGCTTCATAAAGTACCAAGAATCCTCATATCGGACTTCATGCACACCGAACGGCTGGATGTCTCCATCAATGCGTCTTTCTTCACCATCTTTAGTATACTTCATGCATTATTGGAGAGTTGACGGAATGATGCCTTAATCGTGGAGCCACGGCCGTCCCAAGAGAATTTTATAAGACGTGTCAGCGTCGATCACGTATATCTTAGCTTCAGTTTGCATATCCCCAAATTTGATTAGCAAAGCTATAGACCACAGAACTTGCTGGCAGTTTTGATTGAAGCCTTGGATGACAATCCTTTCCCTTGACAGGTGTCGGACGTCCATTGACAAACTCTTCAGAGTACACAAGTTCATGATGTTCACTGAGGATCCCGGATCAATTAATATGCGATTAATCCGATCTCCGTCGCTGTACCCGGCCACATAAAGTGTCCGATTATGCTCAGCCGTTCCCAGTAGCAAGTCTTCGTCCTTAAACGTGACTGCGGCGGTGTGCAAAGCGTACTGGGCTTCTTTCATATTAATTTCCGCAAAGCGAGCATGATACTGCTCAGGGTTTTGTAGAGCGTGAATGAGAACATCTCTAAGCTCTTTAGATAGGACCAAGGCATCGTATATGCTCAGGAGAGACGGAAGCTTTCGGAGATGAGCCACGACATTATAGTCCACCGAGAAAGGACTTGAGTTTTTATCAGCCGGTTCTCTGCCATCTTCCTCATTAGCCACATGTTTTTCCTTTCCTTTTGAGGCGTTTCCCTGATTTGGCGGTAGAGCCCTGCCGCTTCTGAGCTGGATCTGGTTGGCCATTGTGGCGAGCTCCTCGTCCTCTTCGGGAAAACAGATCTCCTCCTCGGAGTCGCTGCCAAGATGGATAGCGTAGCAGGTCACTATAGGGACCTCTTCATCGGAGCCTTCTTCTAGCTCCTCCAAAATCTCAGCTCCTCCTACAGGGAAGAACTTTTTCAATTGAACTAGAGTTCTTTCCTTCTGCTCATAGTCTTCGAGAGAATCAATATATTTTTGAATGACCGATCTCCTTGCAGACTCCTTTTCGCGACGAGCTGCACTTTTGTTCTTCTTGAGCTTTTTGGATTTTGAGCCTGATTAAGCTGAATTGGCAGCTGGAATGGTGGGCTTCTTCTGTCCTTCCCATTCCGTCATGGGCTCTTTCTGAAGCAGCTTTAGCATCTTCTTCTTCTTATTAGACATGTGCTTACTCCAAGGAGGTTGCGGTGAGTCGGTCTCATTTCTCAGGGCAGCGGGTTCGGCTGCCTGCTCCCAGAAGGCTTCAGCTTCTGTCTGTACAAAATTAGTGGTTGCAACTTGATTGTTCACCAACACACTTTTGGATAGCTCGATCTCTCCAGCATTGTACTGCTTTTTAACCCAGTCTTTGAAGATATAGCAATCCTCGATCGCATGGCTCACTACTCGATGGTACAGGCAATACAGGAGGTTGTCGGTCATTTTTGCTTCTTGAGGTCTTTTCAACTCCGGCAATTGTAGACCGTTGTTCAAGAGATCTTTAAATATCTTCCGGACCTTGTCCCTCCTGAAAGAGTAAACATTGTTCTTTTTTTCCTCTAGGGAAGACCCTTCTCCTGCTAGCACTGGCTTTCGAGACCGGCTGGTTTTAGATTCGCCCGCCCTTCGCTTTTCTTCATTGTCGGACGCATTGAAGACATTGGTACTGCTGGAACTCCCGCTTCTACGGTTGTCGTCCCGCTTGCTTTTCCAAGTCTTGTCTCTCTGAGAGTCCGGGGTAGACTCTTGCTTCGAGCGTTCTAGTATTTGTACTTTCTTAGTTAGCTCTTGAAACGTCTTGAGGCCTGCTGTACACAAGAATGGGACCATCCAATTGCTGAGGTTACCAATAAGAAGGCTGACGGAATGGTCCTGCTCCAGCGGTGATTCGCACTTGACTGTGAGATTACGCCATCGGGCGATAAAGTCGGTGTTGCTTTCATTCTTCCCCAGCTTGGTCCTCACAAGGTCGGCAATGGAGATTTTATCACTGACACTCATGAATCTTTGCCGAAACAGAGACTCCATTTGGGCAAAGGTAATAACGGACCAGTCTGGTATACTCGCGTACCAATCGAAGGCGACACCGGTCAGGCTGTTGACAAACTGACGAAGAAGGAGCGCGTCATTGCCCCCTGTATTTCCGCACGATGCTTTGAAGTGGGCGACTTGCTGATTTGCATTCCCCGTTCCGTCAAATCTTCCGAACTTAGGAATGACGCAGCTGCTCGGGAACTCGATCAGATCGTACTGTGCGGGATATGGCCGCCCACTACTGCCAATTTCTTTCTGAGCTTCAGCTTCAGCCACCAATGTTTTAGCTTTGCTGGTGACCAAATCCATTATCCGATCTTGTGTTAGCGGGATAGTGCTATCTGGGGCCAAGGCGTTCCCAGAAGCGGAATGTGGCCGGCTTTCGTGCGGCTCAGCCAGTCTTGGACCTAAAGGAATAGGCATTGGCTGCTTCGGATTGTCATCACCCGGCTGATGAGCAGCGACTTGTGCTTGATTGGGAGGCGCTCGAGCAATTTGAGCCGTAAGCTGCATCACAACATTCTTTGGGTCGTCAATTTTCGAATAGAGCTTGGCCATCTCCTTATCTTTGCTCCTGAGCTGTTTTCGAAGCTCTTGAAGCAGCTCTTGCTCCGCGATCCTGGGACGGAAAGTCGGCTCTTCCTCGCTGTCCGAGCCTGACTCTGCATGGACCAAGGGGTCTTTATGCCTATCTCCTCGTCAAGAGGGTTTTCTTCATCTAGCGGAAGCGGCTGTTCTTGGGAAGCGGCAACCACGTTCAAGCCAGATTGGGCTTAAGATGTGGTGGCCCCATCCGTGCTTTTGCTACGAAGGTTGTCGCTGGGACACCCGCCTGCCATATAGACCGTATGGATAATATATCCAGCCGTCTCTTTATTATCGGCGGCTGATTTCACGGATCGCTGTCTTGACCCCTCCCCCCCCCCCCCCGTTTTGGTAACGGGCAGTCGACTGAAGGCGGATGGCTTGGCCGGATTCTTGAATGGTGCTGGTGCTTCTTTTCTAGATTTGCCCCGCTGCTTTCGCGCGGCACAGAGCGCCTGATAAACTCTTGAAGAGACAGTGTCATACTTTTTCTGTTGGGGCCGGAACACGTCTCTTTGTAGCGACTTTCGGACCGCTATCTTCTTGATTCTGGCGGTCATAGCATTTTTCTGAACCCACTTCAGAGGCTCGAAAGAATTGCTGATTTTTACGGCCGACTCAGCCGTCGTCGCGGAGTAACCCTGCCCTCGGAACCCTATAAGATTCCACTTGGCCGGTGTCCTGGCCCTCTTGTTGGCTCGATACCCAAGTCGCTTCTGTCTCAGCTTTTCTGTTTTGAGCGCTTGGCTGGTTTCGGCTCTCCGGGAAGCCGCCGTAGACCGGGCGATGGAGGGCTTTGGAGATACGCCTGATTGTGCATTTGTTGGAGTCATCGCCTGAGCTCGTCCGCAACGTTTGATGTTGCCCTTTGTACTGGAAGTCTTGCTCCCAGCTGAAGCACCAGAGAGTCGTTCAGACACCGTTTTAAGTTTCGGTTGAGATGCTTTAGCAATCACGACATTCGGCCTCTTGCCCCTTGAGACTGGCTTGGCCATCTGCTTTGCCGGGATTTATGCCAGATGAGCGCTTCCGGCAGGGTGGATGACGACGAAACCGAAATGGTGGGGCAGTTCCTTCCACTGTCGAGTAAGGCTTGCGGGGAGAACCACACGAGCATTGATCTTGACCACGTACGAGATCGGGGTCGCGTTGGAAGCTGAATTCGTCTTGGGAGATATTGTCGTTGAAAGTTGATTGCTGCACGAAAAGAAAACATCATTTCAGTATAGGCAATCGATATGTATATTGATTGAGTTCGCATGAACGTTTAACCCGAAATATGGGAGGATAGAAAGGTCCCACCGGACGTGCCAAAACCTGTAGAGTGTTTTTCGTCACCCCATTGAGATGGGAATGCGAGCGCGCTTGTCAGGCGTACTACAGATTTCACATGCCTAGGGTAAGCGGGGGTTTATTGATTGTGGGAATCCGAATCTCCGGCAGCCGCGAACTAAGCTGCCGTTAATTACCTCTCGTATTTGGAGCGAGAGAACCTCCGATTAACGGGTTAAACTGGTCATGCGAACTCAATATACAGTGTTGTGTCTTGAAGGGGGTTTTGGATGTATCGGGGGGCCTGCAGAGTTTTTACGGGGGTCCCGCTACCCGGATAGCGGGCTTAGGGTCAAGAGGGCTAGCAGCCCCCTTGCGGGGTGCGGGGCGCGGGGCAGCGCCCCATTAGAATTTTTTTCTAATGGGGAAGGTATATTTAGTGCGGAGTATGTGTGTGTATATATAAATAAAATAAAATAATAATAAAAATTGGGGGAAATGGCGTTCAAGGGCCGCATGCGTGGCATGTGGGCGCACATGGGCGCCTTAAAACCCGGGGTCACATGCGCGCACGTGACGGATGGGGGACTTGGCGCCCCCCGGGAGGTCACGTAGGTACACACGTGACCGATGGGCACCTTGGCGCCCCGGGGGTCACGTGCGCACACGTGACTGATGGGCTCCTTGGCTTCCCGGGGTCGCGTGTGCGCACGTGACCGATGAGAGCCTTGGCGTCCCGGGGTCACGTGCGCACACGTGACTGTGGGAAAACACCCGCGGAAAGGGGCCTAGCCTCTAGGCTGGGGAGTTGAACTCTCAAGGGGATTTTTGGAATTGAACTCCTAACAGAAACTAATTTACTGAGTTAAACTCCAACAAATCTGGAAAGGAGTTAAACTCCTAGGAATTTTTGGCTCTTTTTTTGAGCGTTGGATCTGTCCAAAGTTAGAATTTTGGAGATGTGTCTCTTTTTTCCTTCTCTTGATAGGCAGGATCTTGGAGAAAAATGGGGTAAGATTTAAAAGTCTCCCCTTTTCGAGATCTGGTTGGAGATCCGAGCTCCCCTTTGCGGGTTTTGTGGTGAAAAACTATTTATTTTTTTTAGAAAGGAAGAGTTAAACTCTTGGTTTATTACAATAGTGAAGAAGGTTTAAGAATCTTGAGGAAGGAGAAAGATCTCAGATCTTGACTTGGTTTTTGGAGAGAGAAAAAAAGTTGAGAAATTTCATTATCTTTGGCTTTATAGACCATACACTTTACATATAGCCCCTTGGGCTTTTCAAAATGACAATTTGCCCATCCCATAGCTCATGTGTCATTTCTTTTTGCACATAAGCTATGGGTTTTACAAAAATTCGGTTTTATGCCCATTTTTCTTACATTTATTCATAAAATAAAAGAAAAGAAAAACAACAAAATTATTCATTACAAAATTTTTATCTTCGCATGGGAGAAGGCCGGCCGCTTCATGTTCGGGCTCAACCCGGACATGGGCCCACTTGATCTGGCTTGGGCCCACCTGGCTTGGGGTTGATTTTGATTTTGACTTGGTCAACCGGGGTGCACATTTTGACCCCAACAAGCATATCTCGCCTTTAATGAGCGCATCTCACCATTAATGCGGACGTTACACCTGGTGGAACCGACGGCGAGAATCCCGCAATAGCTCGCTCCGATGCAACCCCTATATAAATCCATCCTCCAGACGATTCAGGTAACGCCGCTACTCTTGCCTGCATATTCTCCGGTACTTACTTAATCGTCGGAGGGTCCTACGGTGGTCTCCCACCCCGGGACTTCTTTACATGTGAGTATGTTTCAATATCAATTAACCATCCATTGATATTCGCACCCTTTCTCCGAATCGCAGCTCCTTTAGTCCCATTGGCCAAAAGATCGACGAAGGTCAATATCTGAGGGAGATTTCGACCTTCATTAGCTACATATATTGATATACATTAAAGAGGAGATTTTTATAGGCTAGAGGGTAGTAAATACATCTAACATTTACTCCAATAGCAGGAAATACACTTAACTTTCTAAAATCAGCACTTCCCATTTGAACTTTAATTGATTTCCAAAATGACCTTCATTTAAATATTTAATTAAAAATATTTCTTTCTCTCTCTTTCTTATATACCATCATTATTTTCCGATATTACCCACACCATTCAAAATTCTTCAAGTTTTTTTTATACCCACAAACTTATTAAGTGGTCGTTAAGTTTATATTTTTAATTTAATTTATTTTTCAAATATCAACTTTACTCTCATTGTCGTCGTTGTCATTAAATTTTTCATCACAACCTGACAAAATACCAAGATCATATTTTTCAAATATTATCTTCTTTCTTTTCATCCCTTAGTCTCATTCGTTATAATTCTTTTCTCTTCCCATGTATTCTTAAAAGCTTTTTGTTTTTTCTCCTCTTCTCTTCTCCCTTATTAATTACTTTCAAATTAAGATATCTTAGAATAAAGAACCCAAATTTTAGAAAATTCTAATCCAAAAGAAACTTAAAATTATGCAAATCCTATCATAAAAAGAAACCAAATCAATCGACAGTTACAAAATAGAACACCAAAATTAATCAAATCTTAAAAAAAAAGCTAAGTCGATCAAGAAAATTTTATTTTAGGAATTATATATATATTGTATTTAAAAAAAGCTTAAAATATTTTAGAAGATGTAGTTAATATTGAAGAATAATGGGGGTACATAAAATTTGCATAGAATTTTAGGGGTGTTTCAAAAACTTTTGATATAAATATTTTAATTAAGTGTTTAAGGGTATTTTTGGAATCAATTAAAATTAGGGGTTGTTGGTTTTAGAAAGTCGGGAAGTATTTTCTGTTATTGGGGTAAATGTTATGAGTATTTCCTGCCGGGAGTATTTCCTTACATTTAGCCTTTTTTTTATCAGTCAACTACAAAGATGTTTGCTTAAATATAAAGAAAAATAATGGATTTAGTTATTTTGATAGGAAGGATTCATTAAGAGTAATTTTTTCTTCATTCGTCATAGTGATCTTTTCAAATAAATTAAGAACCTTACGATCAAAATCTTAAATCTATTATGTTTATGGCATATATACAATATTTTTAGTGAAAATGCAATGTCATGTTCTTTTAAATAAAATAGGTTGTGGCGAAAATTTTAATTAAATAACATGTGATCATGATCTTTTCAACCGCTTTAGGAATCTTGAAACTATTGTTATGACTATCTTTGAGAGTTCGACAAACCACAATAGCAGAGGGTAAAATCAGTTGATTTCTATGCGAATTAGATTATACATATGCTCCGTTAAAAGTCGAGTTAAGGAATTAATATAAAACTTTTCTATTAGATGCCTAAATATTATTTATATAAATGACGTGAAAACGAAAATCTTAGTTTAAAGTGCAATAAGAGGAATCATATGCTATATGATAAAGAAATGTGTAATCAAATGATGCTCAGGTTCTTGAGCATCTTGATGTATAAAGAGATGATACTAAAAATTCTACAATGTGCCTCATGTGTGGCCAATCATATAAAAGAAATAAATAAGTATGGGTGCTCTTACAAACGTTGGGCGCTCTCACGTCTTACCACGTAACCCCTAATAAATGCCTTAACAAATTAGTGCATGAGTATACATCACGTGCCCACACGTGATGGCTATGAAAAATATGGACTGAGCTCCAACGGCTATCCTCGTCGAACACAGCACAACATCAACTCCCTATACCGGGAGAGACGAATCCCCTCTTAGCGCAACGAAAGCCTAGCGCACCATATGTTGCTCTGACGTGTCTAAATTTCTCCATCTCTCTTTCTTTTTCATGCCCGGATTGCATGGACAAGGAGTGCCTGCTATTACGATATAATAGTATGGATGCTCTAGACCAATCTCAGCCGCACATCTTACATGCAAAACACGGACGTCCTATTTTACACAAATCTCGACTATTGATTGAGTTTTTGGATGAATCTGAACCGTTTGCCACTATGGCTCTAATAGCATGGATGCTATTATGACTCTAATAGCAGACACTCCGGATTCCATACAAGCAGTTTTTTGTTATAAGATGCATAAGAATTTAGTATTACAATTTTTTTTATTATTTTCAGCTTGAAGACTCCAAACCGCGACATCTCCATGCTGTCAGCAGCCTTGTCCCGACACGGGCTTTTTGTCCGTATGGTTTTTGTGGGACCCACCAGAACGATTTGATTAATAAATGAAAGGGCAGGCTGCAAACATCAGAAAAGTGTGCTCTTTTAACGAACTTTCCATTGATGGATCTTTTTTCTTTTTCAATTTATTAATAACAAAGCAAGAGATAAATGTTATTTTATGTTCCCTGTCTCTTTCCTCGTAATCTCTTCATCATCATTAATATATGTTAACCAAATGCTTTATCTTATCATTATTCCAGGAGCTAATTCCGTAATCTGGGCACTTGGCTGCTGTCTTAGGACTAGAAATTAAAAATAATATAAACTAGTTTAACTATTAATTAAAGCATATGTCAATCAAAGCTTGCAAGCTGTTTACCAATATGAGTAAGAACATCCTTCTTGTTTCTCACCTATATCTATAGATGACAGCTATCCTAATCTTCATCTTCATTCCTCAAAACGCTTTCTCGTCACGACATTGTTAAATATGAACTTTATACTTTATACTATACGGGATTATACAGTATAAAGTTTATACTTGACAATATCATGATGAGGAACGTTCTGAGGAATGACGAGGACGAAGATTAGGAAAACGGTCATCTGAGATCGTGTAAAATTTGTGCTTTCTTATTGAATGTCCATCTAACTTCATCTTCGACTGTCTATCAAGTTAGTAATAAGAAAAATGAGATTTCCCACTGAAAATCGCATCTCTATATCGATCTAGAAATGAAGAAACTGAGCGGGCTAAATTACTAGAAATCTAGAAACAAATAACTTTGACCGATTGATCTTTAAGGGCCTGATGATGCTCGATATCGGTGATCTTCCAGATCGTGACACGTGGCTGATGACGTGTCCCGAAGCGTGCAAGAAAGGACCCGGAGCGGCCGACCAGACCACTCCTATGCCCGTCCTACAGACAGCCGCTGGCTCACCTCCAAGCCTCCTGCACATTTGGCCTCCTCGGGCGTCTCAGCTCGCCTCCGGGCTACCAAAGAACCAAGATAGCTCGGCCTCCTACTCGGTCCCGAGCCCCTGCCGAGCTCATCTTCCTCGGTCCCTTCGACTGAACAACGGCATCATGCGCAGGTGCTTCCGCCCCGTCTCCGCGAATCTCGCCATACGCGAGATATCCGCTGCCCACGATCCCGCGTTCCACGCTATCATGATCCCCATTAACGAGCTTGTCTCGCCATTAATGGGAGATCCCGTCCATCACGCGGGCGTGACGTCGGAGGCGTAACGGCCGGCGTGATTCTCGCACCTGCCTGCCTGCTACCACCACTATATAAACCCCTCTTTCAGACGGTTCAAGTAAGTCATTTTTCCACTCACTAGGCCGTTACACTGCTCGGATTTCCTGTCTAACTTGATCGTCGGAGGGTCCTCGGTGGTACAACCACCCTGGGGCTTCCTTGCAGGTGGCTCGGCCCCAACAACCTCAAACCCATTAAGATCCACACACTTCAACAGCTATCCTCCAACTTAAATCTCGGCCGTCCATCATCGCCAGCAGCAGATCAACGGAAGGTAACATCTCGACACGATTCGCACCGCGTCAGCTGGCGCCGTCTGTGGGAACCCTTGATTCCACTAAGACAAAGTTTATCTTCCAATCTCAACCTAATGGCGAGTGGTCATCACGACGATCCAAGCACTAGCCGCTACCTCCCCCGCAACGGAGGCGCGGACGAATCTCCTCCCCCGGACGCCATCAACGTCCAAGCCGTCCGGATAGATCGACTTGCGTCCGTCATGGACGCGCTCGTCCGCCTCCAAATGGCTGGGCAAGCTCCCTAGGTCGCCGCTCCCCCACCTCAGGACTAGGACCCCTACAGAGGGAGAGAAGACTCTGCTCGCGTCGGCGCTGCCGACCACCGCATCCCTGTCTCCAACAGTCGCAGGTCCCTCGGGCCGATCCATTTGACTTCGAGGTCTCGCGTTAGAGAGCTTCGCCTCGAGTCTCGTCGCACCCATGTCCTTCCCGAGGCGGTGGCGGTCGGCTCGCCTACTCCCAGGCATGACCGGCACCCCCTCCCTCGACGGGGTCACGCACGCGAGACTCGCCAAGGCAGCTCAAAAACGACTTCGCTAGGAGACCTAAGGGACCTCGCCGAAAGGAACCGAGGCTCATCGAAAATCATGGTCATGTCAGCAGGGGGTCCGTCGAGCACCTACGAGACTCAGCACCCCACACCGGCAGTGGAGTCCGACAGTCGCCCGAGGAAGAAGGCCAGGGATAACGAGCCGATCATTTTTGACGATGGGAACTTCCACGGCATATCCCTGCCCCACAACGACCCTTTGGTGATCACGGCTCAAGTCCACCAATACAAGGTGCACAGGATATTGGTCGACTCGGGTAGCTCGACGGACATTCTCTTCTACGACTGCTTTCTGCGTATGGAACTCACCCCAGCAGACCTAAGGCCAACCTTCTACGTCCTTTCACGGTTCACCAACCACTCCATCCCGGCAGAAGGGGTAGTCACTCTGCCGTCTAACGTCGGGGAGGCTGGCCGCACGCGAACATTGTCTGTGGAATTCATCGTAGCAAGAATCCCATCGGCCTACAACATCCTCCTCGGCCGCCAGACGCTGAACTCCCTTCGGGCCAAGATATCGACCTACCACCTGGCGATGAAGTTCCCTCTCGATCAGGGCGGGATAGGCCGGGTCTATGGAGACCAGAGGATTGCAAAGGTATGCTTCACCGCAACATCTTTGTCTGAATAGCCAGCCGACGATGTCGAGGGTGAAGGCGACATCAGGGGTTCTCTGGACACTCGAGACGAGCAAAAAAAGGTCCGAGGAACCCCGGTCGAACCGCTGACAGAGGTCCCCCTGATAGAAAGGGACGATGAAAAGATCGTCCAGATCGGATCGCTTCTGACAGAAACTCAACGAGATGACTTGGTTAATTTCCTCAGGAACAACTTGGACGTTTTCGCCTAGGCGCCTGTTGACATGCCTGGGATCGACCCCAAAATCATATCTCACAAGCTCGGGGTTGATCTTACGGCACGACCCGTCAGGCGGAAAAAGCGAAACTTTGCCCCGGTCAAACAGAAGGCTATCGAAGACGAGGTGGATCGGCTCCTCGCTGCAAACTTCATTCGGAATGTACCCTATTCGGAGTGGCTGGCGAACGTAGTTCTGGTCAAGAAGTCAAGCGGGAAGTGGCGCATGTGCGTCGACTTCATCGACCTCAATAAGGCCTGCCCGAAGAACAACTATCCCTTCCTTCGGATAGAACAGCTCGTCGACAGCTCAGCTGGCCACAAGCTATTGAGCTTCATGGATGCCTTCTCTGGCTATAATCAAATTCGTATGAATCCGGCAGACGAAGATCTTACCGCGTTCACAACGGACCGGGGGTATACTGCTACAAGGTGATGCCCTTTGGCCTCAAGAACGCTGGAGCTACGTACCAACGATTGGTCAACCGCATGTTCAAGCCGCAGATCGGAAGGAACATGGAAGTTTACATCGACGATATGCTCGTCAAATTAGTCTCGTCGACCGACCACGCCAAGGACCTGGGCGAGGCCTTCGGAGTACTCCGCAAGTTCAAGATGAAGCTGAACCCCGCAAAATGCACATTCGGAGTCACCGGGGGAAAGTTCCTCGGTTTCATGGTCACCCACCGTGGAATCGAAACTAACCCAGAAAAAATCGACGCTATCTTCAACATGACCGCGCCCAAGACCAACGTCGAGATCGTGCGACTAACAGGGTGGGTAGCCACTCTGGGCCGTTTCATATCGAGGTCTGAGGAGAAGTGCCTCCCATTCTTCAAAACTCTAAGGAAGATCCCGAGGTTCGAGTGGTCAGAGGAGTGCCAGACCGCCTTTGACCAATTAAAGAGGCACCTTGCGCCGCCGCCGCCGCTCACCTGACCAGTTGAAGGAGACGAGCTATCACTGTATCTGGCGGTATCCGACCAAGCAGCAGGCTTATTTCTCGTCTGAGAGGTCAACAGAGTGCAGAAGTCGGTATATTATGTGGGCTACGTTTTTAAAGACGCTGAAATGAGATACCCAACCATAGAGAAGATTGTTCTGGCGCTCGTTGTGGCCTTAAGGAAGCTACAACACTACTTCCAAGTGCACACCATCCTCGTTCTTATCGAGCGCCCGCTGGGGGTTATCCTCACGTCACCCGAATCCTCGGGCCACTTAGAGAAGTGGAGGTGGGAAATGTCCCAATTTGACATAAAATACAGCCCGAGACAGGCCATCAAAGCACAAGCCCTGGTCGATTTTATCGTTGAATGCACCATCCCCAGTAAGGAGCTGGAGTCCACGCCGATCCTCGCGGCTCAACCCTCGATCGAGGGGGGCCTGACTCAGTCCCTGAGTGGATTATTTACGTCGAACGGGTCCTCGACCGAGGAAGGCTGTGGAGCTGGCCTCATCATTCGAGGCCCGAACGAGACAAAAATGGAGTATTCTCTGAAGCTCGGGTTCAAGGCCTCAAACAACACGGCAGAATACGAGGCCCTGCTGGCTGGACTTTGCATGGCCTCCGGGCTAGGGCTGAAAACAATTCGGATCCACAGTGACTCAGCCCTCGTCGTTGGCCAAGTGACCGGCCATTTCGAAGTCCGGGAACCTCTAATGGTGAAGTATCTCGCCGAGGTAAGAAGACTTCGGAAAAACTTCGATGAGGTCCATGTAGAGCAAATACCCAGACAGCTCAATATCCAAGCCGACACCCTGAGTAAGCTGGCTTCATCCTACTCGGCCAACAATAAGCGATCTATCCTCTTCGAGACCCTGCCACGGCCCAGCGTGGAAGACGGGGCGACAATCCTTCATGTGTACACAGCCCAGGAAGGGGACCGAGACTGGAGGAAGCCCCTTGTGGAATTCCTAAGAGAGGGCACGCTCCAAGAAGATCGGAAAGTAGCCCGCCGTCTCCGAGCCAAAGCCCGTTACTTCGTCTGGGGCAATGGGAACCTTTACAAGAAGTCTTTCACTCAACCCCTGCTCCGGTGCGTCGACGCCCGTGAAGCCGACTACATTCTCCGCGAAATCCACGAAGGGGTTGGCGGCGCACACCAAGGGGCCTGCACCTTGATCCAGAAGGCATTGCTTCAGGGGTAATACTGTCCAACTATTCACCAAGACGCCCAGAAGCTCGTCAGAAGATGCAAAAGTTGCCGACTCCATGGAAGCATACCTCGTCTTCCGGCCACCGAGCTGACTGCCCTTACCTCCCTGTGGCCGTTCGCCCAGTGGGGGTTGGACATAATAGGCCAGTTCCCTACCAGTACGGGCGGGCACAAGTATGTCCTCGTCGCAGTGGATTACTTCACGAAATGGATTGAGGCCATCCCCATCAGGAAACCGGATGCTACCACGACCATCAAGTTCCTGCAGAACAACGTGATACTCCCGTTCGGCATTCCGAGGTGTATCATCACCGACCACGGAACAATCTTCGAGAAAGAGAAAGTGAAGGAATTCTGCAATGAATATTACATCCTCATGAAGTTCGCCGCGGTTGCACATCCCCAATGCAACAGGTAAGCCGAAACTGCTAATCGGGACGTCCTCCGAGGTCTCCGGACCCCCCTAGAAGGACGCCAAAGCAGTTGGGTCGAGAAATTACCCCAGGTCTTATGGGTCCTGCGCACGTCAAAGAAGACCCCCATCGGAGAAACCCCTTTCAACCTCTGCTACGGGACTGAGGCAATGGTCCCAGCGGAGATTGGGCTACCCAGTCACCGGGTCGAACACTTCGACGACGAAGCCAACACCACGGCCCTCCGGACCAACCTAGATATCTTGTTGGAGAAACGAGACCGGGCTCAGATCAGAGCTGCCGCTTATCAGCAGCAAACCTCCCGATATTACAACGCGCGAGTCAAGCGCCGCTTCTTCAAGACCGGAGACCTAGTCCTGAGGCGAAACGAGTTCGTCGATCAAGGCAGGCTGCATAAGTTTTCCCTTAAATGGGACGGCCCCTTCCTCGTCTCCAAGGTCCTTCCCGGCGGAGCCTACCGATTGCAAGACGCGGACAGGCGCAAGTTTCCACGGCCTTACAATGCTGAGAAACTCAAGCTATACCAGTGAAGAGAATATCCATGAGTGTGTATTTCTTCTTTCACAAGAACAATGTAAACTCTTCTAAAATCCTTTCTATTTAATAATACGAAGGGGACACTAGAACGTTGCGAAAAGAAGAATTCTATTCATTCAAAAAGATACTATGGGCTTCTCAGCCTTACAAAAAAGAGATTACAACAGAGGTGGAACGGGATTCAAGGAAGTACTCCTGGTGATACTCAGAGTAGATTTCAGTCAGCCGGGCCCTAGCCGTTGCAGCCCGCTCCTGCCGACACTGCACGCGGACTCGGGACGCCAAGTGATCGAAGCCCTCACTAAGAGGCAGCCGAGCAGCTACCCTGCTCGGCTATTCCTGGTTGATAGTTCCCTACCCCACGACGCCAGAGATCGAAGCCCTCACCAAGAGGCAGCCGAGCGGCTACCCTGCTCGGCTATCCCTGGCTGGTAGTTCACTGCCACACAGCGCCAAGGATCGAAGCCCTCGTCAAGAGGCAACCGAGCAGCTACCCTGCTCAGCCCATCCTTAGCAGGCCTCTTACGGCCCCTCCAGAGCTAAGAATCGAAGCCCTCATCAAGAGGCGGCCGAGCGGCTATCCTGCTCGGCTATCCCTGGCTGGTAGTTTCCTACCCTACGACGCCAGAGATCAAAGCCCTCACCAAGAGGTAGCCGAGAGGCTACCCTGCTCGGCTATCCTTGGCTGGTAGTTCCCTAGCCCATGACTCCAGGGATCAAAGCCCTCACCAAGAGGCAGCCGAGCGGCTACCCTGCTCGGCTATTCCCGGCTGGTAGTTCCCTACCCCACAACGCCAGGGATTGAAGCCCTCGCCAAGAGGCACCGGACAACAACCCTGCCCGGCCCCGTCCTTAAGGATCAAAGCCCTCGTCAAGAGGCACCGGGCAGTAACTCTGCTCGGCCCGTCCTTAGTAGGCCTCTCACGGCCCCTCCCGCGCTAATGATCAAAAGTCCTCATCAAGAGGCAACCGGGCCCGCCCTTGCTCGGTTATTCCTGCCTGGTAACTCCCAACCCCACAACACCAAGGATCAAAGCCCTCGCCAAGAGGCACCGGGCAGCAACCCTGCCCGGCCCCGTCCTTAAGGATCAAAGCCTTCACCAAGAGGCACCGAGCAGCAACCCTGCTCGGCCCGTCCTTAGTAGGCCTCTTACGGCCCTTCCCGCGCTAAGGATCAAAAGCCCTCGCCAAGAGGCAACCGGGTCCGCCCTTGCTCGGTTATTCCCGGCTGGTAGCTCCCTACCCCACAACGCCAGTGATCTAAGCCTACACCATGAGGCACCGGGCAGCTACCCTGCTTGGCCCGTCCTTAGTAAGCCTCTTACGGTCCCTCTTGCGCTAAGGATCAAAAGCCCTCATCAAGAGGCAACCGGGCCCGCCCTTGCTCGGTTATCCCTGGCTAGTTGTTTCCTACCCTACAACTCCAGGGATCGAACCCCTCGCCAAGAGGCCACTGAGCAGCTTCACTACTCGGTCCATCCTTAGCCACCTCTTATGGCCTTTCCGGCGCTAAGGATCGAAGCCCTCACCAAGAGGCAACCGAGCAGCTACCATGCTCGGTTATGATGGATGTCGTTCACTACCCCACGAAGCCAGATACCTAAGCCCTCGCCAAGAGGAAACCGAGCATCTACTATACTCGGTTATCTGTAGGTGGTGTTACTAACCGCCAATGCCACAGTCCAAGCCTTCGCCATGAGGCCATCCACGTCTAAGCGATCCCAACCTCGACTTCGGGGCCATGGAGATACCGACACTTCACCGGTCTTTGCACACTTGGCAAATAGTCGAATTCAACTCGACGTGCGATCACCAGACGAAGAACTGGCCCGACGTGAAGGCTGAACTGTGCAAATACAAGTGTTTACCGACAAAGGAAAATACGCGCGCAAATAGTACCGCAAAAAGTTTTTATTCACAAAGACAAAAGCCTTTACAAGGTTATTGTGGGCTCCCCAGCCTTATCAAATTACCCGAAGGCTTACAAAAGAGAGAGGAGGAAAAGCCAAAAAGTTCAGGCCGCAAGCCCTGCCTAGACCTCACCTCCCTCATCACCATCGGCCGGAGGCATGACCACCGAAAGTGGGACCGAAGCACAGAGCTCACCGTCGGCAAACTCCGGAAACTGATCCTTGACGGCATCAAGAGCTTTGTTCCATGCAATGGCGGAGGCCTCGCCGAGATCGACGTAAAACTGGTCCGACCCTTTATAATCAGTCACCGCCTTTCTAGCCCGAATCTCGGCAACCTCCATCGCTTGAAGCGCCGCCTCGGCATCCCGCCTGCTGGCATCCCTTGCCCTCTTCATGTCTGCAAAGCGATCGGCCAGTGCCATCAACTTCACCTCGATGACTCGGTGGGACTCATTTAGGCGGTGATAGGACTCCCAGCAATTTGAGACGGCGAGCTCCGCGGCGGCCGATCGGGCTTCAAGGACGGCCATCCTCTCGCTCTCCAGACGCAGCTCAAGTCGCAGATCCTCGGCCTCCGAAGAAGGCTCTCCCACCGGCCTCGTAGCATGGATAGCACCCCCGGCCTCCATGCGAGTAACGAGGGCGCAGTGCTGAAGGACCTGACGAAAAACAGTAAAGAGACTTAGAGACACTCGAACTAAAGAAAGGGCGCTCGAAATAACACATGATGGAGTACATACTTGCACCGCCTCCTGAGCTATAGTCGCCATTTGAGCGCTCAAGGTCCCCCACGGAATCTTGCCCCCGGCCGACTCTTCCATACCAGCAAGCAGGGTGGCAGCAACGGAAAGCCCGGACGGGACTACGAAACAGACGTCCCCCTCCTGCACAGGAATCCCCTCAGGAATATTCGTCGGTGGCGCGCGAGAGACCATCCTCTTCCTCTTAAGAGGAAACCCATCTTCGTCCTCCCTTGCATCCCTCGTCCGGGGCTCGGGAACCCGTGGACGCCTTTGGCCGTCGCCAGGGAATCATCGGGAGCTCGTAACGAGGCAGATGGCCCGGACGGCGGCGGCACATTTGGTGCGGGGATCGGGTCAGCCGGGGGCATGGCCGCACCGCCGGCCCCCTTCCGGGACAGAGCACCGAGGGTACCAAGAGTCCTGGATAGATCCATTTGTCCTGCCAAAGGGAGAGGCAGGCTCGACTCAGAAAGAGAAGAAGCGGAAGAAAGAAAAGGAAGAATCTACGGGGTGCTCCCTAGACTCTATCCGAACTATTTCTACGGACTTCTCAGAAGAAGACACCTAACCTGATGGAGAGAAGTCCTCGGGAGAGAAAACGCAGAGATCTGACCTAAAAAAGAGAGCCCGAGCTAACGAGACCCAAGGCGAGAAAAATGTTAAGTGGTACGGGCCATGATAAGGACCCTACCTCTATTTATAGCTGCCGGCGTACACATCCTACGGCAACAGTCATCTCTCGCCGAAACGGCTCAGTGCATTCGACGGCTACGATTGCTACACCTGTCGCACGCACATTGGCCGTATCCCATCAGACACCGGAAGTCTGCGGCCCGTCGCGTCAGCCAACCAGCGCCCGACACGTGGGCTGTCGCTTCAGTGATCGTACGCACGGTCCGGCGCATCCTCTTCAATGCGAGATCTGGCCCCTGACCGCTGACATCACCAAGAAGATACAGTTGATTGCCCGGGAACACACGCTCACGATATCTACGACGAGAAGCTCACCTCGGGTGACCCGGCAGACCACCCTCGACCCGACCCATGAATAGGTCGGGACGAGAGTGGGGGCCTAATGATGATGCTCGATATCGGTGATCTCCCAGATCGTGACACGTGGCTGATGACGTGTCCTGAAGCGTGCAAGAAAGGACCCGCATTGGCCGACCAGAATACTCCTATGCCCGTCCTACAGACAACCGCTGGCTCACCTCCGAGCCTCCTCCACATTTGGCCTCCTCGGCCCTTTCAGCTCGCCTCCGGGCTACCACAGAACCAAGATAGCTCGGCCTCCCACTCGGTCCCGAGCCCCCGCCGAGCTCATCTTCCTCGGTTCCTTCGACCGACCGACGACATCATTCGCAGGTGCTTCCGCTCCGCCTCCGTGAATCTCGCCATGCACGAGATATCCGCTGCCCACGACCCGCGTTCCACGCCATCACGATCCCCATTAACGAGCTTGTCTTGCCATTAATGGGAGATCTCGCTCATCAAGCGGGCGTGACGTCGGGGGCGTAACGGCCAGCGTGATTCTCGCAACTGCCTGCCTGCTGCCACTGCTATATAAACCCCTCCTTCAGACAATTCAAGTAAGTCATTTTTCCACTCACTAGGCCGTTACTCTGCTCGGATTTCCTGTCTAACTTGATCGTCGGAGGGTTCTCGGTGGTATAATTATCCCGGGACTTCCTTGCAGGTAGCTCGGCCCCAACAACCTCAAACCCATTGAGATCCGCACACTTCAACAGCTATCCTCCAACTCAAATCTCCGCTGTCCATCATCGCCAGCAGCAGATTAACGAAAGGTAACATCTTGACGCGATCCGCACAGCGTCAGGACCTGTTTGGTTGTAGAATTTATGTGGATTTTGCACTATTTAGATTGTATGATCCTTGGATTAGCAAATAGTGTGTTTGGTTGTAGCACGAGGTAAGTTTGGTTTTGGTTGTTTTTAACGAGGGGCCCACAAGAAAACATGGATCCTGAAATCTTTTTTCGGTTGAATTCTTGTGGATTTCAAGCAAAATATGTGGGGCCCACCGCACTTTATATATTAAAAAATTAACTCTCTTTCTGTCTCTTTCTAAAATTCTCAAATCCAAATCGTACTTTCTTTTTCCCAACCAAACAAGGATTATAAGGATGTACAAATCCAATACAATGAATCTAATACCAACCAATTACAAAATCAGCCGGTGCAAAAAATTTCAATTGTACCGTTTAGGAATCCAAATTTCAGAATACTATAACCAAAGGGCCCTTACGGAGATGCGGCAATTTTGCAACCGTTCTAGGGGCCAGGTGAAATCAAGAGCCACGTCATAAAATACCCCCTTGAATGCAATGAGGAGAGAGAGAGAGAGAGAGAGAGCGGAACATAAGATGGTCAACAGAGAAAAAAATTTCAAAATTGAAATATAGAAGAGAGACAACGAAACGCCCGCGTTGACTCAGTGCTTACTTGTCCTGGTTGCTGTCGTCATCGCTTGGCTCAAATACGTAGATAGCTAAAATCAAGGCTAATAGCTCAAAGCCAGTAAGTTCCATATATGACCATCTTTCCCTTCCCTTTTTCTCATAATAATAAAACTAGGATGCACGTTCTTTTGATTTTTTTTTAATTTTTAAATTTTAGGTATTTTGGTTCTTTTCCACTTAATTAATTTCTCTTCTCCATTTTCCATTTATATTATAAAAAGAGAAAATTAATTCTAGGCCCGAGGGTTTTTGAGAATGGACTTATTTTTAAAACCACTTATTTTCAAAATTGTTAAAAAAGCTCAATACATTAAACAACACGCAGTGTTAGAATCCCATGCGTATCATAATTGAAATAACTTATCAAAATACTAGTTTTATATTTTCTTAAGCCATATGCGTTTTGAAATTTAATAACTTCATTTATTCAACCGTAATATTATTATATTTCATATCGTTATCGCTGCTTATCAAACTATAAGTTTGTTTATCGTATCATAGCACTATTCATCAGATTATGTCTTTGTTTATCGAATCATGTTACTATTTATCATAATATATTTTTTTTATCAATCATAACATATATTTTATGAATTCTTTAAATTGTATTATTGATAATACATGCACAAATACATATGCAAACCAAGGTTTAGGTTTAGGTTTAGAAGAAATTCAAAAACATAATTTGGATGTTCCACAATTTTAGAACATTTTGGGTTTAAAAAAAAATCAATTTAAGAAATTTCGGCCAAAACCAGTTTTCCTTGTAATAAAAGTTCCTTGTTCAACATGCATAACGGTGATATTCATAGTTTATTACGCATACAGTGTTGCATATACGATGTTCTCGAGTGTGTGGTTTGTTGTAACCTATATTGCAGTAAAATATCTGCAATGTAGGGAGAACATCATTCTTCTTTATGATTTTTTTATTTTTTATTTTCTTATATTTTCGATGCATATGCATTTTTATGCTGCATATTTCTCCACTTATTAATGTAAAACTAGTTGCTTAATTTAAAATAAATTTCTCATGAGGAAGCTTTATTTTTTTTATTTCATTACTTGTTGGAATGTGTTTTAGATGTAGTCGAGATAGATAGATGGTCTTCAAGATTTAGGTTTTCTAATAGTTATGATGGATGATGGTTTATCGATTGAATTAAAAAAACATAGACAATTAATTATATACATTTATAAAAATTGGATATATTTCAGTGCATTCGTTATATGAATTTCTTCGATGACCGTCCGCAAATGTCATATATCTCTACATTTAAAAAAATATCTTCCCTCCATATGACATGCATCCGAGATGGCCTACAAGAAAGAGAGTAGAAATTTATAAGCACTTATGATTTTGTTCCTCTACAGGTTTTTAGGACCTCGCGCAATGCACTGGGCTTGGATTGATAAGGCTAGCCCATTTACTGGGTATGCCTAATGAGCCCATAGGGCAAATTAGGAAATTGGACTCATATGATTTGGCTTTTAAGCCCATAATTCATTTTCAAGGTCACACATCTAATTTGAATGATTGAGCTCCCTAACTCATTTGAAACTCATGCGGTGCCCTTCGTCTTGAAAAATTATTTCATGAGCCGACCGTGTATATCCGAACAAGAAAAAGAAGAGATAGAAGTGTGAGCTCTACTTACTGTCCAAGGCTGCAAGAAACTTCCCCCTCTCGCACACCCATACCCTGGTACCCCGAATAATTTTTCCTTGGCCTTATACAATTTTTTTAAAAAGAATTTTTTAAGCATGTGTATGTCTATTGTTTCCTATTCTTCAAACAATAAAGGAAATATAATTGAACACGGTCTGGAAATAGGTTTCACAATCAGATGAGCTTTATTTCTGTGCTTTCGAGAGCTATCCATACAAGATTGATTAGAAACTAGTGAGTGCTAGATTGATTAGAAAACGAGATACATGATTGATATATAGATATGATCGTTAGGTTGATCATACTGGAGCATACACTTTTCATGATTTTTAATTAGATATCAGCGGAGACTAATACAAAAAACTGTCTACATTATGGATGTTAGAAAGATCACTTTTAAGTCATGAAGTCTTCTAACTTCTTTGGAAGTGGATTATTTCTTTTGATTTTGAGGTCATGGTATACATCATAGATCTATATAAAAAGGTATCCAACACCGATTTTCTCTCTCTATATTTTTAATGTCCTTAAAACTCTATTCACTTTTTATTTGTTCAAAATTCATATATTCACTTTTTATTTGTTCAAAATTCATATATATATCCTTATACCCTTAAATAATATCTTTTTGATTAAATTAGCAAAAATCATATGTATAATTATCATCAAATTAAAAAAAAATTGCAAACATGAATAAACAAGTAAAGAGAATCAATATTGATCCAAGTTTTGATTACAATTCGACTGAAGACGAACTTTTATCTTATATATGATATTGTACACTATTGCATATATATGAGATTAACTTTGAGAGATAATACATATATAAATGTGAATCATGCCAAAAAAGTTACTTGTCATGATTGTGCATGGCAACAAGCGACAGATACCTTGTCTGATAAGGATATCAATATCAAATTCTATTTTCTTTTTAGATTGTTGTGCTATTATAACAAAATATAATTTTAAGGAAAGTGATCAAAAGTCAAAGTCAACACATAATACCTGGTCACACCGTTGAAGCCCCAGCCCCTTATCATGATGTTGCAGGCCCGATTTCTAGTGTGGTGATTATATAATCATTGGTAGAGACGTGGGAAAAAGAGTGGCTGCTATTTAGAAAAGTTAGCATGGGTGTTATTTGGGGATCTTGGTCACACATGCTACGTGATACATTAATACCAAAGGCTTCTGTTTCACACAAATCTCGATCGTTCGTTTCTATTTTGGATGGATCAGGACCGTTAGATGAAACAGTATGGGTGCTATTCTTGGCCAAATAACAGCCACTTCGAATCTTGAGACGGAAAGGAAGGGCTGGGCCATGGGCCCGTTCAAATATTTCGTCGTCGCGTACCTATAAATCTCAAATTTATTTATGTAGCCTAAATTTATTTTATTTTATTTTATATTATTAGACCTCGCATTCACTTCAATTCCTGGTTTCGCCCCTGTATATAATTCAACACATAACAATTTTCATCAATGGGCAATAGCTCAGTTGGTATGAGCACCTCCCCTTCTGGGGGAGTGCGGAGATCGAATCTCAGAAACCCAAGAGAAGAAGTGACTACAAATTAACGCTTTCGGGACAAATCCATGGGTCTCCTGGATGCGTGTGAAAAAACACATAACAACTTTCATGGTTGCTATCCTACACGATATTAAAAGCAAGTAATGAGCAAGTAGGGAACACGCATGCAATTGAGCAATTTCTAAGCCATAAATGTAAAGCAAGAGGGATAGAGAAATTGCAAACACAAGTTATTTTTATAGTGGTTCGGAAGATCCCCAGTCCACTTCCTTTAGGCGCACGAGCCCGTTCCACTAAACACGTCTCCACCGAGACTTTCACGTTACGCACCCGCAACTTCTTACACCACGTCTCCACCGAGGCTACCACGTTGTACACTTGCAACCTTTCACAATCACGTCACCACCAAGACTACAAGTTCTTCTTCCTTATAAAGACAGATGTTTACCACCGGAAAATCGGACTGAGGTGTGGAGAGCGCGTCCAGCCTAAATCTGGGGCCAGATATTATATGGAATATGTCCATCCATCTCTCCGAAGATACCGAGTTGATTCATGGCACCGTATATCAGAGGTTTGGATAGATATGTTTCATATAACATTAGCCCCCAGATTCAGGCTGGACGCGCTCCCCGCGCTTCAGTCCGGTTTTCTGGCGGTAAAAAGATTCCGGCACGCCCAGTTGGACTTGGTGGAGGTAGGGATCGTTTGTGAGAAAGTCGGAGATGGCTTTTCCTTTCACCGCTTTGAGGGGATGATATGTTACTGAAAACTCCATCAGCAGGAGGGCCTATTTGGCGAGCCTTCCCGTCGGTATAGCTTTTGACATTAGATATTTAAGGAGATCCATGTTTGATATGAGATGGACTTCATGCGCCAGGACGTATTGTCTGAGCTTTGTTATCGCGAAGATCAGCTCCAGGCAAATACAAGTTATTTTTATAGTGATTCGAGAGATCTCCTAGTCCACTTCTTTTAGGCGTACGAGCCCGTTTCACTAAACACGTCTCCACCAAGACTTTCACGGTGAGTCCCACAACCTCTTACACCAAGTCTCCACCGAGACCACCACGTTGCATACTTGCAACCTCTCACATTCACGTCTCCACCAAGACTATAAGTTCTTCTTCCTTATAAAGACACATGTTTACTGCCGGAAAACTGGACTGAGGCGCGGGGAGCGCGTCCAGCTTGAATCTGGGGGCAGATACTATATGGAATATGTATATCCACTTCTCCGAAGATACCAAGTTGATTTATGGCACCGTATATCGGAGGTTTGAATGGATATGTTTCATATAGCATCAGCCCCCAGATTCAGGCTGGATGCGCTCCCCGCGCCTCAGTTCGGTTTTCCGGCGGTAAAAAGATTCTGGCATGCTCGGTGGGACTTGGTGGAAGTAGGGATCGCTTGTGAGAAAGTCGGCGATGACTTGTCCTTTCATCGCTTTGAGAGGACAATATGTTACTGAAAACTCCATCAGCAGGATGGCCCATTTTGCGAGCCTTCTTGTCACGCCCCGCTTCCCAGAGTATGCTAAGATGGGCACGTGACATAACCAGCCATGCTACCTGTGGATAGGAAAAATCCTTCCACAGTCACATTACGGCTGTAGAGATATCAAGAACAGGAAAGTAACTAACTATCTAGTACATGTCCATAAGCCAGAGTAAAAGAGTCAAGAAATAACAATATGCGGAAGCCAAAAGATACAATAAATGAAACACCTGGAAGTGAAACTACATACCGACAGGAACTTCACCGCTCGTCTAACAACGGCAGTACTCCTGGTCAGTCTGCAATAAGGTAGAAGAATCTGGGCCATGCAAAACCCAGACGTCAGCGCGACATGTCATCAAGCAATAAAAATAAGCAGGGTAGCAGGCAATGCAAGTATAAACATGAATGAAAAGCATGTGTAACAGTAATATAAATCAGGGCAGTGAAGGGTAGTGTGCAGTGAGTAAACTAAACTGTTCTATTGGGTTTTCTACTCTAAAGTCTTTGAAATCAATTTAATGAATCATCGATATAACTCAATAGTATCCCGTGCATACCCGGGACCACGGTCAAGATTCTCGGGCTGAATCCGAGACATGCCGCTAGGCACTAAAACATGAAATATGTACAGATGAATGATGTCAGCAGCATCATCCCAAGGCCGGCCTAGCCTCTAAAACTGATCAGTATAAGCGAGTAACTGTCGAGTTACAAGTCAGGATTTCATCATTGATTTCCCCATACCCCCAAGTTATATATGTCAAGTCAGATATTCAGTAATCAAGAACTAATGCCAATACAGGATCAGGTAAGAGCAGATTTGTCTGGATAGACAACAGGAACGGTCCGTGAGGACTACATGTCAGGTTTGTTGGCATTAGGCACAAGATCAGGTAACAGGTCAAGCCATGGTATATCAGGTCAAGTCAAGTAGTGTACGGTACCATGTCGGGTCAAGTAATATGTGTGTAGCAAGTCATGTCAGGGTGTAAAAGATAGCATGTGGGTGCTCATAAACAGCTAGCATAATCATGGTTATAAATAATCAAGCATGGATGCACAAATATTTATCAAGGATTACATCATGACTATGTAGGATGCACAAGATCAAGTATGAGATACTAATGTAACAGTAAAATGAAATAATATGGTCTCGGCGTGCAACTAGATATGTAATAAACCGTACGGATACAGACGGATACTATAAAACTGTAAATCGGTAAAATTTGCTGAATATTAAAACACAAGCACTATTATTTATTAAATAGATATTGATATAATAATATTAACATGGATAATATATTCAAGCCGATTAATAACTATAAAAGTGGTATTGATTAACCATGCACAAGAAAGTTCCGTTCAGAAATTCAGCGTCACCCTGATTTATAAAATAGCTTAAAAATAACAAACGTTCTCCAAAAGGGACATGTCTTATACCAAAACAAATATAATTCAATAAGATTTTCATTTTTATAAGTTTAAACATCTAATATTGTCCCTACAAAAAGTTATGAACATCCGAAGTTGAAAGTTTGCTGCTGGAATTTGCCTGGACAGCAGTTTAAATACATATTCATTTGCATTTTACGTTATTTAAACAATTTATTTTGCAAGTAAATATTTCATAGAGTTATAGTATTCTGAGTTAGCTTCGTAACGAACTAAAGAACGTATGCTAATGATTTTTCTATAATTTATAATGAATTTTATAAGGTAAGGTGTACAGTAAATTTCAGATTTGTCGTATCCGCTTTGCAACGACGTTTCATGTGTAAACTATAATATTTTCAAATGTATAACATTATAAAATGCAGATTATAAACTAATTACAGATAATAATAAGAAATATTACGACGATATATATTTTAAATGATATGGATGCAGTATAATGTAATCTAGTATGTCACAAGATAAGTTTTCATGATCTAAATTTAAAATGATATAAACGGATGCAAACGGAATATCGAAACGTTATAAAATTAAACATGGGGTACTAGATTTAAACTATAAGTATGATATTTATTTAAATAGATATAAAATGAATTATATAGCATGTAGCAAGATTAACTTGCCTAGACGAAACAAGAACGGATGTGTACGGAACGTCCTTCGTCGGCGAAATGTCGCGACGCGCGTACGGTACACGAAACGGTTCCAAACAACGCATGAGGGTGATCACGCATGTCAGGTACGTTCACTGGATCACTCGGATCATCAGCGACGAGCACGGCTCCGGCGGTAATCACCGGAATCAAGAAACAAGATCAAGAAAAAGAAAGAAGAAAGAAGAAGAAGAGCTTGTGTATTAAATAAGGAAAGAAAAATTAAATAAATAAAAAATATATATAAATAGATATATACAGAGGAGAGGGAGAGAGAGAAAGGGGTTGTTGGTTTGTTAGGAAATTAGATTTAAAATTTTAAATGATTTTTAGATTTAAAATTTTAGATAAGAGGTTTCAGTTTGTTAAAGAAATCGTATGAAAATATTTAAACTAAATTTTAAAATTAAATAAATTGAATTTTGGAGGGATACAAAAATATTTCACAACGCGCCCGGGTCGGGTTTAAAAATTCAGATTTAAAATACGAAAAATATGTGCGACCTTCAAAAATTCAAAATGAATGCTCAGGTAACGAAAATGCATACCCCCAAGAGCGGATGCACGTACATGCACGTAGCCATCGAAACACGTCCGTTTCACTGAACGGGACGAGAACACGATGCAAGGACGCTACCACAGGGTTAGGGGTAACAGGCAGGCCATGAAATGCAATTTTAATTTATTTTACATGATTTAAACTGTTATATACAAAAGATATGATACAAGACAAATACCAGTATATACTAAATTATGAATTGCACTAGTCCATGTAACAAGTCAAGGTAATCTATAATAAGAGTCAAACAGGTTCAAGCAAGCGGGTCGGGTCGAATGCAAAGTAAAGTGTAAAATACCATTCGCACCCACAATACGTTAAATCAAGAATACCACAACTAAAGAAATACGAGAACTGGAATTGGTATAAATGAACCCGGGTGTTACATTATACCCAACTACAAAAGAATTTCGTCCTCGAAATTCCAAGAACAAGAAAGGATAATCAATCAAGAAACTATAAAGATAGATGGGAAAAACTTCTGTCGGACTTCATCTTCTCGTTCCCAAGTTGATTCTCTTCAAGAAACAAATACAACAGTGATAACCTCGTTCTTAAGAACCTTTTTTCTTCGATCCACGATTGACCTGGGTCGCTCCTCAAGGGTTAAATCTTCTCGTACAGTCATCTCCGAAAGATCCAATACATGTATTTCCTCTCGAGCATACCTACGGGGTTGAGATACGAGAACCTCGTCATGAACATTCTCCAAAGATTGCGGTAACACCAACGATGCGCCACTTCTCCAATACGCCCCAAAATCTTAAAAGGTCCAACGAATCGAGGACTAAACTTTTCTCGGCCTCTGTAACGGATCACCCCTCTAGTCGGTGACATCTCCAAGAATACTAAATCACCAACAGCGAACTCTAGAGGTCTTCTCGATATAACTGCCCAACTCTTTTGTCGGTCTTGTGCTGCTTTCATATGATTACGGATAGTATAAACCTTCTCAACTGTCTGCACAACCAAATCTGGTCCTAACAATCTTCGTTCTCTAACATCGTCCAGCAAACAGGTGAACGACACTTGCGACCGTATAAAGCTTCGAATGGAGCCATCTGAAAAGCCGCCTAAAACTGTTGTTGTAAGAAAACTCCACCAAATGTAGATGATCCTCCCATGAACCCTTGAAATCTAACATGCAAGCTCTCAACATGTCTTCAAGAGTTTGGATCGTTCTCTCCGACTGGCCATCTGTTTGAGGGTGATAAGCTGTGCTAAACTTCAATCGAGCCCCCAAACTTTCCTGTAATCTCCTCCAAAAGTGTGATAAGAAACGAGTGTCACGGTCGGACACGATACTCACCGGTACTCCATGCAATCTTATTATCTCCTGCATGTACCGCTCTGCCAAAGCTTCTGTTGATCGACCAACTCAAAATGGTATGAAATGAGCTGCCTTGGTCAATCGATCAACAATCACCCAAACTGCATTGTTGCCCTTTGGACTCCGCGGTAGAGCTGTCACGAAATCCATGGTTATATGTTCCCACTTCCATTGAGGGATCGGAAGTGATTGCAATAAACCAGCAACCCGTTGATGTTCATCCTTAACTTGCTGACACATCAAACACTTTGCCACAAAACGGCGATATCCCGTTTCATGCCTTCCCAATAGAAATGCTGTCGTATATCTCGGTACATCTTCGTGCCTCGTGGATGTATGGAATATGCTGAACTGTGCGCCTCCTTCATAAGTTCTTCGCGAATGTCTCCTTTTGGCACACACAAACGGCTACCATATCGCAACGAACTATCTTCATGAATTAACAAGTCCGTTCGAAGTCCAGCTTCAACCTGTTCTCGAAACCTTTGCAATCTTGGTTTTTTTTTACTACGCTGCTTTAATACTCTCGATCAATGACGACTGTACTTACAGCGACATCAACTGTCCTGAAGAATGCGGTAGCACGATCTCCAACTCGAATCTCCGAAAGTCTTCAATAAGTTCCTTTTTGTGCAGTCAACATCCGAATTGCTGGTAACCGACTAAGCGCATCCGGCACAACATTAACTTCCCCGGATGGTACTTAAGATCAAGATCGTAGTCAGCCATCAGCTCCAACCATCTACACTGCCTCATATTAAGCTCCTTCTGTGTGAACACGTACTTTAGGCTTTTGTGATCGGTGAAAATTTCGCCCCTTTCGCCCAATAAGTAGTGTCTCCAAATTTTCAAAGCGAAAAATCACCGCTGCTAGCTCCAAGTCATGAGTTGGGTAATTCTTCTCATGGGTCTTCAACTGTCTCGATGCGTAAGCTATAACCTTCTCATGCTGCATCAAAACACATCCCAATCCTTTCCCAGATGCGTCGCTGTGAATCACCCATCCTCCAGAACTGTCTGACACGGTTAAAATAGGAGCGGTTATTAATCTCTGCTTTAATGCCTCAAAAGCTGACGCACACTTATCCGTCCATACAAACGGTACTTCCTTGCGTGTAAGCTTGGTCAAGGCTCAGCCAAACGAGCAAAATTCTCCACGAACCTTCTGTAGTATCCTGCAAGTCCAAGAAAACTTCTGATCTCTACAACGTTCTTCGGAATCGGCCAGTCTTGAACTGCTGCAATCTTCCCTGGATAAATGGCGATTCCATCTCCAGCTACGATATGCCCCAAAATCTTCACTTCTTCAAGCCAAAACTCGCACTTGCTCATCTTTGCATACAATCTTTCTTGCCTCAATGTTTGCAGTGCGATCTTCAAGAGTTCTGCATGCTCTTCAATACTCCTCGAGTAGACCAGAATATCCTTCGCGAACACCACTATAAACTGGTCCAAGAATGGTGAAAAGATTCGGTTCATCAAGTCCATAAATATCGCCGGTGCGTTCGTTACTCCAAAGGGCATCACTAATACTCGAAATGTCCATATTGAATTCGGAACGCAGTCTTGCAGATATCTTCAGATTTAACTCGGACCTGATGATATCCGAACCGTAAATCTAGCTTCGAGAATACCTTCGCGCCGCCAAGCTACGCAAACACTTCGCCAATGCAAGAGATCGGGTACTTGTTCATAATAATCACCCGGTTTAATTCTCGATAATCGATGCACATCCTCCTTGTGCCATCTTTCTTCTTTACTAGAAGAACTAGAGTTTCCCAATGCGAGTTACTGCTACGAATCCAACCCTTCTCAAGTAATTCAGCAACCTGCTTCTTGACTTCTTCCAACTCCACTGGTGCCATTGGATAGTACGTCTTTGAGATTGGCACTGCACCAGAATCAATCACAAACTCCACGCCTCGTTTTGGCGATAATTCCGACACGTCTTCGAACATGTCCATGAACTCTCGAAATATAGTCGACGCTTCTTCCTTATCACTTCCATCAACGAAAGATCATCATTCGTCGGCCTAGCCCTAAACTCGACTGGCCCGACGGAACTGCTTCCTCTAGTAAAACAAACTCCGGATGTCCAGGAATCTGGAAAATCACTTTCCTTTCCTTACAATCAATATGAGCATGGAAAGTGCCGTGAAAATCCATTACCAGGACAACAACAAACAAAGGAACGCACTAGGATTGAATAGTCCTAATGCGGGGAAAACAAGAACAAGTAAGATACCGAGGTGACTTCGTCCGAAGCCAAGATACTGAAGAGGATTAAGCACGATAACCATGATTCAAGTTGGCGATAAAACAAGAACTGGTAAGTAATGAAACCGAGAGAAGCAAGGTTATATAACGATCATGGAATACGGAAGTGAATCAAGACCAGGACTCCAAATTACTTAAATAGAGTATCGCATTATAACCATGCTGCAGTTCACGGGCACAATTACATAACTCCACCCAAGTCGCCCAAGTCCTAGAGATAACAAGGAATCAGGTTTTCGAGTCGATATGCAAAGGAAGTTTGCACATCGTACAAGATATAATCAGGAAGAACTTGATTCAAAAACGGTAAAACGGCAAGGTGGCAGGACATGTTTCCTAAACACGGGTATTCTGATTCGTGTATTGGGTACCATACCCAACTACAAAAGAATCAACCCGACTAACCTATGTCTCTGATACCAAAAGAACCATGTCACGCCCCGCTTTCCAGAGTACGCTAAGATAGGCACGTGACATAGCCAGCCATGCTACCCGTGGATAGGAAAAATCCTTCCACAGTCACATTACGGCTGTAGAGATATCAAGAACAGAAAAGTAACTAACTATCTAGTACATGTCCATAAGCCAGAGTAAAAGAGTCAAGAAATAACAATATGCGGAAGCCAAAAGATACAATAAATGAAACATCTGGAAGTGAAACTACATACCGACAGGAACTTCACCGCTCGTCTAACAGCGGCAGTACTCCTGGTCAGTCTGCAACAAGGTAGAAGAATCTGGGCCATGCAAAACCCAGACGTCAGCGCGTCATGTCATCAAGCAATAAAAATAAGCAGGGTAGCAGGCAATGCAAGTATAAACATGAATGAAAAGCAGGTGTAACAGTAATATAAATCAGGGCAGTGAAGGGTAGTGTGCAGTGAGTAAACTAAACTGTTCTATTGGGTTTTCTACTCTAAAGTCTTTGAAATCAATTTGATGAATCATCGATGTAACTCAATAGTATCCCGTGCATACCGGGGACCACGGTCAAGATTCTCGGGCTGAATCCGAGACATGCCGCTGGGCACTAAAACATGAAATATGTACAGATGAATGATGTCAGCAGCATCATCCCAAGGCTGGCCTAGCCTTTAAAACTGATCAGTATAAGCGAGTAACTGTCGAGTTATAAGTCAGGATTTCATCATTGATTTCCCCATACCCCTAAGTTATATATGTCAAGTCAGGTATTCAGTAATCAAGAACTAATGCCAATACAGGATCAGGTAAGAGCAGGTTTGTCTCGATAGACAACAGGAACGGTCCGTGAGGACTACATGTCAGGTTTGTTGGCATTAGACACAAGATCAGGTAACAGGTCAAGCCATGGTATATCAGGTCAAGTCAAGTAGTGTACGGTACCATGTCGGGTCAAGTAATATGTGTGTAGCAAGTCATGTCAGGGTGTAAAAGATAGCATGTGGGTGCTCATAAACAGCTAGCATAATCATGGTTATAAATAATCAAGCATGGATGCACAAATATTTATCATGGATTACATCATGACTATGTAGGATGCACAAGATCAAGTATGGAATACTAATGTAACAGTAAAATGAAATAATATGGTCTCGGCGTGCAACTAGATATGTAATAAACCATACGGATACAGACGGATACTATAAAACTGTAAATCGGTAAAATTTGCTGAATATTAAAAAACAAGCACTATTATTTATTAAATAGATATTGATATAATAATATTAACATGGATAACATATTCAAGCCGATTAATAACTATAAAAGTGGTATTGATTAACCATGCACAAGAAAGTTCCGTTCAGAAATTCAGCGTCGTCATGATTTGTAAAATAGCTTAAAAATAACAAATATTCTCCAAAAGGGACGTGTCTTATACCAAAACAAATATAATTCAATAAGGTTTTCATTTTTATAAGTATAAACATCTAAGGTTGTTCCTACAAAAAGTTATGAACATCCGAAGTTGAAAATTTGCTGCTGGAATTTGCCTGGACAGCAGTTTAAAGACATATTCATTTGCATTTTACGTTATTTAAACAATTTATTTTGCAAGTAAATAATTCATAGATTTATAGTATTCTGAGTTAGCTTCGTAACGAACTAAAGAACGTTTGCTAATGATTTTTCTATGATTTATAATGAATTTTATAAAGTAAGGTGTACAATAAATTTCAGATTTGTCGTATCCGCTTTGCAACGACGTTTCATGTGTAAATTATAATATTTTCAAATGTATAACATTATAAAATGCAGATTATAAACTAATTACAGATAATAATAAGAAATATTACGACGATATATATTTTAAATGATATGGATGCAGTATAATGTAATCTAGTATGTCACAAGATAAGTTTTCATGATCTAGATTTAAAATGATATAAACGGATGCAAACGGAATATCGAAACGTTATAAAATTAAACACGGGGTACTAGATTTAAACTATAGGTATGGTATTTATTTAAATAGGTATAAAATGAATTATATAGCATGTAGTAAGATTAACTTGCCTAGACGAAACAAGAACGGATGTGTACGGAACGTCCTTCGTCGGCGAAATGTCGCGACGTGCGCACGGTACACGAAACGGTTCCAAAACAACGCACGAGGGTGATCACGCAAGTCAGGTACGTTCACTGGATCACTCGGATCGTCAGCGATGAGCACGGCTCCGGCGGTGATCACCGGAATCAAGAAACAAGATCAAGAAAAAGAAAGAAGAAAGAAGAAGAAGAAGTAAGAAGAAGAGCTTGTGTATTAAATAAGGAAAGAAAAATTAAATAAATAAAAAATATATATAAATAGATATATATAGAGGAGAGAGAGAGAGAGAAAGGGGTTGTTGGTTTGTTAGGAAATTAGATTTAAAATTTTAAAAGATTTTTAGATTTAAAATTTTAGATAAGAGGTTTCAGTTTGTTAAAGAAATCGTATGAAAATATTTAAACTAAATTTTAAAATTAAATAAATTGAATTTTGGAGGGATACAAAAATATTTCAAAACGCGCCCGGGTCGGATTTAAAAATTCAGATTTAAAATACGAAAAATATGTGCGACCTTCAAAAATTCAAAATGAATGCTCAGGTAACGAAAATGCATACCCCCAAGAACGGATGCACGTAACCATCCAAACACGTCCGTTTCACTGAACGGGACGAGAACACGATGCAAGGACGCTACCACAGGGTTAGGGGTAACAGGCAGGCTATGAAATGCAATTTTAATTTATTTTACATGATTTAAACTGTTATATGCAAAAGATATGATACAAGACAAATACCAGTATATACTAAATTATGAATTGCATTAGTCCATGTAACAAGTCAAGGTAATCTATAATAAGAGTCAAACAGGTTCAAGCAAGCGGGTCGGGTCGAATGCAAAGTAAAGTGTAAAATACCATTCGCACCCACAATACGTTAAATCAAGAATACCACGACTAAAGAAATACGAGAACTAGAATTGGTATAAATGAACTCGGGTGTTACACTTCTCATCGGTATGGCCTTTGACATTAGATATTTAAGAGGACCCATCTTTGATATGATATGGACTTCATGCGCCAAGGCGCAGTGTCTAAGCTTCGTTATCGCAAAGATCAGCTCCAGGCAGTGCTTTTCGATGGGGAAGTAATTGCTTTCTGCTCCCAGTAGAACCCGACTTAGGTAATAGAGGGCTCTTTCTTTTTCTTGGTTGTCACGCCCCGCTTCCCAAAATACATAAAATCAGAAACGTATGAAAACCTGCCATACTACCTACGGTAAGAAAATATCCTCCCATAGTCACATTACGGCAGTCTATCAGTAATCAAGAGCAATAATATAACTGTCTATTTCTAAACATATCCAATAAGCACAAACGATAACTGGAAATAATAGCAGAAGTAATAAAGATCCAAAGAATAACTAACCATCAATAAGAGTTATATCAGTGAGATGGTCCTCACTGATCGGCGATCCTGTCGAATTACTCACGTGCTAAGTCAAGTATCCGGGCCATGCAAAATCCAGACGTCGGTGCGTCATAAATATCATGACAATAGTAATAACCAGAACAGTGTGCTATACAGGATGCTACATGCAAAATAAGGTATAAGTATAAACAAACAATCACAGATGTTATAACAGCATGCTATAAGTATGTCACGTGTATTCTAAAATCTATATTTCTAGGTTATCTATCATAACGGTATTTGAAACCAATCAATGTAACCTCATCGTAACTCATTAGTATCCCGTGTGTGTTCGGGTCCATGGTCATGATTCTCGGGGTTGAATCCGAGACTTACCGCTAGACAGTAAAACAATGTCATGTACAGATGAATGATGTCAGTATCATAATTCCGGGGCCCGATACCCGTATTGACAGATCAGTCTCCGGAAAGTAGTGAACTGTTGAGTTACAAGTTGGGTTTTATTATTGATTTTCCCTTTTCCCCAGGTTTCATGTTCAAGTCAGTTATCAATAGAATGTCTACCTAATGCCAATACAGGAATAATCGTGTACATGCCTTGTCTAGCAAGACAACAAGTTAGGTCAATCAGGATAACAATACAGTATTATTGGCATTAGCAGTTATTCAGGTAACATGTATAAACAGTATAGTAATGGCAATGGCAAGAAACTTGTGGTGCACATGTCAGGTATTAACATGATAACAAAAATAGTACAGTCAGACAGATTACAAGCATGTTAAGGATAACATAATCATATCATGTACAAGACCAAGATAATAGCATTAATAGGGATAGCATATTTAGTCCGATTAATAACTATAAAAGTGGTGTTGATTAACCATGCACATGAAAGCTCCATCCAGAAATTCGGTGTTATCTTAATTTGTAAAATTGCTTAAAAATAACAAACGTTCTCCAAAAGGGATGTGTCATATACCAAAACAAAGCTAATTCAATAAAGTTTTCATTTTTATAAGTTAAAGTATCTCATGTTGTTCTTACAAAAAGTTATGAGCGTTCGAAATTGAAAGTTTGCTGTTGGAATTTCCCTGGACAGCAGTTCTGAGGTACTTTCATTTACAGTTTACGTTGTTTAAACAATTTATTTTGCAAGTAAATATTTTACAAGGTTATATTATTCTGAGTTATCTTCGTAACGAAGTAAAGAACATGTGTGAATAATTTTTCTATGATTTATAATGAATTTTATAAGGTAAGGTATACAGTAAATTCCAGATTTGTCGTATCCGCCTGGCGATGATATTTCATGTGTGAACTATAATATTTTCAAACTCTATTTTGTATAACGTTATAAACTGCAGATTATAAACTAATTAATGGTATACGGATTATATAGATATAAATTTTATAATGATAATAATAAGAAATATTACGACGATATATATATTTATAGATATAATTATAGCATGTCGCAAGTTGTAAACTTGCATACACTGTATATTATAAAACCGATTAATATTAAATAACTACGGTGTATAAATTATATAGATATAATTGTATGATAATAATAATAATATGACAACATATAAGTAAATTACGTAAACCATAGCATGTGGTAAGTTGTAAACTTGCCTCAAAACAAACGCGATGAACGGAAGCAACACGACGCTATACAAATCAACACCAAGTTTTGATAGCTCGGTTAACATTCTAGGATGCGGCTGGAGTTGCATTGGTGAAGATGGGTGTGGGTTTGAAAAACGAAGAAGGAGAATATATAAATTGATGAGAGAATGATTTAGTTAGAGGAAATAGAGAAAGAGATATGTTATGTGGAGAGAGAGAGAGAAAAGATGAGGCAGGGAGAGGGAGAGAGTTTTCTGTTTTATAAAATATAAAGTATATAATAGTATATATATATAATATAGTTTTTATTAGATTATAAATATATATTATAGTTTAATACTATTAAAGATAATATCAAACTACACTCCGTCTCCACCAAAATTTCACAAAAATATATTTTGGAAAAATAATACATATACGTAACCTTTTTAACCATAATGCAAGAATATTATTTAAATATCTCATACCCCATATTTAAGATTTTAAAAGGATTTAAATATGTTTGAATCTAAGAAATATTTGGTATCCAGATTCTATTAGATTTAAACGTAATAGATAAAAGTCAAAATAAAATATGAGATGCTTAACCATATGATGGCAGTTAACAAATATAAATTATCCTTAGCGTGCGGCTACCAGAAGATATAAGCATATTATTTAGATATTATATATATACATATATATTATACTAGATTCGCATGGATTTAGTTTACAGATAAATATTAATAAAATATAACCATAATGGGTTTCACACATGCGGGTCGGGTCAGATAACCATTTCTACTGTTCAAATCAATCACAACCCAAATAAAAAAATTAAAAAAAATATAAAGAAAGATTTAAAATACTGATTAGTGAAGTATGAACGTGCTAGGGTGTTACATTGGTCGTTCTCCTGTGCCCACAGCGCGTCTAGAGAACCTTCAAGAGCTGTTGTTTATAGGATAAGGGGCTTTCTCTTAACCGGAGCGGCCAATACCGGTGGATTTTGCAGGCATTGTTTAATTTTCTCTAATGCTTTTTGGCATTTCTGATCCCATATGAATGGAGTTCCTTTCCTCATCAGGTGACTTTATGTACGACAATTTCCTGAGAGGTTGGTTATGAACCATCGGATATATGCGGGCTTTCCTTAATGAGATCGCAGTTACATGAGGGTTCTTAATGGGGGCATTTCCATAATTGCCCTGATCTTTAAGAGATCGATTTTTGTAACGAATCTAAAATCCCCGTACAAAATTATTTGTTTAGAAAGGTTATTTCAGCCTGTTAGGGAGTTATAAGTTAAATTTGTTTAACAATAGCAAAAAACAACTTATAGCTCACCGGTAAAGCCTCTACACTGCTGTGACGTAGCCTGTATGTTCGAATCCCCTCAGTCTCAATTATTTTTTAAAGATTTTTCTTTTTGATTTTTCGGAAGCCCAAAAGTTGCACGTGCAATTCAAGGGGAAACGAAAGGTTTCAGAAAAATCAAACAGGGACAAAGAGGAGTAAACACACACTTAAACACATGGCACGAATCTCAAGGCAAACCACCCAAATCCGACTGCCCATTTCCCCTATATGGCCCCCGCCGACGGTCAAGATGACTCCAAAAGTCTCCGTGCTTTGCACACAAGTCCTCTCAACTCCTCTGCACTGTTTGATTTCCCTGCAATTGAACAGAGATTATTCAATTCACCATTTAACACCAATTTTAATTCTTTTAATCCAAATTTTAATTTACAAACCCTAAATTCTTCACTATAAGTAACACCCCATCGCCTAGCTCTCCCCCATTCTGAAATTTCTATCAAAAATTCTCTCAAACTCTCTAAGTACCAAGTGGAGTAGCAAACTAAGCTCGACGACCGAAGCCTTTCCGACGACACCACGACACCCGAAGGCTTCCTCTCATTCTTATTAACGATCTAAGCTAGTAAGTTCCCTTCTCGCTCTATTTCTTCCATCTCAAATTGCCTTCTAAAAACACATCGACAAAGTCGAGTTAGCTTCGATATATTGTTTTTTTGTAACATTTGTGCTCCACTTTATAAGCAAAATAGGTCAAACTAATATCTTAACACCACTCTTAACCTTATGTATATCATTTAACTTGTAGTTTAACAAAATTTTCATGTAAAACAATCATATAACAAACTTTTCATTAAAATACCACGAACTTTAATATAACTGTAATTTCAATAACTAGAGTATATACTTTTAGTTCATTCACGGGGTAACGACCAACCCCCCACTATGGTTTAATAGCACGAGGTTTTAAACACAGGGTTTATTTAAAAAATAGGTTTTACATTAAAATACCATATTTTTTTTCAAAACGGGTTTCTTTTAAATCGATATTTTAAACCCTTGGCAATTACGCCTCTGCAACTCTCGTTAGGGGACCCGCTAATGGATGATGTGGATTATCGCATATCCTTAGGATAGTCGAGCGAGATACAGAATTCCTCACGGAGTATTCGGTCTTGAAAGGAATTAAAACTACGGTTTTTTAAGAAATACAACTTTTCTAAACAAAACTAAATTTTGGAAAATTATATAAAACTATGGATCCGTATTTTCAATAAAAATAAATTATGAAACTATATTTTTAAAATGAAAGATTAAATTTTTTAATAAAATACCAACAAGTTTCCAAAAGTAGTAGTTTTCATAAAAGTACTATAAACTTTTAAAAATTAGGTTTTATCACCAAAACACCACAACAATTAAAATACATGTTCATGAAAACCTTAAATATTATAAATCACCCTCGAGATTTATTTTTAAACTATATCAAAGTATTTTTCATAAAACCCCTCGAGATATGCAAACAATAGTTAAGGACTCTAGATTAAAATAGGTTTAAGCGGTATCATTTTTTTTAAGCCTAGGGAGCCGGAGAAAGTGAGTGCTTGCCTATTCAGATTAGACAACTTAACGGAGTTATCAATGACAATTGCCTTAGAAAAAAACACAAATCCTGCCGTTCATGTGCAGCAGTTGCCGATTTCTCCTGAACATAAGATTTTTAACAGTTTAAATCGAGTCATATGAAAAAGATCTGAACTCGAATCCAAACTCGAATCTAAACTTGAAACTCGAACTCGAACACAAATTCGAACTCTAACCTAACTCGAATCTAAACATGAACTCGAATCAAGTCTTCTCGAACTAACTTGATACGAACCAAGATTGCAATTGACATGTCTCGCATCTTACTCGACTTACTGATCAGTTGAAAATATTGCATTCTTAATACATCAATTTCCCTACTCTTTCTAATCATCTAAAAGTGTTTGGTATAAATATAGCACATATTAACAATTTGTCTGCAAAATATCAAATAACATGTGTTATACATTATAACCGGCATTATGAGGGAAATTGTGTGTTTATTACTACACGCATCATCTTTGTATATCAACACTTGTCTCGAGATTGTGTGCAGGAAATTCTCCAGGTAAAAGAGCCGGAACTGCTAAAAGTGCTGATAAAACATATCAAGTCAAAGACTTGAGATCTGGCAGTAAACAAGAAAGTATAAAATATTCCATATATCAGGAATCAACCCTAAAGCCAACACTAGAATACCCTGAAGAGTTCATGCAGTGATCTCACCAAACGACCGCGGATCCGCGGCCGAGTCAGGCCGATCCGCCGCGGATCCGCGGCCGATTCAACTCGTCGGCGGTTGGAACTTTTCCCGAGGCTTCTCTTTTAACGGCCAAACTTCTTCAAGACGCTTCAAAGTCCCTAGAAATCTCCAGAAGCTTCTCTACAACAGCCAATCTTCTAGTGTAAGCTTGGTACCTACCTAACTTCTCATGCAAGCCTCATAACAATCAAGCTTCCAAGGGAAGATAGACCTAGCTTCTAGGGGAAGCTAATGGGAAAACTATAAAAAGGCATCTAAGGCTTCATTGAAAAGGTTGTTGAGTTGTTGATTAATTGTTGAGCCAAATTTCCACAAGTTGAGTGACACAACTTGTAACTTAAAACCCTAGCCCAAATCCAATTCCAAAGCCAAATCAAGATCCATCGAGAAGTGACTCAAGCAAGCAAATGAAGATCTTTTGAAGCAACGCCGACCTTCATCCGAGCAAGAGATCCAAGACGATCCGCGATTCAAGAAGATCGATGCGAAGCTAATTTCGGCAGATCTAGTAACTCCTCAATTCTTGTAATCTCGAGTTGAGTGAATTGTACCTAATCGTCGATTAATAAAGGTGAATATTGTAAATCTTGCTTTTCTTTACATTCTTGCATTATGAAAAGTTACCGATTCTTGATTCTTTCCTTTTTCATGATGTTTGAGTGAAATCTCCGCTTGTAGCGGAATCGAGAGAATAGGTAGATGATGATGATTATATTCTTGAACGATTCTTAAGTCTTATGAGTTTTGTAAACTTTAGGAAATTGAATCATCGAAGACCTAATTTGAGAGAGATCGCTTTCTTGAATATTTTCGCTCCAAATTAGAGATTAACGATCGGTGATTTAATTTTCTACAGGCTAGAAATTGAATGATAATCAATGAAAGGACAAGGGATGATGAAGAAGAAACCCTAGTTTCTTCGATAGATCCCTAAATCTCGTTGATCGTCATCGATCTAGCAGCAAATTTTCAATAGATAAGAATTCGTAATCATTAGTATTCATCATCACTATCAATTTGATCGATTCCTACAAGCTTCTTTACAAATCTTGATAATTCAATTGGTTTGGACAATTTCTTGATCTTTATTTATTCTTGATGTTAGATCCATTTCTTTATGATTCTTGAAACTAAAATCTCATGAATATTGAATCATTTTCTTTTATCTTTTCTTTTCAACTCAAATAAAACGATTTCGAACAAATTACACTTTCTCAGTGGACGATCCGCTCTCGCTAACGAAACTACAATAGACACCGTTAATTGATTGCGGTATAAATTTCTTTGGTTGTGATCTTTTACACTTTTCAAAACACGACACGGAGATGATCAATCACCTACCCAACTTCATTATTTCACCTTTTGCAATCTATGGTTTCGATCAACTCATGTTATAATCAACCAATCAAATCAACTAAGGCTATCTTACAATTATAATATATTTTATACTCAGGGTGTTTGGGATAGTTTCTTGTGTGAATTCAACGGAGCTTCAGGAGTCCCGTTGTCACGCCCCGCTTCCCAGAGTGCGCTAAGATAGGCACGTGACAGAGCCAACCATGCTACCTGTGGATAGGAAATATCCCTCTACAGTCACATTACGGCTGTAGAGATATCAAGAACAGTAAAAATAATAAACAACTATCTAATACATGTCCATGAGCCAGAATAACGAGTCAAGAATAAAAATAATGCGGAAGCAATAGATCCAAAAAAACAAAACACCTGGAAAGTAAAACTGGATACTAACTGGATCCTCACTGCTCGGCCTAACGACGGAAGTACTCCTGATCGGCCTGCGACAAGGATAAGGGATCTGGGCCATACAAAACCCAGACGTCAGTGCGTCATAATATCAATAATTCTAAGCAAGCATGGTGTAATGAAATATGCAGGCATGAACAATAACAAGTTATCAGGAAATAAGCAGTAACATGAATATAGATCAGTGAACAGGATATATTCTAGGTGAGGTGCAGTGAGTAGTCTAAACCGTGCTATAGGGTTATCTACTCTAAAGTTATTTGAAATCAATTAATGTAATTCTCATCGTAACCCATCGGTCTATGCCCTGTTCAACCCCACGGGACCACGGTAACAAGATATGATAGACTGTGAGTCTATCTCCCGTTCAACCCCACGGGACCATGGTAACACGATGTAATAGACTGAGTGTCTATGTCCCGTTCAACCCCACGAGACCACGGTAACAAGATGTAATAGCCCTTTGAGTTACGTTCGGATACATTCTTGATTTCCCCATACCCCCAAGGTTATGTGTGTAAGTCAGGTATTGATAAATCTGAGACTAATGCCAACACAGGATCAAGCAGGTACAGGTTTTTCTGTATAGACAACAGGAAATGTCCGTAGGGACAACTGGTCAGGATTGTCAGTATTAGTAACATGATCAGGTAACATGTCAAGCTGTGGTATATCAGGTCATGTCAGGTGGTGTACATGTATCAAGTCATGTCAAGTAGTGCACAGGTATCAAGTCATGTCAGTAATAGTGTATCGGGTCATGTCAGGTAGTGCACAAGTATCAAGTGGGTGCTCATAATCAAACTGTAATAAGCATGGGTACACAAAATCAAGTATGGGGTACCAATATAACAATAAAATGGAATAGTGTGATATGGTATGCAAATAGATATAAATTCAACGATATGGATGCACAGTTATCGACTAGGGCTACATTTATAGTTCCAATACTAATTAGGATGCACTTTATTAAACATGGGGTGCTAATATCACAGTGTTATGTATTAATGTGATATATGGATGCAGTTATATATATTTTAAATGAGATGGATGCAAACGGGTATCCGAAATCAGTAAAACTGTAAAATGGTAATGTGGGATGTACAACTAAGCAATATGTGATATAAATATTGATATGGATGCAGTATATTGTAATCTAGTATGTAACAAGATAAATTTTCATGACCTAGATCTGAAATGATATGAATGGATGCAAACGGAACATCGAAAAGCTATAATATGAAACACGGGATACTAGATTTAAACTACAGGTATAATATTTATTTAAATAGGTATATAATGAGTTATATAGCATGTAGCAAGATTAACTTGCCTCGATGGAACACGATACGGATATGTATGGTACGTCCGACGTCGACAAAATGTCGCGACGTACGCACGGCACACGGGACGGGTCTAAGCAACGCAAGAAGGTGATCACGCAGGAAAGGCACGTCCTCCGGGTCGTCTGGATTGTCGACGTCAAGCACGGCTCCGGCGATGGCTGCAAATCAAGATTTCAATAACGGGAAAAGAAAAGAAAAGAGAAGAAGAAGAGAAAGAAAGAGAGAGAGGGGTGAGGCTTACTGGATTTGTGCACAGGGGTCAGGAGAGACGAAAGGGCGATGACAAGATCAACGGCGGCGATGGGGTCGCCGGCGATGACCGGAACAACAAGAAACAAGAAAGAGAAAGAGAAAGAAAAGAAGAAGAAGAAGAAGAAGAAGAAGAGGGTAAGGCTGGTGTTTTGGGGTGTAGGTACTGTGGAGTTGGCTCGGGGTTCAGGGACAGAGGAGAAGGAGAGAGACGTGATGACGAGTCGAGATTTTTCTGGAGAGGTTCGGAAAACACGGATCGAGGAAAAGAAAAGAAAGGAAAGAAGAAGAAGAAAGGGAACTGGGGTTCACTGTGCTCTGGGATCAGAGGAGGTGGCAAGGGAGCGACGACGGCGATGGGTCGGAGCTCCGGCAAGGTTTCACGGCGAGGCGGCTGCGATTTCCTGATGTCATATGCTCGGGGTTTTTGGTTCAGGGTTGAGGATGGAGAAGAGGGGTGGTTGCTGAGGAGGTTCAGATGAGGGTGATAGGGTGGTAACGGCAAGGCGGTCGCCGGTGGTGGGTGCAGGCGCGGGTTCTTGGATTCTAGGGTTGGGTTCGGTTTGCACGGGAAAAGAAGCTCGGGGTTGGCCTGGGGTTGTTGGTGAGGAGGAAGGATCATGGCGATGGAGATGGTGACGACGAGGTGATGCTGACTATGGTGGTCGACGGCGAGGAGAGGTGCAGGCTCTCGCGTGGGTTACAGTTGCAGGAGGCGGCGGGGAAAGAAAGAAGACGTCGATGAGAGAGAGAGAGAAGAACGTGGAGTGGAGGTCGAGGAGGTCGGGGAGATGGGATGCCGACGAGGGTGGGGGCGGCATCGGCGAGCGAAGGCAGGGGGCGCGGGTTTAAGCGGCGGAAAAACGAAGAAGAAGATGATGGAGGAGAGAGGGAGAGAGACGTGAGGGTAAGTTAGAATAAAGATTTTTATAAAATATATATATATGTAGGAGAGAGAGAAGAGAGAGAGAGAGAGAGAGAGAGAGAGAAGAGATCGAGATGAGAGAGAGAGGAAGAGAGGAGAGAGATCGAGATGAGAGAGAGAGAGTGCGAGAGGAGAAAGAAAGTTGGATTTTAATGAGGAGAGAGAGAGACACTGCGGGGAGAGAGAGAGAGAAAGAGAAGAGAAAGAGAAGAGTGAGGAGAGATATGTGAGGTGGGGCCAGAGGCAGAGAGAGTGTGTGTGAGCTGTTAATAGTTGTTAAATAGGTTAGGATTTAAATAAAAAGATTTTAGTTAGTTGTCTAAATTTTAAAACTGCCGACTAAATTTTAAATATAAATATTATATTAATTAAAAAAATTGGATTTTCTGGTAATACAAATTTAGTCCAAAATACACCCGGGTCGGGTCTAAAAATTCAGATTTAAAATATGAAAAATATATGCGACTTTCAAAATTCAAAATGAATGCTCAGGTAATGAAAATGCATACCCCCAAGAACGGATGCACGTACGTGCGCATAGCCATCCAAACACGTCCGTTTCACTGAACGGGACGAGAACAAGATGCGCAGATGCTACCACGGGGTTAGGTGTATCATGCAGGCTATGTTAAGTAATTTTAAATTATTTTACGTGACTTAAAATGTTATATGGTAAAAGATGCAATACCAGATAAAATGCCAGTATGCACTAAACATGAAAATGCACAGTCTACGTAATAAGTCAGGGTAATTCATAAATATGAATCAAACAGGTTCAAGCAAGCGGGTCGGGTCGAATGCAATATAAAATGTAACATACTATTCACACCCAAAACACGATAAATCAGAAAAATACCACAATTAAGGAAAATACGAGAACTGAAATTGGTATAAATGAACTAGGTTGTTACACCCGTATTAACCTCTTTTTTATTTTACTCGAATATCAGTCGGGTTGATTCATCCACAGCCTAGAGCTCCGATGCTAACATATGAAATGGGCCCGTGTTTCCTTACTCCTGGGGCCCCACTCTTGAGCTCGTGAATACTTCTACGGCCGCGTTGACATTCACACTTGGAACTTAACGTTAACATAGTAACCATATAGAGACCTATAGTACATATTTGCCCATGATCAGTGGATGAATATGATGCTGAGTTTACCATGCTCGGCAGGTAAGATATAGTCTCAAATTCAATTTTCTGATCTCACTCACAACATTGCTAACACAAGGTCGTAACAGGTTTGCTGCATACCTTATTCCCACTGCTGAGATCCGGGCACGGCGATTTCAGCAAGGGTTGGACACTGAAATCCAAACTGCGCTCGCTACAGGGGATTTTCCAACCCATGAGCTTGCTTTGAAAGCCGCCCGACGCTATGAGGAAGTTGTGAAGAAGGGCCGGCCGCAGACTGCCGGTGTGAAACGCCCTGTGCAGTAGATCACAGGAGGGGCCTCTTCCAGGCCAGCTTTCAATGGACCATCTCGGAGGCCAGTGGGTTCGTTCGCCAACAACAGGACAGACTTTTGCATCTACTGCAAGAGTACAGGGCACCTTATGAAGAACTGTTGCAGGGCGACTTGTGCCTGGTCTGTGGATCTTCTATTCACGCCATCGGAGCATGCCCCTAGAACTGAGGACCCAACAACCTTCCAATTAGACCGACGATCCAGGCTCCTTCTACCCATTTAGCTCTACTAGCTCCAACTCCCCGCACCCAGACCACTCAACTCTAACACCGAGTATTTAACCAGACACAGAGGAAAGTGCCATGACACCAAGCATTCACCATGTCGGTTGAAGAGGCCGAAGTTACGGGTCAAATTATCACCGATAAATCCTTGCCCTATTTCCTTTCAAGTTCTTTCAATTCATAGCTATCTTATATTTGTTATACCTAAACATATCCCATGCGACTGACGTACAATGTGGCTCTCATCAAGCAGTACACGACGGACTATGTGGCTCTCATCAAGCAAGACCAAAAATGAAGCTGAAGATAAAAAGGATGGGCTATTGCTGGCCCACGATGATTCAATACTGCCTCGAATATGCGAAACAGTGTCACTTATGCCAAATACACGGGGACTTCATTCATCAGCATCCAAATCCGTTGCTTCCGACAGTAGCCCGCTGGCCGTTTGAGATGTGGGGAACCGATATAATCAACCCTATCAATCCAGCATGATCCAGAGGATACCGGTTTATACTGGCAACAACCGACTACTTCTCTAAATAGGCAGAAACAGTACCACTAAGGGAAGTGAAGACAGAGAATATCCTCCACTTCTTCAAAACACATGTCATCTACCGGTTCGGAACTCCGCGATGGATAATCTCGGATAATAGACCTGCATATAGAAGTCACAAAATAAGTTGCTTCGTATAGCAATACAAGATAGACTGGAGATACTCAGCCTATAATTCTCGGGCTAATGGTTTAGCTGAAGCATTCAATAAGACCTTGACCAAGATTATAGAAAAGACGATATCAAGAAACAAAAAGGACTGGCACGAAAGGCTGCACGAAACTCTTTGGGCGTATTAAACAATGTTCAAGATGACCACAAATACAACACTATACGGATTGGTGTTTAGCGCTGAAGCAGTACTCTTATTAGAGATAAAGCTTCCCTCGCTATGAGTAGCAATTCAATACGAGCTGACAGATGAAGAAAATGCTCATCTTAGGCTCGAGAAACTCGATACTCTCAACGAAACCTGCCTTATATAGCACAACAAAACCTGGAGGCTTATAAGGCAAGGTTGACACGGTCATATGAAAGACTAATCAGGCCGAGAACATTCCGCCAAGCTGAACTCGTGCTGGTTGTCAAAAGACCAATGATCCCCAATCGTGAAAAATAAGGAAATTCGAACCAAACTATGAAGGCTCGTACATCATAGATAAGGTCTACCAATGTGGAGCTTATCTACTTATGGATATGCATGGCGAAAGGCCATTCTGGCCGATAAACGGTCGATTCCTCAAAAAGTACTATGCCTGAAGAGTCGCGACTTAGGTCAATGATATATGAAGACGTTTGTGTCTGCTCATTATCTTTCTGTGTCAAAACTCTGAAAATGGTTTCAAATGAAATTCATTCCGAACATGGGAATGTTGGACCGAGATGTCCTTAAACTAATATTCGCCCCAAACATGGCGATAATGTACCGAGATATCTTTAAACTAATACTCGTCCCAAATACGGGAATGTTGGATCACCACGTCCTTAAACTAATATTGGACCGAAACGTCCCTAAACTAATATTCGTCCCAAATACGGGAGTGACAGACCGAAACGTCTATAAACTAACAATGGACCACTACGTTCTTAAACTGGTATTGGACCGAGGCGTCCCTAAATTAATAATGGACCATAATGTCCTTAAACTAATATACCGTCCTACGGTGAGTCTCCATATCGAGTACTGTATACAATCCACGGGCATAAAACAATTCACATCCTTCCCAGGTCCCATATGATACGATACTTCGAAGCCAAGAATAGCGTGATCGACAACTGTTAGTGTGTTACCTTACGGGCCGCCTAAAAAAAGATATGTCCACAAGTGGAATGGGCTCGGATGAAAACCCGGAAGGGCGCCGTGAGTAAAAACAGCATGGCTACTGGCGAGCTTGTGAAAATTCAAGAGGGCGCAAACTCATTAAAAGAAAGGAAAATATGCACTTGCAAAGTCTTTATAATTTTAGAAGGAGAAAACGCCTGCGTGAGATCCTTACGATTCACAAAGGAGCAACACACTTAAAAATCCATACGATCCCTAAGGAGAAAATACACTTACGAGATCCTCACGATTCGTAAGGAGAATATATCCACTGTAAGACCCTCACGGCTTATACAATTTAAAAGCTTTAAGTTACAGGAATCTGAGCTTGTTCTTAAGCCACCAAAACCCTACAAATTTATGCCCTACAAGTGGTCCAATATTGACCCTTGTATACAATCCATGGGCGTAAATAAATATATTCTCAACCAAGTCCCACCAAGAACGAGACACATCATTCAACATGATGAATGGCACTTGCGGGTCCTTACGATTTGCAAGAGAAAATACCACTTAGGAGTCCTCATGATTTCTAAGGAGAAAATACACCTACAAGATTCTCTCGACTCATAGGGAGAAATATCCTTATGAGACCCTTATGACTCATAAAGTAAAAAATCCTTAGTCGACATAATTCTAACCATGTTTTCTAAGCCATCTTTGTTCAAACCAACAAATTCAAATGATGATTTGCTCCTGGCGGTATTCCAGTTGCAGCGATACTGATGCTAAGATTGGGATCAGATCCTAAGTTCCTGACTCGTAATAAAACTCAACGAGTCATAAAAAAAGCCGAAATGATTGGGCACCGTGAATAAAATAGTCGAAATGATTGGGCAATTGCGACTTTCGCGATATAAAAAGATAAAAAGATAGAGTATCACAGAAACATAAAAAAATATAAAAATTTTATGCCCTGCAAGTAGATCCATACTGACTCTTGTATACAATCTATAGGCACAAATGAGAGAAAAGGGAACCATATTTCCCACCATATTTCGTCAAAAGAAGAACAAAGCCTTAATGGCACATCTACAGCCTAGAGACTATTTGGACGTCCCTTTTACTCCATTATAGTACAGACGCGACGTCAACAAGGACCCAAAGGTCAAATAAAAGTGAAGTGACGACAAAATCCTAGCTCTAGATCTTGATGGCAACGTCTACAGCCTAGAGATCATATCGAAGTTCCTCCTCATTCTAGTAGGGTATGGACACAACTATCAAATGAAGTTGGAGCAACGGCGTATTCCTAGCTCCAGATCTCGATTGCAATACATACAATATAGAGGTCATATAGATGTTTACCCTACTTTAGCAAAGAATCGGTATGATACCAAAACAAAAAATGAAGCGACAACACATTCTTAGCTTCGGGTCTTGACGGCAAGCCTGGAGACCACTAGAAGTCATCCCATACCAAGAAGGGTGCGGTTATGACTCATCGGGGGTTCAAATTAAGCCCAATCTCAAGTAAAGCGCCATGGCACTACATAACACTTGATCTTCCGATGGTAACACGGATATTCCAACCTAAGAAGATTACTTGAAGTCTAGCCTCCAAAGAGATCAGAGACACGACAGACGCGGCGGCTACTCGAATAGTAACCCAAGGGATTGTATATCGAGAATACATCAACCAACACGACGGTACGATGGACTTAACCTAGTACCACAAACCTAACGGACCCCCATCATAAAAGAGTGGGGTTATCTACATTCAATGTTAAGGCGTGTTTGCCTGTAAACCTAAGGGAAAGGTAAACTAGAAACTCTGAAATGAGTGAATAAACTAGAAACTTCGAAATATTTTGAGGATTTGGGGATTTTTACCCACCGTTAGATCTTTAATCCAAGTGTTTCTATTTTTACAGAATATATTGTTCTTATTTTTAATAAGATTGGGAAAATATTTTCCCATATACAGAATTTATTCTGTAAAATGGTGATTTTTAATCACCATTGGATTTTTAATCTAAGGGTTCTCTGTTTTACAGAGAGCGATCTTTTTTGTTTAGAAAGATTGATGGAATATATTCCTCAGAATAGAATTTAATTCTATTGTTTGGTGATTTATCATCACCATTGGATTGTTGATCCAACGGTTCTGTTTATCGGAGAATATCTCAACTTTTTGTTCAGAAAATGTAGAATTTAATTTTACCGGTATAAACTTGGGCGCCGACGCTTACGTGTTGTGCATATGGGCGCCACTTAAAAATTTAATTCTTATAATAGGTACTCCTGTGCTTTGCACATTGGCCCCCACGTGATGAGCACGTGCGGCGTCATGTAAGAATTTAATTCTTATTCAGAAAGCGTTTCTGTACTTTGCACATTGGCACCCACACGAGAAGCACGTGCGGTGCCACCATAGGATTCAAATTGGTGCTGGCGCTGACACCCTCGTGAGAAGCACGTGAGGCGCTGCCCCATTAAATTTTAACAGAGCTTTGCTATTTTATTATGTTTAAATATTGGGGGAACAAATACCCCCGCCGTTGTTCTCACGTGGCTCACACGTGAGTGCAACAGTGTCACTTTTTCCACCGTTCGATCTTCAAGGAAGTTGAACCGTCCCTTCACAATTTATAAATAGGGCCTTTGGCCCTTGAGACGACTGCCATCTCTTCATCTTCTTTCTTGAACCTTCCATTCTTTTGAGAATTTAATTTTCGTTTCCTAGAACCAGAACTCTGCCAGATTTCTTGGTAAAAACTATGAACAGAGCTTATCTCTTAATTCTTTTGAGCATATATATTTTCTTAGTTTTGGATTATAAGTCTATTATCAGTTTCGACTGAGCTTAACTCTCTTTTCTTTTTTGAATTGATCTTTTGGAGATCTAAAAAAACTCAGATCATGGATCTTAATATTCTCATCCAAGACTTGAGAATCTTTAATTCTCTTATTTAGGTTTTACTCTACTGTCAATCTTGACGCTTGTTCTGAAATTTGATTCCGTCAATTAACCTATGATTCTTTCAGCATGGGAATTGTTCTGGGATTTGATCCCACTTTTAGGGGAATTTAATTACATTTTTTTTGCAGAGATTGGCTCTGATTTGGATCTTAAGAACTTTGGGAATTTTATTCCCTTTATCGTCCTTATATGTTTTATTATTATTATTTTTATTTTTGGGGTTTTAATCCTTTTTTCCACAGATTTTAATTTGTTGTTTGTTTTAAAAAGCCCGCTTTCTGGGGAATATTGGGAGTTTTTTAAACTCCAGTGTTTAATGGGCACTATTTATGAGAACCCTTTCGGATTCTTATAATGGGCACATGTCTCATCATTGATGAGCCATTACCTTAATTTTGTGGGGCCCACTGCAGTGACTTTAGTATGTTAATCGCTAACCATTTTTTAGGTACCATGGCTGGTCATCTGTATGATCTTGAAGAGATTATTTCTTATGAGGAGATTCGCATCCAAGGTGTCACGTCCCGCTTTCCAATAGACGGAAGCGGTAACGTGGCAAGCCCGCGACGTATTTATTTTGAGGTCATTTCCCGGAATAAATACACTAAGCATAAAATAAGTAATATAAAATGACAAGAAATAAACATGATATTTAAACTGCAACAACTTTATTTACATTCAACTTGAAACATTTATAATACATGAGTTCAACTGAAAGAAAATACAATACAAGAAGAGAAATGCCTAAACAGGTGGCATACATAAACTGAGAAAAATAGCTACTTTAGTCCTGAGTCGTGATCTGTTCGTGCTCCTCCTTGGTGGTGGCCACCTCCTCAATTTCCACAGTATCTAATGAACATTCCAAGAAACAAAGATGGGTGGAATGCCCGTCAGCGAACTTTCGCTCGATAATTCTCCAAAAAGGTGGGATGAATGTATATAAATAAATCTGCAAGGTAACATGTGGTATAGTATGAATGGAAATGAAATATGAACAAGTATAACATGGTAAAGTTATTGGCAACTATGTAAGTATGACAATATAATATGAGCATAGATAACGAGTATAACATGGCCGTGGAGTGTAGGTATAGTGAATATGAAGTAAATGTGAGTGTCCTAAAAGGTCTTTACATGGGTCAACTAATGTTACGTAAGTCCAAGGGTGAATGTCAATCAATCTCAAGAGTGTTCTCGAACCCAACGAGCTGTAATTCAGGGGTAAGGAACCACGAGCCCGAATCAAGTGTTAGTAACGGGACTTCAACCTAGTGTTGAAATATTCCAAACTCAACAGGCTATAATCCAGGAGAAAGGAAACACGGGCCCTCATGATAGCTTTCTTGTGTTAGTAGACATGGATTCATGATTTAGGGGGACTCCTGAGATTTTGTTGGATTCACACAAGAACTACCCTAACATCCCGTCTATTCTAGGTTACGGTCAACATTACAAGCCTTACTCGAATCCATGAATACATCAAGTTGCAAGATTGAGTTCATGTCAATATCATGTATTCATGTCAAGTTGTATTCATGGTTCGAGTCAAGTCAGTTTCAATAGCAACCATTGTGTTCTGGTATTCATGTTAAGTTCATGTCCAATTATAACCAGGGTTAAGTCAAGTCAAGTATACATGTTTGAGTTTGATATTTGATTTCAAGTGTTCAAGTTCATGATTAGGTATTCGTGTTTGATCTTGGATTCAGGTTTGAGTTTGGACTTAGACTGAGTCCGACACTTGTACACAGATTTAGCTCTTGAATTAGGTTCGGGAGTCATCGGTAATTGCTGCACATGGACGACATGATTTGTGTCTTTTTCTAAGATAATTACCATTGATAACTCCGGTTATGTTTTCTAACCTGAATAGGCAAGCACTCACTTTCTCTGGCTCCCTGAGGCTTAAGAGAATTGATCCCGCTTAAATCTATATTTACTAAAGTTCTTAAATATTGTTTTTATATAATTCGAGGGGGTTTATGAAAAATATTTTAATATAGTTTAAAAAATAAAACCTCGAGGGTGATTAGTATTATTTGAAGTTTTTATGAGCATGGATTTTAAATATTTGGGGTATTTTTTAGTGATAATTAATTAACTTGGAAAGTTCATGGTATTTTACTGTAAACTTGCCTTTTTGGTATCTTGATGGTATTTTATTGAAATTTGTTAATCTTTTCATTTTTGAAAAACATAGGTTTATTATATTTTGAAAATATAGATTTATAATTTTATATAATTTTAATTTTAAAAAATAATTTTATTTTATTTAGAAAATTCGTATTTTTTAAAAACCGTATTTAAATCCTTTCGAGATCGAATGCTCCGTGAGGAGGTCTGCATCTCGTTCTACTAGCCCAAGGATGTGCGATAATCCGCACCATCCATTAGCGGGTACCCTAAAGAGGGTTATAGATACGTATTCGCAAAGGAAATAAAATACCGCTTAAAAGAAATCCGGTTCTTAAAGTTATGTGGTATTTTATCGTAATATTATCTTTGTAACAAATATATATATACAAACGAGATATCGTGCTATGGATCCAAGTGCGCGTGTGGGGTAGGTCGTTACCCCGTAAAGTTTTTCTAAAGGTATTGTTTTAACAAATACTTAAAGAAGTGTTTATAAAGTTCAAGGTATTTTAATGAAAAAGTGCTACTATTGTTATTTCACATGAGATTTTTGATGAAAATTTGATTCTAAATATTAGGGTTTAAGATTACAAGTATTATATACAAACTTGGTTGATCAAAGAATAAGGATAAGGAGTTTCTAGGGTTTATAAAAAAGGATATCGGTATTAACTCCACCTACCGATATAAGTTTTGAAATGAAATTTTAATGAAGAATAAAAGAGATTGAGAGAGACTAACTGTTTTGAAAGATCAAGGAAAGGGTTAGGAATAGAGGAGTGTCGTCGTGGTATTGCGGGAGCGCCGGAATTAGTTTCGATCTTCGCCGAAAGTTGCTTGCTTGCTAACTCCTCTTTACTCCACTTGTACTTAGGAACTTTTTGAGAGAATTTTGCTATAATTTTCAAAATGGTGCTGAGCCAAGGTAGGGGATGGTATTTATAGTGGAGAATTAGGGTTTTTGAATTAAAAATTTGGATTAAAAAGCATTAAAATGTGGTTTAATTGTGAAATGAAGGGTCTCTGTTTGATTGCAAGGAAATCAAACAGTGCAGGGGAGTTAGGGGTAGCTGAAGAGGTGAGTGTGCAAAGCACGGAGTGAAATGGCCACATCTCGACCGTCGGTATCGGTTTTTAGGCCAATTTGGCCAGCTGATCTCGAGGCATCTGCCTCGAGATTCGTGCCACTTGATCAAAATCCTATATAAACTATTTTCCACATGTTTGAATTTTTTGAACTTTTCATTTCCCCGTGTTTTGCACGTGCAATCTTTTGGGCTTCTAAAAAGTTAAAGAGAAAAATCAGAAAAAATAATTGTGTCTGATGGGGATCGAACACAGGGGCTGCGTCACAGCAGTGCAAGAGCTTTACCAGTGAGCTACAAGTGGCTTCTAGCTTTTATTAAGCAAAAGTAACTTATAACTCCAACTCAAACTGTAATACTCTTTTCTTGTATTGTAACAGAAAAATTCTGTATAAAGATTTTAGAGTCGTTACACAAGGCCGCTGCCAAGGCCAGGAGTTTACTGACGCCCAATGCGCTGAGGTGATGCGTCTCTTTGACGATTACAACGGCCGATTGCTCCCCTGCCGTTCTACTCTGTTAAAGATCGTCGTTGGGTTAATCTGAGAAGCTATACCCGGGCGTCTTGAAGTTATGCTGCTTCAAGCGCTCGATAATACTGAGGATAAGGTACATTCAGTGTACTTGATGGGGTCGATCTCAAAGAAATATAGAGATAATCTCGTCACCATCTTGCACCGCGTCTTTCAGCAGAAAGCAATAATATCAGGATATCAAAGGGTGGAGGATATTGGTGGTGACCCTGACGCTTGCATCCGAGAGAAGATGCACAAAAAGATGGTCAATAAAGCTGAAGGCACACTGCTTAAACTTGCTTTTGAGTTTGAGAATCCATGTCCGGAGTTTAACGTTTTGCCGTTGTAAACATTTTGATGATGTTCCCCTTTTTTTTATCATCCTTATAATTTCTTCAAAGTATGAACGACAAAGCTCCCCTTTTCCTTTACGCCAATGCACGTATGTGCCTTATGTGAGGCGTTGTTATATATATATATATAAACTAGTGCCGGTGCTCACGTATTATGCGTATGAGGCGCTGCTACAGGATTTAATCCTGAACTAGCGCCGGCGCTTACATGTTATGCATGTGAGGCGCCGCTATAGGTTTTAATCCTGCAAAGAATCGGCGCCGGCGCTCACGTGTCATGCACGTGAGGCGCTGCTGAGAGAATCGTTTCACTTTCTTGCTCTGATTTCCATGAGTCAACTTTTCCTTTTCCCATACACTTTTTGTCAGGACTTGGAAATAGTTCCACCATGCACAACATTTTCTGTGCCTAGACTTGAATGCTTCTCTTTATAATCTGAAACTATGTTTTCCTCCTTCTTCTCAAGGAGAGAACCATTTTTTAACAAACCAAGAGTTATGGCTTGCAATCGTCCGCATGCTCGTCGGCAACCATGGGAGGTAGCTATCGTGGGAATTGTTTCTCGTTTTGCTGAGCGTTTAGTGGATCCCGTTCTCACAGATGACCAATGTGACGCGGTGATGTACGAGCTTCTGGCTCGTAGGGGCTCTCCTCTTCCTATCGGCTCCATTTGGTTCCGGATGATCTTCCTGACCATGCTTGCTGACATCCCCCTTACAACGGAGATGACTCCGGCAATACTCGACGCAGCTGAGGACAAGATCAAGTGCTTTTATGAGGCACATTTGATTACCCAGTCTCTGAAGGACCGTTATGTTCAGTTGCTAAGTTAGATGCGGGCTCAGCGGTCCGTTATGTCCGCCTTTGCTGATGGGTACAACGTTGACCGATGGGGAGCGACTCTTTGCGAAGATCGCCGCTTCAACATGGCGGAGAAGGCAGAGAGAGAGTTAGAGAATTTTGTTTATTGTTTTGTTAATTCTTGTATCACTGATCCCATATTTGGTGATCTTTTTTTCTGTGGAATAAAATTTTGTTGTTGACCGCTGAACGTTTCACCCTAGCACATATCCTTAGAAGTTTCTGATGCATGCATTTAGACATATGTGAACCCTGGACTGATGTGAACAAATGCTTCCCCCCACCACATTGCTCACGGTGGTATACCCATGAGTGAAGTAATGCATAGAATATGGCTGGTTTCGGGCTGGCATGTCATACACATTTTTTTTTAGAATTTTGACTTGAGAAGATAGCGAGCGGACACAAGCGACGCCATCTATCGTTAACTCAGATCTCGATCCTTAAGAAATGTAGTTCTGATCCCCGAAGCCTATGAGTTATGCCTTTCTGTTTCTTGATGTCTTGATTTGGCGCGGGGTAGTTTATGTACTCGTATCGAAGTCTGTAGTTTTTTTCACTCATTTCGGAGTCTCTAGTTTATATACTCATCTCGGAGTTTGTAGTTTTTTTCACTTGTTTCGGAGTCTCTAGTTTATGTACTCATATCGGAGTTTGTAGTTTATTCACTCATTTTGGATATTCCCGCCAATTTTTTTTGGCTCAGAGCTTGCCGTTCCCTTTTAAAAATAAAGCTCCACGTGTTAAACACGTGTACCCATATGCAAAGCATGTAACTATCGCTTCAGATAGGATTAAATCCTTGACCGCCTCACGTGTTTCCCACGTGAGCGCCAGCGCCAGCCTCTGTTAAGATTAAATTCTATAGTGGCGCCTCACGTGGAACACACGTGAGCGTCGGCGTGCAAAGCACGAGAGTGAATATTTATAAAAGAATTAAATTCTTAGGCGACGCCCTCATGCATAGCACGTGAACGTCAGCGCCCAAATTAGAGAGGGTAGAATTAAATTTTACATGGGGAATATTTTCCTAAAATCTGGGATATTCTTTGTTAAACAGAGTCGTTGGATCAAAAATCCAATGGTGATAATAAATCATCAAAATGATAGAATTAAATTCTATTAGAGAAAAAATATCTCCCTGGTCAAATATTCTCTATTAAACGGAGAGCCGTTGAATCAAAGATCCAACGGTGATTTAAAATCATGAAATGATAGAATTAAATTCTATTTCGGAAATATTTTTCCTGATCTTTCTAATATGGAAAGATATTTCTCTAACAGAAAATCTTGGATTTAAAATCCGATGGTGATAAAATATCACCAATTAAACCATCTGATAGAATTAAATTCTATGTGGAAAATATTCCCTGATTTAGAAAGATCTTCTCTGTTAAACAGAGGACCCTTGGATCAAAAATCCAACGGCGATTATAAAATCACCTATTGATCATCTGATAGAATAAAGCTCTATCTTACGAAAATATTTTTCTAATCTTGTTAAACTAACAAGATATTCATATAACAGAATTAAATTCTATATTAGGAAAATATATTCCTAATCTTGTTAAACTAACAAGATATCCATATCCATATGATAGAATAAAATTCTAATCTTGTTAAACCAACAAGATATCCATATGATAAAATAAAATTCTATCTTAGAAAAATATTTTCTAATCTTGTTAAACAAACAAGACATCTACTCTGTTAAACAGAGAGCGTTTGGATTAAAAATCTAACGGTGAATAAAATTCACCGGTTGATCTAAAAGATTATTTTGATTGATCATGAAATCAATGATGATATCTCAATGAGAGATTTTCTCAACAAATTGATTTTTCTCTTTTTCTATAAATAGGAGCAAAAAGATTAATCAAGGAGGGGAGAGGACGGGATAAAAAGAAAGAAAAGAGGAGACCCCCCAATAAGCTTCTGTAAAAATACAGAAGGCTCAAAAAACAACAGAGAATTTAATTCTCTTAAAGAAGAAGATCTCTCTCCTAAAATCCTTAGGTAAAGAAAAAAGAAGAGATCAAAATATCTCATTTACCCAACATACCATATCTAAGGGTTTAACTCTTTTAAAAGAACTTAGTTCTTTCTCTGGATCGGAGATCCCCAAGACAACTTTTTCACAAGTTGAGAATTTAATTCTCACCGGGAAGATCTTTTTCTTGAGAATCAAAGATTCAGAGGGGGACATGGATACAAGAACGTGGAGAAAATGGAGTCCATAATACTCCAGGAACTTAGTCCTTCAAATCAAGAACTTAGTTTTTTAAAGAACCCGATCCAAGATCCTCAAAATAGTGATCTTGGTGATCCATAATAGTAAAAACACTATTAAAAGAGATTTAACTTCTCTGAAAACATGAACATGGAAAACATGGAGTTCATAATACTCCAGGAACTTAGTTCCTTCAAATAAAGAACTTAGTTATTAAAGAACATGATCTCAGATCCTCAAAATAATGATCTTGATGATTGTTAATGGTCAAAATACCATTAACAGAGATTTAAGTTCTTTAAAAATATCAACGGAGATTAAATCTCAAAAAGAACTCAGCGCCTCACGTGAAAAGCACGTGAGCGCTCAAGGCTAAGTTATATAGCGCCTCACGTGAAATACACGTGAGCACCACAAAAGTTATTGCTTAGCATTATTGGAGCGCCTCACGTGATATACACGTGAGCGCTATATGCAGCTGAATGCTTAGCACTACTGGGTGTTACAGAAACTCAATCTTAGCCCAAATTGGCTAAGTTTATATTCATGATATCCAAACTGATCTCAGTTTTAAACATGACTAATGATCTCTCATTGATGATATCCAAAAGGATATTCATCCCATATCTGCTAAGGTAATCTTAGTCTCAAATAAGGCTAATGATTCTTAGATGATCCCCTATGATCTTTTTCTTCAAATATGAGATTTAGTTCAAGGGTAAATCTCTCCACACCTCTAATATATGTCGTTGTAATTCCTCAACGTCTTCAGAGAGGTGGCGGGTCCCGACAACCAATAACTCTTTTCTCTTCCTAACTTGATGTAAAACTTCATCAAGACTGGAAATGATATATCCCACGTTGATGAACTTCCAAATTGACGTGCACACTTCAAATCAGATCATGCCCCAAATTGGGCACATTCCATATCACCATTGTTCATTTCGTCACGTAACAAATACTTGTGCGCGCAAGATGAATAAAGGACCGAAATGTCCCTAAACTAACAGTCACCTCAAAAAAGGCAATAATGGTCCGAAGTATCCTTAAACTAACATTCGTCTCCAAAACGGGAATGTTGGACCGAAATGTCCTTAAACTAATATCTGCCCTAAACTCGGCGGTAATGGACCGTGATGTCCTTAAACTAAAATAACTGAGCCCCAAATGCTCATATGTTTAAGTCGATCTTAATTTCAAACCAAATTAACGGCCCTTAAATAAACCAAACCCAAATCTAAAATATACGGATTTGGACTGATCTGCGCCCTACGGGCGACGGCATAAACTAGTCTCTGTATACAATTCATGGGCAACCAAAACTAACAAAAACACACACGACACTAAATGAACTTCCGGAACAGGAGAAAGTGGTTATCGCAATGCGATAACGTAATTAACTACAGAGGCTTGCGCCTGCAGGGAAGAGCGTCCCCATAATCAAAATCCCCTCATAAAATAAGGGGGAATCTGATAAAATCTGCTACAACGGTCGCATCCGTCCAAACCTCCGATATACGGTGCCATAAATCAACTTGGTATCTTTGAAGAGGTGGACAGATAAATCCAAATAGTATCTGCCCCCAAATTCAGGCAAGACGATTGATTTAGTCAAAAATTTGAGTTTACCGCAATCAGAAACGGCGTCGCTTCGCAGCTAGCCGGTGAGTGCGGGTCGATCCACAGAGACGGGTAAATTTCTTTAAAGTGTTTTAACGAGTTGATTCTATTTGTAGTTTTGGTTGGTTTATAAAAATCTAAAGACTGGATCTAATTAATCTAATTAAGAATCTTGCTAGGGTTAGGATTAGGGAAAGTTTTGGAAATTAATATTTTTCCTCACCGCTTTCAATACCTTCCTTTTTTAGATCTATTAGGTGTTAAGTTAATTATCAATAAAGTGGATACAAATCTTTTGGGAAGATGTTTCTTCCTCTAGATTTGTACCCTACCTTTGTTGATAATTATCCTAACCCTCACGGAAAACGTGCGGAACCGGCCCTTTATACTACGGTTCATCGTTACCTCGAAGGGTAGGATGCCGCAGGGAGCGGTTGTGCTCGTATGCGTGAAGTTCTAATTCATTAGGTGAAGATGGTATTGAAAGGGACGAGAGATTTCATCTCTCAACCCTTTCCCTAAGGCTAACCCTAACAAGCGAGGAGACTACTCGCTCATTAGGGGATGAGAAGACATTATAATTAAAAGAAATAAAAGACTTACTAGGTTGACGGCTCCCTTCAAACAAGAAGAACAGATCTGAAATTTACTCCCAGAAATTCTGAATTTTATTGATTGAAAAGAGGCATACAATTTTTAGATCTAAAATTACAATTTATAGGAAAATAGAAACCTAGGGTTACAGACTCTCGCACACGCGCAATTACTGATTTGCCCACTTAAAATCCTAACACTCATAACAACGCACCGTCACAGAAAAACTGCGCCGACACGTGTATTATACGGCCGCGGATCCGCGGCTCCAGCATGGGTTTGGCCGCGGATCCGCGGCCAAACAGTGGATTTGGGCTGTGTTATTTTTATGGGCTTCTGCTTGGATCTTTGGGCTTCTGTTTCTACACATTACTTCTCTGTTTGGTTTCTGATTATTCTCCAGATGTTCAGTGAAGACTTGTACGTATCTTTTAACCGTTCACTTGACTTTTTGGACCTTTGCACTGTTCTTCATCTCGGCTTGAGTAAGGTCTGTCTACTTGTTGGTCAAAAGTCGCTTTTCCTGTTGTTTTGTGTCTTTTTCACTGTACTTGCTCCAGAAACCTGTAACCTGTAATATGCAACAAACGTGCGTCAAGAGTACCTGTTTATTTATAAAAAAAGGTAAGAATAGGGGAATGATAAATGCAATATTATGGTCTGAACAAATACCCCCAAACTTACCTTTTGCTCGTCCTCGAGCAAACTTATTATTTATTCACTAAAATCCTAACCGCACTTTCGCAGGGAAACGTGATTGCACTGAGCACGTGCAACAAGCCGTTAAACCTCTAGGTGTCCCTAGTAGGAGGAGTGTTGTCTCCTGAGGGTTTTCAGCGGATTACACCCACAAAATCCTATCAACTCGGCCCATTGACTTTTGTTCTCCAATTAGGTCTTCTAATAAGGAATTCTATTATCTTATACTTGTAAATTATCCACCCATATTATTTACACTTCCTCATTATTTAACTTAAGATTATATATGTTATGTAGATTTACTTAGCTTTCAGCATCTCTTAAGTCTTCCTTCTAGGGTTTCATCTCTACTTAGGAATTTTCTATCAACTCCATTAAAGATACAAATTCTATCTTTCATTCCTCTCTTTTATCTAAATTCCAATCACATACCCCTACGTGTGTGTAAAGATCACCCCTATACTTGGAAATTCAATTCAAGCAATCATGCCCTAGTCCATTGTTCAAAGTACTTATTAATTGGTGAATGAAATTTGCTTACACATCCTTCATGCGACCGTTAATACTTCTTGAGGTACCAACGACCGATTACAAAATGCGTTTGCACTTTAAAGCGTACTTCCTAGTCCTTGCAACACCCAAGGCTTTAGCAGTGACTCCCAAACCAGTTGGTCTAAGGCACTAGGTGATGAAGCACCCTCGCTAAATATTTTTCTATTTTTGCAGCCTTAAGTAATCACAAAAACCAGTGTCCATTTTTTTTATTCTTTCTTCACATTTTTTTTTTATTTTCATTGTACTAAGGACTTTGGACAAGAGTATTTCAAGGTCTCTTCTACTATTCCAAGTTTCAAGGTGCGTGATAGTACAAATTGTAGGGTATACATTTTCAGAATCTAGACTTAAGCGAGGAACTATTTTTCAAACTTATACTTTAATTAGAACATCAATACTCTTCTCTTGTTTCGACTTAGCCCAAGAAGTGAACCCAAAATTTGCCTATTTCTAAATAAACTACAAGGCATATACTTTATACCGTTAAACTTTAAGGAATGTTATTTTTAGGGTTTTTAATTCACTAAGTCTAAGATCTAGTTGTTCCTAAATAGTTAACTTATTTGTCAAACTCAAGTCAATTAGCCAAAATTGAATACAATTATTTTTAATTTTTCAAATTTTTCAAATTTTTATGGGTTTTCAAATAAGTATGCAAATGCAAAAAATATGTACAAATGAATGCGAAGGAAGAAGACGTACCGAGCATACCCCCAAACTTGAACTCGACAGTGTCCTCACTGTCATGCTAAACCAAGAGGGTCAAAATACCGATACTCCCCTGTTTATTTATTTATAATTTTTTATTGTTAAGAAAAACAAAAATATATACAAAAAGACCCTCCCCCAAACTTCATTTAAACTATGCTAGAGATTACTGCCAAACCTTGCATCGGCCAAAAGTCAACACCAACCATTTGAAAAATTTATCAGTAAAGAATATTGGTTGGTGGAAAATTAAGTTGTGGTGGTCCGCAAAGAATTGGGAAAGATAGAAGTAGTGGAATGGGAGGTGTGGAGGTGAATATACAGGTGATGGTGATGCATCGAAACGAGAATGTAAATGATCAGCAATCAGTGGAGTGTTAGCATTCTCATACCTTATTAAAAGAAATGGGGGTATTTCAACTTCTAAGGGAGGAAGTTGACTCACCACAATACCCCCAAGATGTTCCTGTAGGTCCTCTATTGACATGGCATCATCCATCAATTGTGTATGATATTCTCTTATGAGGAAACTGATCTCCTCGATGTCCGCCATAGTCCAACTGAAAACTTGCCGCCTATCTTGTAAGACTTTTAAAATAGCGTTCTCTTGCTCGAAGGCTAGAGAGGCTGATATGATAATGGGAAAAGTCTCATTCTCACCTATGTAAGCATATCTACGGTGAGACGGCAAGGGCATGAGTTCGAATTTCTGAGGCGAAAGAACCATTGCGGAATCTACCTCGAACTCAAAGGACTCTAACACAGGTTCGAAATCACTGCAAACAACCGATTCGGATGGTTCGACTGACTCATCCAAAAATTCAAATGACTCATATTCGGGCTGTGAGTCGTCGTCATCCGAAAAAGTGAAACATTGATAATCAGCATCGGTTGTGTCAACGGTAGTAGGCTCAAGGAGGGACGCACTAGTGGCGTCAAAACTGTTTTCATCAAATAGAAATCTTTCAAGCTCGCAGTCCTCCTGCGTGATTTCGTGAATAGAGTAAACTTCTCGTGTACTAGTTTTAGGCACGGGGGGCAGACTTCCCATCTTATAAATATTGAACTCACTGGACCTCTTTCCGAAGGATAGAGTCATGGAGCCATTGCGACAATTTATTATGGCATTGGAAGTGGCCAAAAATGGTCGACCAAGAATCACCGGAATTTGGTTTCTTGGGTTAGCAACAGGTTGTGTATCCATAACGATAAAATCAACGGGGAATATGAATTCCCCGACTTTGATCAACACATCCTCTAGTTGACCCCTTGGATAGGTGATTGATCGATCAGCCATTTGGAGAGTGCAACGAGTGGGTTTCAACTCTCCAACCCCTAATTGTTCGTACACGGAGTAAGGAATTAGGTTAACACTAGACCCAAGATCTAAAAGTGCACGATTAATTTGCTTATCCCCAATTGTGATGGAAATCGTAGGACAGCCGGGGTCCTTTCGTTTCTGGGGTAAGGTTTGATGGTGGTTAATAGCATTGCTCACTGCACTAGCCACTAGCACTTTCTTGGGTACTTGAGATGCCTTTCTCTTTGAAGTGCATAAGCCCTTTAAGATTTTCGCATATGAAGGGACTTGTTGGATAGCATCCAAGAGAGGTATATTTATGCTAACCTTTTTAAATAATTCCACAATCTTCTCCACTTGTGCATTTGGTTTATTAGGACTCAACCTGTTTGGAAATGGTGCATTTTGAAAATTTGTTGAGTCACATGTCTGTGGAGTAGAATGTGGAGTAGGAACGGATCCCGGTGTGGATGTGTTCGTGTTGTGAGAAATAGGTCCGTTCGAGTCAGAAGAGGTAGAGCCGTGTGAAGGGTGAAGAATAGGCTCTAAAGAAAAAGGTGAAGAAGGAAGTGAAGAAAATGAAGAAGGGGAAGAAGAACCACCGGCGGGGATGTCATCACTAGTTTCCACATTATTTTGCAACTCTCTTCCGGATCTCAACGTGGTCACCGCATTTACATTGTGATTGTGATATGCGTTTTGTGGGTGACCGGGATTGGGCAATGGTTGAGATGGAAGCTTTCCCTTTTCTCTCTCGCTCAACGCAGCAGTTAATTGTGCAATTTGTGCCTCAATAGATTTGATACTTTGATCGTGTGAGGCATTGTTATTCATTAAAGATTGCACATAACTTTCAAATCTTGCTGCGGATTCTGTTGTTCGCTTGAGAAATGCTTCAAGACTTTTCTCGAGCGAGCTAACTTTATCATCATTAGGTTGAACCAAATTGTTCGTTTGATTTGTATAAGGTTGTTGTTGGAAAGGTTGCTGGTTTTGAGTTTGTAAGGGTGCTTGTTGTTGTTGTGGAGGAGGTCTTTGAAAATTATTGTTCCCTTGGACTTGTTGATTTTGGTTCCAAGCAAAATTCGGGTGACTCCTCCACCCCTGATTGTATGTCGAAGAGTAAGGATCATTTCTTTGTCGTTGCTGAAATGCAGCATTGACTTGATCCTGTCCTTGAATAGGTGCATTATAAGGACACTCTTCGGTTAGGTGCGACGGGTTCGAACAACAAGCACAAACAGTTCTTGTGGGTAGAGTAGGGGCAGGAGAAGTCGATGAGATTTTGGTCTCAATGGCTTCTAGCTTTTTCATAAGTGAGGCCATCTCGGCCTTCATAGCAATTGACATATCTATTTGATGTATGCCTGCCCTAGATTGACCAACTGAAGAAGATGATGTGGTCTTGGTACTCTCCCACTGAATTGTTTGCTCACTTAGGTCCTCAAGAAACTGCCAAGCTTCGTCGCTAGACTTGGAGAGAAAATGACTTTGACAAATTGTTTCTAGCAACTGCTTCGTTGCTGCGTTCAATCCCTCGTATAATGTTTGGCAAAGTTGCCAATTTTCTATCCCATGATGAGGACATTGAACGAGTAGGTCCTTAAATCTCTCGAAGCACTTCCAAAATGGTTCGGAAGGAAGCTGTGAAAATTGTATGATTTCGTTTCTGATTCTAGCAGTTTTGTGGTGAGGATAGAACTTTTTCAGAAAAGCTCTCACAAACTCGTCCCAATTTCTAATGGAGTGTGATGCGGTGGTATATAGCCACTTCTCGGCTAGGTCACATAAGGTGAAAGGAATGACCCTTAGCCTTATAGCGTCATCACTTTATTGGGTTGTCTTCATCATGGCGCAAACGTTTTGGAATTTATTAATGAAAATATATGCATCTTCGGATTCCAAACCATGAAACTTAGGCAGCATATTGATGAAGTGTGGTTTTATTTCAAAATTATCCCCATTTGCCGGTGGGGGTGAAAGACATGTGGGTAAAGAAGTGTGGACGGGGTAGAAGAGATCCTGGAGCGCAACTCGTGCGGGAGCTACAACAGGCGGAAGATTCGGGTTATTCGCACCTGGCGGAGGTGGAATCATTCCCGTCGTTAAGGTATCGTTGGGGTTGAATCCCGACATACCTTCGAAAGAAGAATTTGAATGTGGAGGTAAGGAAGTGGACGGAAGATCGACGAAGGGTTCGTCGAAGGGTTCGTTGGTCGGTACCAACGAAACACGGACTAATCGGGCGTTAGTATCCCTAGTCCAAAATGACATACACTAAAGGGTAGTGCAGTCAGAAAAAAGAGAAAAACAGAATGTGGGGGTAAGATAACGTCAGTGAGAAGAAGTGGTGGAAGTGAGTTTCAAGTTTCTTCGCGACAAGTTGCAAGTTTTGAAAAGATTTTTTATTTTTTATTTTTTTTTGAGTTTTGCAAAGAATTTTTTAGAAAACGGACTCGTGACACAAAAGTATCAACCACACATGCACAGTCAGGCCTAGATCTAGGGTCGCCTAGGTCTGCTAGGCAGCTCCTAACTAGGGCTAGAAATAGACCTCAAACCGCCTCTTCACGGACAAATACGGCCAGGTAAGTGGGAAGGAACCACCACTACAGTGGGCCTAATTAAAAACCACTAGCCTAGACACCGCAATGTCGGTTAGGATAAACGGCCGATGCCTACCCTAGTCCTTTTCCTATTGAGCTCGCTGTCCTTAGGTCTGAGTCTAATCTTTTTTAATTAAAGGTGGTCGATGCAAAATGCTTATGTGTTTTCTGGGGTCCTGGGAAGGGTGATGAAATCCCCACCCAATCTGGATTTGGTCAAATAGCCCCTTAGAGTCCGGTTAAATTATGCAAAACAAATAAAAATTCACTTGCAATCAGAATTTTTTTTTAAGCGCGGCGCAAAGAAACCTGCAGAGATATGTTATTTAGAAGGGGGTAGAAGATTTTTTCGCGCAAAGAACCCTGCAGAAAATTTTTACAGATAGAGATATGGAGGTTGCAGAGGGGAGAATGAGGAACAAACCCCAAAAAAAATTCAGGTGCTGACGTGGCCGAACAGGCGCGGATGCGCGGCGGATTGAACCCTTATGCGGCGGAAACGCGATCTAAAGGTGGGATCGCACTGTGAAAAAATTTCTTTGGTTCTGTTCTTTCAATTACTCTCTGTTTTTAGGTACCAAATTTTGATTAGCCCTCTGTAAAATTCCAGATCCTTGATTCTTCGCCGTTCCTGCAAGATCCAAAAGATACATCCTTCAAACAGATCAAATTCGATAATTTTTTGTATTTTTTTAGATTTTTATGATTTTTAAAATTTATATCAACCCGAAAATTCACAAAAAGAAATATTACGCCGTCCCCGGCAACAACGCCATTTGATTATGTCAAAAGATATGAGTAAGTTTACCGCAATCAAGAACGGCGTCGCTTCGCAGCTAGCCGGTGAGTGCGGGTCGATCCACAGAGACGGGTAAATTTCTTTAAAGTGTTTTAACGAGTTGATTCTATTTGTAGTTTTTGTTGGTTTATAAAAATCTAAAGACTGGATCTAATTAATCTAATTAAGAATCTTGCTAGGGTTAGGATTAGGGGAAGTTTTGGAAATTAATATTTTTCCCCACCGCTTTCAATACCTTCCTTTTTTAGATCTATTAGGTGTTAAGTTAATTATCAATAAAGTGGATACAAATCTTTTGGGAAGATGTTTCTTCCTCTAGATTTGTACCCTACCTTTGTTGATAATTATCCTAACCCTCACGGAAAACGTGCGGAACCGGCCCTTTATACTACGGTTCATCGTTACCTCGAAGGGTAGGATGCCGCAGGGAGCGGTTGTGCTCGTATGCGTGAAGTTCTAATTCATTAGGTGAAGATGGTATTGAAAGGGGCGAGAGATTTCATCTCTCAACCCTTTCCCTAAGGCTAACCCTAACAAGCGAGGAGACTACTCGCTCATTAGGGGATGAGAAGACATTATAATTAAAAGAAATAAAAGTCTTACTTGGTTGACGGCTCCCT